>OY728132.1:1203544071-1204760738 GCA_963277665.1 Viscum album
TGCCATTTGGTCTTGCTAATACCCCTGCTATATTCATGGATCTGATGGATAAAGTATTTATGAAACTATCTTGACCAGATTGTGGTAGTCTTTATAGACGATATTCTTGTCTATAAAAAGAGAAATTAATAACATGAATATCACTTGAGATTTGTATTGAAGACCCGGAGAAAGGAGAAAATTTATGAAAATTTTACCAAGTGTGAATTTTGGATTCAAAATGTTCCACTTTTGGGTCACGTAATCTCAAAATATGGGATATCTGTGGATCTAGCAAAAATAGAGGTTTTTGAAATATGGTCGAGACAAATAACAGTAATTGAGATCCGATGTTTTCTTGGTCTGGCTGGATATTATCGTCATTTTGTGAAAGATTTTTCAAGGTTATCTAATCTACTCACCAGGTTGTCTCAAAAAGGGGTTAAGTTCATTTGGATGGAGGAGTGTGAAGAGAATTTCACAGAGTTAAAATTAAGGTTATCCAGTGCACCTGTTCTCACACTGCCGTGTAGTAGAGAACGGTTTGTGATCTATAGTGATGCATCCAAGAAGGGACTTGGGTTTGTTCTCGTGAAAAACTATATGGTGATAGCTTATTCCTTACGATAGTTGAAAATCCATGAGCAAAATCACCTAACTCATGATTTGGAGTTATCTACGGTAATCTTTACATTAAAAATATGTAGGCATTATCTTTATGGTGAAAGATATGATAATTATACTGATCAAAAAAATTTAAAGTATATTTTCACACAAATTGAGCTGAATATGCGCCAAAGAAGATGGTTGGAGTTGATTAAGGACTATGACTGATCAATTCATTATCACCCTAGGAAAGCGTACAAGGTGGTAGATGCATTAAGCTGACAAGACCATGCTAGATTATCCATGATGAGGATCACAAAAGATCCAATATTTATGGATTTAAAAAGGATGGATATTGGAATTATAATGGAAGGGGAAACGTATTATCTTTACAAAATAAATGTTCAACCAGCTATACATGTGAAGATTAAAGAGGCATAAAAAGAAGATGTAGAGTTACAAAAGAAGGTGAGAAATGTTCCTGAATTAAACCTTGATTGTGATGAGATAATAAGGTTATGAAATCGGGTTTGTGTCCCTCCCATCCCAGAATTAATGAAGGATCTACTGGATTAGGCTCTTATTTCTTCATTCTCTATTCATCTTGGATGCACGAAGATTTATAGGGACCTGAAAGATTACATCTAGTGAGATGGCTTGAAAAGAGATGTTGCTGAATATGTCTCCTGATGCTTGGTTTTTCAGCAAGTTAAAGCTGAGAGATAGAATTATAAGGGGATGTTACAACCATTACCCATACCATAACGGAAATGGGAAAACATCACTATGGACTTCGTCACTGGACTTCCTAATACATCCAAAGAAAATAATGCTATCTGGGTTATAGTTGATCATCTTACGAAGTCGCACACTTCATTTCTATTAGAGATGATTTCATTCTGGATTAGCTTGCCAGGAAATATGTGAATGAAGTGGTAAGATTTCATGGAGTACCACTTTCCATTATATCTGATCAGGATCCGAGGTTTACCTGGAAGTTTAAGGGAAGTCTTCAACATACTTTAGATACAGAGTTGATTTTCAGCATTGCTTATCATCCTTAGACAGAAGGTTGTTCTGAGAGGACAATTCAAACTCTAGAAGACATGTTGAGAGCTTTCTCTATGGATTTCAATGGAGGTTGGGATCATCACCTACCATTGGTGGAATTTGCATATAATAATATCTTTCCCTCCAGTATTCAGATGGCTCCTTATAAAGCTCTCTATGTAAAGAAATGCATGACTCCAACTTGTTGGGATGAATTTGGGGAAAGAAATCTATTAGGACCTAATCTTATTGATGAGATGGCAGAAAAGGTCAGATCTATTCAACAACACATAAGAGAAGATAAGAGTCGACAAAAAAGTTATGCCTACAACCGATGAAAAGACCCAGAGTTTGAAGTGGGTGATAAAGTGTTCTTATGAATATCTCCTTGGAAGAGAGTAATGAGATTTGGAAGGAAGGGAAAGTTGAGCCCTATGTATATCAGTCCTTTCGAAATACTGGATCGTGTTGGGTAGGTAGCTTACCAATTGGTGCTTCCACAAAATATCTCTCAAGTTCACGATCTGTTCTATTTATCTATCCTGAGAAAGTACATACCCGATCCTTCACATGTACTAAGCTCGGAAGTTGTACCATTGGAGCAAGATCTTTTTTATGAAGAATAGCCGATAGAGATTCTGGATTATAGCGAAAATGTTCTATGAATCAAGACCACTCGATTGGTGAAAGTTTTTTAGAGGAACCACCAATTATAATAAGCTATAGGAGAACTTGAGGATATGATGAGGGAGAGGTATCCTCATCAGTTTGTTACGATGTGATGAATTTTGAGGGCTAAATTCATTTTAAGGGGGGTAGAATGTAACAACCTGATATTTTATGAGAAGTATATTTTTTTATGTCTTATTTTATATGAAAAATCAAAATAATCTTTCACTACACACAACACTATCATAGCTTGCGTTACACGCAATCGTGAACTTCCTCGATAGTGTGTGTAGTACGCAATACCGAGTTCTGATAAACAATGATATATTGTTATAATATTATTATGGACTAGCCGTTATGAATAGTATTAAATAAATTTTAAATTTTATAACATTATTATTCATCTTACATATTTTCTAGAACATGGTATGAAAAAAAATAAATTTTTCGGGTAAAATAAGTATTTTTTAAAAAAAAATGCATTTTGCCGCCTTTTGATGGTGCACCCACATTAAATCTAGTTTTTGACATGTTTATAAGTTCAATTTTACAAAATAAAATTGTTCCTTGGAATTCCGATACGAAAATTTAATTTGGATAAAATTTTCATATTATTCTGATAACTTTCATATTTTAATGAATAGTAAAAACATGATATATTTTAATTAAAAACAACATTATTCATCGCAATATTTTTTATGGTTAGATTACCTTTTTAATTGGTTTTAAAATGTAATTAGAATATATTTTTACCATTTAATCCAATTTTTCCCATTGGAATTAATTTCACTTTGAAATTGGACATAAACAATTGTCGATCTTTTCATAGTTATTGTTTATTAAAAACCCGCTATTTGTTTTGATAACGAGAATTAATTTTGAAATTAATTAATGCCACCTATATGTTTTGAATTTGAAAATATATACATCATTTTTGAATTCGTAATATCAAATATAGCATAGGCTGAATTTTTGATATTTTTCTGAAAAACATCAATTTTTGATGAATAGTAAAACCACTTAGTAGAAGTTAAAAAACTGACTCTTTCATTTAAATGAAATTTTACCACTTATGTGAATTGAATTTCAAAAATCTGACATAAATGGTTGTTATAAAGAAGTAAAATGTTGTTTAATAAGATGACAATAATTTTTTGTGAATAGTAACTTTTGACTTTTATTTACTGCCGTTAAAGGTAAATAGTGTAATTCAAGGTTAAAAGAATATCATAATAATTCCTAATTACCTTAACACTTGTACTAACATTATTGGAAGAGTATTGGCCAACCATGGGCTTCCTTGGGTCGATTTTGGGACCCCATTGACTTACTTCGTAGTGATAATGAAAATATGGATTAATTAATTTAATGTAAAGACAAAATTGACATTGACAAAAATATTTTAGTAAATAATTTTTATAAGGGGTTATACAAATTATCTTTTCAAATATAAATATTCATTGTAAATATAAACAGATTTCATACCTGGTGGTTATTTTTTTATAATTTATAGACATCAAATAAATTAAATTATTTATGACACAATAATGATGCAGTATTTACCTCATTAATAAATTATTTAAATAAAAGAAATTATAATGATTAAAATATTATCCAAAACATTTCCAATTCTGATTTGATGATTTTATTTCGACCTTATATCATCTTATCTTCATCTTTATTTATTTTTGGACCTTTCAAAATCGAATATAAGTTTATAATAAAATAATATTTCACACATTCTAAAGGTGTCTATCTCCTCCATTATAAAATGGCACCTCATCCCTCTCCTCTTTACACAACATTGAGCCTTCAATCTCAAGAAACCCTTGCCAATTACACTTTCCAACTCCCCTTGTAATATTCTAGAGGTCCTGGTCTTCTTCAAAGACCAACATTAGTGCCAAAAGAGGAGGGTTCAAAGAGGCTGGTCGAAGAAGTGGTAATATCTGTTACCAATTCTTTCTAATTTATTTCTTCTTCTAGTTCCTCTTATTTAGTTGTTTCATTATGAAGTAATATCATCAGTATCACTCATATACGGATATGTTATTTTAAATATGAAACAACAATATTTCACCTTCTATCCATCCTACAGAAAACGAAATCACCGTGTGTGCGTACGTATGGAATATCATCTCCATGCCATGGTGTAATCTATTTTCCACCACCACCATACTTGGATGGTTATAATGGTGTAAATAATAACTATATATGATTATTTTAAAGTGATATTGATTCTGAAATTTTATAAATACACTTCAATACAATTCCACGATCATGGAAATGATATCATCGCTCGTGCGTACGTACGGCCTACCGTCTCCACAACGTGATGCGACTCATTCTACATGATCATCATTGAATAATGATTATATAAATGAATTCAATGAATATATATGATATATATTACACTAATACCATTTTGTAAATAATATATCTAGAACCTAAAAAAGAAGAATAAGAATTTATTCGACAAAACATGCATAAGAACATAAAGCAATGAACACCCGAATAATAAGTAGTAATGAAATATTACAAAAAAGAACATAATAATATTAACATATAAGAAACTATAACAATGAATATGATTCTTTAATAATTCAATGACATTATTTAAATCATTATACAAGAGTTTTGGATACGTACGAAGAAAATCAGACCTAAGGTAAGGGAAAATCTCGCAATCTCATTTTTATCTGATATTGTTTATACTTCAGAATTTACAGGGGAATATTGATCATCAACATACATGTTTCCTCAATATGGAATATTATTTCTATCCTCATACAATTGTTTTAATCTAATTTAACCCTTTGGTGAGTAAATGATATGAAAGTAATCTTTTTTCGTTTTTAATAAGGGGTACTGTTTGACTTTTCCGGCAAAAGTATGAGAAGAATATTTTTTTTAACTTTTATGGAATGAATGGATTTTTATGATTCATAGAACAATATTTCCATGAAGCTTCCTTTACAATTTTCATGTTTATTTTTAATAAAATACTTTTAGTTTAAAATTGTATTATATGCTAAGAAAGGTAAAATGTTTTTGAAATAGAAAGTATATTTTCTTCAAGAATGGAGTTCAAGTGTTTTATCAAAATTATTTTCCGTCTAAGATAATATAGGGTTATGTTTCTATCCCTATTTTAACATTGATTTGATTATTTTATGATGGAATTAAATTTATTATGTCCTTTTATCTTATATGGATTATGTTATGATGGAATGATGTTTAAGAATCCCATTTTTATTACATGGGTTATGAAATGATTTATGATTTTGTGGCACACATAAGAATGGTTTCATTATGAGAGGGGTGGGACCTATATCTCCCTCCAATTCATTGTGTAATTATTTATATCTAATTAGATAGACATGGATGGAATGGAATGTTAATCTGGTTCAGTGATACAGGACTGGAATGAAGAGTGAACTCAGTTCAGTAATGGACTTTGTCCGCTATGATTGTCTTGGTAATGATCCTTGACTAATATGAAATGATTTTCTGTGATTATGTGTGCATGCCATAAAGTTTCATGTTTTATGTTATGATTATTGGGTTTTCATTTCACTACTATGATTTATCCCATGTTATGATATTATGATCTTTTTTGCAGGTTATGATTTTCAAAATGTAATGTTCTTATGAATATGATATGACTGATATTTCTTTTGTTTACCCTTACCGAGCATTTGAGTTCTACCTTTTGTATGTTTTCTTTTCCCCAGGTCAGGAAGATGTCTATTAAGTAGTATATTCCAAAAAGGACTCTACATATGATGTAATAAATGGGAGACACTGTAAAAGATTTATGAACTAGTTGTTCATGTTTCCCAGTTTCTAAAGACACTATACCTATACAGTCCTATCATGGTTTTGTTATATGTTTTAATAAGTATTCTTCATTTCTATGGTAATAACCATGTATGTAAAGTATGGGTCATTATACCCATGGACCCACCTATTATATCTAATTTCAATAAATCAGTCTGAGGAATTCATCACAATAGTCAACCTTATAACCATGTTGGTCCATCCCGTAATGTAAGGTCACATGGCCATATAACAGACATCATACCATAACTCTGTCATTAAATAAGGTAATAAAATATCCTACCTCCCCCAAAATATTATAATATCTCATTGAATACCCCTACATACTTTGTAGAAAACTATGCATCTATCCTCCAATCAAGGCCAAGATTAACCATTATCATGTTTTCTAACTAAAATCAATACTCAAATTGTTCTATAACTTAATAACAGACTTATAGAGCCAAATTTATACCCATAAAGACCGTCATTGGTCTGGATCCCACAACCACATGAAAATTTAACCCTAAAATCACATATGAATTCCATAACATCATAAGACATAACAACTCAAGATTGATGGAGAAAAATATCAATGTATTTATATCTGAATCATGTTTCGGAAACCAAAACACTAAAATATACATATCAAACAAATTTAGAGTGTTTAAATATAAAATAATGTAATATTCAATGAAGAAGAATTATATGTGATGGATGGAATTAGATAATAAAAGTAAATTTTTCAATAATGAATCATACTTAAAAAAGAAAACAAAATGATGATATCCCATTAAGTAAGAAGGAATGTGAAATAAACAAAATAACTAGAGAATGCTAACATTATTTCTAACTAAAATTTGAGAAATCCACATTTATATTTATTTAAAAAATTCAATTAATTATTTTAAATAAAACTAGACATGGAATATCATACTATGATCCTTACTCCATGAATTGATTCCCTCTATAGCCACATCTGTTCATATGATGGAAGAATTCTATGGATTACCAAGTGATTCCCTATAAAAACCATTAAACTCTAATTTCTATATGTTTTTAACCCTTATGAATCGTGTTTTTTCTTAAATCTGAAATCATATAATTGATAATACTTCTTTCAATTGTTAAATATAATTCAATCCAAAAAATGAATTTTTCTACTTATATGGAAAATAAATATCTCTTATGTATTCAATTTTTATACTTAAGTAATAAAGAGAATATTATTATATATTAATAATTTTCCATCTATAAACTCATACATATCCCCATAGAAGAAATTCATAAGATCTTTCTCAACCTCTCATATTTGGAAAAGTAAAAATATCATATTGATATATATAATATATTCTCTTAATATGTATTATATTTAATTCAATACATAATATAACTCCCCTCACGAAATATATATAATGCATGGTACTTTTCTAATACATGATATATTCTTCATTATGTATGATTATTTCCATAGTTAAGAAACCAATACTTGATATATTTCTAACTCCCCTATAACACATAAATTTTGTCCCTTATATAGGGAACTAGGTACATAATATAATTTTCATAACAAAAATATTTTTTATACTATTTTTTATATAAAATATTACATTAGACGGCAAAACCTTTAACCAAAATATTTACTCATATGTAATATATTTGTCATAGGTAAGGTTTTTACCTTAATCAGAACACCATATATGAAATATATTTAAATATAACGAATATATTTTTCATATATATGCTTTTTCCCTCAACTAGAAAACCATATATTTAATATATTTTCAATAAATATACTATTTATCCCATATATAACGTTCTTAATTTATGAAAATTAATATAAAAAGATATATAACATAAAAAAAAAAATAATATTCTATACATATAAAACCACTAACTAGAAATGTTAGAAACATGTTTACAAACCCATCACACCATAGTTACCTTGGGATATAACATGACTATAACACAATTGAATTTTAATATCAATTTCCCTTTAGATAATTCATATATTTCCAATATATTGTTATTTATGAAACATCAAACTAAAGAGAAAAATTATTTACTATGGTAAAATATTAATAATAAAAATGAAGTACATTTAAATATGGTTAAATATACTATAATGTTTAAAAGTCATATTTTTCATTTATTTTAGTTCATAATGTTTTTATATTAATATTAATAAATTGAAATAATCTCTATTAAATAATGAAATTAACTAAATGATTTGTTTATATATATTTTCCACTTTATAACATTCATTAGTTAATTAGTTAAGTTCGGTGATTTATAAAACTAATAAAGTTAATATTCACCTTCAAAACAATTAATGAGGATGTTATGTTATCATAATATATCAGTGGTGAAATTTAAGATTAATATAGTGTTGAGGGATTTCATATAATTGTGACATTATTTTTATTGATATAAAATTTACTCACAACTAATATTCTATAATATAAATTTGAAGTACGTTGCTTCTCTTCATTGGAATCCACTATGTTTATACCCATATATCAAAAATATTTCTTTTTAGTAACCCAAGCTCACATATAAATTTATAGAGTTGGATTATAGATTTTTTTTATTCACACTTTAATAGATAAAAAATTATTTTGGGAAGGCTGATTTGAAGTAAGAAGACTATAAAGATCTGGTAATAGAGGTCAGTACACTAGGGTTAATCATTTCATTTTTAGGAAGAGATTTCAGGAGTGGAGTGATATCCCAATAAATTATATATATATATATATTCAAATAATTGTCCATTATTACAATTATTAATACATGGTATGTTTTAATTTTAAATTCATATTTAGGAAAATAAATATAATTATTAATAAAAAGAATATAATATTTATACTTAAATTACTATTGATTTTTATCATCTTTAGAAATTGAATCTAATGAAAATATTTTAATATCTATTATAATAATTTAGAAATTTATAAATATGTGTAATTACATTTTAAGTCATAATACATAGTTTCCAATGTATAATTAAGTCACCTCGGTATAGACTGAAATATTGTAAATTGGGTAAATTACTAGAAAAGACATTAAATATTAATTGTTTGGAAATCTGTGTTTGATATAATGTAAAAAATATCCTTATAAAATATATAATAATTAACCATTATGGATCCACATTCCACTGAAATGTAATTCCATCTATCTGAAAAAATGTGTAATTATAAAAATACTACCCATTTTGACATAAAAAAGACACACCTCTACCCAAATAAAATACATACATTCTGTTTTTTTTTCATTAAATAAATGATAAAATTTACAAGGAATCCATCCAACATAACATTTGGGACCCTCTCATCATAATAATAAATCATAAGCCACTTAGTTCCATGTCGCTCTCAAAGAAGGAAAACAAGTATTTAATGTAAGTGCTTTCTAGTCCTTAATCATTTTTCATAATCTTCATCATCCTCCAATCAATAAATATTATTTAAAAAAATTAATTTAATTTTATAAATACCATTATTAATATTTAAATGTGGTGTTATTACTATTAAAAAACGTTCTTACTCATTCAATTGATATAACATGTTATTTTATGGGTCAGTTTTACTACATATATGTATGATGTTTTAATTATTATTTCATGATAAACTATTAAAACTAAATGAATATATAATTAATAATAATGAATTATTATAGTTGTTTTTATATGTCATTAATAATAATATACCAATTTTTACTCACCAATTAAGTCAACTATTTTGAATATTCAATAATTATTGAAATGATATTTATATCTATTCCACGTGAATAGCCACCATATGTTCCATTAAATGACTGTGTTATTCCATAAAATTTCTAAAAACATACAATAAATCTCAATATAAAATATATCTACGACTAACCAATGATCAAAGAGGAAGGACTGAATCCTCCAAACTGAAGCATGAGTGGAAAATTTGATCAATAAAAAGTAAAATATTGATTTAACAACAAAAAATTATCATTTGGGTTATAAAAAATTATAATTGAATGGTATTTAGTAAAATAAATATTAATAAGTTTCATAAAATATTAATCGATATCATAAATTTCATATACAAGGAGTTTCATCTAGTTTGACCAAGAAAAAATATAAGGTAACAGTTTCCAATTCAATCCCACTTTGAAATATAAATTTTTTATGTATGAATTCATATTTAATTAAATTTCATGATATTCATCTCTAAAAACAAATCAGTTTTTTCCTATAGTTATTTTTATCACATGTATTCGTACCATGCCTCCTCCTTTTAGATCTTAACTCAAAAAGGCATCCTATAAATAGAGCTGACTATATCTCAACTTTTTTTATTGAGAGCTTTTATCCTCAATCTAACTACTCAACATATATCTTTACAGATGTTATTCTGTATCGATTTGGATATATTAATTATATTTTTCATTTACATTATGAAAATTTTAAAATTGTGAATGATTTATCTTTTTATAATTTTTTTACATGACTGATTTTTTTGTTGACTTTGACATTGTTTACATGGTGTAAAGGGAATCTGTTTTCTAACACTATAGATAAGAATAATTTTTTCTCCATTTTTCTCTTTATAACGATAAAAATCAATTATTTCTTGATTTTACTATGTAATTTCTATTTTGATTATTTTAAAATTATTTTCTTCAAAATAAATGTTATAGTAATCATAAAGGGTATTTCTAATTATTTTTCTATGTAATTTTGTAATTCTCTTTAAAATTATTTTTCATGTATGTCTATATAATTCAATATTTATTTTTATTCATAGTTATATGATTAAATTTTTTCATATAAATTCTTTCTCAAGATGGATTATGATCTTGTTTTGTGAAATTCATCATGAAAACTATTTATTTCTCATGACTTAATTATGATATGATGTTATTATGAATGATTTAAAGATAATATAAAACAAATATTTATAGAGTATTATTATATGATGGTTGGATATGATATACCCTTCCAATATATTATATAATGTTTTATATTTAATGAGATCTGAATAGGACACGAGTGGTTATCCATATTCTAAAATTTTATGTGAAATTATTAGTTAGCCCATGTCCACTATGTTACGGTCAGGTGGATACCCTTGTCTGTTATTAAATAAGTGTCTCAAAATTTAACCATAAAATATGTAATTATTTCTCTGATTATTTTTTACACATTTATTTGTGATGAAACATATATATTTTTTCCCTCGTAGATCAGGATTATTGGCTCATGTTTCATCCTTCCAATGACAACATTCCCAAACCATATATTGGGAATCATGTTTTATGATATATGTTTGATAGTGAATTAATTTCATATATAATTTTTATATAACTTGATTATGTTATCATTTCCACAAGCTCTTATAATTATCACATATGATCACTAATTGTTATTTATTTTGTTCACCTCTTACTGAACTATTGAGCTCACTATTTTCTAAGTTTTCATTTCCCCAGAATGTGAAATAAATTATTTTTTATTATATTTATATAATATCAATACATTTGAATAATATTTATGTTTTATGATATATAATTTTTATAAAATATATATTTTATAATTTAGTTTCCCAATAAACTAATCAAATAAGTTCTGATGTGGGTTTAATTGTGTAATATAAACTACAATCATTTAATATTCTATATTTTGTATGTATGATAGGGTTGGTTTTCATCCATTTTTATAAATATGTGGTTTAGTTGTATTGGTAATTTTATATTAATGATAATGTGATAGAACCTAAAATAACCAATATTTGAAACAATGTGAAGTTCAGTGAACTTAAAATGTCATAAGAGGAAATTAATGTTTCAAAATTTAGGAGATATTATGATTTATTTTCCTTATGATATGATTGCTTCATTTAAAAATTAATCTTTAATACCCACCATAAGGCTTTTGGTTTTTGTTGATTCATAAAATGGGGAGGAATTGAGTAAATTCAGGGTGTAATGGAAAATGTACTGATTTCCCCAAAGGGAAATAAAACGATATTATGTCTTTAATACAAAATCTCATGGTGATTCTCACCAAAACATCTAAGTCTATAAACAATAATGTGAACCATGTTTATCTAAATAACACAAACATTGTGGAATCTTTCTCAATTTAGTTTTTTCATTCAATAATTCCCACCCTCCTTGGGTTTTGGGTTTTATCCACTAATTGTCAGGGAGTGGTCTATCACATCAAAAAAAATATTTTTCATTCACTTTTTCTCAACGAAATTTATGGTTTTTATGTGTTTATCATTTTAATATTTATGAAAAGAAATGTTTTTCACTAATAAATAACATTTGGAATGTATAATAAATAGATACAATTTAATGGGTGAATATTAAGAAGATGTTTTTTGATAATTATTTAACTATAAAACATAACATTAAAATAGATATGGAATATATGGTGTTAAACAAATGGATGATAAATATGTTCATAAATATGAAGAAAAAAATACTCGTTTTAAGTTACACATATTGTTTTATTGATCAGAATAAATTCAAAATCAATATTTTGACTAGTTACATAAAACCATGTCTTTCAAAAACATTACCAATAAGGAACATTGGTAGTTAGGAATAAAATTTTCACAATTCACTAAATGAGAAAATAGAATTTGGAGAGTCCAATTATTTTCAGCATTTTGTGAATAATTAATGAAAGATAAATTTTTTTAGAAACTATAATGATAAAAACTATTTTCAAAATAATATTTATATTAATACATTCCAAAAACTAGGGAAGAAACCCTGTATAATTGTTTCAAAGGAATAAGTAAATTATTTAATCATGGAAGAGAAGTCTATCCGCACATGGATTTCAAAAAGATATGAAGAGTCCAATAAATTAAATATATGGAATGAATTATCAACTTAATATAACACCCATACTTAAATAAAAGAATTTTAAATAGTATCTACCTTACAACAACTATAAAAATAATCAAAAGATTAATGAAAAAAACCATTTTTATTGACCTCTAATGGCATGGTAGAAATGGAAAACATATAAAATCACAACTATTTAAGTGGGTCCCAAAAACAATGTTTTCAAAGGTTCACTCATCATGGACTTAAAAATAGAAAATATTTTATTTTATTATTTTACAATTCACCACTTTATATTGTTAAATTTTTATTGGATAATAAAATATCACCTTAATGTTTATAAACTAAATTCTAAAAAAACATCATGTTGTGTAAATTATTTCATCCAAATTCTATAACTATTTTCTGATTGGGTTATGTGGGAATTTTCTTCCATAAAATCCTATTATTATACTCTTAAATTACATTGTTGTGATTTTAACAATTTATTATCGATTTTTCTATAAAACCCATATCAATAATTGAAATATGTAAATAATAATTTATACCCCACATCACACTATGGTCACCTATTGCTTTAAGGATGACTGTAAACTCCCAATGAAATGTACATCCCTTATATTGTAATTATTAACCAACATTGAGTGATATATAGCTGAAATTTATATTTAAAACTCAATAATTAAGATATGGATATTCTGTGGGAATATGTACATGTATTCCTAGAAGAGTTTTCTAATTTTCTCCCATGATTATGAGGATTAATTTTCTATAGAACTCATGCTCGCTGTAATGTTTATATCAAATAATCTTCATAGAGTACACTAGAACAAATTGATTGAATTTTAAAATATAATTTATGTGAATATAGAGAATGTTTTTATACACCTATGTGCATCACCATGGGGTATACCTACCATATTTATTAATAATAATGATAAAATAACAAATATATGTTTATTTTTGTCATGAACATAATAGTACTATGATGAAAAAATATCATATGTCTCCTCTAGAATAATTGTTTGGTTAAAAATGGCGATATTAATATTTCTAAAATATTTATATTATATATATATATATATCATAAATTGGTCGAGAAAAGTTAGTTCATACCCAATCCATCCTTTTTAAAAAGATATAAACACTATGAATTTAGATAGATGTTATTTAGACATCAAAATGCTACCTCTATCTTAATTAATATAATTAATTCGGTTTTTTGAGGTAAACTCAATTAATTTTTAGTAGACATTATAGACTATATTATTATATATTCTAAAATAGGTAGTATCATGAAGATCACTTGATGGTTGGGTTGAAGTCCTCGGGAAATTATAAATTGTATGAGAAATTTACAAATTTGGAATTATAGATACAGAAAGTATCATTCATGGATCATATAATATTAATAATCAAGTGTATATATATGGATATTTAAAATTTCAAGGTAATTTAAAAATTTCCAATAACAACCACTATAATAGAGATCAATGGTTTACATAGATTGGATGGATACTATAAAAAAATTGTGATAAATTTTTCATGACTATAAAATATACTAACTATTTATAATCAAAAGGGAGACAAGATCCTATGGATAGATTAATGTGATGAGATATTCAAGTATTTACAAATAATGATAGTCACAACACATTATTAAAATTACCATGTATTGGATAAGGTTTTGTGATATATAATGAGGGAATAAATAGGTGACTGGGATGTGCCCTCATGAAATATTACATGGTAGTAGCATATTCCTCACATCAATTAAAGATCATTGGGGAAAATTACCCAAATCACAATTTAGAGCTACCAAAAGTAATATTTATAATAAATAAAAAATGAATTATCTCAATGTAGAGTAATTTAATATATATATTGTTAAAAGAAGCTTAATGTATATGCTCACACTAAATAAGTTGAAAAAAACAAAAAGTGATGCTTGGAGTCTTTCAATGACTATAATTCTCAATAAAGTTCATCATTTGGAAGGAAAACAAGGTGGTTGATTCTCTATGAATGAAGGATCATGCTACCTTAACCATTATTTGGATTGAAAAATACATGAAAATCATGTATTTTTAAAGGATATACATTGAAATTTAATTTTATATTTTCTATCTGATTCATCTACTATCCATCCACGTGGAGATGAAGAAAAAATAGATGAAAGATATAGGGAAATAGATGAAGTTAAGGAATATAAAAGAGTTCAACATTGAAAAAGATAGTATTATAAAATAAAAAAATGAATATGTTTCACTGAAATGAAATAATTAATTAATTAGTTATTGTATAATGCACATATATCATCATTCTCTATCTGTCCTACAATCAAATGGCTGCATAAATATCATAGGGAACATTTATAGTGGGACAAAATGTAGAAGTAGATATCAGAATATACATCTTGATGCATGGTATTTTGAATATTTTACAAGGAATGAATTAATTCTATAGGAATGGTGAAACTATTACCCACACTATCTATGTATATGGGAGAATAACAACATTTATTTTATTACAGATCTTCCTACTACTTATAAGGGACATACTTATATTTTATTTTTATGTGATCAATTTACAAAGTATGTATATTTCATTATTATTCGACTATAATTTTCATTCAAAAAAATTACGTAGATATATATAAAGGAAGTGGTAAGTCTATGTAGAATACAATGTTACAATATATCGTATCAGTATTCTATATTAACCTCAATGTTATTGAGAAATATAAAATAATGGATGAATATGGAATTGACCATTAAAACTACTTCTCATCTTCAAACTATTTTTTAATTTAAATGAACTATTACAACTCATTAAAATATATCGAGATCACTTTCAATGAATTTCTATGGAATTTAGAATCAATATCTTTCAGTGGTAGAGTTTTAATATAATGAAAATTTCTATTCATGAATTTAAGAGGAACCATATAAGGTTTTCTTTGGGAAGAGGCGGGGAACTAAAACATATTGTGATGATGTTATAGTGAATAAGCTCATGCGATCAGATCTTTTCTAGAAATACTAGTGAAGATACAAACCATTCTATTGTATATTTAAACTAAATAATGTTAATATAAATTTTGTTATGATAATACTTAGTTATTTTTGAATTTAATGTTAGAGATAGGTTATTCCTTCAAGTACTACCAAGTATGAGGGTTATGATATTACAGATGAATTAGAATGTGGCCCCTAAACCAATATTCCTATTTAAATCCATGCTTATGGGGGAATTTTATCTTATTTAATTTCACTATCACAAAACATACCCCAAGTGGATGATGTGTAACATGCATTAGTTTTTAGGAATTACATACCAAATACATTTAAATGTAATCAATTAAATGGTATAATAACATAAAAATGGTATCTATTTGGGGGAACAATTGATATCATGGGTCATATATATACGTTTCTATGAAACAATACAACACACATGGTCACTGTTCTTTAGAGGAATCCTTATTTTGTGGAAGCAATGTTAGAGTCTAAATATATAACAGGGAAAACATAAACGAAAAAAGTTAAAGTAATTGAATTTTGAGGGATAAACAAATGAAAAAAGATTCATTAATTGATTGTAATGTATTTTTCAATACAGATGAATTCATTTAATTTAAAAATAACATATTTTTCAAAGAATTTGTTTTATATATCTATTTAATTATCATTTATATAATTTGAATGGTCTCTATAGAAGAGTTATTTTAATTTAATTAAACTTTCTAAATATTCAAAAATATTAAAAAAATAATCTATTTATTATTGGGTAAGAAAAAATAATAAATTCAATTTTAATGCTTAAAAATTATTTTTCTAAACTGTTTTTAAGCATTTTGGGTAAATATATATAAATTAATTTTTGTAACATTTATAAATTGAATCCAATGAAATGGTTTTTATGTAAAGAATATTCGTGTTCATTTTAATAAATAAGTTAAACTTCATTTTAATCATAAAAATGATTTACCAAGATGAAAGTTAGTCACCTCAGTAACAACTAAATTGAGGTAAAACAGTTAAATTTCATGATAATGTCATAAAATATCAGAAAAATATCTACAATTAAGAATATGATTATAGGTTTGAAATACCATTATTCTAATCCCACAAAATAAAACATATGCAGATCAACTAGTTTATGAGAGTTGATCCGCATTCTTATTTTAGAAGGGAGGAACATGGGATGTGATAATCACTCAAAAATAAACCCCTACTTTGAAGGTTCGTTACCAGAGGCTGTGAGGAAGGAGACGATGCCGTTTGGTATTGACGGATGTCGGTGACGCCGACGTTTCCTCGACCGTCAATTCATTCATTGTTGTAGATGTTCCTCATTTGAGTTTTTCATTGGATAGATTTCTTCCAATAGTTCTTCTCTCCCCAAATCCACCAAAATGAAAGGTAGCCCACATAATAAAACAAGTTATATATTATGTTTGTTTTCATAATTTCAAATTAGATTAATTAATTAATTGATGGGTTCGGTTAATTAATTAAAGAGGAGTGTTGGCATAATTAAGTGGGGGATCTCAAGAGGTTTCTCCACATTAAGATGGACTTCAAAGGGGTTTAAGGGGCTTTATGTATTGGGTGGTCCCCACAACCATAAGCATCTTGGGAGATCAGGCCCAGGTTGTCCCTACCACCATATCCTATGTTGAGAGGTTTTAGTTTAGGCGGTCCCCACTGTTAAAACATGCTCTTGGAAGGTTTAATAAAAATAAAATTAACATGTTACACATTGTTAATTTATATTATTCTTTCATGAAAAACAAAAAAACTATCTCTCACCCTCGACCCAATATGGTCGAGGTGAAGGTCTCCTTAAGAGAATACCGGCACTGCGAGTTCAACGGTGCCCTTGGATTACAATTCCGAGCCCCGGTTCCAAAGTTACAAAAACCCGCTCATAAGTTTTGTGAATATACCTAAAAAGAAGTTAAGAAATTCATTTTGGGCACACCGAGACTCAGAATCACATGCCATTAATTTTCGTGGACTGGTAAAATTCTAATTTAATTAAAAAATTACATGGAAATTTTGCATCCTTACATTCTACCCACCTTAGGTCTTTACATCCACATAAGCCACAACTCAAACTGAGGGTAGAAGTGGGGGTACTGAGCATGAATCTGAGCCTCCATCTACCATGTTCTCTCTTTGAGGTTCCCGTGATACCAGCAAATGAACACCAGAGGTATCAACCACCCATGAAGAACCCACTATTGTCGATCCTCAATCTCTTCTGAATCCTCTAAAAATGTTTCCCCATCATCGATGTCCAGCTCTCCGTGGTCGATGATTTGAGAAAGTTCGTGCACATATCACCTCAGATGGGATACATGGATGAATTTTTGCACTCTGTGAAACTATGGTGGAAGAGCTATGCGATAAGCCACCTCACCAACAGTACTGAGGACCTGAAAAGGTCCGATTAAACTCAGAGATAACTTTCCACCTTGATCAAATATTCGTAATCTTCGTCTGGGTGAGACCTGTAGAAAGATGTGGCACCATCCTCAAACTTTAGAGGTATCCATCTCCTGTCGGCATACAACTTATACCTACTCTGTGCAGTCTTCATCTGCTCCGGGATGATCTGCACCTTCTATGTGGTAGCCCGAACCATCTGTGGTCCTATGAGTGCTAACTCCCCTGGGTCAGTCCAGCACAATGGTGATCTGCAAGGTCACCCATACAACGCCTCAAAATGTGACATCCTAATGGTGGAGGGATACCTATTATTGTATGAAAACTCCACTAAGGAAAATTTATCCTCCCAGCTATGACCAAAGTTGAGGATGCAAGCACACAACATGTCCTCAAGGTATTGAATGGTCACCTCAGTCTGGCAATCCGTGTGAGGATGGAAGGTGGTGCTCAAATGAAACTGCATCCCAAAATCCTCCTACAACCCCTCCCATATCTTCAATGTAAAACATAAATCGTGATCAATGACAATCATCAAGGGCACTCCATGTAGCCACACAGTCTCTTACACAAAGAGGAATCCCAAGATCTCTACTAAACCCTTCTCTCTAATCGGTAGGAAGTGGGATGACTTGGTGAGTCGGTTGATGATCGCCCAGATAGATTCATGACCTCTGGATATACATGGAAGTCATGTCACGAATTCCATGAATATCCCATCCCACTTACACTCAGGGAACTCTAAAGGCTGAACCAAGCATGCTGGTACCTGATGCTCGGCCTTAAATTGCTGAAAAATGAGGCACCGAGAGACAAACTATGCAACTACATTCTTCATTCCCAGCCACCAGTGCTGTCGTCGGAGATCCTGGTACATCTTCGCCACTCCTAGATGTACCTCTAGAGGGGATTTGTGGAACTCCCTCATCACTTACTCCTGAAGTGACACTCGTATTTCCTATAAAGAGGATGACGTGCTCCCAACCTTCAGGAAATCCATTAGGTGCATGTACTGTGGATATCTGAGCACATCGTATCTCACAGTCCGTGTACTCATGCTGTGCCTCGCTGACTCGCTGAAGAAGTGGGGGAGTGACTATAAGAGACTGAAGAAAAATTGTTCCATCTCTATCCACAAAGGCTATCTACAAAGCGGCCAGCTGCCCTGTCACCTCGCCCAGCAGTTTTATACCAGATATACGATGAGTGCATCTGCTACAACATTTTCCTTCACAGGATTATAGACTATCATTAAGTCATATTCATGGAGGAACTCAAGCCAACATCATTGTCTCAGGTTCAGGTCCTTTTGAGAGAATATATACTTGAGACTCTTTTTATCAGAGTAGAATGTAAAATGCTTTCCCATCAAGTAATGTCGACACATCTTTGATGCGAAGACCATTGTTGCTAACTCTAGTTCATGGGTAGTGTATTTATTTTCATGTTGTCTTAGTTGTCAAGAACCATATGTAATCACTGCTCTCTCCTACATCAGGACACATCCGTGTCCAGTCCTGGATGTGTCACAGTAGAATATGTACCATAGGCCTTCATTTGGAAGCCTCAAGATGGGGGCACTAGTCACCCTCTGCCTCAGCTCTGAAAAACTTAACTGGCATCTCACCATCCACATGAAGGGTTTCTCCTTCTTTGTCAACACTGATAATGGTGTTGCAACTCTGCAGAAATCTGGAACAAATATTTGGTAGTATCCATCCACACCCAAGAAACTCTGTACCTCTGTCACACTCCTGGGTGGCTTCAAAGAAAGTACTACTTCAATCTTCATTATATCTACTACAACTCTAGCCTTTTATATGAAATGTCTCAGAAAGTGAACCACTCGGATCATGTTCATGTGTCCCATGAACAATGCTAGATCGTTGCTTACACCGAATGGAATAACCAAGAACTCATATTGGTCATACCAACATCTGAAATCCATCTTCTGCACATCATCATCTCATACTCTAAGCTGGTGATTGCCTGATCCATGGTCTATCATTGAGAACCAATGTGATCCCCTCAGCTGATCAAAGATGTCGTCAATCATCGGAAGTGGGTACTTGTTCTTCACAGTCACCTAGTTCTGGTGTTGATAGTCGACACAAAGTCTCATGCTCCCATCCACCTTCTTGTCGAAAAAAATCAAGGCTGCCCGAGGAAAAACACTGTGCTGAATGAATCCCTTCCCCTCCAAGTCCTCTAGATGTACTCGCGGCTCACGAAGCTCTGCGGGAGCCATCCGATATGCTGGTGTAGATATTGCTGCCATATCAGGGTATATTTCAATTTAAAAGTAATCCTCTCGGTGAGGAGGTATACCTGGAACAACATCAAGGGAGACATCCGCATACTAATCCACCACTACAAAATATCTCAGACTCTCCACATCAACCGCTCTGAGGGTAAATCAAGCCAATTGATGATTTATCGGATGCACCCTCCTCTGGGTAAGTCTATCATGTACTATAAAGGCTCCATTTTTTCAGTTTTAGTTAAACCTAGTCCCATCCAAGTGGAGACACCGCAATTTGAGCATAATACAGTCAATCAAAGCATGGACTGTAGATAACTATTCTATACCCAAGATGATGTCATAAGGCCTCGATGCTTCTACTAGGAGATCCCAACCAAAGCTCTTGCCTCCTAGATTAAACTCACACTACTGGCACCGGTGCGTAATCTTCGAATCTGCTATCGTAGAAGTATCTAGCCATAAAGAATGATTCAAATACTCCATTGGAATCTCATAGCTCTGAAATAGGGTAGTGGAAATAAAAGAATGACTGGCACCTGTGTCTATAAGTACTGCAAATAAGGTGGAGTAGACATAGATTGTAACTTGTATCATCTATGGAGAGCCATGATTGTAGGCCTAAGATGCCAAGATATGATCTCTCCCATGTCCACCTACTCCCTATGGTCGGGGTGGCCCTCCTGGTGGTGATGGCTCTAACATCTCGAATCGTCGCCCACCGCCAGCTGCACGGCCAGCTCCTCTTCCACGTCTGCCTACTCCATGCATAACTCCTCTGTCAAATCTCTGCCTTTGTCAGGGCGGTCCATCGACCATCTGGTAATCATCCGTATGGAGGGACGGATAGCCATGAGCCATGAGACCCTTCCTACTGCATGCATAACACTTCCTGCTCTTGGCATGACTGGCTCTGCCTCGTATGCCCCGCACAACCGTCCTTGAATCCTACATTCCTCCATCTATATGTCTGGTCCTCTTGGATCTCTGTGTCGTATGTCTGCTGCCAGGTGTGGAATACACCGCTATGTGATGACTTGTAGTGGGTATTTCTACTGGTGACTATTAAAAAAAACCTCCACTATGAGGACTCTCTCTAACACCCCCGCCTGTGTCGGGGTGCTATGTGAGATCATCAAAGCCCTGATCTCCCGCCTAGGTCCCTGCTCAAAGGTCTAGGCCCTAAAGAATGGGTCTTGCACCATATCAGTGGAGTAGCATGAGAGTTCAGTGAACCTCGCTGAGTACTAAACTACAGTCATGTTTCCCTATTGCAGATGAAGAAGCTCTTGTATGCACACTGCGCGAAGAGTCACTGGGACAACCTCTTCCCAAAACAGGCTCTCGAAATTCTGCCTAGAGAAGTGTCACCTCATCATGAGACTGGAGCATCATGATCCACCATCTGACTGCTACTGCATATAGAATACTGGCAGCAAGGATCACCATGAGATCAGCTGGTGTCATACTCGTCAGAAGACTCTCACTACGGCTTCTAGCCAATCCTTACCTGCTTGCGGGTCCGTCTCTCCCTGAACCTGGGTGGCCTCTAGCACTGGAACTCGTGCAATGCTCTGAAGAGGCATGCAACCTCTTTTACTGAGGAAGGTGGAATTAGTGGCCCAATAGGCAATTGTACCACTGATGCCTCCGCTGGTGCCTCTACTGGAAGAGGGCCATGCACCGAGGACTCGTCGCTCTTTGGGCTATTTGTGTTTACTACTCTCGGAACCCTAGATGGCTGTCTGAGTGGAGGCATCCTAAAAAGAAACAGGTGCTCCATGGTCAATAAGTTATACCTGGTGAGATTACTCAAATATTTCACAAAAAGTCTCTTGAAAACACACAAGCAATCAGTGTTTTTCATGCACTTAGTCGGAAATCAGAAGTCAGGGTCCTGGTGTATGGATACATCGGCCGCCACACCAACACCGAATTCCCTAAACTGATAACCTCACTCACTACACTTAACACTATTACCCATAAAAATAAATATCATAGTCTTATGTTCTACATTAGAACCAAATCATCTGATACCAATTTGTCATGTCTCATCTCTCAGGGCTCATGTCGTGACTACCCCAAGCCCACCTTCCATTGGCCAGGTGTTGGTGACTAGCATCGAAGGCCTATTCCCTAAAACTGGGGAGCCATTTCTTTTTTAACATGTAATGCACACAACCAAGCACACAGCAGGATAAGACCTCAAGTAAATTGAATAGTAAATAGAGTGATTACAACAAGTAATAAAGGGGTAAGAATACAAGACCAACAAAAAAGAACAAGGAAAACTGGAAAGTACAAGACGTATGATAGGTGAAAAGCTGCTATTTGATCATGCAACATGAATCGTACCTGAAGGGTAAGTAAAACTCATGAATGTTCATATATGCGGTCCTCCTCATCTAATGTCCACCTCTGAGTTACCTCCAGTCCGGGTACTCTTGTCCTCAGTTAGCATTTTCGGTCGTCTGCCCCAAACACAACGATGTGCCAGCATAGCCCGTTTAGGGGTAAGTATTATGATACTCAGTAGGGACCCTGATACCCTCAAGGTCATACAGTATCCACCATGGATAAACCACTTAGTAAAAGAAACAACTGATAACACTACTTAGGTATATGACAATACATGTAACTATGTTAACAAGTAAACCCATCTCAATCATGAGGAAAACACATAGTCCAACTTCAAAACACAAAGCTAAACTGTTCCACCAAGGACGAAATACCACAAAAGCATGTACCACACTATTACGCCACACAGAATAATACAACTAAGGTATTACCATGAAGGAAAGTACCACACATTTAAAAAATTATCTCACCCCAGGTATAACTTTGGTATAGGAGTATAGACAATTAGATGTAACTACTAAATCATTATACTCTGTTATGAGGCAGACCCACACAGTATCACTCTGTGCTGACCCACACATGATCGCTCGATGCTGACTTACACAGCATATCTCATCATTCTTCATGTCACTGCCAGCTACAGGGTTCCTGCACTACACTCACAAGTCTTTATGAGGGCCCGCTCCCCAAGCCACTGGTCGATACTCAAACTTCCACGAAGTCTCACAAAGAATTATCTCAAAGGATTTCCACATCTTCGGGGTCTCACTGAAATAGATGTCGTGTCAATCAGAGGCCTGGTCTGTATGTTATTAGCCTTTTTTTCCTAAGGGCCTGGTTGGATTCGTGCTCGATTAAACCCGAATTTTCCCCAACATTATACAAATCTCTAATGGGGTATAGTAAAGGGACCATCTTAATCCATGGTTTCTGGAACCATATATGGTTTTTCAAACGGATGCATGATTCCATAGATATGGATGAATGTTCGTATGGGGGTCAAAACTGGTCTGGTTCTGGTCTGACCCGGTCGAACCGACCCGGCCCGACTAAGCCGCGGCCAACCCAATTTTGGTCGACCCGGCCCGACCCACTGGTTCCGGTCTGGCCAGTGCTGGGCGGCCCAGTCTGGCGGTACAGAGGTCATGGGGCCATGAGGTTAGCGAAGCCGCAGGGCAGTGTGGTGGGGCCGCGGGGAAGCAGAGCCGCAGGATGGTAGGGTGAGGCCACAGCGGGGTGGCGTGTCGGGGCCATGGATGGTGGTGGCAGTAGACGGTAGAGGCTGCGGGCAGCATAGTGGCCGCGAGTGGCACCTTTGTCTTTATCATGACCTGAGGCGGTGCCAATCTTCATTCTTGTGTTCCACTAGTGCCAAACGCCAGCACCGATCACCGTCACCTTTGCGAAGAACACACAAAAGAAGAATAGCGGAGGGTTCGGGCCATGTTTTTTTGGCATGCAACCTCCATGTTAGAGTGGTAGAAATTGGTTCAAAAAATTGAATCAAGAATGTGTATGGAAGATATTAAAAAACATCAATCCCCATAACCTTCATCATTCACTATTCCTAATCCTGCAAAATAAAACATCTGTGAATCAACTATTTTATTAGAGTTGATCTGCAATATTAGTTTAGAAGGGAATAACATGGGAAGTGATAATCACCCATAAATAAACCCTTACACTGAAGGGTCGTTGATGGAGGCTATGAGGAAGGAGATGATGTTGTTGGGGATACACGAACGTTAGTGATGTCGGCGTTTGCTCAATCCTCAGTTCGTTCATTGTTGGAGATGTTCCTCGTTGGCATTCTTCATTGGAGAGCTTTCTCCCAATAGTTCTTTTCTCCCCAATTCCCCCAAAATGAATAGTAGCCCACATAATAAAACAACTTATTTATTATGTTTCTTGGCATAATTTCAAAATATCTTAATTAATCAATTGATTGGTTCGCCTAATTAATTAAATGGGATAGTTGATATAATTAAGTGGGGGAACTCATTAGGTTTCTCCCCATTCAGAGGGAGTTCAAAGGGGTTCAAGGGGTTTTAATTCACGGGTGGTCCCCACCACCATATCCCATATTAGAGGTTAGGCTCGGGTGGTCCCCACCACCATATCTTATGGTGAGAGGTTTTACTACAGGTGGTCCCCACCATTTTTACATCCACATTGAAGGTTTCAACAAATGAAAATAAAAATGTTACATAGTTTTATTTTATTTTATTCTTTCACGAAAACACAAAAACTATCTTTCACTCTGGACCCACTACGGTCAAGGTAAAGGTCTTCTTAAGCTAATATCAGCGCCGCGAGTTCAACAGTGCCCTCAGATTTCAATACTGATCCTCAGTTCTAATGTTACAAAACCAACTTTTACATTTACTGAACGTACCCGAAAAAAAGTTCAGAAATTTATTCTGGGCACACCGAGCCTCTGAATCACGCGCCGTCAATTTTTGAAGACTCGTAAAATTCAAATTTAGTTAAAGAAATTTCACATGGAAATTCTAGTTAATTATAAAATAGTAGACAAACCAATTAAATATATCTGTCCCTTTTCATTTAGTTGATTTTGGACACAAACTTTGTTGAGATTCTAAAAAATTCCAAAAAAACATAAGAGAATGATCCAATGTAATAAAATATAATTAAATAAATAAAATGTTTAGAACATTTCTCTATCTTTATTCATCCACCAAACCAATAAAATTTCACCATTAATAATATCATGGTTTTCTTGAAAATGTGTTTGAATTAAAATATAAATTTAAACATTATAATTTTAATAAAATGTAGTTTAAAAAATTAAATTTTTAAAATTAAAATGAATTTAATATTTAATTTGAAATTAAAATTTAATCATAAATTTAAAAAATGGAATAGAAAATAAATTTTTTAATTATATTTAAATTATTATTTTTTATTGAAAATTTAGAATTAAAAATGAAATAATGGGTGAAATTATAATTAATATTGAATAATAATTGAAATTTGGAAATTGAAATTAGAATCAAAATTGACATGATAAGTGATATAATTAATGAAACAAATTAAAAATAAAAAGAAAATTTGAAATTGAAATTGGTAGTTAAAATTTACCAAATTAAAAAATCATCTAATGCTAAAAATGACATAAAAATTAAATTTGAAATTAAATTTGAAATTGAAATTTAAAATTAAATTGAAATTTATATTTAATTTAAATTTAAATTTAAATAAAATTTAAGTAAAATATTTAATCATTGGAATTAGTATTGGAATTTAAATTGAAATTATATTCAACTAAATTAAAATTGGAGTTCAATTTCCAATTGAAAAATTTATTAAAATTAAAATTATAAATAAAACAAAATTTTAATTTTAAAAATTAAAATTAATATTAGAATTTTAATTTTAATTGTAATTTAAATTTAAATTTAATATTAAAATTAATATTAAAATTAAAATTTTAAATTTTAAATTACAACATAATGCTTAGTTTTATTTTAAATTTATTTTGATGTTCTCTTTTAGAATTTTAAATTGAATTTTTTTAAAAATGGAGACATAAAAAATTCATGATTTGATTTATGTTCCAATACAAATAAAAAAAATTAATATTAAATGGAAATTGAAATTAATTTTTATATTTTAGTAAAAACATTGAAATTAGTTTTTCAAAATTCTTATTGAAAATGAAATTGAATGTAAAATTTGGGAAATAAATTAAAATTAAATTTTTGATACTATATGTTTTTTCATCCATAAAAAAATACTAGAGTAAATGTTTGATTATACTACTCTAATTTCATACAATGTATATGGGGATTATTATTATAGGTTATAAAAATAAAGCCTGATACTATTAGAGAATTTATTCATTTATTGATACTGGTTAGATGGTTTTTATGTGAATTGAGGGTGGTGGGATAGGGGAAAAATCCAGCCATTATATTTTCACCATTTTTTTCAATTATCAATGGATATTTTCATCTATATTTCGATAGATTAACCTCTTCACATGTAAATTCTGTTGTGACATATATATGAAAACACATGTGTCCATAATCATTATTTGTTTTTTAATGAGATACCTCAAAGGTGTGAGGGGGATCACAGAAAATCTCAAAATTATACAATGATCACACTGATTACACATATAAATGATGTGGAATGACTTTTTATAAAACAACGTATGATTGAAAACATGTATTTTATGATCAATGCCTTTATGTTGATCTTATAACTATCACGTAATATACACATCTAAAACAAAAGTCAATAAATTCTTAAAAACTCCTTTATAGATTTTAAATTCAATTATCATATCATCATAAATAATCTTCTACTACTTCGTCAATGGGAGAGTTTGATCAAGAACCACTCCTATTATCTATTTACTCTACAATCCTTTGTGTTCCCTATAATGTCTCAATAGATTTTTCTCTCATCACTATTTGGAATAAACACTATATTATCACCTCAAAACAATTCTTATGTCATTTATGTTTATATTTTACCCTTATAAACCCATGATTAATTTTAAATGCACCATGAATTCCATCAATACAATGAATTTATATTTATTAAATTTAATGGTTAAACTAGTAATCCATTATCAATAAAATATTTCCTTCCTTGTGATCTCAATTATCATAATAAATGAAATGATATGATATCTTCATAATCTATCTTTTTAAAAGAAAAAAATATCTCTAGTTCCTCTAAACACCATAAAAAATCTCCACCACGATACTTCTCAATGGATTCATTGAAAATTATAAAGACAATTTGATGTTGTGAGTTATATTGGTCACCATAAAATATAGTTATTGATATATTTAAAAAAATCCATATAAGGACCAATGTCAATGAACTTATGACGCATTATATGTTAACCCCTCTTCCTTTAGATTCACGAACCAAATAAAATATATGTCATTATAGTCTTTTTGGTTATATACTATTCAAGTGATAATACCCTATCATTATAAACATCATCATTTATTTAATTTTTCTTATAAATTAGATCCTCACTAATTATAAAAATTAAACCCTATATTTTTTCAATATTTCATCATTCATTACATTATGAGTAGTATTCACCCATTAATATTTTCTATAATTCATGTAGTTAATACCCAATAAATATATTATCCTCAATAATGAGATGAACAATACTCATTTAATAATTCAAATTAATATTTTGAGAATAAATAATATCTTTATTAGTGAGTCACTTAGTCGAACATGAGGATAAATTGTTTGGTCCCCAAAATAAATTTTGAAAAATAAATATAAAACATTTTTTCAGTGTGTTTTGTGTGTAAATATAAATTAACAAATATATTTTGGTTTTTATATATTTATATATACATATATGAATTATTTTTAAATGATTTATAAGTATTAAGGATGCTGCCAACTCTAGGAAGGTTGGTTTAGTTATGAAATTAGTGGGTTATTTGGGATGCGACCGTTATTATGTGTATACCAAGTGGATTTCCAATTGAAATGAATTACGAATTTTAAAATACCCTAAATATTTTTTAGCTTTGCATCTTATGACTTACTCATATGTTCAAAAGTTCTTATATGGTTTATATTACCACTTATGTTTATTGATTAGCTCATTTGGTGATTTGGATTCCACTACATATCTATGAATCATATATATTAACATGTAGTTATCAAAATTTTTGTTCCCATATTGGTTTTAAATTCTCATTTAATTTCTCTTAACCCTCAAATAATATAACAAATATTCAATCAAACAAATTCATTAAGGAAAAAATAATTAATAACTTCATATCAAAGTTCATAATTATATATATATATATAAAAATGATTCATTCCTTTAATCCCCTATAAATTTCAAAGTATAGGATGTTGATAAAATAAGGAATCAAAAAGAAGTAGAATATCTCCTTCATTGATGTTATACTATATAATCTTACCTTATTAGTGACCAGTTTCTAGTTCAATTTAATACCTATGAATGGATTAAGTATTGTGTCGATGAAATAAATAATAGAATAATGTTAATGAAGTGATGAATAGAATGATATAGTTATGTGATTAATAATTTATTGTTTTATATATATGATTATATAATCCTACCTTTTCGGATGAATGAATAACTCAAATTCCCCCTAGGTGAATTTAAATTTTAAATCCAAAATCTAACTTCATGAGAATGAATAATGTGGAAATATCTCTGATATTTGAGAAAGGTTCCAAAAACATCACATTTCATGACTATAATTGGATTTGATTGTCGGGTGTTAACTTCTATATCAATAATAATTATTATATTCCAAGTGATTTGTTTAAAATATGTAATTTAATTTTAGAAAAAAAATGTTATAATGATTTTTCACATTCATCATGCTTCATGCAAATTTTTTAGGATATATCAATTTTTTTTCAGTTTGGTAGTCCTCGTTGAATCGGAATTATTCTCATACAAAGAGGGTTCAATAGTATTCATCCTAGGTTCTAGGATTCTCCAGGATATGTTGACACTAATTATGATTGAATTAAGATATATGATTCTATAGGCTTGTACCAACCTTACATTAAAGCTTTAGGATCCATTGGATAAACATAAGATAGTATTGTAGTGTGATCATTTATTATAAATTGGTTGATCTTGAGGAATTTTTACAGGTTTGTATTAAATTGTCTAGGACTGATATTATTATTGCATGAATGTGTATGGAGTATCTTAATTTTAATATATTATTGGGTAAAAATAATTATGTATTGGATATTGTAAATTTTTTCACTACATTGGATGACCTTCTTAATTTCATACATTACATGGAATTTCCTTTCTTGCATAATGGACAATTAGAAAATTCTAATTGATTTTAATTATCCCATATATTTTGGGATAAATGAAATAATTATACATAACACTTAAAAGATGACTTCCCTAACAATTTTTGGTTTTGTTGGTGATGACACCATAATGTCACTGAAAATGAACCAAACCTAATTTTCAACAACACCTATTTTTATCCTTTTATAAACAATATTTCATATTTTAGTGCTTCAAACACAATAATCAATATTTAATTATCAAGAATGATCATATATAAATTATTTTATTGAAAGAAATTATAAGAAATGAATTCTAATTTAGAAATACTAATGCTTCAAAAAACTAAAATATTTTTTTAAAAAAAAATACTATAAATAAGATTTTTTTATTTAAACCCACTAAAAATATGAAATAACAATATTAATCTAAATTTGAGACTTAATTGTTCAAGTACTTGCATTATCAATAAGAATATGACTAATAATTCATCTCTTCTTGAGTTCAAGCCCAAATTCAACGAAATTAAACTTCATAAGAATTATTTGAATCCAAATGATGACATACAATGAACCTTTTTAAGAACCCTTAACTTTATATCATCATAACACTTCCTAATATCACTAAATAAAGACTTTATCACAATGAAAAAACTATATAAACATATTTTACACTTTATATCATTAGTTTAACATTAATCATATCATTCATCATACTCAACAACATATCACATCAAAATCATTTTTTATATCAATTACATTTTAAATGAACATATTTATTAATTTAGCGGGATGTGTCCAGAGCTTTGACTTTCCCATCAACATGTCCCCCCAAAACTATTTATGATTGTTATATCATAAATGTATCATTATATAGCCATCTCAAATATTATCATTACTCATGTAAATGGATTTTATTTTTTCACATACACACTCACTCAAAATTATTCTAATCTATTTCAATAAGATTCAAATTTATCCTAGTTTGTCACACTACTTCAATTATAATCAATTATCTATTTTTTTTGTTTAGTTTGACAGATTGGGGTGTTACATTAATTTAGAAGAACTAAAAAACAAAAGAATAGGATTTATAATGTAATTAAATAACTATATATTTTGATTCACCTAAGTCTAATCTTATTATCGCATAAAGTGCATGTACCACAAACAAAAAGATTAATTTTTTTAAAAAGTTGTTTTATCTATTTCAGTTTTTTGGATATAACATTTTAACTTTTTCATTTGAAATAAAAAATAGACACATTTCAACCCACCACACTATTTATTTTAAATGTAATATTTACACTTGCACAATGATCTATATTATAATCAATAAATAAAATTCATTTTTAATTAAATGTATATTAATGTATGAATCACCTTTCATTGTTTCTTCTTTTACTTGTTAGTGTGTTTTTCATTCTGATCAAAATACTCAGTTACCATGTATTCTATTAAACATTATATAAAAATAAATGTAACAATTAATTATTTTGTCATGAATTTATTAAAAATATATAAAAACTAAAAAAAATTAAAAAGGTTTTCACTTCAGTTGCCTCCCAAGAAAATCATATTTTATAGTATCAGTATAACTTTGTATTTCCCAATTTAACCATGATCCCATGGTAATTTGTTCTTTCAAATTAGGGACAATGGTAGATCATCAATTGATCTATCTTTTTCTATTAGAGAATTTATAACATCAACAATTTTTTGGAATCTATCTTATGATAATTCAATAACATTATTGTAGTATTTCGGTTCATTATAATGATTTTTTATGTCAAAATACTATTTATGTTTCTATTTTGTTGAATATTTACACTTTTAATCCATGTGTAGTGGGTGATTTATGCCATGAAATATCATTTTATTATCCTTATCATTTTACTAAATGTATGTTAGGATTCTCCCCTTATTGAATTTCATCTAAGGGAATAAATTCAATAGTATACTTATAAAATATGTCTCCATTGAATCTATAAAAGAGTTTCTAATTATAGTGAAACATCCATTAATCACTTCATAGTTCCTTTGTGGTTTTGGAACAAGGTGTCCATAATGTTATTGTTGTTTCTTAAAGATTCCCATGTCATTAGAAACTATTTTGGCATTTTTTGTCTTTTAAAACTTATTTAAATTCAGTTATAGAGGGTACTTTTAAAATTTTAATTTGCGGAGTTTCTTCCATATTTCCATCTCCTAATTCAGTTTATATCAATTCTATAATTAAATTTTTCTTTTCTTCCAAAAAATAGAAATTACACACCATTTAGTGGGTTTCTATCTTTCAAATTCATTCCATTTATTATTTTTTCACTATATCAACAAATATATGGTTTTAAACTCATATTTTAATTATTGAATACATTATATAACTATTTATTATTACATGTATCTCCGCATGAAATTCCGATGTGTTAAGGAATTATTTAATGTTTTGAGAGAACATAGCAATAATTTTTTAAATCCTGGAAATATTTATTTTAGAGACATTAATGTGGGACATGGGGGTATTTTTGAAGCCTCCCAATCTATCCTCACTTCTTGTCCTATATCCTTAATTTAATTAATGTTCTCTATATTTATTTGAATCCCTCTATCTTCTTCAACTTTAGTTGGGGTTTACTACTCATTTTTTATTTGAAAATTTAGTATTAAATACCTCTATAATTTAGAATTCATAGTTTTTATGAGGCTACTAAGATTCCATGAATATGGGGCAATTTTACCTTTCCAATTAAGATAATCTAAATTTGATAAAATTTAATTCTACTAATTTTCCCCTACTATACATCAATTTAATTGGTGAATTTTCATCATGATTAAAATCTTGAAACTTCCCCCAATTTTTTGGATTCCTTATATACTATTTTAATGACTATAATATTGAAATGGATCATTTTGCGTTTATTTATATAAATTACATCATGTTATATTTCAGATTTCTAACCCAAATTCATATCATAATTCATGATAAACATTGATCATATGGGTTTGCATTGTTTTTTACTCTACTAGAGCTGATCTCCCATGATTTTATGAACTCTTAATCCTTTAATTGATATGTAAGTGATGATATAAACTCATAATATCTATATTTACATGATTTTTTTATTATAATACCATATAATTATAAATTTTCTTTCTTCATCTAAATCCATGAAAAAATGAATTATAATTATTTATGAATATGGGTAATTTGAAATTACACTTAATGTTGGAAACTGTATTCATTTACCTAATACATTCAAGATTTCATTACCATGTCTCATTAATTAATTAAAATCCTATTGAAACTATACATTGTCACTAAGGATGAACTATTTATATATACTATTCAAATAGCTATGTCAACCAATTATTTTTAATAAAATATGTTAAAATCATAGAAATATTGAATTGTAAATAATAGTGGGAGGTTTTGGATTGGGTATTTTTGGTAGTTACTCATAAATCATTCCAATGAATCATGGAATCTCTTTTTATATACTTAAATAAAGTAATTTATTCTCCTTCTAAACTCTTTGTTTTTCTAATTTGAATAATCCTCCTTAAAAATGATTCATTAATTTTTTACCATGATTTCAATATTCATACAAGTATATTTGTATCCACTTCCTCTAGTACCCCATAAAGTAATAATGGAGGTACCATAAATTGATAACATCATATATTAATCACTTAAGAGGCAATGATGACTTTTTCGTATTTAATTCCTTGATAAATATGTAAGAAACCTATCATATTATACCATTTAATGTTGGTAAACACATTAATTGGTTCTTCTTGATCTCGTATTACCTTGGTCATGTTTGTAGGCTATTTATTATTGAATTCCCCCACAGTTGGATAATTGGAAGGTCCATCAATATTCCAAAACTATGATTCCATTTCAGATTTGGATGATTAAATTGTTATTATTCCCATATGTTTTATCCCAAAAGAGTGTAATATAATGTTTTTATTCTTCTTAATGGTTCAAAATAGTTTAAATGAAATTTTTTTAGTTCTATAAATTAGTATCATAGTTGGTATGAATAAATCAATCAAAGCGCCAAAATATATCTAGGAAAAATAAAATATAAGTAGTGAGTCCAAAATTCAGTTTTAGAATAATGAAAGCATTTAATTCAAGAATTTATTTATTTTATAAATTTTTTAAATAAAAATTGATATAAAATAATTGTTTAAACAACATATCTTACAGTTAGTTCCAATTTATGTGTTAGAAATTTTTTAAAAATATAATATGTATTTCAATTATTGTATTGGTGAATCATATTGATGGCGTGGTCGGTCCACTAATTTGATTATGAAAAAAATTGAAAAATTGAATGGTGTTTGGGGTGTGTTGTGTGTGTAAAAATAAAATTATAAAAAAATTCTGCTATTTTATATTTCAGTATGATTTTTTGTATTAATGATATAGGTATAAATTTTGTCATGGATAAAATAATACCTAAGTATATTGATTCAATTTTTGAATGAGTGGGGTTTATGGAAGTGACCATTCTGGATTTGAAACTTTGTGGATTGCTAATATAAGTGAATTAGAAACACCATATTCTCCTAAAAATTCACGCTCATATTATCCAAGACATATTAATAAGTTCAAGAATCCCTATAAGGATTCTCTATTCCCTTATAAATAGTGATTAAAATTTATCTTCTATGATTTTGATTCCCCTATACCCCTAGGAATCCCTACATCAAGGAGTATTGATCAATTATTAGGTTCATAGTTCAGGATTAAATTGTTATAAACTCGCCATAACCCATAAAATTATCTAAATAATGACCTATAAAAAATTTAATTAGGAAAATTTATTAATAATGTGACATTTACATTCTAAATGATATATTACATTAAAAAACGCATAAAACCTTCATTACCCCCACCCATCCTAACATATAATTCTACTATAGTGAATAATAAAATATATGTATTAGGTCACTCACATGGAGGTGTTACTTGGCCTTCTTTCCTCCCTGGTGTCCAATTTCTACTCATCATTACTACCTGGTAATTGATTGAGTATGTTTTGGAGGATGTTAAGGTTGGGATAATGGTGATGAAGAGGAGGATAAAGTTATATGGCCCAAATAGTAATGGTTTTTCATTTTTTAATTGTTAGAATATAATCCTACCTGTTAATATAAAAATATATTTCAGATCCCCCATGGGTGAATTTCTAGTTTCCCTCCAAAATACACTTTCAAGAAATTTCAACAGAATGAAATATCGCACTGGTTTTATAAAGGTTCAAATTTCATGTCATTTATACACATTGAGTGGAAGTGAGTTTGAAGTAGATACTTCCATTCCTATCATAACGATCAGATTTATTCTTTATTCCTCACATTATATTATAAAATTTCATCTAAAAGTAATATATAAGTATTATTTACCTTTATCATGTTTCTTATGTGACATTGATATTAGAATAATGGATTGTATTTTGGTTTGTTGGCCCCCAATAAATTGAAATTAATCTCTGATTTTGTTAGTTTAATGTTGTTTGACCGGAGAAGCATGAATCTTGATGATAATTTGGGATTTTTTTAGAAGGAATTAGGAATAAATATTTTTTTAGATGGATGAATTCTATTTTGATGCAAATTTTTTTCACTAAGACACTTAATATATTATTGGAGTGTGATCATTTGTCGGTATTAGGTTACAATATTAGTGTTTTTGATGGATGCGATATTGTAACATGACACTAATATTATTTTGGCATGGAGGTGTATGGGTTCACCTAATTTCGTATAAGTTTAGCACTATGATATCCTTTAATTATTTATAGTCATTCCTCTTCTATCTTTTCTAGTATTCTCAATTTCATAAATGACCAGTAATTTTCATTCTTATGTTCCATCCCATTATAAAACCCAATGAAATTTTTGTTCATAAATAGTTTTTTAGAAAATATATTTAATCATTTATATCAAATATAAAATTTCTTTATCAAGTAATTTTGGGGGAATGGGTGATCAATGGCCACTATTGTTTAATATGACTCATCTCCAATTATAAAAAACCATCTATATTTATAGTTATATAAATAATCACATTTTATTATAATAATACTAATAATAAAAATAATATTTTCAACAATAATCACATTTAAATGATATTAACGATTAATGGCTGTTAAAAAGAATTAAAATTTTAAAATAATAAAATCACTAAAACATAAAATATAAAATAAATTATCCTAAAAACGAAAACAATATATACAATTTATAATTGAAGAACACTTGAAAAACAACCATTAAACCCTTATAATCCTCCCTTTTAATGTGGGTAGTATTAATATTATTTGATTTTTTATCTCCATAAAATATAGAGAGTTAATCCCATTAATCCACTCATGTTTCAATCCTAATTAGAGATAAAACAATAAAATTCATTCTCATTATGGAACTCCACCATAACATTTGATTCACTTGGTCTATCACATTTTTCAAAGGTGAAATGAATGTAATGTTATCCTCATCACATTTTCAATATGATCCTTTAAACATATACTTAACATTACATTCCAAATTTATATTCTTTTTAAAAAAACATAAATATTTCATTCATATAATCATCAACACTTAATTTTCTCTAAATCCAACAATACAACATCTTGTACATAAGGTTCTTCTATAATATCTCTATTTTTTTATTAGAAATAGTTCGATGCATTAATCTTTATATAAAAAAATATCTCATGTAATCCAATAACTCTATTAGGATACCCCGATACAAAAACTCTATAAAAATCACTCCCATTGAAAATTATTTCCCAAACACATATATGGAAATCCCAATAAAAACATTAATCTTATGAGAATAATGATCTATTTCAACAATAAGCTAAACAAAAAATTAAATATTTTTGTTAATTATAAATAATTCATAATTGATCTCAAACATAAACAACATATCATCTAACTGGATGAATAATTTACATGAAATACCTATCGTATAGAGAAATTGGTCATAAAATAATTAGGCATTATAAAATTTTAAAATCCAAAAGTATAAACTATTATTATAATATAAACGGTTGATAAGATATTTTTGGATTACATCATCTAAATAATATCTAATGGGTATTTATTAAATATTACCTTGTTTTTTCTTTTACATAACTCTTAATAATAGTTCTTTATGAAGTATTTATGATTTTTTATAATGTGAAATATTAGATTCATTCTTAATAATTAATGTAAAATTTTTATCCTCATTCAAATCAATTTTTAATGACCATTTATTAGAGAAATGTATTATTCTTCTATATATCTCAATAAAATCATTTTTTATTCTAATATCTATATGAAATACACTTACTATCCAAGAATAATTCTTCCAAAAAGAGGAATTCCTATCATTAGATGGGAAATACCAAACCATATTAGTTACATGGAAAATATCATCTCTAAAATAAGTATCATAATACATACCATAATCAACAGTACCCATGATGTATCTAAAAATTTTCATTACTATTGAAGTGTATCTCTCCTTATTTAACTCTAAATTCTAGTAGCAATAACGTTAATTATTTTTATATTTTCTAAAAGTAAAAAAATGTTTTATGATTCTAATCATTATCTTTTATTATTTAATATTTATATATTTTTAATTTTTATTCTTCATAAAAATGGAACCAAATTGAATTTGAGTTATAACATTCTTACATTATTATCTATAAAATAACGTTATTATCCCCCATAGAATATATCTATATTATATAAATTTCCATTTATACTTCTTTATAAAAAATTTAACTAGAAAACAATTTCACTCTAAAATGAGAGAAATCTAGAATCATATCTAAATTAAGGAAAAAATCATTAATCTTATCACATTTTAATATAAAATATTTCCTTTATTTGGTTATAATTATTTCCCTTGACATGTATATTGTGATAAAATACATTTTAGAGAACATCTTTTTCTTAAATTTCATATCAATTATTCAATTCCAATACCTCGGTCGTTGATTAAATATATAAAAAAAATTCTTCACATTCAAAACATATTATCTTCTTTATAAATATGGAATTTTATAAGTGGATCAGTGTAAACATACACCTATAAAAAAATTATTATGTAACACAATGATATTTTTTTGAGATAGAGTTTTTTTAGAAAATATACATTAATGCCTTCTGTTTCATGCTACACCAATATAAGAATGTGATACATGCAACATTGGCATAACTTGGTTATAAGAAGCACTATTGGTTTTTTGTGTTAAAAAAATTCTTTTTATTTTGATCTTATTAATTTATCAGAAGACCATGTTTTGTGAAAAACTAAATATTATTATGTTTCTATATAACCTAGTCATTGTAATAGCTATTACGAACAATATTAACTTTCTTCTAAAAAACTATTTAATTGAAAATAAATAAAATTATCAAATAATAAAAACAATATTGATGGATTTTCGTAATGTTATATATATATAATATATTAAATATAATGTTTAAAATTCATATTATATGTTTTCTAAGTATGATATAAGAACAAATTTTATTTATTAGATAAAATAAATATCTTTCAAAAAATTCATTTTTCTCTAATTTTAATGGTACTCCAATTTTAAATATAATTTTTGACCCACATATATACAATTTAACAACATAAACACATTTTTTGAATCAGGAAATAAAAAATATCTTGGTATAATTTTTTTTATTTTTATGATAACTTTTAATTTTTGATGAATAGAAAAAATATAAAAAATTTAAGTAAAATAAGTTTTTTATTGAAATGATTTATGTGGATAAATTAAATATTTTATTAGTTATAAAGTAAAAATAGATTATATTTTTTCAGTTAATATTTTTTTTTCATCGGCATTAATTTGACTATAAATTTGTAAGTAAAACAATTTCAATCGTTCGTAGTGTTATAACATTTAAAACCCCATTTTTCATTCTAAAAAGTGTATTAATTTTAAATTAATTTCTCCAACTTCTATTTTTTTTAATTTTTAAAAATTTAATCCATATTTGGAATCAATATGTCCAAATTAATGTAGATAGATTTATTTCATTTTTGTACATTATGAAAAATAACTTTGGTAATTTATATTAATACTATAAAAAGATAAATTTGGAAATTAAGGGTAAATATAATATTATAAAATTACCTTAAAACATGTGATGATATTATTGGTTGAGTTAATTTCTACCTAAATATATCTTGTGTCGAAATGACACCCTGTTGAAGCAACAGGGAAAAGATTATAACACTAAATATAATTTATTTGAATAAAAACTATGGGTAAATTAAAATGATACGATATAAATAGACCTAAATACTTGCATATTTTTTTTTGGTTGACGAGATTAAGACCTTCTCTCGTCTAATTTACTAAAATATGATTTTTTTGGTTTTTTATGTGGTTTTATTTTATTAGAAATTAATATTTTTGGAAATTCCAAATATTTCCCTAACATCAATTATTAAATAGTCGATCCTCCCTCAATACTTCACATCACATTGATCATTCAGGACCAGAAATCCCCAATCCATTTCTATCATCAACTTTTTTAGTCAAATTCTAGAGTTGATTTTATTCTAAAAATACTATCTCTAGTACCATTTAGAAGATATCTAGATAAAGAACATCAAAGAAGTGGTAATCTCCTCTACCAAATAAAATCAAATTTTTTTCATCTTCTATTTACATATCATGTGTTTGTTTCCATTAGAAATTAATAACTCCAGTATCAATTATATTCAATTATGTCATTAAATTTATCCAATGACCATATTCTACCTTCTATCTATCCTTGAAAAAATGAAATAACCACGTGTTTGTAAATACAACTTACGGTTTCTTTGTCATGGTTTAATCTATTTTTCACCGCCATATTACTTGGATCGGTATATTGATATAAATAATAATTATATATTATTAATATAACATTATATCAATTTTGGAAATAATTATATATCATCCACTCCTATAGTATTTTACAATTATGGGAATGATATCATCTCTCGTGCATACATACATCTTATTGTCTCCCAAATTTGATTTGAGTCATTCTATATGATGTCTATTAAAGAGTTAGAATATAAATGTATTGATTGAAAAAATAATATATATATATATATTAATATATATATATATTAATATAATTCTAGAAATGATATAAATATACTCTATGAAGATGAACATTATCATAACTGACGAAACTTGTATATATATATAAAAGAGTCAATACCTAATGGATAAGTAATAATGTTATTATTTAAATGGAAAGAATATGATAAATTATTATATTATAAAAATTGAATATGATTTTGGAATATGTTAAAAAAATTATTTAAACTATTACCGGAGGTTAATACACCTACTAAGGATACTAGGACTAAGCTAATGGATTATTTTTTTCTCGGGTTTTTTGTGGGACATATGCATTATACACATTATATTTATTTTATGTGGTTTTTATGTTGGAAATGAATGTTTTTTATGATTCATATTTTTATGGTTATGAAATTTATATATGAATCTAATTTTATTTCATTTATTAGGCATATGATTTGACTGATTATAAATTCGTAATGGATTATTTATCAATCTCATTATTATACAATATTTATTATATGTAAGTACATACTATGGTATATATAGAGGCCCAAAGCTTGACATACATGGATATTACATTACTTTTTTGGAATAATTAATACATAACAAAAAACAGACACCAAAGGACCATAATAGTTTAGTGTCTTTAGAAACTCGAATCATAATCTTCTAATCTTGGTGAAATATCTTCAACATCTCCCATTAAGATCTTCCCTTTTTTTCCAACCAAAAACCTTTCTTTATATCCTAGGGAAAATAAAACATATAAATTTTGAGCTCAAATGCTCAATAAGGGTAATCATGGAAAAAAGTAAAACAAACCATATACATTTGAACTTCAAAACATGAACATAAACATTAAACATCAAAATCTTGAGTTGTGAAATAAATTTGGGAAGTATGTAAGTCATAAGTCATAAAGGAACATTAATCGTGATAAAATACCATGGGAATAAAACATTTAACTGTGGAAAACTATTATGAACACGATATGATTTCCATAGTAGCCAAGGCATTGCTGCCAAGACCATCTTAGTAGACAAAGTCCCTTTCTGAATCATGTTCACTCCTCATTTCAGTCCTGTAACACTGAACCGGATTAATATACCATTCCATCCATGTCTATCTCATGAGATATAAATCTTTACCCAATGCATTGGAGGGAGATATAGGTCCCACCCATCCCATAATGAAATCATTCTTACTTGTGCCACAACATGAACATAAATCATTCATCATTACCCAAAGTATAAAATGGGTTTCATAAACATCATCCCATCATAACATAATCCATACAAAACAAAATGGATACCATTTCATCATAATAAAAGTAAAACCATGTAAATCATATAGAATTCATACTTTAAACATACATATATGCAATAATTCCATCTTATATGGAAAATTGTTTTGATAAAACACTTGAACTGAATTTTGAGGAAAATATCCTTTCTTCTTCAAAATCATTTTCTTTTCACAAAATGACATGCAATTTTAAAAGAAAATGACTTTTTAAAAAATATTCATGAAATCATGTAGAGTAATCTTCATGAAATTATGGTGTTAAGAAAATTGTAAAAATCCATTCATGTTGTATAAGTTAAAAAAACATTCTCCTCGTACTTTCAACGGAATAGTCAAAAAGTACCACGTATGGTTAACAAAAGAAAGATTCCATCCATAACACAAAGTAAAAGTAAAATAAGGGTAAACATGACATTATAAATACATGGAATAATATTAAAGACTTTATGAAAAAAAAATTATGGACATGGATGAAGAATATAACCCTAGTAAATACTTACGTATAAGAAATCCCGATGAAAATGAGATTGAAAAATTATCCCTTACCTTATGTCTGACATGCTTCGTATGTATATAAACCTCCTGTTTAATGATATAAACAATATCATTGACTTATTAAAGAATCATATTCATTATTATTATATCATATACGGTTCACTTATGACGTTATATTACCCGTTCTTTTGTAAATGCCATTTTAAAGCAGCGTTTTGGGTAAAATCGTTTTATTTATCATACATGTTTCGACTTGTTGTTCTTGATATTATTACTTATATCGTGATTTACTTAATTCCAGAATGTGAAACATGATTTATATATAATATATATTCATCATTTACATATATATATGATAGATTGATAAATGGAATGAAATACACCGTTTATGGAGACGGTAGGTCGTATGTACGCATGAACGCTATTTTATTTTCCTTATTGACTTGAATGGAAGTATGTAGATTACATATATATATATATACATAAATCCCGTAACATTATCATGTCATATATTTCATTATTATTCATTATATATACTTTATAATCATTCTTGAGTGGTTATCATGGAGAATGAATCTCATCGCGTCGTGGAGACGGTAATCCGTACGTACGCACGAGCGATGATATCGTTCCCATAATTATTGAATTGAATTGGAGTGGATGATATAATATCTCAGAATCAGTATGATTTTATAATAACTATATATAGTTATTCTTTACACCATTATAAGCATCCAAGTAAGGTGGTGATGGAAAAACATATTACACCACAACGTGGAGACGGTATTTCGTACGTACGCACGCGCGTTGATTTAATTTTCCGTAGAATGTATGGAAGGTAAAATAGGGTGGTTTAATATTTATAATAATATATCAGTAGATATTTAATACTGATGTTATTACTTTATAATGAAACAACTAAAACAGAGGAAGTAGAAGAAGAAAGAAACATGATAAATCGGAAGAAAAGATTACCTCTTCTTCGACCCACCTCCTTTAAGTTTCCTATTAAGGAAGTAGAGTTGGTATTTTGAGAAGAAAAAAACCTCCATAATATTTCTAGGGAAGTGGAGAAGAGAAATGGGCAGCGGTTGGCCGAGCTTCAAGGCTCAAAAGGGTGTGTCGAGAAGAGGGAAGGGGTGCCCTTTTTATAAGCGGTGAGAGGGGAACCTTTGGAAAAACTTAAAATATTATTTTAGAATAAAGTCATATTCAACTTATAATAGCTCCAAATTGATTTATTTCGAAGATAAAGTGGGTATGGGTCGAAATCCTTTCAACCAATAGGTTTTGGGCGAGTTTAGGTTACTATTTTAACCTTATCTTTTAGATTTAACTCCAAGCTAAATAATATAACTTTTACTGTGTCTTCTTGTTTTCTTAAACTATATGGTAAATAAACTTACTATAACAATCACAAAAGAACCCCAAGTGGTTCATTATTAATATATATAACCTTATCTAAGTCATTTGGCTGATCCTTAGATTTTTAGGAATTTTATAACAATTAATAATATAATATTTTTTATAAAAACTATTTTATGTCAATTTTGACAGTATTTGGTAATTGATTTTTGTGAAAATCATAACAGCATGATTAGTTTGAAAAAAGATAATTAAATAAATAATATCATGTCATATTAATCAATTAAATTAGTTTAATTCATAAAAAGTCTAAAATTACATTTATTTGGGTTTTTATAATATCAATTATTTTAATATTTCATTATTTAGGAAATTACTGCATCACCATTGTGTCATAAATAAATTAAATTATTTAATGTGTAAAATTTATAAATAAACTACCATTAGGTTTAAAATATTTTTAGCTTTATAATGAATATTTATAGTCGAATTTATTATATGTATAACCCTATATTAAAAATGTTTTAGTTATTAAACATTGATTTTAACTATTTTAACTCCTTTTTAAATAAAATAATAATAAATGTCCTAATAAAATCTAAGTGGACCTAAATGATAATATTATATTCCTATGGTTGTTTTTGGTTGAGTTATATTTATCCAATATAATTAGAACTTGTGTTAGGGTAATAATAATTTCATTTTTTCCCTTAATTATCCCTTTTACTTTTAAACGTGGTAAATAAAAGTAAAAAGTTACTATTCACCAGAATTTATTTTTATCTTATTGAACAACATTATACTCCTTGATATTAACTGTGTCTCTCAGATTTTCAAAATTCCACTCACAAAAGCGGTAAAATTACATTTTAAGTAAATTTTAAAATTCTCCAAGTAGGTGGGTAAAAGACGGTGAAAAGTTCAATAAAATATTTATATATATATAATTATTATAAATTGACTCCAATGAGTTACATTGAACTTATATAGGTATTATGTATCAATTTTCACCTAAAATAAATTTAAATAAAATAAATGAATATTTAAATAAAAAGACGTTTTTTAAATTGTAACCCAGTGTTTTCACTATTCATAAAAAATTTAATGTTTTCATAAAAATACCAAAAAATAACCATAGGATAATTTTGATATTCCAAATCCAAAAAAGAAGTCCATTTCTAAATATAAAATATATAAAATTTCAAAAAGTGGGTATTACTATTCGTAACTGCTAGTTCATTATTATATTATAATAATATCTCGTTTATTGAAACTCGGTATTGCGTACTACACATGCTATTGAGGAAGGTCTTGATTGTGTGTAATGCAAGCCAAGTCAGGGATATGTATAGTGAAAGCTCTATTTGGTGTTGAGTATAACATAATCAAAACATATTTCATTTATACATTAAACAAAATCTACACTTAATGTTGCGTAGAATAATTTCCACAATACGAACTTGAAATTGTGTGTAACACGAGCCAAGAATAGTGTTGCATATACTGCAAGAAAATACGGTGTTGTATATAGTACAATCTAATATTAATTTAGGGTATAATAGAATATATCAAAGAAATTAAAAATAATATATCTCATAAAATCTCAGGGTGTTACATTCTACCCCCCTTAAAATGAATTTCTCCCTCGAAATTTGTCAGGGTTCTAAATGGTTTACTACATGAAACTTTCTTTCATAGAATCCCACATCGTAAAAAGAAGTACTAAAACATGATTTTAAAAAGTGAAGTATGAAACATATCGGTTACCCAAATTGACTCATCACTTGATTTCCACATAAGAGAACATAGGTGAAAATATGGATATAGAAGAGAGACCTAAACATCAAGTTCTGATGGAGTGTGGTAGAGAACGTGGCTATGAAAAATCCCATAATCACAAAGCCATAAATTTCTGATGATCTAAGGTACCATCTGATTCATCGGATAAAAGGGCACCAGGAAAACATTTTTGGTTTTCAAGATCATTTCCCTAAAGATAAATTATTTTTGAGTTAAAAGAAATACTTACATGATTTTGGTACAATCTCAACGTTGCTCGTGCCTCGAACAATTTCCACTTCATCTCTTAAAAAAATGAAGTTGAATTTGTCTTTTGCGAAGTGTTAGTATATCATGCGATAGAATGATAGGTCATTCCATCTGTTTCAAACATAGGGTTAACAGAAGTTATATACATAAGTCCATCTATGGGGAGATTAATCGTATATGGTTCTAAAATGGACTTATACTTCATCTATCATCCTGCTTAATAAAATAACACTAGTTTCTACTAACCAGGGACTTTTTGTAGGCTAGTGGTAGGCGATAAAGGCCTATAGCACTTCGGTTGTAGGTTCTATTCCCACAACCTTGTCTGACGCGACAGGTTCTCTCTCATCAAATGGGTTGTCCTTTTTCAAAAACTATACTATTATAACATTCCAGAAATAGTATCGAAAAAAGTTCTAGCCTTAAACAATTCTATCTGATGTCTAACTTAATCCATTCCAACCTTTATGGTTATCGAAAATACATCTGTCCAATATTATAGTATAAAGAAAACGATTACTAGAAATGTCATCAACCAAGCATGTGAATACCATCATTTATCCTCCATATAAGATATATCTTGTTGGTCGCATTCCAAACATGTGAATAGATTTACCATGTATTATCTTGAAAAATGAATACCCAATGAACCTTATTGAAAACATGAATGCTGTCAAAAGTTAACTCTTTCCAAATACCAAAATCCCAAAATTTCTGTATACTCAAACTATGATATCACATTGTCCTTATATCAGCCATGATCTCATCAATACTATAAAACATCTCATTATCTCCTTTTCCCTTCATTATGCACATATCATCTACTTTCCAAAAATATATGAATTGACCTTTCATGGTTACCAGTACCATTCAACATATACTTTCAAATACATTAAGAAAAACAATAGTGTAACAATCCTTAGATGTGACTTTATTCCACAGTACAATTACCTATACAACATAACTCTTGATAAACATAAATCATTCCACTACCTTCTTAAACCATTGACCATGATTCAACACTTCTTTCATCTCATATATCATATGAACATTCTTTCCTCTATGATCATCATGAAACTCTATCTTTCTCATATAATCTGAGTCTGGAAACTTACCAAAGTTGAGATTATTGATCATATTATGAGATTTATGATTAGGAAAATTAATGATGTTTGGACTTCCAAATCCTGTTTCATTAGGTTTCTCATGAAGAATATCTTTCCATTGTCCATCATATCCTCTATTATCGTGAATCTTCTTGTTTCTAGCCATTTTCTAAAACCCAAAAAGAATAGTGTGAGAGGCCAAAATAATGCTAGGAAAACAACATAATAAAGGGGGAGTACCTTCAATATATAACATCAGGGGGTTAATTCTAAGATTATTACTGTAATTCGAGGACTATAACCTATACATATACTTATCCTTATGGACATTCCTAGACATACCTTAGAAATATCTCAGGGGATCTCACAAATGTTTTCGCATCCTAGTTTGCAAAGGTTATCTAAAACTTTCCACTGATTCCAACTGTAGAGGCCCAAAGCTTTATGTACATGGAAATTACATAAATTTTTCGGAATAATTAATACATAACAAGAAATAGACACCAAAGGACCGTAATAGTTTAGTGTCTTTGGGAACTTGGAACATAATCTTCCAATCTTGTTGAAAGATCCTCAACATCTCCAATAAAGATCGTCCCTTTGTTCTTACCTAAACATTTCTTTATATCCTAGGGAAAATAAAACATATAAAGGGTGAGCTCAAATGCTCAGTAAAGGTATGCATGGAAAAAATCAATAAAACACACCATATACATTTGAACTTCAAAACATGAACATAGTGATTAATCATCAAAATCGTGAGTTGTGAAATTAATCTTGGCAGTACGTAAGACATAGGTCATAGAGGAAAATTAATCATGATAAAATAGCATGGGAATAAAACATTTAATTGTGTCCAACCATTGATCACATGATATGATTTCCATAGTAGCCAAGGCATTGCTGCCAAGACCATCATAGTGGACAATGTCCCTTTATGAATCGAGTTCACTCCTTGTTTCAGTCCTGTAACACTGAACCGGATTAACTTACCATTCCATCCATGCATATCTCATGAGATATAAATATTTACCCAATGCATTAGAGGGAGATATAGGTCCCAACCATCTCATAATTATATCATTCTTACTTTCACCACAACATGAACATAAATCATTCCTCATTACCCAAAGTATAAAATGGTTTTCATAAACATCATCCCATAATAACATAATCCATACAAAACAAAATGGATATCATTTCTTCATAAGAAAAGTGAAACCATGTAAATTATAGAAGAATTATACTTGAAACATTCATAAATGAAATAATGCCATCTTATATGGAAAATAGTTTTGATAAAACACTTGAAATGAATTCTTGAGGAAAATATCTTTTCTTCTTCAATATCATTTTCTTTTCACAAAATGCCAGGAAATTTTAAAAGATTTTTTTTAAAAAAATATTCATGAAATCTTGTAGAGTATGATTTATGAAAATAAGGCATTATGAAAACCTTAAAAATCCATTCATGCCGTATAAGTTAAAAAAACATTCCCCTCGTACTTTCAATGGAAAGGTCAAAAAGTACCACGTATGGTAAAAAAATTGAAAGATTCCATCCATAACACAAAGTAAAAGTAACAGAATAGTAAAAATGTCTTTAGACACACTTGGAAGAATATTAAACACTTTATGAATAACATTTTATCGACATGGATGAAAAAAATAACCCCAGTAAATACTTATGTATAAGCAATCTCGAATAAAAATGAGAATGAAAAATTATCTCTTACATTATGTCTGATATGCTTTGTATGTATCTGAACCTCCTATATAATGATTTAAATAATGTCATTCATTGTTTACAGAATCATATTCATTGGTGTGATTTCATATATGGTGCACTTATGACTTTATATTACCCGTTCTTTTGTAAACTACATGTTAAAGAATCCTTTTTGGTAAAATCGTTTCATTTATCGTACTTGTTTCGACATGTTGTTCTTGATATTATTACATATATCCTGATATAATTAATTCCATAATTTAAAACATTATTTATATATAATATATATTCATCATATACATATATATATGTTAGATTGATAAATGGAATGAAATACACCGTTCATTGAGACGGTAGGCCGTACGTACGCATGAACGATGTTTTCATTACCTTATTGACTTGAATGGAAGTATGTAGATGACATATATATATATAAATAAATACAATATCATTATCATGTCATATATTTCAATATTATTCATTATATATACTTTATAATCATTCTTGAGTGGTTAACATGGAGAAGTAATCTCATCACGTTGTGGAGACGATAATCTGTACGTACACACGAGTGATGATATCGATCCCATAATTATTGAATTGATTTGGAGTGGATGATATAATATATTAGAATCAGTATGATGTTATAATAACTATATATAGTAATTCTTTACACCATTATACACATCCAGGTAAGTTGGTTATGGAAAAACACATTACACCACGGCGTGGAGACGGTATTCGGTATGTACGCACGTGCGGTTATTTCGTATTCCGTAGGATGGATAGAAGGTGAAATAGGGTTGTTTAATATTTATAATAACATATCAGTATATATGTAATACTGATGTTATTACTTTATATTTAAACAACTAAATAAGATGAAGTAGAAGAAGAAAGAAACTTGAGAGAATCGGAAGAAAAGATTACCTCTTCTTCGACACACCTCCTTTAAGATTCCACATAAAGAAGTAGATTAGGTCTTTTGATAATACCAAAACCTAAATAATGTTTCTTGGGAAGAGGAGAAGTAAAATGGGCAGTGTTTTTTCGAGCTTCAAGGCTCAAAAGTGCGTGAAGAGAAGAGGGAATGGGTTCCCTTTTTATAAGGGAGGAGAGGGGCACCTTTGGAAAAACATAAAATATTATTTTATAATAAAGTCATATTCGATTTAGAATAGATCCAAATTGATTTATTTCGAAGATAATGTGGGCATGGGTCGAAATAATCTCAACCAGTAGGTTGTAGACTTGTTTAGGTTACTATTTTAACCTTATCTTTTAGATTTAACTCTAAGTTAAATAATTTAATTTTTACCATGTCTTCTTGTTTTCTTACATTATAACGTTAATAAACATACTATAACAAGACAAACGAAACCAAAGTGGTTCATTATTAATATATATCACCTTATATAAGTCATTTGGCCTAACCTTATATTTTTTAGGAATATTATAATAATTAATAATATAATATTTGTTTTAAAAACTATTTTATATCAATTTTGACACTATTTGGTAATTGATTTTTGTGAAAATCATAACATCATGATTAGTTCAAATAAAGTTATTTAAAAAAAATACTAACATGTTATATTATCCTATAAATTTTTTGGAATTCATAAAAAGTATCAAATTACATTTATTTGGGTACATATAATATCAATTAATTTAATATTTCAATATTTAGGTAATTACTACATCACCATTGTGTCATAAATAAATGAAATTATTTAATGTCTAAATTTTTTAAATAAACTACCATTAGGTAGGAAATATTTTTAACTTCATAATGAACACTTATAGTAGAATTTATCTTATCTAAAACCCTATATTAAAAATGATTTATTTATTAAACTATGATTATAACTATTTTAACTCTTTTTTAAATAAAATAATAATAAATGTCATAATCTAATCCAAGTGGACATAAATAATAATATTATATTCCTAAGGTTTTTTTGGTCGAATTATACTTATCCAATAGATGTAGAATATGTGTTAAGGTAATAATAATATCATTTTTACCCTTAATTACCCTATTTACTTTTAACCGTGGTAAATAAAAGTAAAAAGTTACTATTCACCAAAAATTATTTTTATCTTATTAAACCTCATTTTAATCCTTGATATTGACCATGTCTATTGGATTTTCGAAATTTCACTCACATAAGCGGTAAAAATAATTTTTAGGTAAATTTTCAAATTCTCCTAAGAGGTGGGTAAAAGACGGTGAGAAGTTCAATAAAATCTTTATATATCTAAAATTACAATAAAATGACTCCATTGAGTTAGATTGAACTTATATAGGTATTATGTATCAATTTTTACAGAAAATAAATTTAAATAAAATAAATAATTATTTAAATAAAATGTCGGTTTTTAAATAGTAACCTAGTGTTTTCACTATTCATTAGAAATTGTATGTTTTCAGAAAAATACCAAAAATTCACCCTAGGCTAATTTCAATATTCCGAATCGAAAAATAAAGTCCATTTCAAAAGATAAAATTTATAAAATTTTAAAAAGTAGGTATTACTATTCATAATGGCTAGTTCATAATAAAATTATAATAATATCTCGTTTAGTGAATCTCGGTATTGCATACTATATACGCTATTGAGGAAGGTCTTGATTGCTTGTAATGCAATCCAAGTCAGGGCTGCGTGTAGTGAGAGCTCTGTTTGGTGTTGCGTATAACATAATCAAAATGTATTTAATTTATACATTAAACAAAATCTAAACTTAATGTTGCATAGAATAATTTCCACAAAACGAACATGAAATTGTGTGTAACATGAGACAAGAATAGTGTGGCATATACTGCAATCTAATACTGTGTTGCATATAGTACATGCTAATCTGTGTGTAGTGTATAATAGAAGACAAAAAAGAAATTAAAAATAATATATCTCATAAAATCTCGGTGTGTTATAGTATATTTATCATCAATGTCTATATTTTCTAAAAAAATTCTATATGATGTTTTACTATTAATATTTTTTTTAAAATCATTTTTATCCATTTATTTATTTTAAATACATGGTTTTAATAGAATCATTCTTTCCTTTTTCAAAATGAGGTACTTTTTTTACTTTTCTGAACAAATTATGATAATAATTTTTCTAACGTATATGGGATAAAAGTGTTTTCATTATTTTATAAAAATTTATTGCCTTTATGATTCCCATAAAATATTCCATGATTATTTTGGATGTAATTTTTTTAAATTTCAAAACATTTTATGAAAAGAATTTTTTTTAGGAAGAATGGGCATTTTCATCAAGAATTAATTATAAGTGTTCAATCAAAATTATTTTCCCTCAGAGATGGAATTCACTAATATGGTTATGTTTCAACTATAATGTCACCATTATTCATATGGTTTGATTATGTTTATTATGTAATGTTATTTATGAAATCCAATTTTTAAATGGATTATGTTTCAATGAAATGATGTTTTAGAAACCCATTCTATTCCTTGGGTTATGATATGCTGAATATTTTATTTTTTTGCAAAACATGTAATAATTATCTATATATGATTTTGGTGGGGCCTATTCATCAAAAAAGTAACTGGGTAAATATTTATATCTCATGATATATACATGACTAGAATGACAAGTAAATCTTGTTTTGTAATATAGGGCTAGAATGACAAGTAAATATGGTTCAATAATGTAAGGCATGAATATAGTGTAAATTTGGTTTAGTATAGGACATTTTCCACTATTATGGTCTTGGAAATGAGCCTCATGTAATATAGAAATGATTTTCTATGCTTATGTGTTTTCCAAAATTCCATGTTTTTTCCTATTCTATTTTATTATGGTTGCTGATTACATTATGATTAATGGAATATGAACTCCCACAGTTTATTTCATGAATCAATATTTTGATATATGTTAAATGTGGAATGGTTTTAAAATGTTATTTTTCATGTTTTTACATTAATATGTTTATGTTTTTTATGATATTTTGTATTCTTATCCTTACTAACTATTTGAGTACAACCTTCTCATATGTTTTCTTTTCCCCAATATATAAATAAGGTCTATGGTTAGAAAAATAAAGTTGTATAAATGTATGGGAGATATTGAATATCATTAACTAGGTTAGTATAATGTGTTTATAGTTTCCAAATACACTAAACTAATATAGTAATAGTGCATCTATTTGTATAAATTATTATGTATTTTGAAAAAGTAAGGTAATTTTCATTTTCATCATGGATGTTTTTTTCAATTTAGAATTGTATACTTCATATCCATTTGGATTACCTTTAAATTATTTTGTATAATGAAATATATGAAACATTTTTTGTCTCAAATAACTCTACTTGAATAAATGCATCATCTATATCTACACTATTAAATTGATTATAACATTTATACACAATCCTTTCCTTTTCTAGAAACTTCTCCTTTCTCATTTATTCTGTTATTTTTCAACCATTTAGTTCACATCACATTTGAATCAATATTTATTTTAATAGAAGAAAAACTATTAATATTTTAAATTTAGTTTGTATCTTTATTATTTCTTATAATCAAATTATTATCAATAATAAATTCATTAAATAATATATGATGAATTAATGATAAAAAGGTGGTACCATGGTGTCTCTTTGATATCTTGGTTTGATCTAGAGTCGGTATTCCTCCTAAAAAGATCTACTCATCCATATATTTTTCCTTTAACCTTTAATTATAATAATTATAACTCTAATTTTTTTTCACTTTTCTCCTTCATCATTTGTTTTCACTATTGAACGTTTACAGTAAATATGAGAAAAATATCATTATGAATAGATTCATCAAGATATTCATCGAATTTAAATATTTGGTCCCGTTTTCATTCTCCAATTAATCCTCTATTACATCTAAACATTACACTATATTTCTCATCCTCATTTTATATCTTCTTTAGGTCCTACTTTTAAATATCCATATAATTAATATGACATTATTTATTATATTTCCTTAAATATTTTTCTTATTTAAATGTAGAACATACTTATCATGAATATAAATTAATACATAGTATATATTCTTCAAAAAGAGTTTTAATAGGGATTCAATTTCTATTCTTGGAAAATAAATGTTTTATTCAGTTTGTTCACAAATTATTGAATAGAAACTTTGTAGTAGTATTTTGAAACTCCACAAGACACTAGCATAGTTTTGGTCATATATAAAACAATATTCCTCTTCTAAAACATAACATTTTGTTTTTGTGTACATTTAGTTTCCACTTGACAAAAAATATCTTTCTTCACTACATATTTAATAATTATGTTATTTATAAACTCATTCACATTATCATATAAAAACACTTCATTTTATTTCCCAGTTAATTTTCAGTCATTCATTTTATATATTAAAATAATTGAAAACCATTATATTACATCACAAATGAGTAATTTTTTATATTCTAAAATAGTTATTACAAATATCAGGTGAGATAGTTTAAATTTGATTCCATTATTTATTAAAGGCCAAGAAACATTAGTTTGAATAAATCGTAGTACAATTAGGTCTCTTATATTTATATCTTTATATGTATTTTATATAATCATCTCTACTTGGAATACCTTATATATACAGTATGTGTCTCTTTTCAAAATTTTAACATCAAAGGTAAACTTATTCCATTTATGTTTCACAATTATTTTTCAATTTAAAATGAATAATATTTTATGATATATAAATCACCATTATTGGATAAAAGAAATACCCCATCATATCCATTTATTTTATATATTTTTTAAGGACTCATATTACCTCTCATCGACACATTTTCAACCATAAATTTGTTTAGATAACTAAAACTGGTAAAATAAATCTCCAATATAGAATAATAAAGTAGGCTAACACTTAAAATATTTTATTTTATACCTTCCACCAATAGAATAACATATTTGTATTCTTATAGGAAAAAGATATTTACACTTTTTGTGACCTTTATTTATAACGGCCCCTCTTTTCCAAGTATCGCATTTCAATTCACATTGGAATTAATATTACATAACAGTTTTCTTTTCCCTATCATGTTTTAGATATATAAAATATATAATATATATTTTCCCTCATCATCCTTTTATATTAATGAATCTTCAACCTGTTAATATCATTTTGTACTCTTCTATTACTCTACATCATTGGAACACATGTTATTTTTAAACAGTTTTTCAGTGGACCTCGGTGGATTTTTCTTATGAATGGTGTATTTCTCTTAATATAAAATATAAAACATATTAAACAAATTAAAATTCATAAAAAAATCTTTTCCCACCTTAATTATTGATGAAAATTCTATTTTTCCAATTATAATTTCCTGAATTCAGGGATATAATGTACCCTTCTGACAAAACACTCTACATTAAAATAAATATCCATGGAATACAATAATTTTGCATTATGAAAAAGATTAATTCCATAATAATTATCCATTATTCTAAAATCCCTTCATATACACATTATATTACCATTCATACCATTTAATTGTCACTTATTAGGAATGATGAGTCTTCATATGGCCTTGATTTTTTATCACATATAACTAATTTCTTCTCAATCTGGACCAGAAATAAATCATCATTTTATATTTAATTATAGATGGATCATAAAATATCTATATATAATCATTACACAAGTTTTTTCACTGTTAATATAGTATCCAGAATCTTTGAATCTTTATAATACAACAATTGAGACTGTTCATTTGTTGTACCCTAAAATTTAATATATCACCAGTTTGTGATTTTCTTGATTTCATCCTCTATATATTTATAGATGATTTTATATTAAGTTAAACCTTTATAATTCTCATAATTGACAGTTTTTATAATATAATTATCTCCTCAATGATACCAATATATTCTATAAACATAAATTTATGGGTATTAATTCATTCACCACTAGTATCATCATTGAATGACTAAATTTCATCTTCAATTAATCTCATGTTTCGTCATTCATAGTGGTCTTCTACATATATTTGAAGGAAATAAATCAAGGATGTGTTTCAACCATTTAAACATGACCTATAATACTCATTCCATGATACACTACTATACTTTATAATCCATAAACTATGATAGTGTCCAGTTCCTCTTTTTATATTATAGAAAACATTAGAATAAAATGAGATGGTAATATTATAAATATTTTATTAGTAATGTATATTTTTGTTATGTCCTTTAAATTCCATCCCATGGATCTAAAAATATAAACCACTATATTAAATAATGACTCTATATACACATATATAATAATATTCAGATCCTAAATATTTGCCACATAATAATATTTTTATCCTCTATAACCTTAATGTCATATTCATTTATTTTCAATATTTTTTTAAATAAGGTTTTTTTTTAATTTATAATCTATCCCCTTATTGTAGATGTAATCTAATATATCTTCTCTAGGTATGTTATCAACCTCTAAATCGCATAAAAACTCATAAATATTATTTTATAACATCTTAATATATTATTTAGTGAGATTTATTTATATATAAAATTAATGAGCATCTCATTGTGAAGTGATCATTATTAGAGACACAAAATACTCTTGTTTAGTTGGAAGTTATTCCCATAATATATTATTTTCCACATGTAATAAAAAGATATATCGACATTGTAAAAAGTAACTAATGTATATATAAAATGAAAAAATGTTTTAAAACCAGGTTTAAAGTAAAAAAATATTAATATAATATGGTCATATCAAAGATACAGGATAACCTAAGAGAGGGTAAAATGAAGTATGTATATTTTTTCTATTTTTTAAAATTTTCAATGGATCATAAATTTTTGGTTCGGATATATTGACATATACAAACATAAAAGTTTTTTTAACATAAAAAACAAATACATGGACATAATTATTTACATTATTTTACCGATGTAAGTTATATCAATGGAATACATGATATCACTACTCTTATCAATGATCCACTATAATCGCATTCATTATACATAAAAATAGATATCAAAGACTCACTACTAAACAAATTATGTCTTAATACCGTTATGTTTGGATCATTTCCTTATGTAGTATATAAATATAAAATATGATTAGATAAATATATAAAAATTTCATCACATATTTGGTAATCCTTTCAAAATATCACAATCATCAATCTTCTTCATCTAATTATTCATTATCAAATTTCCACTAAGAACATATCAACTTTTTTTTAGGTTTGACACACCACTATGTAGAATCTATTTTGTTCCCTATTTGTTGACCCTTCATAAGAAAGAATTGTAAGTTATATAAACGAATCAAAACAATCTGAATTTCCTCTAGGATTATCCAAAAAAATTTAGAAACATTGATTCCATTTGTATGGACCATAATGGGTTTTTGTAAAACCATTTATTACTCTTTCAGGTTTTAAAAAATACATATCGTTAATCTATAATAAATATCTTGACTCAAAATCTACATAGTATTCATTAATGTATAGAAATGATAACTCCATGGTTTATATCTATATCTAGAAATATAATTTCTAGATCCACTATAAACCATTGTTGATATTAACTATAATCCTACTCAAAGTGTCATTTTTGTAAAGATAAAAAATAATAACACAAGAGAAATTTTTATCTCCACATAATATGAGTACATATCTATCTATAAAATGTTTATTATAAAAACTATTCCTTGTGAACACCCATATAAGATATCTATATTATCCAATATTAAATTAGTTAGAATAATATTGAGAATATATAATCACTTATCACAATTTGTGTTGTATAGGTGACCAATGATAAGCCTTTTTTGTCAGTTTGTATATTATATTACATTTCACATAAAATAACGCTTTACAACAACAACAACATTAAAATATAATCATTATATATATATATGTTTATGCACCAACACTTGAGTATCATTAAGCCCATTACTATATTTTCGTTCAATATAAAAAATCCATGAAATCTATTATCATTAAACATGTACATAACTATATACTGTTGTACAACAGAATAAGTCCCAATTATAATATTGTAAACTATAAGCATATCACACTTTCTATGTAACTATTTTTGAATAAGTTAACTCATTCTGTTTTTATAATTTTACAGTAATCACATTGCATGAAGTGTTTTGTGTGTTATTTCGATCCAACTTGATATCAAATATAATAAAACACATTTTATATATGTAGGATGTGGTGTATGTTATTTTTATCTTCTTTACTAAGTGATTTGTCAACCCTGGTCATCTATTATAATGGTCAGTAAAAAAATTGGTCTTATGAAAAATAATGCTTGAATTAAAATAATGAATTCAATAAGATGATAATGATATTGGGTGTGTTGTGTTTATTGAAAATCCTCATACTATATAAGTTTTTTTTGTGAAATAATGAGGTTAAAATAAAATGAACATGGTTCTTAAAATTCTAATATCATGATCAATATTTTCTAGTAGTTGTTAATGATTATTAGAGTGAGAATCTTACATACAAATCGATTGTTATGATGAATCATTTTTGGGAGCTTATTGTCATTATATATTTGTGTTTTTAGATTAATAAATTATTTCTAAGTTATATTTGGAATCAATGGAGGGGGTTTGTGAAAAAAATAGTGCGAATGAATAATATCTCCAGACATCTTATGAAACATCTTGTTAAAAAAAATATTAATGTGCAACCATCGATGTAATATTATCTTAGTGATGAGATATTTTGTTATAAGGAAACAAGGTAGAGATTTGAAAACCAAAAAATGAATTTATTGATATGAATACCCAAAGGTCAACATTATTCATAAAAGAGAACCGAGGATTCACATTTTATGGTGAAGGGATAATCTTATGTGATGCAGTATTATATGGATGTAAAAAAGGTAAAGAATTTTTTATATGACCATTTTATATAAATATCCCACTAATTACCTAAATAATAATGGATACATAATTATGGTAATAAAATGTAAAATTAATCAATTTATTCATTAAATATACTACACAAAAGGGTTTCAAAATAAAGAAGATTGTGATGAAGTATCCCAAGAAGGAAGACCATGAAGGGGTTTTGAAATATTTAATACCATGTAAGATTATTCATGATAAGGAAGACTATGATGGTCATTCCTTGAAAGTAGTCAAGATAATATTTTCTTCAAAGGTAGAACCATATTGGTGATTCATAAAATGTAGTACTGTTAAGTGAAATCATGTTAGGGGACCCATACATAAATTTTTTGAGATATAGTTTTAGTTGAATAAACTATATAGTTAATTTAAAAAAATATAAAAATATATGGAATTTAAATTTTTTTCATAAAATGACCATAAATAAATATTGAGTTCAATATTATTGTTGAAAAAAATGTGACAGATAGGATCTTATTGGAGTATCGTATTATATAATTCATGATTAAAATCACCATAAACATTATTGTTGAATTTCGGTATATTTTGGTCAACAAAATGAGTATTTTTCCATCATAATTAGTGGGATAAGCAACATATAGTGAGTTTTTACCAAGATATTAAGTACACTAATCACTAAAATAAACTTTAAAGGTAGTGAGGCTTTCATGGAGCGACTCTGATAGAAAACATTTATCCATAAAATTGATATATTTTAGTGAATTTTGGATCATCAACAAGTCAATGGTTTGTTATCCATAATCATATGCCGTATCGGTTAACTTAGAAAACTTTATGTGATTTGTTTTATTCATTGTATTAGTCATTATAATTTATTTTCAATTAACATTAAAAGGTCTAACATGTTCTTAACAATTTGGGAATTGGACCAAACATGTTGTAACAAAAATTTAACACATTAACTAACCCCCACCCCACCGCTCTTAGGTTGTTTTTTGTCTCATATTTACCACAAGTCATATCCAAGAGACATGTTATATGTGTTAAATATTTAATTAAGATCTTATCATTATAGAGATCACTATGAATGAAAAAGGAGTAACATTTTTGATGCATTTAATTACCAAATCATGAATACTAGAATGAGATTAGATTTATAGTCTCTTGACCGTAATGTTTTGTTTCTATGTCCCTTCATGGGATAGATTTTATTGAAGTTTTATAACTATCCATTAATGATCTTAAAAATAAGTCTACTCAATATTGATTGGAAAATATAAAAAACATCTATCAAGAGCCCTTTCATACCAGATTTACATAAATGAAATAATTTAATAGGTTCCAAGTCTATGATGGAATATTTATGCAATATATTTTATGGTGACTACAAGGATATTGATGGTAATATTCATATGTTACATAACATGTTTAATGATTTGAAAATCTCACCTATTTACTGTTTTAGAGGATTTATTACTGAATAATTTATATTATTATAGCTATTCTAGGATATGGTGATAAGATAAAATATATATTAATATTGGGTAAAAAGTTCTTATGAATACATACACCTGTTCAAAATAAAAAGGTATCATCTATTGAGGAGAATAATCTAGTGGAACTATAGTTGGATGATCTACAAGGAATTATGGTTTCATTTGAAATACATGTGAAACCAAATGGAATGAAGACTCACACATTTAAGAAGATAAAATTTTGAACTATAAAAAATATCTTTATCAATAAATGTGAACATGAGGAAGAATATATATTTTATAAATTCATAATGTAATTATAAAAAATATATATATATGAATGGATAAGTAAGAAGAAAAAAACCATAGTAATTTTTTCCTACATTAAATTTGGGTGGGTTTCTATATGGTGTCTAATGAGATTTGATGATGATGGAAGTGAAGGAGAAATCATATAGAATTAACAAAGTAGATTTCCCACTAAAAGATAATTTATACTGGACAATTATTATAGAATTATATTTTAGTGGATAAAATGTTGTTATAATAGGAATATGATAATCAACATTGATGACATGAAGATAAATTTTAATTTAAGTCTTATACTAAAGATTATATAATATATAATGATAATTAAGAGTGTATAAGGGAGTAAGACAGTGAACTAAAAGGATATTTTTATCTTTATGTGATGATTTAGGGTTTTATTTAAGAGATCAATTCTCAAAGAAACAAAACAAGAAAAGAGGAGTGTAATACAAAAAAATAATTTGACTATATAGATTAGATTAAAGATAACAATACTTTAATATAAAAATAGTTAGAAGATAAATCATATATACCTAAAAAATTAATATAAGTAGATAATTTCAATATAAATATTTCATGAAAAGATAATATGTTTGATAACCTCAATTATTTTTTACCTAAGTGAACAGTGAAGGATAAATTACATTAAGAAAATGAGGTAACTATGATAAATAAAAATGTATCCTATATGAATAATGTTATTGGGATAAGATTTTTTTTATAAATTTATTAGATTTAATTTTGTTTGAAGGTTAAAAAACGAATTTCTAGTGGAAATGAGAGTGTTTTTAATGATCACGGACCCATATACATGTATAAAAATTGTTTCTTCATATATGTTAAGACATCAAAAGTAAGAGTATATAAATATTTGAAAAAGGTAATGTAAAGATTAGGAGATATTTTCTTCAACCTTAAGACTAAAAAAGAATGAAAAATGATAACCCAAAACAAATAGAAACAAATGGTTAGTTATAACCCTCAATCTTTGAGTTTTAAACTATTTCAGAGGAGATATTTTAAATCTAGATAAAGGTGGAGTAAAAAGGTGAAAAGTATTTATGAAATAGAAGTTCCTATTTTGGGGATAATATTCAACAGCATGTTCTATTATTAAGAGGTAGGGATCCACATGATTTGAGAAATATCAATAAAACAATAAGTCCATTTCCTTCCTCCCATAGAAGAAATTAATTCTACAAAATTAATTATATTGTTTTAATTTTAGGAATAAATCTATTAACAATAAATAATGTTGAAATGATAATTATAATAAGATAATTCATAGAATAATTAATAGAAAATAAATGAACATTATTTTAATCAGAAATAGGCACTCCCTACAACAATAAGATGAAAATTATGATTACACATCTTGTGTTGGAGAGAAATAACAGATTCTAAATTTTTCCACAACATAGTCCATAATATTTAGAAATCGAATAAGAAAATTGATCAAGAAAACATATCCAAAATCATTCTTATAGAAACAAATGAATGTATAATTTATATCCTTAAAAGTAGAAGTTTATCCAAAACTACTATGAAAACAAATTTTTTCAATAATGATAAGGGAATAGAATACCGAAGGGATTATTAAATTTATTACATACCATTGAAGATAAAAGGATGGGATAATAATCAATTATTGGGTGGAAATATCAATAATATAGGATTTCTCATTGTAAATGAATTATAAAACAACCTATAGAGTGTTATTAAACTCATTATCATTATACATAAGGTTATATTCAATCATAATGGGAATTTAATAAGATTAATAGAAGAAAACACTCTCATTAAATGTTATAAGAAAAATGGAAATCCATAAATTGTCGATAGTAAATAAAACACATGTCTCCTTATAATGAATTTTGAGAAATATAGTAGAATAAGAGGATCATCCACATTCACTAAAAAAATGTAGAGAAATTCTCAATGATAAGATGTATGAAGAAAATTCCAAACCCAAATAAAGATATCAATAATGGAGTGTGATGTATGTATGTGTTAAAATATGATTTAAAACCCTTATTGGAAGTAAAATAATATGGAACCCAATCAAAATGATTTGGTTTACCTAGATCTTTGTCATATAATTAATTAACTTACCATTTATATATATATTTAATAATTTTTTAATTATAATATAATAATGGTCTAAGTAATGTTCTTGTGTGGAATGAAATAATTAATGGATTGAAGTGGTTTGTATCAAAGGATAGTTCAAAATAATATTGGACTCTCATTCACATTCAAGAGATCTGAAAAAGGAACATAGTACACATCTGTTGAATAGGAAAACTACACTTCAAAACATGGAATTAATAATAATGTATATTTAGTAAGAACTCCTCAATAGAATTATTTTTATTAAATATGTTGTCTGATGGAAAATATAGAAAACACATTTCTCATAAATAGTAGTTTCAATCACTACTATTGGAAGGATATAGTGAAACATGGATTGTATAATAAAAAATTATAATTACAAAGCCTTGTGGAATATAAAATAGCTTAATAAATCTATATTGGTATGAAACCAACATAAAAACAATAAAATATTTTTAGAAGTAGATGCTATATTGGAAATAAAGAGGAAATAAAGGAATGTATTGTGAAAAATCAATTGAATGAGATTTTTTGGGATACATAATAAATATAAATTCCTATAAGTGATATAAAAATTAGGAATAAAATTATGGACAGTAATGATTTCAAAGATATTAAGAGGAAATATAGAAAAATATCTAGGACATCAAAATTTAAATAATTCTATAAAGATTTTGATTTAGTTAGTTGAAATATGGAGGTTTTACAAAGATCAAAAAATTTATAATAGTCTAAGGTTTAATAAGAAGAGGAGAACATTTTTTAAAGAGTATAAATCTACACCTATTAGGAAAAATAATACAATTAATGGTTACCCATACAATATAATTAGATAAAGATATTCACTAAAATTTTTGTGGATATGAAATGTATATCATGATAGTCTATTATAAATAATGGAACCAATATCATTATAAAAAGGAAAGGAATCATATATAATGGGTTATATCCACAAAAAACATATATCAAATTAATAAGAAATGGGAAATTTTGGATAAGCCTTAATATCAAAATTTTATCGAAAAAAGTGGATATATAATAATAATTTTAATGAACATATAAATTTGATTTGAAATATGGTGTGTCTATTTTCTTTGGAGTATAAGAAATTAAATGCATTTATGTGGAATAAAATTTTACACATAAGCCTTGACTTGAATAGATCAATATTATCTTGGATATTGTTATTCAATGTGGATTAAAGATATGTCAAATGGAGGTAAAAATGGGATAATTAAATGGTTTGATCAATTAGGTGGTTTATATTCATTTTTTTTGGTTTTACAAATTGGTAGTGTTGGATCAAAAGTTTTTAGATTAAATATTTCCCTTTATGATATAAAATAGAAACAGTAATCATGTTCTACATGACTATATTCAAACATAAAAAGATGGAATTCAAAAGTTTTAGTGTTTATAAAAATCTATACAAAAACCATTCCAAGGAATAAATCATCATCAAGCCCATTTATGTGGATGTTATCATATTTTTGAGGAAGAATATAAAAATCCATATTGGGTTTTATTATTATCATGATGTAATAATCAGAATTGTCCATGATTATTAAAAATATATCAGTTATGGGGTGTAATGTGGTTCAAATATTAAAATAAAAATTTTTCACTTAGGAAATTTTTTCTTTAGACCTTCTTTAGAAGTTATGTATGTATGATTCAAAATTGATGAAAACATTGATTATTCCAGGAACCAATCATATGATTCATGGTGATATAAAATCAATGTTTCCTAAATTTTATAAAATATTAATTAGGATCCATTTAAATATAATCTAAATTAAATAAAATCAAACATATTTGGTATGACATTAATACATTATTATATAATAGGATCATATTTTAGAAATAATATAAATCAAGATGTATATTCAGTGTACTCTCAGTTTTTTCATGTTATTTGATCTAGGAATGGATCATGAGTTATCGAGATTTTATAATGGGTACTGGGAGGCTTATGTGGGGAATAAAAATTCTATTAGTGGTGGTGCATGATTAATTGGAAGTAAATTTGATTGATATTTATGTATAAACAAGAAAACATGTATCTTAATATGGTATAGTCAGGATATATCTTAGTATCCATACCATGAATTCATTGACTACTCAAATATTTTTTAACATCATTTGAACCTTGTTGTCCAATTACCTCACTTGACATGAGGAGGTTCTGATAATCCCCACCCCATATTTGAATTTTTTTTCTTTACATGTTTTCTTTTATTTTTAGATGGTAATTTCCATTTAGGGTTATTTTCAATGGGGTAAAATTTATATAATATATGTTAAATCTAATATTTTATATGTTTGTGGTGATATTCCACATGAAAGGGGTAAAATTAATATTTCTTCTAAAAATTGAAATATGTGTTTAATTTTCTCATTGTAATGGAGAACATTATATGAATATTAGGGGAAGATAATAAATTTGGGGAATGATATTTGAATGATCATGAATATAGTGGAGTTAATAAATATGATTGGACATGGGGCATGGAATACTCTCTTAATGTATTGTTGTCTACACTAATATTTTACTCTGTAGACTTAGAGTGATTTATGGTATCTTATATTTCCATTTAAAATAACTAAAGTGAGTTTTATGGAGTGAAATTAACAATAAGTTCATAATAAATACAAATGGAGAGAATATTGTATGTTATTATATTTATTTAAAATGTTTAAATGAATCTAATTGATACAAATAATAATTATTGAAATTAAGGGGTGAGTTTTTTTGGATGATAAATAAATATGATATGTTATTTTTTTAAAATCATCGTAATGGATAAATTTGTTTGTTAAAGAATGATTTTGATGAAAATTTATTATCGTTTAAGAAAAATATAATCTTTATTGGTCATTTATAGTGGATAAAAATGATTGAAGAATTTTAAATACTATTCATAGATCTAGTGACAAGAGGAAACAATCACTATACTTTATATTCATTAAGTATTTTTGTTTCTGATGTAAGGGAAATATTTACATAAAATTTGGAATCACTAGTGAAGGTGCATTGAAATATTGGGACATTGTAATAATTTCTTAAAAAGACTAATTGGGAAACCATTTTTCAATGTATTTACATATAGGCTTCACTAGAAAAGAAACTCATAAAATGTGGTGTTTTTTTGTAAAGTTGGTAAAATTTATTGAACATCAATAGTTAAATCTGAATTAGGATCTTTAAGAGATAAATTCATTTTGGGATTTTTGATAATGATTCTTATTTTTCTCTAAGGGAAAATATTATTTTTAGTGGGATTATGTGAAGGTCAAAAAATGTAAAGCAAGTTTTATTGGTTCATTTTTCTATAAAAATAACATCAATTTACTCATTTATAAGGGGTAAAGAATTTTTTGACAATTAGTAAAAATTAATCTATGTCTAAGAATGGAAGACTATGTAGGATTTTGGTGACAAGGTAGACTATGAATGATTTTAATGAGAAGGCTAACCACAATGAATTTTTTGAGATAAGGAAGACCTTGAAAGATGGTTTTGAAGGGTATACTATAGAATATTTTCATGAATGAATGAAATATAAATTTTTTTATATGAAAGGAAGTCCATTTAAAGAACCAGTAATTGAAAAATTATAAAATAATATCATGAAATATAGTTTCTGATGAAAAATATATATAGGTAAAAATAAATAATATAATCATTCAATGAATCTAGGATTTATTTTTAAACCTGAAAATAAGTACATCTAGGAAGAGATATTTTTTCTAGTGAAAATTCTTTAATATTTAGTATTTTATTGGAGTATCGTAGTATGGAATTATTATACAAAGAACTACACACATTTTCACCAAGAAGGAATTGACAATCAGTTTGATAAAATGAGGAGACATATATTATAAGTATTTAGGAAAAAAGGATTCATTGGTACATTTTCAAGGGAAGAAGTATGATAACCCCTAAACTAAATTATAATAACAATATTCCTACCATAGAAGAGACCATGATTGAAATTGTTTTCCCATTAAATGTGTTCATATCAGCAGATATTGGTACATTGACAAATAAACATTGTGTTCTCCTAGGACGTATCCTATAGTGATGAACCGTGTAACGTTTCCATGCCTTAATTTAATTTCTATATATGTGATTTTGGGTGGTGTTTGAATAAATTTAATGGGTTTAACATGTAAATACTTTCATGGTAACATGATCCAATGAGATGTAAGATATTTAATAAACTGTAATTTACCCCCATATAGGGAATTTTTAGGCCTCTTGGTTACACTACTGATACATAAAACTCTCACTTCAATTAATTATATACATTTATATTATCTACAAGAAATTTGAAAACATCATTTAGTCATCAAAAAATAAGTTTCTATCAAATCATAAACGTAAGAATTTAGTAAAAAAATGTATATGACATTGAAAATTTAAAATGAGGATGTTCTCAAATAGGCTTAAAAGTATAAATAATAAAAAATTGTTTGAGAAGAAATTTAAGACACTGACAGTTATTTAGTCAAATCGTATTACATGATTTGATGATATAAAACATTTTAATACAGTGACATAAAGTAAAAGATATTGATCGCTACTAATCATAGGTCATGACATGGTAATACCAAATTCAATTAATTGATATCATAGTTGGTGAAACAAGAAAAATCCATATTTTTAAAACTATCTAATATAGATATATAAATATATAATATAGTATAATAAATGGAACAAAGAGAGCTAAATGGATGTGTAAAATATGAAATAATAATAATAAATTGAAATTATATATTGCAGGAATTGATAGGGTGTATCAATGGTAATAAATTATATCGAATTATGATATATATATACTTGTATTATTATATTATATAGTATATTATGAATTAATTTTAACTATAAATAATATTAAATTTATGATGACATATATGATATTATTTTTTTATAAATTTCCAAATTTTATATTATTTCATCTTCTATAATGGTTGTTGATTATTTATTTAATTAATATAATTGGAGTTCACTTGGGACAATCTATTGATAAATATTTGAGTTATTTTGTGAAGTGTTTAGGGGATTTTATAAATGTGTGAACTCACTATAGATATGAGGGTAAGAGAAATAATTTTATAATTAATAAATTGTAGCATGTAACATATTTATATTTTATTTTCAAGGAATATATAAAATATAGTGTAATGAAAAATTATATCGTGGGAAAACATACTATTGAAGAATTAATTAATTATTTAGTGGTATTTAATAGGTATTTCAACCAAAACACAACCAGAAATATAATATATTTTTTTGAAAAATAAATATATTTCATATTATGTACAAAAAATTGTTGAATTGAGTAATATGGTGAGACTATGGTTTTCTCATCAAAGAAATGATACTATAATATATGTAATATCATTAACTACTTGGGCCTCGACATAAATTTTTTTATATTTTGGTACTAATTTAATGATCAATGACTTGATACATTTTAAATAATCATTTTGGTTTATTTCTGCAGTCAACCAAAAATTTCATGGTGATTAAAAGGGAAAAATTCAATTGGAATATAATATATGAGAAGTTTATCCATATTTTACCAACCCATGATAATAACACCATATAATTTCTCTTGAACACGATCAAAATGATTTCCTAATAAAGTAGAATTCAAAGAAAGTTTCTTAGGAAGTTAAATTATGATATATAATATTTCATGGATGATTTGACAAAGAATATATGCAGAGTGAAGATCATATAATCATGAAACAAGATATTGAGGACTTTGTAATGAAATAATGTAATATAGTTAAAATTGAGGAATATATTATATTTTTTGAGATACTAAATATCTGAGAGAGTATTTTAATGAAAAAAGAGCCCCAAAGAGATAATATTGGTAGTGTTTTATGAAAAATCATGACTCATTTCGTATACAAAAATTATACAGTTAATTCCTTCATTTTTAGTTTAGGAGAAAAATAACTACCCATAAACAAATTTTATGGATGTCATAACATTTTATGTAATATTACATAGTAAATAAATATTAAAAAACATTCCATAATCCCAATGGTTTAGTATATTTGGATATGTTCGATATATAAAATAATATTCCACCAAAAAACATATATTTTATCTACAAAATAACCATACATGAATAAAAACATAAAATATAATTACATAGGAAACATTGGGGAGATCTATAAAAAAAGATGGCTAATAACCTAGAAGAATGGAAATGTAATAACCTAACAAAATTTACTAGAATATCACTCTAGGGAGAGCACTACATGACCTCATACATGACTCCACATATTCCAGAGGCTACTGACATGTTATGATAGTCAAAAAAACAATGTGATACTAAACTCTCATCCTCATCACATATAATATATGATCTCATGTTTTTCCAAGTTGGAAAATTTTGAAGGATTTTTTATCTTCAATTACTAGATTGTTCATATAATGTATAGAGATTGGAAATGTAAAGTCAATGGTTTTAATAAATATACATAATGTTTTTAGATATTGGTTGAGGCTTGGAAGGTAGATTAGAGGCTTAGACACCATCCTAGGGATTTGGGACCAAAAACCCTGTTTTGGGATTGGTTCAACCAATAGTGCACGATTAGTGATAACCGTGCAGCCGCAACATAAGACCATTTTGTAAAAGAACACGATTTAAGAAAACATATGATATAATAGTTCAGACCATATGGGGGGTCTCACTATTATTATAGATATGTCTCATGGTTGTAATTTTGTGTGTTAAACCATGTCCTACAACCATGTGGGTTGGAGGGCTGAAGATAGATCCATCCTCATATTTGGTAGAAGACAGAGTAGAAAAAATGTTCATCCCTTTAAAAGGGTAAAAAAACCATTTCCCTTATTATCTATAATAAGTAAACCCAATATTAGAGGAGTATCATGGATAATATTTTGTAAATCGGGTCCACATGTTATAAGCCTTATATTGTTTTATTTTAATGAGGAATGATTCTAATTTTTTAAGGTGTTTTCAAAAACTGAACATGTTTTTTCATGAAGAGCTTATTGGGGGATTTATTGTTAAATTAGTGGAATTATACATATTTCATTTTTATGCAATAATATGTGGTCTATGGTGAGATGTTTGATGTTGAGGATTCTGAATCATCCTCATGTTGAAGAATTTCATTGAGCCTAGTAGGTTAATAGAGCATATGTTTCCCACATATTTAAACCTCCATTGGGTTTTGTTAATTAAGTTAGACTATTTCTTGTTTCAGTAACAACCTATATATTTTGTTATTTAATATAATGTAATGACATTGTAAATTACCAAAACATATACTTGTGATCTGACACAAATCATTGAAATAATGATCTGCTTGTAAAATTAACCCCTACAATTCAACATCAGTAGCTGGTATGTTTGTTTAAGGTGATCTTTCTGGATTTCTTCATATGATTCTAATAGAAATATAAATGTTTATAATGAAATAGACCTCAATGGTTATTACTGTGAGATGATTACTAGTGAGTTATAGTTCATTATATTTCCTATGTTCATATAATGATTCTCCAAGGGTAAGTATCTTATGAAGATTCTCATATAGGATCAATGTTTCTGTAGGCTGATGCTTGATTGTTTTTTCCTGTGTTTTTTTATTTCTTAATTACAAATTTTATAGAGTGAGTCAATAAGTGTATTAGATTTATTTTGTGGAGATAGGTCTGTGGATAACACCCTATAAAATGTGACCAGGTTAAGTGGTTTGGCCATTTCGATATGTGGATAGACATTGTGACACTTATATGTGAATTTATTAGTATGTCTAGGTGGGAGATGTAGAGCCCCAAATTATTGACTGAGACATTTAAAGAACATTTTTTTTGTTTGAGGTAAAATTACGAGAGGTTTTTCCCTTGGGTAACAAATTCATTCTCATGAAATGATCTTGTTTATATTCTTATTTTGAGTTTACTTCATGATAGGTACTCATGTTTTTTAAAATAAGAACGAAGATTCTATGAACATAAGATAACATCAAGGGGGTTTTGTGTTATGAGACTACATTCGATGGGTAGAAATATTTATGTGTGTTGCCTAGTTAACTAGTAATTGCACCATGGATGGTACAATATTATACAAATTAAACTAAGTGATGGATGGTCATGAAAATAATCATTACATTAGTGAGGTTCAAAATTATGAAGTGGGTTCCAAGAGAGTATCAGGTTTAATGAGATTTTTGTTCCATGTATCACAATTATATTAGCCTTGTAATAAACGACTCAAAGGTTCATGAGTCTTGTTATTATGATTGAGTGGTATAGGATTGAACATCCTCTGTATATGATGTTCTGTTACACATTAGATACAAATGGTACAATTTAAATCATATTGACATGAGTGTCCATGTGCGAGTTGAGGAACAATATTTTCAATTAAATGATAAGTCATGGTTTCCTAAATTTTTTGAATTAAATTAGGAATTTCACTCTTTAGTATAAGAGACATTGAGAATAAATTGTGTTCTCGGATGAAGTTTACCAATTTTTGGACCTCGACACACATTGTTGGGAGATATGGTATCAAGAGCTGGATAGGTAATGTGAATCCTATTTTGATGTGAGTGTTCCTCATAGGATAACTAAAAACCTTTCAATGGAATCTTAGTATACTATTTGAGATAGGTGATCATGTCCAATATCATGGCATCATCCTGATTACACTAAGATAGAGTCAGATACATCTTGGGCTACCTATTTATCTTTTATGGTTTGACGAAAAAATAAATGAAAGTATTCTTATGGAGTGATTTAAATGTAATATAAATGATGGTTAGTAAACCATTGGTTTTTATAGGGTGGTGACTTTTATTTTATTTTGAATCTTGACAAGCATTTTTGAATTTTTTTGGAAGTGGTAATGATTCGGGGAGTAGTTTCGGTTATAACATTGGATGACCATGTTCTATGAGATTCTAAGTTCTATGTTTGGGAGGTACATGGAATAGTTTTTTGTGATCATATTATCTTTTTTTAGAATGAGAATAATGATTCTCCTAAGGATGGGAGCGGGATGTTAGTCACTAGTGGGTGACACCCATTTGAAAAGGGTCATGGGATCACAATATTGGAAGTTAAAAAATATTTCTGGATCTCATATTCCATTAAAAAAAGGATTATTGTATAGATAGATTTGATTGAAAATGAAATGTACAAATCTGAATATTGACTTGGGTGAAATATGAGTGTGGGAATTATTCTTATAATAGCTTGTGATGATCTAATGATTTAGGATCATGTATTATATCACAACTTATGTTTTAGCACGTTGATAGTTTTCTAAAATGGGATGGTTCTTCTAAAAGGTGTAACCAGTTGTTGGATATGGTTTTAAGTTAGCATGTTCAAATAAATATCGATATTAATTATGGTAAAGGACACAGATAAGTTTTAAGAGACTCATTGGTGGTGAAAGATGAGCTTTTTTAATAATAGTCAGAAAAAGGAAGTATGAATTTCATTCCTTTGTGTAGTTTAATGTGGTTAGTTTGTAACCACATTGAGAATGCCTTTTGGGTTATATGGGTGTAGTTGAATGGCCAGTCAGGGATTTCGAAGAAAAATCAATTATGACCAAGCTGATCTTGGTCGACTGGAAATCAACCATTTAAATCGGTCCATTGACCAAGGGTATGATTATCATGTATAATTGGATTTGTTGAGATTGAAATTGCTTCATGAGTATTTCTAAAATACTAGAGGTATGTTTTACTGGGAAATTTCAACTATGGTAGTACCATGGATTTGAATTGGCCTTTGAGCTAATGAATCAATGGCTTGGAGCGCCATAGGCTGATTGAGGAATTGGATGATGACATAATTGTAAATTGTATGAGACATATAATGTATGTGTCATATTAATGTCTTGAAAATGGTTATGAGTATTGGATCGGGTTTTGGTGGGTTAGGTTCTATATTTTTTATGTGGTTTTTTCATGTGCATTTGGAATTCAGTAATGAAATGTGTCTATTTGAATAGAAATCACGACACATGTAGGATCTGTAATTCATTTTTTTTATTTTAAAGGATTTTTGGGGATGAGAAGTTGTATGCTGGGTTGGATGTCAGATCCCATATTTTTTCGATTTTTAAATTTCTAAATGATTTGAAATTCTCAATTAATTGATGGGTCAAATATATATTGGATATTAAGAATGGTAATTCAATGGTTAGAATATAGATAAATAGTTTTTTAGATACCATTTGATGATTTTATAGTGTATAGAAGGTTTTAGGAGGATCCTGAGGGTTTTTGGTTTGCAACAAGAGTTTTTGATTTGTGTAACTAATGGTTCAGGGTTGACACACTTTTAGGGCTAACAGTGTGGCTTAAACACAGTGTCTATTTTTTATAATAGCATTGTTTAAGGAAATATGTGATATGATAAGGGAGAATGTGCATGATGTTTGAAATTTACTGTAGGCGTGTCAAACAGTTGGGTAAAATATTGGTAAACTCTGCACTTCTACTATTTGAGGTAGGGTGCAAGATAGTGCCAATTGAATGGTTGGTGCATTTTTTGGAAAAAAGAGTATCCCTTCAAAAGTGTTAATTGACCTTTTTTCGCCTAGTATCTTTAAGGGGGTATCCCCTCTATTCCTTACACATACCCCCTCATGCATTTGAGGTGGAACCGACTTCTCCTTCCTCTCTTCAAATCCCATTAGGGGGTGTCCTAATAGCCTTTCATGGAGTTTTAAGTTATAATTTCTCCTCTAGTTCACTTACTAGGTATCCTACTCTATTAATTATTAATTCTTGGTTTCCTAGATAGAGTTTTCAATCCCATTTCCTCCAGATCATGGTGGAATCATATATTGATTTGGCGCTACACTTTCTTCATAAGAAGATGATGAAAAGTGGTTTTTCTATGCTTCACTGCATGTTTCTTCATCGAGGCACATTTCCATGGTGAATTTATAAATTCATTATGCTAAAATTAAATTTTTAAATGGATTTTTAAAATTTTTGATTATGTTATATGTATGGATTGAGGATAGTCTTATGTTTTAATATTTTAACTAATTCAATGTCACATTTTCTTTGCGACATGATCAGCCAGTGATGTTTTGAGTATAATGACTTTTTTATTTTATTTTATATTTAATTATTTAATGTTATATTTGATATTTATTTACTATAATTGAGCTTTACACTATCATGCATGATCTTGGAAGATGATACTACTTAGCTCAAATGATGGTGAGCTTGGACGATGCTTTTGAGGGATGATTATAGATGAAAGTCATCCTAATGGTAGGTAGACTCTGAGAGCTACCATAGATTATTTATGAATGTTAATATATTACATGTGTTCTTAGGTTTTCCCCTAAAGAAGATGTCCCTTAATTATTTATACCATAATGTACTATTAAATTAAATTATTTAATTTGGTTATTAAATGGATGAATTTTGTTGTCTCTAACAACCCATATACACAAGTTTCATAATTAAAATTATCTTGGTGGTCAAGGTTCCCATGTGGGATACCGATATGTATGTTCTAACCAAGCAGATCCCGTGTAAAATGCATCATTTTTCTCTCTCATTATGAAGACACCAAGAGGGATTCCCTTATATATGTTTTGACTTAGATGATCCATAGAGGGATGCCTCCATTTACCAGTGAACCCGAGAACCATGGTTAGTATGCCACACTTAATAACTATCATTGAGGATCCATTGGGTTCCCCATTATTTGATCAACCATAATATAGTACGTCATGGGTGTTAGTAAAGATTTTTGTAGGTGGAACCAAGATCCCACGTTGAACATTTTACAATGTGAGGTTGTGGTAGTAGTGTTGGGTTTAGACATTCAGATACCCTCACTATTTCATTCATGAAATCAGTCGTTTACTATTGATATAGCTATCATTTCTAGATATTTATCACAGATTTTGGTTATTCTGATTGATGTGATGTGTTGTATGATAGGGAAACCCAAAGTTGTTACATGTGATCTATATAAAGGACCTTTTTATTTGATTTATATATTATTTGGATGCATATACATACATCTCAAGATTTAGTTATTGATTATTCTTTATTATTGGGATTCCCAAACATACATCCTAGGATTAGGATTATAAATATAATATAGTTAGAGGATAAATTTTTAGGAATTACTATTGTCTCATTATGATTCCCCACCTTCTAATGGTTATAGAGTTATTTCTCTAAGGATGAATCATTCACTTCATTGAGAAACACTCAAGGATTACATTATGCTCTCCCTGAGTGATTCCTAGGATGATATCTAGTTCTAGGTAGACACTGATTTATTGAACTCTCGATATTTGAATTAGTGTGGGTTATTGATACATTTTCTTATGAATGGATACAGAGAATGTACATGCATATAGAGAAAATTCAATATAGATCGCTTAATGGGTTCCCCCATTTGGGATGATCTGAGAAACAATGCTATGTTGTATACACACTGGGACCTTGGGCTCTGACACAAGACATGATTTCTAATTCCTGAGTGGTATGGAATCCAACTTTGTGACCATTTTCAGGATGCCTATACACAAACTAGAATATTTTATTATAGTGATTGGAGGTGATTACAAGTGAACGTAGGGTTATGACATGTATCCCCATATGGTAGAAAATTCTTTATCATGGAAATTTATAGTGGTGGTCACATAAGGTATTATTGATCAGGAATATAAACACATTGATCAACATAATTATTCATTGATTGTGTGGTATGATATACTACTCAGTGTCTTATTAATAGTATATTAAGAAAATTGGGGTTACAAACACATGGATTAATTGTAGTTTGATTCGTGTTACTATTTTCTATACTTATATATATATATGTGTCGTTATATATATATGGGGATTTATATACATGTATATATATATACATGAAAAAACATTATTCCAGTTACATCTCATATAGGATTAGTTCATTCCTTGAGAATTCATTTTATGACATTATCTTTCAACTTATTTCTAGTATTTATTACGAAAAATTATTATCTGAATCAGTAGATCACATTTAAAAACATTTCATATTACTAGATATGTATCGTACCACATTGGTGGTGACCTAATATTTTCTTACTCACATACTACATGGGCCACCACTGCTCAATGGTACCTGATTAGACGTTCACTTGGATGCAGGAACATGATGGGATGATACATGGGACTGATTGAACAGGATGTGATAGATATGTAAGTTGATATTGGGTATCTATTTTGGATCATTGTATATAGAAGATACTTTTACTTATATTTTGGATTCCATAATGTATATATGTGTGTGTGTGTGTGATTATCTCATAGTGTGATCAGTATTGTATGCATGACATTATCATTCATGTCTTCACATTATTAAATTTCTTATTACATCAAGCTCCATTTCTAGACTATTTATTGCATTTTCACTCATTTATTTCCTACTATGGATGTTATCTGGTTATTTCCGAAATTTTGTATTATAATATAAGGTAATAGTCACTTAAAAAAGAAACAACTTCAGCCCTCATTGTATTTCAATATACTCTAGCATATAGAGTGTTTGGGTTGAGGTTATATAGAAAACTATCTCAAGGCACTGGTTTATTGGAATATGGGTTATGATGTTATATACAATAACACTTAAATAACTAAAAAAATATTATTTGAGTATGAATAATAATTTATAGTAAAAATAATTCCATTAATATAATACAATATCTATAATACATAATATTATAATACACACGATTCATATGAAAACAAATTTACCGAATGATTCACTAATAGGTCAATAATTTAGAAAATGAAAAACCAAAAAAATAAAATGGTGGAATAGAAAATAAAACACATGTTTATCCTTAAACTGGTCTCTAAAATCTATATATATTTACCATACCCGATATTATATAAACAATTTCATATAAAATTGAAACATAAAGATCTTCATTTGCACTTTGTTTCCTATTTAAGCATACATGTCAAGTCATAATGTGCTAACCAAGCCACAATAATGTCTGGATTTAATTGTTACATTCATTATCAGTGGATGAGTTCATCAAATAATGCTACCAAACTCTAGTCTCACCCCTCTAGTTAAGGCTAAGAACATATTCTAGGTCACAACCATTTCACTCAAAGTAAGTTATTCTACCGACACTCAATCCCCTATAATGTCTCATACATCCAACCACTAACACATGATGAGGTGTAATACAATTAATCATATTAAAATACATAAAATAATACCTTCTCAATTATTGTGGGGTTCACATCCATAAAAACATCATCCCGTCAACCACCCCCATTCACTTAGGGTCAGTCTCTCATTGCTCGTCACATTCCATGCCACATACTTCTTCCAAAACACATGAGATGAGTTATGTCAACCAAAATTTGTAATATAACCCTCTCACTCTAGTTAACATTGTCTATAAACATCTCCCTCTCATGGTTATAATATTAAAAAAACAGCCTATAGTAGTACCTACTCACACAGGGTGGTTTATTCAAATACCCAATCACTCAATATAAGGTGTTTCATCAAATATCTACATCAAACATATTCTGAAAACACGGTACATTCATACAAAAATTAATCATGGAACAAAGACATTAATTTTTCCATGAATACATACGAAACCACTCTTAGGAAACTACTAGATAAAATACTATGACATAATTCATCTTCAACTACCCTAACACATCACACTAAACTAGGCCACCTCTTGATATCCTACAGATATATCATAACATTTGTGATTTTTTTATTCCATTAGGCATCAATCCCTTTAAATCATAGATCATTGGTCACACGTGGACATACACATGAAAAAATTACTATTTAAGATTAGCCTAACATAAAAGGTCTATTAGAACTAACATAATTGTTTCCACACACATCCCCAATAACAATAATGCCATGCTGAGGAATGCATGACACATAAGTCACTTTATACACTTCTCATACACTTAATCCATAATGGATTTTTGATTTTCATAATCTCACAAACCAGATGGTTTATCCTTGAGGAAAACATGATATAAACCAATCATCTATCATTCTGTATCACAAAAAGTTCCCAATACATCTCAATAATCAACCCACCCTATGGTCTTTCCCTAACCAACACCAATATTCAATTGTCAAACTTATTATATGATACAATACCTTGAAGGCCTAAGAACTTATACAATAAAATCTTCAATTGAAATAGAGTATTTAATCCAATGGAACCATGTTACAATAACCCAACCCCTCATAATGGTTTTTACAGTCCATATGGAAAACTCAACCCATAATTATTTCATTACCGGATGCACTCCACTTTCCCAAATATCATCTCATGTCCCCCATTATATAAGGTAAATTAATCATACTCCTAAAGCATCAACAAAATATACATTTCAATAACTACATGATTCTTAAGCACCATGTTTTCTATTATTTACAATTAAGAGATTCATCCCTTAGTAGAAAATCTAATGGGAAACTCTAAAATCCCAAAACCGTGTGTTACGCTATTAATTCATACAAAGGAGTATCTATAAGGCCCCAGCCTTAAACCTTACTTAATCTTGAGTTATTAAAAGATTACACATTGAGGATCTTTTCAGGATAGAGTTTTATAGAATTAGATCATGAAACTTGCATTACATTCTACATTTAAACAAAGTGGTTACATAAAAGACAATATTCATTCTTCCCATCAACGGAAACATATTTAAGATAAAACACGGATTCTTTCTTGACACATCCTTGACACTATCATCACATCATGTAAATTTCCCTTGACCTGTGAAAAACATTTCAAAAACTTGGGATGAGCATAAAAATCTCAGTAAGGGTTATAAAAATATGGAAAGGAAACATGAGTTCATATATACATAAGAATGAAATCATACTTTACAAATAAAACAGAGGCACTTTAACATACCTCATCAAACCATGAATAAATCATAGAAAACATAAGACATAAAGGTAACTTGAGGCATTCATAACATTCTTACGTAGGGAGTAACCCTCTTGGTTACGTTTGGAATACCCATCACAGTATATTCCCTAAATCTCTTCAGGGAAACCTTAATGTTTCACTCCTTCACGTTACCCAATGCATTGGAGAGCTATAACGGGCTCACCCGCCCTTAGTTTATCACGGAACCACCCGTTCTTCATAACAATTCACAAGGACAATAACATAATCGTATCACATAAATCATGCATAAAGGAAACATAGCATTTCCACATTTCAATCACAATATAACATTTTAGTATATTGAAATAATGAATCCATTCAAAAAGAAACCATTTCCAAAACCATTTAAAACATTTAATAAAGAGATTTTTGAATCAAAGTGTCCCATACCACCTTGAAGCTTAAAATTTTAAACCATTAATATCCATATAAATTAATCCTTAAAACCATTTTGAAAACATGGATATTAATAAGAACAAATAATTAAAACATTTAAAACGATATTTTGGTTAAAGGGGTTTTACCAAAATTAGAGACACTTGAATACAATAATTGAGGAATAACATTTAGTCAGAACTTTATAATATCATGAGAATAAATGCATTCATGATATAATATGCCAAAGGACAGTATATACACCATATAAGAGTGAATTGGTGCATAACAACAATGAACCCTCAATAGAAATGTCAAATGTGATGAAATCCCTTATAAAGAAGGTATCCTTAAATTAAGGACAAATAAATCTCAAAAATATGTGTGACAAATATAAATACACCCAATATAAGTGGATATGAAGTGTAAACCAATAAGAGGTCATTCACACATATTCAATGGATGACATATTCAATGACTACATGTTGAACCCAAAGAAATCGAAATTGGGTTAAAAAGTTCCCTTGACAGCCTAACGGCATCACATCAAAATGAGTTGATTAGAGATAAAAAGTGTATCTCATCACATGGACATAAAAAATTAAATCAATAAGGATATATGAGAACATATCCCAACATAACAATATGTAAATTAAAAGACCCAACAAAAGAAGTCTTTTAAAAAAGAGGAGGGTGAATGGTTCCCTTACCGACTTGGGTATCTTTCAAAACATACACCCCATGAAAGAAGGAAAATAGATCATTGATGTAAATACTCATAAAAAAAGTATATTACACAAAGAGTAGAATAATTGGCAGTACATACACCACTCAATGGAATTTGTGGCAAATGTAGCATAAATCTCACGTGAATAAAAGTGAGATGAAAATCCCTTACGAAAACTCGGCAGCCTAACGACGCCACATAAAACTTACAAATATGGATTGATGAGATCAAATAGGGTATCTCATCACATCAAAATAAAATGTACAGCAAGAGGAATATAAAAGAACATCCCCCAACATTACAAATAAGAGCTTAAAAGAAGTGACATAAAGGAGAGTACTTAAAAAGAAAGAGAGAGGTTAGATCTCTAACGAAAGTTTGGCAGCCTAACGACGCCACTCAAAACTCCCAAAATGGATTGATGAGAGAAAATAGGGTACCTCATCACATGAACATAAAAATTACAGTAAGTGTAATATAAAATATCATCCCAATAACAAGAAATATGAGCTTTAAAAGGAATGACATAAAAGTGTGTACTTAAAAAGAAAGAGAGGAGTACGATCCCTTACCTCGGGTCCGACTTGACTCGATCGTTCTTTAATCTCCTGAATAATAAACTTGAGTTACTTTCTACATCCTTAAGAACCTTTTTCAAGTTCATTATTCCTTTTATATCACTTATTACCATGTCATAAACATTATGTAATCATTTAAGTTAATAATATTTGTTTTGCCGATATTTGTTTCTTAAGTCGAAAATGGACTTCTTACAATTACATGTTGTTCGTGTGGCCAAAAGTTTATTATATCCAAAATTGTGTTCATGATTTAGATATCATATATGTCATATATATCCAGTACATGCATGCATTCATAACATTACATAATCATTTAGAGGTAAGAAATGAAATGCACCATTCATGGAGACGGTAAGCCGTACGTACGCATGAACGCTACTTTCATTTCTATTTCGTATTTTATAGAATAGAATAACGATTATATAAAGGTATATTATAATTCCAGTATAATATCATATATAATATCATAGTTCCATCCTTTATACGTCCCACATATGGTATTTAACGAATCAAATCACTTTGAGGGGGCGGTAGTCCGCACTTCCTTAAATGAGGATATCGCGTTTACCCATAATGGAAACCATAAAGGTATGACCAAAATGAAAAAAACAGAAGCTTAAGGAAAACATAAACATAATATATATCATATATAAAAATAGTGACATCATAATGGCCACCTTTGAAGGTGTTAAATGAGTATTGAACAATCATCGTTTCGGGAGGCAGAATTTCGCCATCCACGGAAATCGTAAGTTCTTTAACCATTTGATGTAGTTGTGTGAGAGTGTAGCTAGAATAAATCTTATAAAAACATCCTATTATATTTAATATACTGGTTATGTTACAAAAGAAGTAAATAAAAAGAGTTTAGGGGGTTGGAGAAGCAAAATAAAACAAATGAACATGAGAGAATGAATTACCTTTAAAAGTTTAACTCTTTTTGATTTGAGCCTAAAGGCTTCCTTTTAAAGGATTATGCCCAAAGGAAATCCTCTAGTATGAGGAGATGGATGTGGAGAGAGTAAATGGTCAGGGGTTGGCCGAGACAAAGGCTTGAGGAGTGTGTGAAATAAGGTAGAGTTGGGGGCCTTTTATAAGAGGAGAGGAGGGGTACTTTTGGAAAGTAAGACATATTACTTTATTTGAAAATGTGTTTTGGTTTTAAAAGGTCCCACATTGATATTATTCGTGGATAAGGTGATAAGGGTTCTAAATCCACCCATCCAATAAGTTTTGGACATGTGTAGTTCATAGAGTTTACATTATCTTCTCATTTTATTTAAATCGTCAAATAATGATGTCATCGCTGCATCATTATTATGTCATAAATAATTTAATTTATATAAAGTATAAAAATTATAAAAAACTACTATGATGTAGGAAATATTTTTATCTTTCTAATGAATATTTATAATCAAAAATCTGACTTGGATAATCCCATTTAAAAATTGTTTTAGTAAAACATATCATGTTTGTGCCTTTTTTTACATTAACATTAAATTAAAGGTATTTATGTCATTTTTCCAACCAAAGTGGATCTATGGGGTCCCCAAGTTGACCCATGGCTTGTCTTGGTCGGCCATTACACAAACAATGAGGGTAGGACATGTGTAAATCTCATCTCATTTTATTAAAGCATTATTTTTACTTTAAACTACACTAATTACCACTAATCGCGATTAAAAACTTAATAAGTTACTATTCACCAAAAAATTATTTTTATCCCATTGAATCACATTTTACTTCTTAATTACAACCACGTATGTCGGATTTTTTAAATTCAAAACACAAAGATGGCAAAATTTCATTTAAATGGAAAAATCAGTTTTTATAAGTACCACTTAGTGGTTTCACTATTCATCAAAAATTGAAGTTTTTCAGAAAAATCCCAAAAATTCACCCTAAGCTATATTTGATATTCCGAATTCAAAATTGAAGTCTATTTTACAAAATTCAAAACATATAAGTCACATTAATTAATTTAATAATTAATTCCCGCTGTCATGACAAATAGCGTGTTTTTATGCAACAATAAGCATCAAAAGATTGACACTAGTTTAAGTCTGATTTCAATGTGAAATTAATTCCAACGACCACTATTGGATTTAATAGTAAAAATATATTCTAATTTCACTTTAAAACCAATTCAAAAGATAATCTAATCATATAAATAAATTAGATTAAAAAGAGGTTTTGAATTAAAATACAACATTTTACACTATTCATTAAAAAATGAACTTTATCGAAAAGATACCAAAAAATTACACTAAGTAAATTTTGATATCCCATTTCTTAAGAAGAGTTTTATTTGGTCCAAAAGGATGTATAATAGTGAACAAAACCATATTTAATGATGGTTCAACATCAAAAGGTGATAAGTGAACCTTTAGTGAAAACTAGGGCATATACGCCTAAAATTGAATTCTTTCCGTATTTTAAGCCTCTATCCTCTATTGGATAAATGTAAAAACATTTAAAAACATATATAATCATATTTTAGTTATTTCTGTCCATTCCCACCATTACAACGGATACATGTTAACTACCATTTAAAATAATATTATTTTATTATTAGAGTGCAACGTAAGATTCCCAAGAAACTCGTTGGTGCGTGTTGGGTACACCATCGAGCATAGCAACCCTTTAAATTAATATTAATACTTTATTCACAAATATGGATAAATATGAAAATTTCATATTCTTTATTTACCTGGGGTGTTACATCCTTCCCCCTTTTAGGAATTGCGTCCTCGCAATTTTTAAAATTGAGCCTTGAAACATCATTGAACGTCCCACATCGGAACAAGAGTCGGTAAAACAATCACTTTAAAATAAAGAAAGATAAGTACAGAAATCACCCGAGTTAACCCATACTAGGATTCCATGTAGGAAAACATGGACATGGAGGAGAAAACATAGGGTCATGTTCTGATGGAGAGTGATAGAAAACATGTTTAGGAGAAAGTTAACAATAAGAAAATCAGAAACTTGTGATGGGTTAAATGGTATTCGATTCGCCAGTAGGAAAAGTTAATAGACAACATTTTTGTTTTAAGATACTTTTTGTTGAGGAATTTATTCATAAGGAAACATAATCACTTATCATGTTGACTTTCAACTTTTACTAGATTCCTTAATCAAACTCATATTTTTTTTCCAATAGGCGAGTATTTAGGGAGACTTGTTCGCATTAAGAGTACTATAATCAAATTCTAGAGAGTCACCTAATCCACAAAAGAGAACTATATATTTCCCATGTCTTTAGACCTTATCCAAAACCAAAACCAAAAAGTTTAGTACAAGGTCAGATAATCCAGAAAAGAATAACCCTTTATAAAAAGAAAATCTATGCTTAATCTCCAAAATTTGTCCAACAAAACCCAAAGTTCAACGAGGACCATTAGATAAACAATTTGTCCATAAAATTCATCAAAGTATCCAAACTAAGGTTGAAACCCAAATATTTGAAGGATTTAGTCACATAGTCTTCCAAGTTAAATCGTAACATTTATCTCCAAACAACATCAGTTGCTCCTAAAGTCTCGTATTGAAAAGTAATTAACCTAATCACATATCCTCCATGATAGGTTAATAATTTTCATAAATGACCCAAAATAAACATACTATTAATTCATAAAATCATATAACTAAAAAGAATATGTCAAACTAACCAGGGACTTCACGTAGTCCAGTGGTAGGCGATAAATACCAGTTGCACTTTTTTTGTGGGTACGATTCCCGCAGCTTTGTCCGATGCGACATGTTGTCACACGGTCTGCATGTTGTCCTTTTTATAAAACTCCAAAAATAACCCTAACTTGTTTTAACCTCAATAGTTTCCTTATACCTTTAATTTTCATCCAAATTCATTATGATCTCAACACCTTAATTCTTGAAGTCTTATTTCACCACCATAAGATAAAATAAAACAATTCCCAAAATGAATAACATCATACCTTGATCATGGCGTCCACTCGGTTTCATCGTCATCTTGCTCACGTAGGTAGAAGTCCCATGCATTACAAAAATGACTTAGAGATCCTTTAAAATCATTTGCTTCCTCCATCCAAATACACTTCGTGCAACATGGGTCATATGGGTGTTCACAGGAAAATAGTTTTGGAAAATAATCATGTATGACATATAATTCCAAAACATCTGATAAACCATGATTTCTAAAAAATAGTCGGACCGAAATTGAGTTGAAACTTTCTATCATTGGTCCTTTTAAAATACCAAAAGTATGTGATGTGAGACTATATTTTAAAAGAAAATATAAATAGGTTGCGCAAGGGTCTCCTTCCTCAGCACCATTTTGAAAATCATAATATGCTTCAAATTCTTGTGATAAGGTAAAATATTTGAAAATACCTTGATAATATTTACCTCTCTCGAAAACATGAGAATATTGTGAAAATAGTATTTTTCTAAAAACAACCCATGATCCATGATGATAACGAGGTATAGCGGAGGTGTTTGATATCTCAAACAAATGCTTGCAAGTGAGTTGTATGCTAGAAAACGTTTCACAATCATCTGAAGATGACTTTGCAATAATTATTGCAAGCATGTCATCAGGAAGAGATAAGAATGTCGTTTGAGATCCTCCTCCTTCCATTCGTAACTGACTTTACTTGACCTGAAAAAAAAGTTTTAAAACAAGGATTTAACTGAAATAATAGTTATAGGGACTGATCATGTGCCCCACAAAAACTCCTAATCCCTAAAGTTGTCTAAACCGACCTTTGATACAAACTATAAGGCCCCAGCCTTAAACCTTACATAATCTTGAGTTATTACAAGATTACACATTGAGGATCTTTTCAGGTTTAGAGTTTTACAGAATTAGATCATGAAACGTTCATTACATTCCACATTTAAACAAAGTGGTTACATAAACGACAATATTCATTCATCCCATCAACGGAAACATATTTAAGATAAAACATGGATTCTTTCTTGACACATCCTTGACACTATCATCACATCATGTACCTTTCCCTTGACCTGTGAAAAACATTTCAAAAACTTGGGATGAGCATAAAAAGCTCAGTAAGGGTTATAAAAATATGGAAAGGAAACATGAGTTCATATATACATAAGAATGAAATCATACTTTACAAATAAAACAGAGGCACTTTAACATACCTCATCAAACCATGAATAAATCATAGAAAACATAAGACATAAAGGTAACTTGATTCATTCATAACATTCTTACGTACGGAGTAACCCTCTTGGTTACGTTTGGAATACCCATCACTGTATATTCCCTAAATCTCTTCGGAGAAACCTTAACATTCCACTCCTTCGCGTTACCCAATGCATTGGAGAGCTATAACGGGCTCACCCGCCCTTAGTATATCACGGAACCACCCGTTCTTCATAACAATGCCCAAGGACCATAACATAATCGTATCACATAAAACATGCATAAAGGAAACATAGCATTTCCATATTTCAATCACAATATAACATTTTAGTATATTGAAATAATGAATCTATTCAAAAAGAAACCATTTCCAAAACCATTTAAAACATTTAATAAAGAGATTTTTGAATCAAAGTGTCCCATACCACCTTGATGCATAAAATTTTAAACCATTAATATCCATATAAATATTTCCTTAAAAACATTTTGAAAACATGGATATTAATAAGAACAAATAATTAAAACATTTAAAACGATATTTTGGTTAAAGGGGTTTTACCAAAATTAGAGACACTTGAATACAATAATTGAAGAATAACATTTAGTCAAAACTTTATAATATCATGATAATAAATTTATTCATGATATAATATGCCAAAGGACAGCATATACACCATATAAGAGTTAATTGGTGCATAACAACAATGAACCCTCAATAGAAATGTCAAATGTGATGAAATCCCTTATAAAGAAGGTATCCTTAAATTAAGGACAAATCAATCTCAAAAATATGTGTGAAAAATATAAATACAATCAATATAAGTGGATATTAAGTGTAAAACAATAAAAGGTCATTCACACATATTCAATGGATGACATATTCAATTACTACATGTTAAACCCAAAGAAATCGAAATTGGGTTAAAAAGTTCCCTTGACAGCCTAACGGCATCACATCAAAATGAGTTGATTAGAGATAAAAAGTGTATCTCATCACTTGGACATAAAATTTAAATCAATAAGGATATATGAGAACATATCCCAACATAACAATATGTAAATTAAAAGACCCAACAAAAGAAGTCTTTTAAAAAAGAGGAGGGTGAAAGGTTCCCTTACCGACATGAGTATCGTTCAAAACATACACCCCATGAAAGAAGGACAATAGATCATTGATGTAAATACTAATAAACAAAAGTATATTACACAAAGAGTATAATAATTGGAATTACATACACCACTCAATGGAATTTGTTGCAAATTTAGCATAAATATCACGTGAATAAAAGTGAGATGAAAAATTCCTTACGAAAACTCGGCAGCCTAACGGTGCCACATAAAACTCCCAAATATGGACTGATGAGATAAAATAGGGTATCTCATCACATTACAATAAAATTTACAGCCAGAGGAATATAAAAGAACATCCCCCAACATTACAAAGATGAGCTTAAAAGAAGTGACATAAAGGAGAGTACTTAAAAAGAAAGAGAGAGGTTAGATCTCTTACGAAAGTTTGGCAGCCTAACGGCGCCACTCAAAACTCCCAAAATGGATTGATGAGAGAAAATAGGGTCTCTCATCACATGAACATAAAAATTACAGTATGTGTAATATAAAATATCATCCCAATAACAAGAAATATGATCTTTAAAAGGAATGACATAAAAGTGTGTACTTAAAAAGAAAGAGAGGAGTATGATCCCTTACCTCGGGTCCGACTTGACTCGATCGTTCTTTAATCTCCTGAATAATAAACTTGAGTTAATTTCTACTTCCTTAAGAACCTTTTTCAAGTTCATTGTTCCTTTTATATCACTTATTACCATGTCATAAACATTATGTAATCATTTAAGTTAATAATATTTGTTTTGCCGATATTTGGTTCTTAAGTCGAAAGTGGACATCTTACAATTACATGTTGTTCGTGTGGACAAAAGTTTATTATATCCAGAATTTTATTAATGATTTATATTTCATATATGTCATATATAACGAGTACATGCATGCATTTATAACATTACATAATCATTTAGAGGTATGAAATGAAATGCACCATTCATGGAGACGGTAAGCCGTACGTACGCATGAACGCTACTTTCATTTCTATTTCGTATTTTATAGAATGGAATAACAATGATATAAAGGTATATTATAATTCCAGTATAATATCATATATAATATCATAGTTCCATCCTTTATACGTCCCACATATGGTATTTAACGAATCAAATCACTTTGAGGGGGCGGTAGTCCGCACTTCCTTAAATGAGGATATCGCGTTTACCCATAATGGAAACCATAAAGGTATGACCAAAATGAAAAAAACAGAAGCTTAAGGAAAACATAAACATATTATATATCATATATAAAAATAGTGACATCATAATGTCCACCTTTGAAGGTGTTAAATGAGTATTGAACAATCATCGTTTCGGGAGGCAGAATTTCACCATCCACGGAAACCGTATGTGCTTTAACCATTTGATGTAGTTGTGTGAGAGTTTAGCTCGAATAAATCTTATAAAAACATCCTAGTATATTGAAGATACTGGTGATGTTACAAAATAACAAAATAAAAGGAGTTTATGGGGTTGGAGAAGCAAAATAAAACAAATGAACATGAGAGAATGAATTATCTTTAAAAGTGTAACTCCTTTTGATTTGAGCCTAAAGGCTTCCTTTGAAAGGATTATGCCCCGAGGGAATCCTCTAGGATTAGGAGAGGGATGTGGAGAGAGTAAATGGGCAGGGTTTGGCCGAGCCAAAGGCTTGAGGAGTGTGTGAAATGAGGTAGAGGTGGGGGCCTTTTATAAGAGGAGAGGAGGGGTACTTTTGGAAAGTAAGAAATATTACTTTATTTGAAAATGTGTTTTGGTTTTAAAAGGTCCCACATTGATATTATTCGTGGATAAGGTGATAAGGGTTCTAAATCCACCCATCCAATAAGTTTTGTACATGTGTAGTTCATAGAGTTTACATTATCTTTTCATTTTATTTAAATCGTCAAATAATGATGTCATCGTTGCATCATTATTATGTCATAAATAATTTAATTTATATAAATTATAAAAATTATAAAACAAATACTATTATGTAGGAAATCTTTTTAGCTTCCTAATTACTATTTATAATCAAAAATATGACTTGTATAACCACATTTAAAAATTATTTTAGTAAAACATATCATGTTTGTGCCTTTTTTTACTTTAACATTAAATAAAAGGTATTTATGTCATTTTCCAACCGAAGTGGCTCCATGGGGTCCCCAAGATGACTCATGGCTTTTCTTGGTCGGCCTTTACACAACCAATGAGGGTAGGACATGTGTCTATCTCATATCATTTTATTAAAGTACTATTTTTACCTTAAACTACACTAATTACCACTAATCGCGATTAAAAACTTAATAAGTTACTAATCACCAAATAATTATTTTTATCCCATTGAATCACATTTTACTTCTTAATGACAACCATTTATGTCAGATTTTTGAAATTATAAACACAAAGATGGAAAAATTTCATTTAAATGGAAAAATCAGTTTTTATAAGTACCACTTAGTGGTTTCACTATTCATCAAAAATTGAAGTTTTTCTGAAAAAACCCAAAAATTCACCCTAAGCTATATTTGATATTCCGAATTCAAAAATGAAGTCTATTTTACAAAATTCAAAACATATAAGTCACATTAATTAATTTAATAATTAATTCCCGCTGTCATGACAAATAGCGTGTTTTTATGAAACAATAAGTATCCAAAGATTGACACTAGTTTAAGTCCGATTTCAAAGTGAAATTAATTCCAATGACCACTATTGGATTTAATAGTAAAAATATATTCTAATTTCACTTTAAAACCAATTCAAAAGATAATCTAATCATATAAATAAATTATATTAAAAAGAGTTTTTGAATTAAAATACAACATTTTACACTATTCATTAAAAAAATGAACTTTATCGGAAAGATACCAAAAAATTACACTAATTAAATTTTGATGTCCCAGTTCTTAATCAGAGTTTTATTTGGTCCAAAAGGATGTATAAGAGTGAACAAAAACATATTTAATGATGGTTCAACATCAAAAGGTGATAAGTGAACCTTTAGTGAAAACTAGGGCATATACACCTAAAATTGAATTCTTTCCGTATTATAAGCCTATATACTTTATTGAATAAATGTAAAAACATTTAAAAACATATATAATCATATTTTAGTTATTTCTATCCATTCCCGCCATTACAACGGCTACATGTTAACTACCATTTAAAATAATATTATTTTATTATTAGAGTGCAACGTAAGATTCCCAAGAAACTCGTTGTTGCGTGTTGGGTACACCATCGAGCATAGAAACCCTTTAAAGTAATATTAATACTTTATTCAAAAATATGGATAAATATGAAAATGTCATATTCTTTATTTACCTGGGGTGTTACAGTATCTGCCCTTTCCTATTTTAAATTTTGGGACTCACCCAAAAACTTTCTAAAATTTCATAACCATAAAACATAAGAATGTGAAATTTCATCATAAATAAGAAGGTATATGTGATGAAATATAATATGCGCCACCTAACATGAGTTTATGGGAGCCCACTCATTTGATATTATGGATCGATTCATCCCAATAAACCTAAAATCATGAAATTTGGAAACAATGAAATAAATCAAGGTTTTCACTAAATCAACATTAAAATATTAGATGTAGTGAGATAAGAACTATTTATTTCCTTAGTCTCACTGACTGATACATCCTGCTATATATGGATCATCATTGTAGTACTACGTGGGCCTTTAGATGCATTAAAACATGTGTGTAAGAGGGTTGAATTGGATAGAAGGGGGATAGAGTAATTATGATTGATCAAAAAGTAAAAACATGGAAGGGGTACTATTTTAAAATAAGGGAAAAATTAAATAGAACACCCCAAAGGCTACAATTGGGAAGCTTGTGCCACCCCCAAGGATACCTGGCAGTGGTTAGCCTAATCGGTTACTCAGTGGACCTATACCAGGTACCGAGTTTAATTATACTGTTATAATAACTGAACTCCACCCCTCCATCTGACAAATAATTACTTAAGAAACACCCATAATGTGTATAAATTATGTCTCTAGATGTCCAAACATATTGTTTTTTTATTAAATCCCAAAATATCAAAACTAACCATGATATGGAGCTTAAAATTAAAATTCCCTTGATTTATATAATTCATAAGGGCATGGTTTATTTTAAAAAAAATTATATATCAACCAAAGTATCTTGGGTGATAATTATTGAGGCAAACATATCGTTTAACTATATAAATATGTCATCATTTTATATGAATATCTACTAAATATCATAATAAATCACACAATAAAACCTATATTTTTATTTTTTTTGGATGGTTATATAGTTAACTATACTATTTTATAAAAATTATTCAATATCTCTCAAAAATTTATTTCACACCGGATAACCTTCATAACATATCATAAATAATACTCTTCTTCATAACTTGAGGTATTTGTAACTTAATAATGGGTAAACTTATATGCTCATTTTGGGTAAACATAATAGATAATAATAAAATATCATAACTAAGAATAATTTGAGTATGAGTGTATGTGAATGTAATAAATATGAATAAAAATAAAATAAGATAAAATTTCCAAATAAGGAATATATCATATATCACGAGTCGTGGATAGCATAACATAAGGAATGAGTCATACAAGTGTATTAAAATGAGTCAATAAACACGATCCATGAAATCCTACCATAAGAATATTTTTGAGGTATATATAGAGGTATAAAAACTCAATAATTGTTTTCTAGGTCATTTCTAATAACATAATTACATAGTGGATAGGGTCTCATAATAGATTATGCTTACCCTATAGTCTCAAAAATTGAAACATAGGATATATATATATATATATATATTTACATATATAATTATAAAGAAATAACATTACCATCATAAAAATAATGTCAAATCATATATAAGTATTCCACCATAACATGAAAAGATTTATAATTAAATCATAGAATATTTACCCATGAGAAATAAAAGTGTTTCATAAAAATATCAATAATATAATATTATAGTCCATCTAAAGAAAGAATTTGGATAATATTATTAGATCATATTCCCAGGGAATCATTATAAGAATTAATAGATATTGAAAATGGTTAAAAAATATTTTTATAGTAAAATCAATAAAATTTGTTGAATATTAAATATAAATATACTTAACATTGGATATTTTTTTAAAAGAAGAAATATAAAAAATAGGGAGATATTTTTTGAAAAAACATGAATTATTATAAAGGAATAATCATAAATAAAATTGAATAGTATGGTGTTAAAATTTGTTCTTGGGAAATAATTAAAAAATAAATATTTGTTTCATTATTTTTAAAGAAAGTCAAGTCATATAAAAATGGCTCATATCAAAGAAATTTAAAAAAATTACTTTTAAAAATTTGGAACGAAATTAATAGTTAATGGAAAATTAAATTATAAATTATCGAAATATATATAAGGACATATATAAAATTATATAGTGAATATGTAAATGGAGGAGAAATATTCTCACCTAAAAAGAAGAGATAAGGTCAGTCCCATTTACGTGAATTATTTATTTTTAATTGTGAACCAAAGGTAAGTGAAATGGGAAATTTCATATATACATAGAAATAATAATAAAAATAAAGTATAAAATATTTTAGAGGGAAATAAGTTACAATTACCCAAAATTTGAATTAATGAATATAAAATATCTATTTCAATGTGATATTTGAATAGAAACACATATGGCCTTGCTAATATTTAACTGAAAATACATTCAAAGATAAAACCATATATATATGTCAAAATTTATTTTTCTATATAATAATTTTGATGAAATAAATAAAAATATAGTTTATCCATGTAAGAACCTGGTTCTTCATTTCAGGTATGGATTTTTATTTGGAGTTGTTTTTTAGGGAAAATGAAAATTGGGAAATTTTATAAGTACACATCTTGTACTCATGAGTTACACGTTGTGTACTCTTTTTTACACACATTTTACCTAGTTTCCATGAATTACTATGTACTAGTCAGGTAACTGATGATTACATACCATATAGGTGACCTAGAAGACCGCCTAAAGGGGGAGCCAGTTGAGGCTAGTACACGACAAGTACATTAAATTAACACGCCATGTAATTTTATTTTTATTGGAGTAATCAGATCATGGTCCCATATCATCTCCAAAAAATTATTCTTCTGCTCTTGGATCATATAAGAGAGCGACGAGTGGCCAATCATCTTCACGCTCCTCATGTTCCACCATCCGTGTTCCAATTGAGATGCCGCATAGTGCGTTGGATTCCCACTAGTGAGTTCCCTCTTTCTCTAGAGCCTCTCTTTCATGAGATATCAAGGGATAATCATTTTTCACATTTTCATAAATCTACTTTGTTCTTGGCCAATTCAAGGGATGACATTCAAGACTATTCTTCATACAACATCGTGGTTTTTGGATAGTGACTTACTTTGATTGTATTTGGTATATATATAATCTTAAGTGTAGAATACCCATGTTTGGGGTATTACGTTTTTTGGAATCTAACCATTTTTATTAAATTTTACGAATTGTAATATTGAAAAAAGGGGAATTTTTTATTCATAATGTTTATTCCTTGATTATGGGTGCATTTCTCATGTTTGATTTTTTATAGTTGTTTGGTCTAGAATTACCTTTTAGGATTCCTTTGTTTCCATGCCTTGTCTTGTTATTATAGAGTTATTGTTTATTTGATATTCTTGGGGTTTTCAATGTGAAAGTATGACCATGGGGAATTGACTATGTGAGATTCCCATGTCAGGATAATTTATGTATAATTATTGTTATGTTGACCCTGAGGTATTGAATATGAGTGTTGATAGGTGGTGACTGACCAAAGGGGTTAGACCATTTTGAGACCTAGAGGGTTGTTATTAAATGAATGTGGGACCATAGGGTATTGACTGGGAGATATTTTATGGGTCATTATATTTCATTATTTCTATGAAGACCAAGGGGGGATTGACCGTGAGAGCTGCCCAAGTGGTCGTTTGTGAATGATTAGTGGTATGTGGGACTAAATGCGTTAGACTATGTGTGATTTCCTAGAGGATCATTATATATTTATTTTTTTCTATGTTGAACCAGAGGTGTCTGTATGTGAGAACATTCCCAGAGGGTTTCTTTTTTCTATTTTAATGATTATGATGTGTCTTCCAAGAAAATGCACCAGCTTCGACTCGACCTTACATGATTGTTCAGATGGCCTTTTGACATGACTATCTATTATTATCAAACATGGGAATACATATCATAGTCTATATCATGAGGATACATTATTCAATGGTTTTAATAATTAATAAATGTAAATTAATTTAATTTAAAACATTAGGATTGTTTACTTTTGAGTACTTCCTTGTTTATTGAATCATTTATGCTTATTACCTTAAATAAATATTCACTTATAGATAGGAATATATATTTAGGATATTTCCTACTAGGATTCTTCTCACACCCTATTTGGGTTATACTTTTTGGGCCCAAATAGATTATATGGTTGCATGTAAATATAAGAGAAGGCTCCCTTCTTTATCAGGTACTTTAGTATTGTTGGAGTTGGAGATCATGGGACCAAGTTGAGGCTTGCGATGATATTGGAGTTAACTGATTTTCTATATTTGGGTTTCATAATTGTATTTCCATCATTGTGGCTTATTTTTCTAATTTACTAGACATATGTGACAAACATCATTTATATATGTGTTCTAGTTTTTTATTTAAAATTAGTCTTCCACTATTTAATTTTTTCACACGGTATTACTGCTTCTAATATTGTTTATCATTTTTCAGTCCATTGTGTATACTCTACAAATGATGGAATAGTTTCTCTACTATAATACCTTGTCCCTCACATCTAGTCGGTATCCTCTCGCATTTGGGGAAATTTTCTTTAGATTATGTGACCAACCGGGTACGGGGCACTTTTGAGGAACACTCGGAACTATGATGTGACAATGTGGTATAATAAGGAGGCTCTTTTATGATTTAATTTAAAGTTTGGAGCCAATAAACATGTATATGAAGGAATTGGTAATTCGTAATAAGTTTTTCCCAGAAGTACCTAACCCATGTATAGGGAAAATCCATGATACCTCAATATTTCAATTTTCTGGCTTTTCAATTGTTACAGTTGATTTAATTTCATTGTTGGGTGATAGACTTTTTTTGTGTTGTTACTGTTCATATCATTATGGTTCTATTTCTTTTGCAACCCAATGATATAGTGGTATTAAATCTCATGCATCATATAGACACTACCTAAAGATCACATTTCATGCATTATTGTTATTTCATTTAGGATGCATTAATGATCACATGATGTTGTGATAGATATTGTGCCAGATTTACATGATTTTGTGATATATTCCTTTATATAATAATGAATATTTTGAAAGGGTAATAGAAAATTGTAATGTTTCAATTGTATGGATTCCAAACATTGGTCCTTGGGGTGTTATTGGCCCTCTTGGGTCAGAATTTGGTGGATCATGTTTGATCTTTAACTGAATGTTTTCATGTTATGATCTGAATAAGGATTACACACATTGATTCGTTGGACTATGGTCTCTCACGTGTTAGAAATTTTCATTACTTGGACAAAAATTTTACTATTTTTAGGGTTTTGTAGGAGTTTTAGAGGAGTACTATCTAAAAACCCAAACAACACGACGTGTGATGTTGTGAACACACACCATGTGTTATTATATTCTGGAAGAAACAACTTCTATATAATATAGGCCAAGTACCGTATGTACACGTTGTGTAGTCATTAACCATGTGACTAACTCTATGAGTAGAAACACATGGTTGGGAATCATTTATAGAACAGGTTGTGTAATAGGAGTAAACGTCATTCCATAAGGACCTTGGGTCTGGCCGGGTGACTAATGACACGAGTGGAAAAACAACATAGGTTGTAGAAGTAATGTCCCGTTATTGCATGCCCTGCAGTGCCGACCGTGTGACTGATAACAAAGGATGATTGGACATAAATTGTTCATGCTGTGTAGTGTTCCACCGACAAACCCCACGTGTTTTAACCATGTAGAAGTACATGGGAAGGATATAAAATTCATGTAAAATCCATGATAAATGATTAATGGAATACGCTGTGTAGGTGTTATAAATTTCACGTTACCATGATTTGGTAAAATTTTAATGTTATTCTCTTGTTAACATCTTGAACATCTAAGATTATTCCCTTGATAATATTGTACTAAGGTGTTCTCTTGACCTTGCATATTCATGTGGATGAGACACACTTTGGTGGTAAACCAGGTACATAGTGATGAATAGACAACAGAAATGATAGATTAGGGACTACCAGTGGATCCTCTCATCATGCCCATCATGACCCCCACTATTGTACGAGACACATGTGCTGATGCACAGTTCCGTGAATGCATTTGGAGGATGTTAAAGTCATTTTAGGGAACACCGCATCCTTCCTCGTATATTGCAGAGCTGAAAAAGGTGTTCCTATAGTAGAATCATTCCACTTTTTTAAGGGATAGGGGACCATAGTCTATAGAGTCATGTTTAGAAGCCATGATTGATATCTTTGAGAATCTTAAGATGCCTTTATAGAGGATTATTAATATCACTATGTACAAGATATGTGATTCCACAAGGATATGGTGGGGTGTTATCTCGTATGCGGGATGGAATCCAGATATGATTTGGGAAGTTTTTTAGATAATCTTCTATTATTACTTCTATCCTTATATGTTTATGGCTGATCGAGCCTGAGAGTTCAATTATTTGGAGTAGGGTTCTCTTTCAGTGATGGATTACGCATCCCATTTTATAGAGCTTCAGTGCATTGCACCTATTCTTGGAGGTGGTGATTTATCATTTTCTAGGTGAATTGAGGATGGCCTCAGGTATGAAATATGATCGTAGGTGAATATATTCAGGATAACATCAGTGACTACTATAGTGAAACAAGAACTGATTACTAAGCGTAATTTTATGGAGTAAAGAGGTGTGAGCTTGGGCAATTCAATATCCAAGACAATTACTCCTTTGAATTATAGCAGGATGTGCCACCGTGAGCATTCACATAATGTTTCTCCAGGTATCTAGGTGGTATGCTACCAGAGCAGAATGAGTAGGCATAGGAGACCACATTTCCCAAAGGACCTAGTCAAGTTCCAATATTGCAGCAAGATGGGCCATCCTTTGTGTTTCTTCCAAGTTTTTTCAACTGATTCTAATGATATGGGTTTTTTTGACTCAACATTCAAGATTAGAACCATCTGTTTCTCATCAATTAGGGTCTAGAGTTCATCTGTTTGTAGAGGCCAAGGAGGATGTTTTGGTCATGGTATCCATTTGATATGCTTTTAGCAATAATAGGGCAGATCAGCTTATGGTAGTCATGCAGGGCTGCAGGTTGGCAGTATAGGTCACACTTTTGCATTGGAGCATACCCATCAAGAGAAGGATATCAGACACTATATGTTTAAATGTATGATTATAGATTCTTCAGTTTTAGCTTCTACTATTTTTTATAAAGGTGATTCCCATAGTTTTATATATGTTTCTTTTGTGGAGAGCCTTGTGCTCGTTATATTTACTTCTTGTGATGTTATAAAGTTAGAAACTCTTTTGTGGCTTAGGATGCCTAGTGCATGTCAGTGAAAGGAGTTCCCCCTTGAGGATGGTGGGTGTCACTTATTTTGGGACCTCTATGTCATAGATATGATAGGTTAGGTTGTCATTATTGGAATGGACTAATTCGTATCCTTTCAGGCATTTGTTGACTGCTATCTTTGCAGGGTTAGTTTCCCATTAACAGAGGCTGAGTCTTTTGTAGACAAGGAAGAATGGGATGTCCAAGCAAGTATATCTATACTCAAGAATCATAGGTTGGGTTAAATTATACCTAGAATATAACAGGATGACCACGGGACTTCACAAATAGAATTTCCCCTAGTTGTAGATAATTTTATATATGTATTTCTAGATGAATTTTCAAGTTTATTTTTGGAGAGATTGGTCTATTTCTCTATATATATTTTTCCAGTAGTGGCATCAATGTCCATTCCTTCTTATAGTACGTCTATACCAAATTTAAAAGAGATCAAGTAACAGTTAGTTTGTTGTAGGTGAAGGGTTTCATCCAACCCAGTACTTCTCCTTATGTTTCACCTATACTTTTTTCGAAGAAGGAAGATGGTACCCTCATACATTGTGTGCATTATTAGAAGTTGAACCAGTTGATGGTCAAGATCCAATATCCCTTTCCTAGGAATGATGATCTCTTTGGTCAGATTTGAGGAGCCCGGGTGTTCTCAAAAATTCACTTGAGATCTTTTTATCATCATTTGGGTGTTAGACTGTATAATATACCTCTTACAACCTTATAGAGAAGGTATGATCTAAACTAGTATTTGGTTATGTCATTCGGTCTTTTAAATGTCTCGATAGTTTTTATGGAACTAATGAACGTAGGGATCCAACCTTATTTGGATTCTTTTGTGGTAGTTTTTGTGGATGATATCTTGGTATAATCTCACACATGACATGACCATGCCACCCATATTGGGATAGATTTGAGTACACTATGAGAGCATCAGTTATATGCTAAGCTCTCAAAATGGCACTTTCGGATGGATCAGATTTACTTTATGGGTCATGTAATAATAGAGAAAAAAGTTTCTGTTGACCAAGGGAATGTGAGAGTAGTAGTTTCTTGGGAGAAACCAAATAGTGTCTTTTAGTTACTGAGTTTTTTAACTCTGGATAGTTACTACATGTGCTTTATACTTGTCCTTTCTCTCTTAGAATCTCTAATGACAGACATGGATAAGTAGGGTGAAAAGTACTTGTGGATTTATTCCTACAATTAATACTTTTAGGAGCCGAAAGGGTGATTGAATTTAGCAATGATACTGATTTTTCTAGAGCTGGGAAAGTGTTACACCATTTAGCATGATACGTCAGGTATCGGGTTAGGGCCAGTTTTAATGCAGGGTGAAGGATTTTTTGCTTATGGGTCTCAATAGTTGAAGCCATATGAGTGGAATTACTGAACACATGATCTCAAATTGGCTACATTTGTGCATGATTTTCACTATTGGAGACATTATATTTTGGGAGAGAATTTTGTGGTGTACGCAAACCACAAAATCATCAAGTATATCATTACTCACTATGATCTAAATTTGATATAATGAATGTGGGTCGAGTACCTTCAATATTTTGACATTGAGAATGCCTATATTCTTGGGAAAGGCAATGAATTGGATAATTCTTTGAGTAAGAGAACATAGATACAGGATGTTCAGATCCCAGGAGTGAGTAGAAGCTTATGTCTATATTCTTTATGATGCATTTGGAGGTGCACAATAGACAGGGGAAGATGTTTCCTTCTTCTATAGTTGTTACCTTAACTCTTATAGATCGAGTGAAAATGAGGCATTTATCAGATTATGAAGGCCTAGTCCTATGAGAAAGTGTTTTAAGAGATGACCCTACTCCAAGGTGATCCGTATGCGATGATGAGATCTTCAATTTTCATGGGAGTGTATGGGTGTCAGTATGCATACGTGAGGAGATTTTGTGATATTTTCATTCCATAGTTTAGGAAGATAATCATGGACTAAACAAGATGTATCAAGATTATAATTGTCAATATTGGTGGTTTGGTATGAAGATAAGTGTTTTTGGTTTTGTTATGATATGTTCGAACTTTCAACTGGTGAAGGTAGAGCATCAGCAAACAGTAGGTCATTTACAACACATACCTATTCCTAAGTGGAAGTGGAATGACGTCATGATCAATTTCATGATGGGATTAACAAGGACTCCTCGAGGGAATGGGGTAGTATGGGTTGTTTTTTATAGACTCCTAAAGGATTCAAATTTCTTGATGATCAAGGAAACCATCAATTTTAATGATCTTGGAAGGTTTTACATATGAGATATTGAATGTTTTCATGGGGTTCCACACTCTATCATTTCAAACAGGGATATTCGGTTTACATATCATGTTTGGAAAGGACTGGAGACGGATTTGGGTACATATGTACTTCTGAGAACAACATTCCATCCCCTGATAGATGTCCAGACTGAGTGAACGATTTCGGATTCCAAGGACATGCTTTGATCATGAATCCTGGATTTCTGATGTGGTCTTGGGAGAGACACTTACCCCTTATGGGTTTTATCTATAATAATAGTTTTCATAAAACAATTCATATGTAACCTTATGAGGATTTTTATAGTGGGACATGCCAATTAGCAATATGTTTAATGGAGGTAGGAGAGGCAGCTTTGCTAGGACCTCCACTTTTCTGGGATATCACTGATCATGTGGAGTTGATTTGGAAGCAGATGGCCACTACAAATTATCGATATAAATATTATGATGATCAACGGAGATGACCTATAGAGTTTGATGTTGTATATTAGGGTTTTTTACGTGTCACATTGAGTTTGGGAAACAGGATGACCAGGAGACAAGGTAAGATTTCTCTGAGATACGTTAGTCCATTTGAGGTATTGGAGTGAGTCGGTCTGATTTCATATCAGTTGAAGTTAGCATAGAGGTACTGGGATATGAATAATGTCTTCTATGTCTCACATCTATGTCTTTTCTTTTCATTCCCATCTCACATTTTTTTACCTTAGGTGGTTGAGTTGTAGGTGGATGAATTCTTTGCGAAGCACCCTATTTTGGGTTCTGGATCATAGCCCAGAGGTTCTTTGTGGATGGTTTATTCCTCTGGTATAGGTTCTATTTCATAATGGGCGAGTACATGATGAGAAATGGGAGAGGGAGACCAGAGTATGATCATAGTGGTCGGAGTTGTTTGAAATTTCTTCTTCACCTCCCTTTGAAGGATTATTTAGGGATAATTTTCTTTATGGGGGATGATTTTAAGAACCCAAATATTTATTTCAGATATGGATATTTATTTCAAGTTTTTTTAATGAAAATGGATATATGGGAAATTTTCTATGTACATTCCTTGTACTCTTGAGTACATGTCGTGTACCTAGTTGATGTGCATAATAGTGTATAGGCCATGTAACAGCTGAGTGCATGGGAATGTAGGTGTCTTGGAATAATACCTATAGTAGCTGTGAGTTGAGGCTATAAAAAAGCATGTACATTAAATTAACACGCGATATACTTTACTTTTCATTTGATTAATCGGCTCGGGGGCGCGTCTCATCTTTAGAAAATGTTTCTTCTGACCTCATTTCATACTGAAGAATGACTAGCAGATGAAGATCTTCATGCTCCTCTAGTTCCTCTATCCGAGATCTGATTGAGATGATACCTAGTGTCTTGGATTCCCACCAGTGAGTTCTCTCTTTCCCTAAATCTTTAATTACTGATTTCTCCTCTCTTATGAGTAGTCAACAGTTTATTGTTTTTACCATTTTCATATATCTACATCATTCTAGGTCAATTCAAAGTCATATGATCAATATTGTTATTAATAAAACATCAAGGTAGGTGTTTTGTCCATTTCTTTGATTTTCTTTGGTATATATATGCTTAATTTCCGAATACCCATGTTTGGGGTATTGCATGTTTTGGAATTCGGTCATTTTTATTAACTGTTATGATTTGGTACTTTGATAAAATGGAAATTGATTATGTATAATGTTTATTCCATTGATTATGGACATTTGATGTGGAATTTAATTATTGGATTGCATTTTTTCCATTGCACGTGTTGTTAGGATGGAGTTACTATTTATTTGAGATGCCTGGGTTTCACATTGTGAATGTTTTACCAAGGGGATTTTACTGTGAAATCTGGATGAGTTAGGGTCATTTATGTATAATTATTGTCATGTTGACCAATAGTTATTGACTATGAAATCTACTGGATGGTCATTAACCAAAGGGGTTAGACCGTGAGAGCTACCCGGATGGTCATTATTAATTGAATGTGGGACCACATGGAATTTACTATGTGAGATTCCAAGGAGTCATTATATTTCATTATTTATATGCAGACCAAGAGGGTATTTGTAACATCCCAAGTAAGTAATGAATAATAGATAATTTTATCTATGTCTATTAATGAATTAGATAGTGTTTTAGAGGCTTAAAATGAAAATAAATCCAATCTTATGCATGAAATACAATAATATTCTTAAAAGATTGTTTTACTGCTTTCTAATAGCAAACCCTTGTTAAATCAAACTTTTGACAATTTTTTAATCTATATTTTTTAAAATAAACATATTAATTATCATTGGGACATTGAAATTTACATTGGATGAATTTTTGGTATTTTTCTGACATTGTTCATTTTTTAATGAATAGTGAAAATACTGCATTTTACATCAAAATTGATTTTTCATTTAATTTAATTATATGGTTAGATTATATTTTTAATTGGTCTTAAAGTATAAAATGAATATATTTTTACCATTTAATCCAATGGTTTTCATTAGGATTAATTTCACTTTGAAATTGGTCATAAACAAATGCCAAACTTTTCATGGATATTGTTTCAAAAAACCCCGCTATTTGTTTTGACAATGGGAATTATTTTTAAATCAATTATTGCAATTTATGTGTTTGGAATATGGTAAAATGGATTACATATTTGGAATCATAAGGTCCAAATTATGTAATAAATACTGTTTTGTTTTTGGACATTATGAATAGCGACGACGATAATTATCTTTAATTATCTTGATTAATGAGTAATCGGGTAGTTAAGGATAATAAAATAATATAATAATAATAAAAAATGACACCAAAATGTTTCCTAAGGCTACTGGTTGTCTCATGTCCGACCATGGGATTCCTTGTACCAAACATGGGGGCCCCATGAAATCACTTTTTTTAGAAAGTGACTTTTTATCTTTTTATTTTTTAAAGAATGTTAAATGTAACAAAGAATGTATCACCTAAGTAAAATATTTTTCATTTTGTCTACATAAATGATATTTTGGACTATAAATAGTCATTGGAAAGGTAAAAAGAATTTATACATCATAGTATTTGTTTTATAATTTTTAGACATTAAATAAATTAAATTATTTATGACATCATAATGATGCAGCGATGACCTCATTATTTGATGATTTAAATAAAATGGAAAGATAATGTAAAATATATGACCTATACATGTAAAAAACCTATTGGGTGGGTATATTAAGAACCCTTATCACCTCATCCTATAATTATATCAATGTGGGACCTTAAAAATCCGAATCCCATTTGAAAATAAAGTATCATTTCTTTACTTTCCAAGAGTGCCCCTCCTCTCCTCTTATAAAAGGCCCCCACCTCTACCTCCTTACCCACACTTCCAAAGCCTTTGGCTCAGCCAACCCCTGCCCATTTTGTCTCTCCACTTCCCTCTATTACTCCTTTCAGCCTCACTCTGGGTAGAAGTCTTCCCAAGGAAGCCGTTAAGCTCAAATGAAAGGGAGTTACCCGATTTTAAGGTAATGTCTTCACTTGAGTCCTTTTGTTTTATTTTGCTTCTCCAACCCCCTAAACTCTTTTTATTAATTTCTTTTGTAACAACTATAGTATATTCAATATACTAGGATGTTGTTATAAGAAGGATTCGAGCTACACTTACACACACCTACATCTAATGGTTAAAGAACATACTGTTTCTGTGGATGGCGAATTTCTGCCTCCAGAAACGATGATTGTTCAACATTCTATTAAAACCTTCAAATGTGGAAATTAAGATGACACTATATTTATATATGATATATTATATGTTTTTGTTTTCCTTAAGCTTCTGTATTTTTCATTTTGGGCATACTTTTAGGGTTTCCATTATGGGTAAACGCGATATCTTCATTTAAGGAAGTGTGGACCACCGCCCCCTCAAAGTGATTTGATTAATTAAATACCATATGTGGGATGTATAAAGGATGGAGTTATGATATTATATATGATATTACAATGGAATTATAATATAACTTTATATCATTATGATTCCATTCTATAAAATATGAAATAGAAATGAAAGTAGCGTTCATGCGTACGTACGGCTTACCGTCTCCATGAACGGTGCGTTTCATTTCTTACCTCTAAATGATTTTGTAATATTATAAATGAATTCATGTACTAGATATATATGACATATATGATATCTACATCATGAATACCATTCTGGATATAATGGATACATGAACAAATTGTAATTATAAAGGGCTTATTTTTTACTCAAGTACCAATGATCATTAAAACGACCGTTATTAACTTAAATAATTACATAGTGTTCATGACATGGAAATAAGTGATATAAAATCAATAATGAACTTGAGAAAGGTTCTTATACAAGTAGAAATTAACTCAAGTTTATTATTCAGGAGATTAATGAACGACCGAGTCAAGTCGGACCTGAGGTATGGGACTTCGTCTCAATCTCCTTTCATTGAGGCATATTTTGTTTTATACTCAACCTTCTTTTATACGGTGTATAAACCCCTTTGACGTTTACGTTTATCCAAATGGAATCTTTTTTATACGAGGCGTTTTACTAAACGACAAAAGGGAATGTTTTGTCGTACGTATGCGGTGACAACGACTTCTCCACCACCATGAACATTATTTGAGTTCTGGCTTCCTCTACAAGCAATACCTTCTTTTTAAAAGAAAAATAAATACCATGTTTTACTTTTCTTTTATTTTGGTATTGAAATTGGTTTTCATAATGTTTTTATATCAATGTGTTCTATTGATATCTTGTGATTTAAAGGTGGAAATGTTATGTTTCCTTTATGCATGTTTTATGTTATACAATTATGTTGAGGTTCTTGGGCATTATTATGAAGACGGGTGGTTCTGTGATAAACTAAGGGCGGGTGAGCCTGATATAGCTCTCCAATGAAATGGGTAACGCAAAGGAGTGAAACGTTAAGGTTTCTCCGAAGAGATTTAGGGAATATACTGTGATGGGTATTCCAAACGTAACCAAGAGGGTTACTACCTACGTAAGAATGTTATGAATGCCTCAAGTTACCTTTATGTATTATGATTTCTATGATTTATTCATGATTTGATGAGGTATGTTAATGTGCTTATGTTTTATGGGTAAAGTGTGATTTCATTCTTACGTATATATGAACTCATGTTTCCTTTCCATATTTTTTTTATATAACCAATACTGAGCTTTTTATGCTCATCCCAAGTCTTTTTTGAAAATTTTTTCACAGGTCAAGGGAATGGTACATGATATGATGATAGTGTCAAGAAAGTGTCAAGAATGAATCCATGTTTTATTTTAAATACGTTCCATTGATGGGAAAAAATGAATACTACCTTTATGTAACCAGTTTGTTAAAATGTGGAATGTAATGAAACTTTTATGATCTAATTCTCTAAACTCTAAACCTGAAAAGATCCTCAATGTGTAATCTTGTAATAACTCAATATTAAGTAAGGTTTAAGGCTGGGGCCTTATAGTTTGTATCAGAGGTCGGTTTAGATAACTTTAGGAGTTAGAATTATATTAAATGATTATCCAAATTTTTTTTTGAAATGATATAGCATTTGAAGATTGGCATGTTGCTTCATCTAAGAAATGTTTGTTTAGAATGGTTTTCCGCAGTGAAAACAGGGAAGCAGTGCTAGGAAGGCATACAGAAGGAAATAAACTTCCGAATCAGCATCCCGAGATGGTCGGAATTGGAACTGAACAGTTTTTTTCAGTAATGGCGCAATTGACTCAAGCATTAAATGGTGGTGGTATCCATGCACGAGATCAGCCAGATCAACCGTAGAGGAACATGTCAGTGGTGGAACATTTCATGAGGCAACATCCCCCATCATTCAGATGATCCTCTGACCCTGTGTTAGCTGAAGGGTGGATTAAAGTGCTGGAGAATATTTTCGAGGTCATGGGGTGTTCAGACAATCAAAAGGTTAGTCTTGCTATTTACCGTTTGGAGGGTGAGGCAGATCAGTGGTGTCTATGGTTAAAAATATCAGGGATGCCGATGAAATTGATGCTCTTTACTGGGATGAATTCAAAGGTATGTTTCTTGAGAGGTATTTTCCTAAGGCTGTTCGACTTAGGATGGAAATGCAATTCTTGGAATTGAGGCAAGAGGAAGACTCAGTGGCTCTCTATGAAGAAAGTTTCACTCGATTGGCAAGGTATGCTCCAAATTTTATCTGAGACCTTGATAGTAAAATCAATCATTTTTACTCAGGATTAAATCCAATATATCGTAGGGCATTAGCTTCTCGTGAGTTTAAAAGTTATGAAAATATTGTTCGATGTGCTGAGAAGGTGGAAATGGAGTTTGCCGATTATCAAGTGTTCTATAACAAACAATAGAAGAAGAGACCGAGGTGGCAGGAGAAAGGTAAGAATTCTACAAAAAAGTCTGATGGTAAGAAAACTTTGTTTCCAGTTTGTGATAAATGTAGAAAAAGGCATGTTGGGGAATGTCTTCTGAATTCTAGAAAGAGCAACCGATGTGGTAAGATGGGACATAAGGCTCGTGATTACACTGAAAAAGATCAAGGTGAAGGTAAGACCAAATTTTATTTACAGTTAGTGAAATGTTTTAAGTGCAGTGAGATGGGTCACTATGCAAACAACTGTCTGACAAAGAGCTTGAGTGATGGGAAGCAGTTAGACTACAAGTAAAAAGGGGTGGTGAAATCCTTTGCAACTACTTCAGCAGATTTCGGGCCATCAAATGAAGTTGTATCAGGTACTTTGTTTGTTTTTTCATATTATGCCAGTGTGTTGTTTGATTCGGGGTATACACATTCATTCATCTCTGAAACCTTTTCTAGTAAAATGGGAATGCCATCTCAAGAAATGACTCCTGAACTTGTGGTAAAAACACCTGGGAGAAATTTTGAGGCAAAAAGAATTTATAAGAATCTTCCTATCCTTATCTGTGGAAAGAACCTACTTGAAAACCTTATTGTTCTACCTCTAGTAGAGTTTGATGTTATCCTGGGTATGGATTGGCTCTCTATTTACCATGCTAAGATTGACTGTAGAGCTAAATAAGTTTTTTTTTTCATAAAGACATTCAGTTTGTGTACAAGAATGAATCCTTATCGTTGATAACATATCAAGAGGCCGAGAAACTTGTAAAATATGGAAATGAATATTACCTTGCACGTATTTTTGAAAACAGGGGAACTATTCAGATTAATGATGTGCCAGTGGTAAATGAGTATCCTGATGTTTTTCCTGATGAGTTGCCCGGAATAATACCAGATCGGGATGTTGAATTTACTATTGACTTAGTTCCTGATCTAAGCCAATTTCAAAACCCCTTATCGAATAGCTCAAGTTGAACTTTTAGAGTTAAAGATACAATTACAGGAGTTATTAGATAAAGGTTTCATTCAACCTAGAACATCACCATGGGGTGCTCCTATCTTGTTTATTAAAAAGAAAGATGGCCCAATGAGACTTTTCATTGATTATAGGGTCTTGAATAATATCACTGTTTAGAACAAATATCCTTTGCCTCATATCGATGATTTGATTGATCAGATCCAGGGAGATCAGTATTTTTCAAAGATTGACCTGAGATCGGGGTACCATCAGCTGAAGGTAAATGAAGCAGATGTTCCGAAGACAGTGTTTCGTACAAGATATGGGCATTATGAATTTGTAGTAATGCCTTTTGGGCTAACCAATGATCCTATTGTATTCATGGACTTAATGAATAGAATTTTCCATTAGTTCATGGATAAGTTTTTGGTGGTTTTCATTGATGATATTTTGGTGTTTTCTAAAAGTAAAGAGGAGGATGAAAGACATTTAAGGGTTATCATGAAAACCTTAAATGAAAAGAAACTGTATGGAAAATTCTGCAAGTGCGAGTTTTGGTTGCAACAAATTTCTTTCCTTGGTCACATTGTTTCTAAAGATAGGATAACCATTGATCTTGCAAAAACAAAGGTTGTTGAAGAATGGACAAGACCCAAAAATGTAACAGAGATTCGTAGTTTCCTTGGTTTGGCATGCTATTACCGAAGGTTTGTTAGAAATTTTTCATGGTTACCTAGTTCAATGACTAAGCTAACTCGGAAGGGTGTTAAGTTTATCTGGACAAAAGAATGTGATGATTGTTTTCAAGAATTGAAAAAAAGATTGGTGAATGCTCCAGTTTTGGCACTACCTTCCAGGAATGGTGAGTTTGTTATATATAGTGATGTTTCATTGAAAGGACCTGGTTGTATCCTAATGCAGAATGATTAAGTAATTACTTATGTTTCACGTCAGTTGAAAACTCATGAGGTAAATTACCCTACACATGATTTGGAATTAGCTGCTGTTGTTTTTGATTTAAAAATATGGAGGCATCATTTGTATGGAGTAAAGTGTGAAATATATACCGATCACAATAGTTTAAAGTATATATTCACTCAGAAATAATTGGACATGAGACAAAGGAGATTGTTAGAATTAATCAAGGATTATGATTGTACAATTCATTACCATCCAGGAAAGGAAAATAAATTGGCTGATGCTTTGAGTCGAAAAAGTAATGCTTCATTAGAAATGTTGTGTTTGGAACGTGATCCTTCGGTTAGGTATTTGATGAACTTTGGCATAGAAGTTATTGGTACAGGATGTTCTTCTGTTTTGTTTCAGGTATCAGTGAGATCATCTCTATCAGACAGAATCAAGCAAGCACAGAAGCAAGACAGTGAGTTGCAGAAAAAGGTAGAGATGGTTTAGAAGGGTAATTTGCCTGAATTCAACATTGATAATGATTGCATTTTGATATTTGGGAAGAGTTTGTGTTTTCCTTGTGATTCACAGTTGAAGAGAGAGTTTTTATATGAAGCTCATAGTTCTCCATTTTCAGTTCATCCAGGCAGTACTATGATGTATAAAGATCTTCGGGAGTATTACTGGTGGGATGGAATGAAAAGTGATATTTCTGATTTTACTGTGAAGTGTTTGACTTGTCAGCAGGTTAAAGCAGAGCGGCAGTTACCGAAAGGGATGCTTCAGCCATTACCAGTGCTAGAGTGGAAATGGGAGAATATATCCATGGACTTTGTTGTGGGATTACCGAAGACATGTCGAGGTAATAATAAAATATGGGTTATGGTTGATCGCTTGACCAAATAATCTCATTTCCTTGCTATACGAGATACTTTTTACCTAGATCAACTTTCACATTTTTATCTTAATGAGATAGTCAGGTTACATGGAGTTCCTCTCTCCATTGTATCTGACCGTCATCCCAGATTCACTTCTAACTTTTGGAATGTCCTTCAGAAGTCATTGGGTACTGAATTAAATTTTAGTACAGCTTTTCATCCTCAATCAGATGGGCAGTCGGAACGAACAATTCAGACCTTGGAGGATATGCTACGAGCTTGTTCGATGGATTATCAGGGAAGTTGGGACCAACAAATTTCTTTGGTTGAATTTTTATATAATAACATTTTTCATTCTAGTATACAAATGGAACCATTTCAGTCATTATATGGGAATTGGTGTCGAACTCCAGCTTTTTGGGATGAAGTGGGTGAAAGGAAGTTGATGGGACCAAAAATGGTAGAAGAGTTGGCAGAAAAAGTTCAGCTGATTTAGAAACACATGAGAACAGCTCAGAGTAGGCAGAAGAGTTATGCGGACAACAGGAGGAAGGATCTCTCTTTTGAGGTAGGTGATCATGTTTTTCTCAAAGTATCACCATGGAAAAGTGTGATGCGATTTGGTAAGAAAGGAGAGCTGAGTCCAAGGTTCATTGGACCATATGAAATTCTGGAGAGAGTTGGATCAGTTGCTTACCGAGTGGCTTTACCTCTGAGTTTATCTCAGGTACACAATGTTTTTCATGTTTCGATGCTGAGAAAGTACATGCCAGATCCATCTCATGTTTTGAGTCCAGAGGTAGTTCAGCTGGAAGAGAACCTATATTATAAAGAACAACCGGTCCAGATTCTTGACCATAGGGAGCAAGTGTTGCGGAATAAGGTGATTAATCAGGTAAAGTTTTTGTGGAAAAACCACATGATGGAAGAAGCAACATGGGAATACGAAAATGCAATGAGGGATAAGTACCCCCATTTATTTGATAAGTAAATAAATTGCGGGGATGCAATTTTCTAAATGGGGGAAGGATGTAACATCCCAAGTAAGTAATGAATAATATATATTGTTATCTATGTATATTAATGAATTAGATAGTGTTTTAGAGGCTTAAAATGAAAATAAATCCAATCTTAAGCCTGGAATACACTAATATTCTTAATAGATTGTTTTACTGCCTTTTGATGGAAAACCATTTTTCAATCAAACTTTTGACAATTTTATAATATATATTTTTCAAAATAAACATATTCATTATGATTGGGACATTGAAATTTACATTGGATAAATTTTTGGTATTTTTCTGACAATGTTCATTTTTTAATGAATAGTGAAAAATACTGCATTTTACATCAAAAATGATTTTTCATTTAATTTAATTATATGGTTAGATTATATTTCTAATTGGTCTTAAAGTGTAATCTGAATATATTCTTACCATTTAATCCAATTTTGGTCATTACGATTAATTTCACTTTGAAATTGGTGATAACTAATGCCAATCTTTTCATCGATATTGTTTCAAAAAAACCCGCTATTTGTTTTGACAACAGGAATTATTTTTAAATCAATTATTGTAATTTATGTGTTTGGAATTTGGTAAAATGGATTACATATTTGGAATCATAACTTCCAAATTATGTAATTAAGACTCTTTTATTTTTGGGCATTATGAACAGTAACGACGGTAATTATCTTTAATTATCTTGATTTATGAGTAATCAGGTAGTTAAGGATTATAAAATAATATCATAATAATACAAAATGACACCAAAATGTGTCCTAAGGCTACGGGTTGTCTCATATCCGACCATGGGATGCCTTTTGCGAAACTTGGGGCCCCATGAAATAACTTTTGTGAGAAAGTGACTTTTTATCTTTTTATTTTTTAAAGAATGTTAAATGTAACAAAGAATGTATCACCTAAGTAAAATATTTTTAATTTTTTTTACATAAATGATCATTTGGACTATAAATATTCATTGTAAATCTAAAAAGATTTTATACATCATAGTATTTTTTTTATAATTTTTATACATTAAATAAATTAAATTATTTATGACATCATAATGATGCAGCAAGGACCTCATTATTTGACGATTTAAATAAAATGGAAAGATAATGTAAAATCTAAGAACAATACATGTCCAAAACCTATTGGGTGGGTATATTTATAACCCTTATCACCTTATCCTCTAATTATATCAATTTGGGACATTTAAAAGCCGACCCCCATTTGAAAATAAAGTAACATTTCCTTACTTTCCAAGAGTGCCCCTCCTCTCCTCTTATAAAAGGCCCCCACCTCTACCTCCTTACTCACACTTCCAAAGCCTTTGGATCGGCCAAACCCTGCCCATTTTGTCTCTCCACTTCCCTATATTACTCCTTGATGCCTCAATTTGGGAAGAAGTCTTCCCAAGGAAGCCTTTGAGCTCAAACCAAAGGGAGTTACCCGATTTTAAGGTAATGTCTTCACTTGAGTGATTTTGTTTTACTTTGCTTCTCCAAACCACTAAACTCTTTTTATTCATTTCTTCTATAACAAATCTAGTATCTTAAATATACTAGGATGTTTTTATAAGAAGGATTCTAGCTACACTTACAAACACCTACATCTAATGGTTAAATAACATACTGTTTCCGTGGAAGGCGAATTTCTGCCTCCCGAAACGATGATTGTTCAACATTCTTTTAACACCTTAAAAGGTGGACATTAATATGACAGTATATTTATATATGACATATCATATGTTTATTTTTTCCTTAATCTTCTGTATTTTTCATTTTGGGCATACCATTATGGTTCCCATTACGGGTAAACGCGATATCTTCATTTAAGGAAGTGCGGACTATCGCCCCCTCAAAGTGATTTGATTCCTTAAATACCATATGTAGGACGTATAAAGGATGGAGTTATGATATTATATATGATATTACACTGGAATTATAATATACCTTTATATCATTATGAATCCATTCTATAAAATACGAAATAGAAATGTAAGTAGCGTTCATGCGTACGTACGGCTTACCATCTCTATGAACGGTGCATTACATTTCTTACCTCTAAATGATTATGTAATATTATAAATTCATGCATGTACTGGATATATATGAAATATATGATATCTACATAATGAATACCATTTTGGATATAATGGATACATGATCAACTTGTAATTATAAAGGTCTTATTTTTGACTCAAGTACCAATGATCGTTAAAATGACCATTATTAACTTAAATTATTACATAGTGTTCATGACATGGAAATAAGTGATATAAAAGGAAAATTGAACTTGAAAAAGGTTCTTAAACAAGTATAAATTAACTCAAGTTTATTATTTAGGAGGTTAAAGAACCACCGAGTCATGTCGGACCCGAGGTATGGGACTTCGTCTCAATCTCCTTTCATTGAGGCATATTTTGTTTTATACTCAACCTTATTTTATATGGTGTATAAACCCCTTTGAAATTTATGTTTATCCAAAATGAATATTTTTTATACAAAGCGTTTTACTAAATGACAAAAGGGAATGTTTTGTCGTACGTATGCGGCGACAATGACTTCTCGGCCACCGTTACCATTATTTGAGTTTTGGCTTCCTCTACAAGCCATACCTTCTTTTTAAAAGAAAAATAAATACCATGTTTTACTATATCTTTATTTTGGTATTGAAAATGGTTTTCATAATGTTTTTATATCAATGTGTTGTATTGATATCTTGTGATTGAAAGGTGGAAATTTTATGTTTCCTTTATGCATGTTTTATGTGATACAATTATGTTGAGGTTCTTGGGTATTATTATGAAGACGGGTGGTTCCGTGATAAACTAAGGGTGGGAGAGCCCATATAGCTCTCCAATGCATTGGGTAATGTGAAGGAGTCAAACATTAAGGTTTCTCCGAAGAGATTTAGGGAATATTATGTGATGGGTATTCCAAACGTAGCCAAGAGGGTTACTCCCTACGTAAGAATGTTATGAATGCCTCAAGTTACTTTATGTCTTATGATTTCTATGATTTATTCATGATTTGATGAGGTATGTTAAAGTGCTTATGTTTTATGGGTAAAGTATGATTTCATTCTTATGTAAATATGAACTCATGTTTCCTTTCCAGATTTTTTTATATAACCCATACTGAGATTTTTATGCTTATCCCAAGTCTTTTTTGAAATTTTTTTCACAGGTCAAGGGAAAGGTACATGATATGATGATAGTGTCAAGAAAAAATCCATGTTTTGTTTTAAATATGTTCCGTAGATGGGAAAAAATGAATACTATCTTTATGTAACCACTTTGTTTAAATGTGGAATGTAATGCAAGTTTTATGATCAAATTCTCTAAAACTCTAAACCTGAAAAGATACTCAATGTGTAATCTTGTAATAACTCAAGATTAAGTAAGGTTTAAGGCAGGGGCATTATAGTATTGACCATGAGAACTACTGAGATGGTCATTTGTGAATGATTAGTGTTATATGGGACCAAAGGGGTTTGACTGTGTGAGATTTTCAAGAGGGTCATTTAATTTTGATTTGATGATATGTTGAACCTGGGGGGTTAGGCAATGAGAATATTCCCAATGGTTTGATTTAGAATATTTGTATGACTGTGAATAGACTTCCAAGCCAATGAACCAGCATGGACTTAGACTTTCATGATTGTTAGGATGGTCTTTTGAGATGTCTCTCATTTATTATCATATATGGGCATATATAGAATATGCTAGATCCTGAGGACACTTTATTCTATGATTCAAATAAGTAATAATTATAATTGAATGTTATTGAAAATTGTAGGACTGTTTACTTCAGAGTAGTTATTAATTTATTTATTCATTGCTTCTTATTACCTGCTATATATATTCACTAACAGTTAGGCATAAATCTTTTGGTTTTTCCCACTATAATTTATCGCACACTCTGTTTGGTTCATGATTTTGTTCATAAAAAAATCATATGGTTGCAGGTATTGATATGGAAAAGAACCCTTCTTTATTAGGTACTTGACTATTGTTGGATCTGGAGATCATGGGATCAAGTTGAGGTTTGCGCTGCTGTTGGAGTTTACTTATTTTTTGTATTTGGGTTTTATTGATGTATTTTCATCATAGTGACTAGTTTTTCTATTTTTATAGACATGTGTGACATGCATGATTTATATATGTGCTCCATTTGTTTATTTAGTATCAGTTTAATGTTGTTTACTTTTTCATATGGTATTACTTATTCCGCTACTGTTTATTATTTTTTATTATGCTATGTATACTCTCCAAATGAGGGCATAGTTTCCCCACATTCATACGTGGGACCTCACTAATAGTCGGTAGCCTCAGATGTTTTGGGAAATTCACTTGAGGGTATGTGACCAACCAAGTATAAGGCACCTTTGAGCCTCACTTGTTACTAAGACATTACAATCCAAAATACAAAATAAATTAGTGAATATGAAGTATATCTTTATGAAAGGTAAATTGTGAAAAGAAACCCTTACAATTACTACTAAATTCCACAAAAGTGATTAAACATATTATACAATTTAAATAACCTAACTAATAAATTATTCATGAATCTAACACACACCTTTTCCCTATTATAACTCCTAAATAATTTCATTTATAACATATTATTATTTAGTTATTATTTATTTTAAAAAATGAATGTTTGTAATTTTCATTGTTGTATACATTTTTCACAGTGGAGATGTTTATAATTATTATGTAATAAAAATGTCATCATTAAAATATTAATCAGGGTAGTGGAAACATTTTGTTTCAATGATTAATATAGTCCCATATTCATTTTTCTGATGTCATGGGCATGGTTTATGATAATAAATTCATGATGATCATCTTTTTGGTAACATAGCAATAATAATAAGTTACTTTATGATCACACATTTTTATGTAATTCATATAAAATTTAATTGATAAGTAATATTTTCCTAAAATATCATATATTACATATATTATTGTATTTATACTAATTAATATTTCAAATGGTATAGATTTTACAATATCGTTCATGTTGGATGTCAATCAGATCCAAAACGTAACCTGTTATACTAGGAAATGAATAAGTGAATAGATTGATATAATTGTAATATTGTTTTATTAGAATCATAATGACTTTAAATAAACACCCATAATGTGGATAGTATTATTTATAAATATTACAGATGATAATGTAATTGAATATTATTTAGAAGAACTTGGAACATGATTTCATGAATTATCACCTTCTTTAAATTGGATCCTTTTGAATAATATATTTTGGGGTTTTTATCAGTATCAGTGGGACATAAAATGGTAACAAGGTTTTAGGAGAGTTAAAATGGGGAGGTATTCATGATATAACCAATGGAAGGGAGTGGTTTAGATTCCTTAGATTAGGGGCCCTTTTATAGGTAGGTTTTCAGTGGAATATCCCCTAATATTTATTCTTTATTGTATAAGGTTTTCATTTTAAATGAGAAAAAATAAAAATTGGGAAAATAATGAAAATGGATCAGGAATCCCTATATTCCAAAAATATAATGATATGGTTTGATTATATTTTATGTCATATTCCACCTAGTTTGAAACTTCTAAGTTATTTTACTTATATATGGGTATATTGATTTTCAAATTGTTATGTCATTTGTATGCCTAAAAATGAAATTGATCTTATTAACTAACATTGTTTTTTTTGTTATTTTTTTGGACTACATTTAATCTAATTAAATTTCAAAATATTAAAATTTTGACTTATAAATAAAAACATAAAATATTCAAAAATACATAAAAATGATTTTTAAAACTGTAATCATTCTTAATCTAAAATCTTATCAATTATTAATTAAATTTATGTTAATGAATTTTTTTAAGTTTAATTATTTAAATATAATAATATTTCAAAATTGAATAATTATATTTATAATGATAAAAAACAAAAAAACATAAAAAATATTCATCGTAAAATACGCACATTAAATATTATATGATTTTAATCACATCACATTAAAATATATAATTTTTATTTTAAAAATTAAATAGTCATAATAAAATGTTATCAGAATATTTATTTTAATTTTAGAAGATCATTTCAAATAATAATAATACTATAAATAATAAAATTAATATATTTTTATAAATTATATTTATTAAATATTATTCTTTTCTTTAATTTATGATTTCTTTATTACAATTGAATTATTTTATTTTTAATTCATTATTGAAAATATCATTGTACGTGATGAATTTATTTATTCACAATGAACTCATATTGAATGACTATATATCCAATATCCATGTTTTCAATGACCGTATAACCAATATCCATATATGTAATGGTCATATTTAATTTTTATATATAACCTTACAAACAATACTAAGAGCATTAATCATTTATATTTAATTATCTCTCAACTCTTAAATTATTATTTTTCAGTTTTGACTTATTTAAATAGTTACAATTATATGTATAATATTTAATGGAAACCAAGACAATAATTATTTCATGTTCTTAGTATTTTAATTTACTTTTTTTATTCCTCTTGTGTTTTATTAATGATGTCTCATATTGTATTATCACAAATTAATAATTTTTATCTATACTTATATTATTCCCTCTAAATAAAATATAATGTGGTTAATTTTAGTTTTGTGTTGTGTATAAAACAAGCTATCAAACATATTATATTTATTTAAAAGGAAATAAATACAAAAATATATTCATGTTACAATATATCCCTATAAAACAATTTTTTCTTTTGAATTTTTTAATTCATTGAATAAATGTTACTTCTACATCATTGCATCATGAGGTTCCCACATTGCTTAAAAAATACATGATTCTTATAGATATAGGAGTGGTTATGATTCCTAGTACATTGTCTATATAATCCAATAATTGTACTTGTTATTCCACATATCTAATATCATACATTAATAGTAAAACCATTGAGTTTGTTACACTTAATGGTTTGGATATGTACTTTCTTGAATGTAATATAAGGAACACATCGTTCACTTTGAAGAGGATTGTTGGACGAGAAACATCATAATCTACCTACCCCACATGATCTAAGATTTTGAAATAGTCAATGTAACTCTGGAATAACCTTTACATTTATTAGAATATCATAACACAATTCCTCATTGATATTAAATCGAATACTATATTTCTAGCTTAAAAATTAATATATCATTAATGATATTTTATAGATCTTATTTTATAAATGGGAATTTTAACATCAAAATTAGTTGTTGGAATCATCTTTTATATTTTTTGAGAATTATTTATTTTAATAAGATTATATTCTCCACATCATCTCATCGTACTGGTGTTCTTCACCTTTTCCATTGAAATCATTATATTGTTCCATTTGAATATTTAAATTTAAAATGATGAAATATGAGAACTATAATATGGGGAGGTTTAAATACTAACCTTCTTTAAATTTCATTTACAATGATCTCATCAAATCTTTTAGTGTCTAAAAGGTTCTTTTATATTGACCTCTGGTAATAAGATGATACGTACTACTGAAGATTAGGTATGTATCAAATTCATGTTGATGAATTCTAATGAACTCTAATGTAAACCTTGAAAATTGATCATATATAATTAATAGTGGTGCTCCACGCAATCATACCACTTTATTTATATAATTTTTTTAAATTTTATCATGTTATAAATTTTCATGAATAGAAATAAAATTTGTTATCTTCTTGAGGTGATCGACTACAACCCAAATGGAACTGTGGCTATAAGATGTATTTGTAAAATTTATAATGAAATGGATGATGATGTTTCCCACTTCTATATATGTAAGGGTAATGGTTGAATAATACCTTTTTACTCATATCATTCCACCTTAACTTTTGTGGAATACAAATAATTGAGATATATATTCTCTAATATATCTCTTTATGTTACGCTATCTTAAATTATCCATGAGATATCTATAAATCATTTAGAATTCACAATGGGTAGAAAATTGTGATCTTTTAGTATCATCCAATATTTCCTAAAATTAATTATTTAATGGGATATATTATTTTCTTAAGTCTTATTTCTCCATTATTCCCGATGTTTAACTCTAAAATACTTCATATCTTCTTTATAGATTAATATCATCTTCCAATTCTTCTCTCATATAAATATAGATATTAATTTTCTCATTCACAAGGGAATGATATTTTATCTCCCATTCCATTATGATTTTTAGGTTCTTCCTCTAAAATTCCTTTAGTATTTTGTATTTTCAGTCCTCTTCATGGAAAGAAAATCCTATTCTCCTTCAGCTCAAATCATTAACCATTGTGTTTAAATTCCTTGGGTGGTAATGTATTGATTATTCATAGTCTTTAATTTACTCCTTTAATCCCTTTTTAACAGGTCCAACTCCATCTATATGAATATATATAATATTTTCTTATGACACATATACATTTCAAACGTTCACTATAGAGAAAATTACATAATATATTTAATGAAAATTTTACTAATTCAATACCCAAATTATGCATAGGGTAACTTTCACATAGATAATTAATTAAAGTTAGAAAAAATCTACCACAATGTTATTATTCATGAGAAAACATGCATAATCATTCTTTAATGCATAATTATATTTTTAAAACCCTTCTCCACTTTTGCTTAATTTATGTATTGGTGAAACGGATAAACTTCTCATTATATCCTTGAAATTTTATTCACATTCATCTATCAAGAGGAATTTTTATTCCATTCATGCTAAAATGGTTAGTGGATTTAAAAAGTCAATATAAATTTCTCATAAATCGTCAATAATATCCATAAAATCTGAGAAAACTAGGGGTCTTTATTATAATGGATAATATAGTATATTATTCAATCACCTTTTCATTTTAAGTATCTATATATATACCCCCACAATTGGAACTATAAAATAATAATGATACATTCTATAGAACTAATTCACCATTGAAAATTTTTGGATACATTTTATCCTTTATTAACTTCTGGAACACAATTGTCGAATAACTTTTTTAATAATCCATACTATTGGAATAGATATGAATAAATATTATAAGGACTACAAAAATAGAGCAAGGTATTCCATAAAGACTATATTCATTATATATCTGATGATATAAATGGATTTTTTTTTAATTTTTAATCGCATTACTATAAATTCATAGTGTCTATATGCGGTACAAAAACTTACTTTGGGTATATCCTCTCCTTTCACTATTAATTGATGATATCTAGATCGAAAATTAATCCTTCAGAAGTATCGAGTACCTCTTAGTTGAAAAAAAGTCATCAAAATGAAATGTAGGATACCTATTAATGATCATGATACTATTATGTTCATGAAAATAAATGAAAATATGGATTAATATATGTTTATTTTAACAAACATAGGTGAAGCACTATGTTATACAAAATTTTTATCGAGGTTCTCTTTAATTTCATTATTAATTTACTCCAGTTAAATCATAAACGATCAATATGGTGTTCTTGATATAGGTTTAACTCCATCATTGAGTGATATAGAAAACTCAACCTCATATTGGATTGAAATGTTTATGCAGATGGAATAATACTAGTGGGGTGAATTTTTGGCTTAAAAAATTCTTTTTATCCTTAAAAGAATTTAGTTTAAAATTATTTAAACTAATTCAATTAAAAAACATTATGATGTATTAGAATAATAGTCATACAAGCCCTTATGTATATTTATCTCCATTACAAGGCTCAATATTATATTTATCCTTATGAAAAATATTTTGAGTACGAAGACTGGATAGTGTTTGTTAAAATTCATATTAGGTTTTTTTGATATAAATCACATTTAGTGATTAACATAAATAATATATCAGTCCTTATTACGATAATTAGGGAATGAATTATTTCTACATTATTCATGAGTATGATTATAATCATATTAATATGAAAAATCTTAATGATAAAAAATAAGAAAATGGAATAAAAAGGATTTTTTAAAAAGAGAGATTGTAATTTCCAGTACATAAAAATAATATAGATGAAAAAAGTATTTTGACTCAATAATCTCCCCCATTATTTGAATGAAAAATTCACATGTGAAAACAATAATAGGATTAGAAAAGGAAATAAATTTTGTATTCCGAAGGGAACTCTTATACTTATCTCCCATTTATTTTTAAAAATCACTTTAATATGACTTGAACATGATGGACCACCCCATTTGGAAAAAAAATTCCCTTAGAATCGTATTCTATAAAAATTGCTCCCCCTTTATAAAAATATTCTCCTTTTATAATTATTATTCAAACATTCTCCCTTTTATGGGAATTTATTTCCCCTTCGAATATATTCTCCCCCTATAAAAACATTCTCCCCATTTTTAATTCTAAATAATTAATAAGGAACATATTCTCATAGGTGAAAAGGGGTTAGATAAAAAAATTATGTGAATAGGAATTTGGTCATATAAAATAAATAAAAGATCATTCTTCCAAGACATGAAAATTATTCAGTACAACAATATTATGATTTTGAAGACATACATTAATGTTTTAAAAATAAAAATACAACAAGAAATTAAGAAATTAAATTTTTTCTGTTTTCCATCTCCTTGTTTTTCTTAATGAGGTCTAATAAAATAGTCTTTATATGATGAATTATTTAATATCTTACACTAACTTATCGAAAGATTATTTTTGAGATGTAATTTTTATTCTTGATCTTCAAACAAATGTTCTTGGGTATTAATCACTTCTTCCTTGGATTTTAGGTTCTCTTCTAGAGTAATTTTTTTTTCTTTGGACCTATTGACTTGTTCTTGATTTTTAATTCTATTGGACTAAATTTTTTTTACCTTTTTAGCTCAATAATCTCAACCTTATAAAATGTCATCTTTTCAACCTCGGATTGAGTTTCATTCAGCTTCATTTCAATGAATTTGAAATATTTGGATTGGATTTCAATTGGGACACTGAACACTTTTAATTTTTTTGTATTATCATTTTCTAGGTTTTTGAATGCAACCGAGACATCATTGAAGAGAGTTATGATAACGTACATTTATTCATCATGAAGGTTGATACCTTAATCAATATTATATGACTATTTCAGCACTTTATTACAAGTCTTTCTGAGTTCCTTGGGGCTTTTTTCAAATAATTTTAAATCATCCTCGAGCTTCATCATTCATTTTCATTGATGCTTGATAGAGTCTGGTCTTTTGTTTTTGTTTTCTACAGTCAAATTAATCATCTATTCGATTCATAATAAATATGGAATTCCATTTTCAATTATTTTAAGAGCATAAACAACAAACAATTTCCTTTTCAATGAGACATTTTTTTTTGAATTAGTGTCTTCAAACTAATTTGGTGGCTCGATATAACAAATTCGAGAAGAAACATCATCATGATTAACATTCTGATTCTAATTGTCATCAGATCTGGTTTCTTCTTCATTGTTTGTGATATTAATGAATTAATTTCCTCAAGAATCCTGATCAACATGATTTTGTGGTTGTACTTCAGGTGATGTAATTTATTTTGATATGGACTGGGAAGATCTTACATGAGTTGTTCTAAACTAAGACATTTGATCCAAACTAGATTCATTTTCAACTATCTCCTTTTCTCTTTCATCCTTTCCTTCATTTTCTTCACTTTTCTCTTCCTTTTATCATCCTATTCATCAATATATTCATCTGTCGGATACAAGTTAGTTTCCTCTTCATCACATGAAACATGTTATTTATATAATTCTTGTGGTTCTGAATCATCTCCCACTTTTTGTACCTTGTTTTTCCTATCTTGGACAAAGGGAGTTACTGATTCTTTATGAAATGATTTTTTGACAATAATTCCAACACCTGATTTTTCAACTTCATTTAATAACATATTGTTATAAAAAATATCTAACTTTCTCTTCATCATATATTTTTTATCTGGATCACCTTTCATAGTATCATATGTTTGGATCTTCTTAGCTATGTCTTCTGTTGGATTGGGACCAAATTATGGATCTTTTTCATTCCATTCCACATGATCTTTTCTCTATTTTTCTAAAACTTCTTCAGTTTATTTCGTTTATATTTTGTGTAATTAAAGTATATTATTACATGGATTTTTTTTTTCTAAAATAATAGTAACATATTGTATTGAGATTGTGTGACTTCTTCCAACTATCTCTTTTGATGTTAGATCTTCAACATCCTTAACAAATCTCATTCATTTTGAATTGAAATTAAATTTTAAGCACTTCATTGTATCATCACTAATCTAAGAAATTTTCCAGTTTCTCATCACTAATATAACTAAATGATTACATAATATTAATGTTTTTGTGATGAGATTACTAATAATTGCCGAAAATGTGATAAGTTGGGATTTAATAGCTCATGAATTCAAATAGTTTATGGTTATGAAAATGTAACCCATCAAGATTATCATTATCATGTTCTCTAAATAATCATGAATCAATATATCTGAGACATTGAGAGTTTCTTTATCTCCTCTTCTAAGAATTATAAAACATTGTATCCAAAGAGGTATAAGACGATTGTCTGCTGAAAGATGATTTGTTTTTATTTTTTCCTCATGGGCTCAAAAAGGAATTGTTTGTCACTAATATTATTGGTGGATACTTTTAATTTTGAAAACTTATGTGAGAGGAAAAATGTTTAATCCCTAGATGGTAATCCTAAGAATATTTCAGATAGTATTACATGAATACATAACTCTCTATCTTAGACAGAAATAATATTCAAATATTTATCAATTTTAATTGAATTCTAAAACTATATATATTCATCAATATTGATTGGATAATGATAGTTTTTGAGTTTTTCCAAAAAAACATGGACTCCCATACTTGGAATTGAAAAATTATTTTGAGTAGAGAATCATACTTCTCATTAAAAATCTTTTTACTAACCATTTTGGAAAGAACATCATCTTGTTGAAATATTTCAGAGGCATGTAAAACATGATGATGATTTTGACATGAGTATGAAAAAATTTTCTAAGTATAGAAAATTTCATAGTCGGCTATTTTAGGATGAGCATAGGTTCAATGAAAAGCATTAAAAATTAAATGTGGGATAGGGTAGGGTCCCATTATCTAGGTGAAGCAAATATGTCCACAAAGATTATATAGCCCAGATATGATTGATGTGACCCAATGATAGAATAAATTAAATTATTGAGGTTTCAAAAACAAAAACAAAATATATTATTTAATATGAATCTGATAAGGTTTTAAATTAAAATTAAATACATATAAATAGAAATGAATTGAAATATTATAGGGAAATATATTTTTCCTTCCAGAATTTTAGAATACATTTGATTCCTTAAATAAATTATTTCTAAAAAAATGAAAAAAAATTGGAAAAAAAATATCAGAATGATAAAATATTGAGTACAAAAAATAATTAGTATAAATAATTTCAATTTTGAAATTGATTATGATTACGAAAATAATTTTATGTGTTTGAGAATAATTTTATGTGTACAGTAAATATATTTACATAAAATTTTGAGTATTAATAAATTTCCATCACAGAAAAAATTTTTGTAAGAAAAAAATTTGGTTATGAAAACAAATTGAATACGGAAAAAAAATTTCGATATGAAAATATTTTGGAGTGCGGGAAAAATTTTCGGTTTGAAATAAAATATGTGTACGAAAAAATTTCGGATTACAAAACAAGTTCTATCATAATTATGTACTAACCTTTGAAAAGGAATAACATAATATAAGGATATGATTTAAATAATAAGTATATTTGAATGATTACTTTATATTGATCATTCCTAGAGTCTGATTAATAAATTCAAATCTATTATAAGGTAATGGTTTTGTGAATGTATCTACCAATTGTTCATCTATTCAAATAAATTGTAAAATTATATCTCCTTTAAGTGTGTGCTTGTGAAGAAAGTTACACCTAATATATATGTGTTTTTAATGAGAGTAATGTGCATGGTTTTCACATAATTATATGGATCTATTTATCTTAAATAGTATTTGAGTATTCTTAAAACTGATTCCATAATCAGGGATTGTGTGTTGTATCCACAACACCAAAGAACAACATCTTCCAGCAGCCACTCATTTGGATCCATTAGTGGAAAGTGAAACTTTCTATTGATTATTACAAGAAAAAGAAACTAATGAATCAACTAGGTAGTTACAATTAATTAATATACATTTTTTATTTATTCTAAAAACACCAAAGTTAGAATCTAAATATTTTTCAATTCAAAATCATTTACAAAAAAAATGTCCCAAATCCATAGTTTCCATTAAATAAAGAAAAATTATTTATATATCTTTCAAATGGGATTTCTATAGATTATTTTGATATCCTACACATAATCATTCTGAAAATATTATGTTTGGGTAACTTGCTGTTATGTATAATATATATCCTATTATATCCCTAAAAGATTTTTGATTTACTTGTATTAAAGATTCATTGATTTCGAGATTATTTGAGGTACCAATTTAAATAAAAATTCATTTAGTATTTTCAAATCCATAAATTTTAAGAAAATATTTAATATAGTAAATTTGGAATATATTAGTCCCTTGTGATTTTTGAGAAATATGAAAGCTGGAAAATAATATTTACTCAAACATCATACTCATCTCAGACTCAAATTTCAAGAGATTCACAGAAGAATCCAGTAAATATTACTGAGTTTAGTTGAATATAATGTCTTCAAAATTAATTTGAATGATGAATTTTCTTCATTCCATATGAATAGTGATGGATATTAGTTCCCTTAACAAAAACAGTCCGTAACAAAAAATACTATTAATCTATCATACCAGTCTTTACAGTATTGTTTAAGTCCATATAATAATTTTCTATGCATAAAGACAAATTCATGTGGTTCTGTCTCTTAAAAACCATGATGTTTTTCAACAAAAACATACTCTTGAAAATATCCATTAAGAAAATAACACTTCATATCCATTTGAAAAATATTGAATTTAATGAATGATCCTAAGTCTAATAATAATCCAATATATTCAATTGTAGTTCTTGTTGAATGGGTTTCATCAAAATGTATTCATTATTATTGATTATAACCTTTGGAAACTATTCTTGCTTTAGTTTTTTACAATGATTCCATTTTAATCACATTTGTTTATGAATGCCGATTTTACCCTAATTATAGAGGTTTTTATAGGTATTTCAATCAAGGTATAGACTTTATTACATTTGAATTCATTTAGTTCATCTTGTATTACTTTAATCCAATCATTATATCCTAATACTTATTCTGGATTTTTTGTTCAAATTGAGATAATAAATAAATATACTGTATATCATTCCTTAGGGAATTTCTATTCCTTATGGGTTTATTTATATCACAAATATTATTATCACTGGTTTTATTCTTGAGACTTAACTCATTTGGGTTTTTTAATACTAATTCATCAATATAAGGTAGATATTTTAACGGAGTGAATACATTCTGAATAAATTCATGAGTATTTTTCTTTTTAGAAGAGTATTCTATAAAAGGATTATAATAATATTTTTTAAAACACATTTTATGATTTATGTTAGGATTCTATAAAAAAAGAATTTTCAGTTTAATCAAATTTTAAATGTACTATTTCTTCAATAGTAAATGAATTTTTTTGAAAACGTTATAAGAATTAGAAGTAGTGAAATTTCCTAAGAAAATTGATTCATCGTATTTTTTGTGAATTTTTGTATGTAGTAATTTTTATTCAAAATGAATAATTTGCATCCAAATACTTTAAAGTTTGAATTTTTATTTCATCATGATCATAACTCGTAAGGTGATTTGTTTGGAAGTGGTCTATTTAAAACATGATTTATAGTATATTAATTATTACTCACAGATTGTTCCTATAAATGTTTTGAAATATAATACTCACACAAATGGTTATTTTTATATCTTAAATAATAAAATTTATTTTTAAAAAAAATTAATTTGTTGTATAGATCTAGGAGTTGAAATGTTATGAGTAATTCCATTATAACTATAAAAATTTTCAAAATCATAATTTAAAAATTCTCCACCCTGATCACTATGAATTGTTATCAATGAAAGGGTTTTCACATTTTTATCTTTGGCTGCAAATGTTTTGAAATTACAATAGTCTTCATATTTCATTTCTAGAAAATATACCCAAGTATATCTGGTGCAGTCATCAAAAAATACATAATACCTTCTTTCAATACATCTATTTTTATTAGAATAAAATAGATCCATTTTCACTAACTATAATGAATCAAATGTTGATACTTCACTCACTAATATAAAGCTTGAATTATTTTTCTCCTTTTTATTAAAAAGGGTCACATACTTTTGAGAAATCAAATATATATTCTAGTAAATCCTTAACATGTATTTTATAATAAAATTTATATAGGTTCTTAAATTAATAATGTCCTAAACATTAATTACATAACCATTATTAATGTTCCATTCCCCTAAATAATGATATATCATCGCTCCTCTGGTCTTCTACATTGAGCGTGTTAAAACATTCATGATGATGGGTAGAATGAATGAATTCATCATTAGAATTGACTACTACAAATTTATCATTCCTAAAATTTACATGGTAAAAATCATCACATATTCAGTTATTATTATATTATTTTTCTTCAGAACATTTACAAATAAAACATTTTAAGTCAATGATTTTACGAGAAGAACAATATTACTTATACCATTGATCATTCCTTGGGTATTATCTCTAAAGGTAACTCTTACACCAATAATTTCTATTATATTTTCAATTATGTATTTGTTACTACTCATATTCCAGGAATATATACTATACATGTACCATATATTCTTATTTTTGTTATTTCCTTAGTTTTTTTGAATGCAAAAGAGTTAGGTTTTCATAACACAAACTTTCCTAGTAGCGGAAATATTATTGAATAAAATTTTGGGAATACCCAATTGTTTTGAAAATTTTCCTTCAGGTAATTCCAAGGATTTTACATTATTTAATGATAAATTTTATGTTTAATTTCCAACAAATTTGACACAAGTAAAAAAGTGTAATTTCTCGAAACATAGTAGTTATTCCTAAAAATAGTTTTTGAATGAGAATATCCCATTCCTGATGTATACCGTGTTATTGAATTTGATTATAAATTTTAACAAATAATTCTTTACCAGTTGTAAATTTTGATAATATTTTCTACAAAGAAAATATTTTAGACTATAGTATTATCACAAATTTCATATCAACATTAGTATTAAAATTATATGTGATTACTGGTTCTATAACATTTTATTCATAAATTAAACATTAAAAATCCAATGAATGTTTTATTTTATAGAATATTATTCCTCAAGTTTTCTAGAAATAGATTCAATTTCAAAAAAAATACTTATCAAGATATTTAGAATTATCCAATACATATTTTGTCAAAACATTTATTACACATTTTTTTAAATTTCTTACTAACTTTGTAGTTTTCATTCCCATGTAATTTAGAAAATCTAGAATCCTCTTTATATGAAGTTATTTTATTATTATCCCTGAATAGAATGTATTATTCATCCAATGTTATTGAATTCCTATCTTATGGATAAGATTCATTTAGATACATTATTATCCAGGATTTAGCCATCTGTAACTTTACCATGAAACATTTATTTTTAACAGGTATTGTGGAAAGAATACCAACATTATTCTATACATAATTATCAGTGTCTAAAAATTAATCTAAAGAGGATCCTCCACTATGACTCCTAGAGTCATTTTACATTAATACATTTTTTAATTTTAACTTATTTTACATTTTCTGATTCCTCTAAAAATGTGTTTCCTTTCTCTCTTTTCTTTTCACCATTGGAAAATCCAGTCAAATATTTTTAGATTTATTACACTCATAACAAGTAACTTTTGTATATTTATAATCCTTGTTGATTTTATTATATTAATACTAAATGTATATATTTCCAAGAATCATGTTCATCCACCAAGAAATAATGGATAACTAAGTTTTTCAATGTTCTGATTCACATGAGTCTTCTGGAACTAAATAATTATTGTTATTGGATTAGACAATACATTCAAGAGTCTTAGCCTTCAACTTATTTGATGTTGATGTAATGATACTCCACTATTCCTCATTTTTAATTTTTCTACAACTATTTTAAATATCTTCTAATAATGTAAGAGTGATCAAAATAACTCATCAAGAATTACATTTGTGACTTTTTGTGATTCATTAACAGCTATCCTTTTTTATTCCAATTTATTTTTTCATGATATCTATGATCTTATCAACTAGAATCTAATCACCTAATACATTATCACCCATTTATTGTGTAATATTATCAAGTATCATAAATCGTTTTCAAATCTTAGAAATAGTTTCTCTTTAAGGTAATTAGAAAGCTTACTAATATTCTTTTATCATATCTATTATAGTTTCAAAACCATTAGATGTACCAAACTGAATAATCTCTAGTTTCACCCAGATAATATTCTATGCTTCAAAATATTAAATTTGGATATATATGGTTCTATTCACTAAGAAAAGTAATGTATTCTATACCTTATAATTCAATTGATATTCCTTATTTTCTTGATTGTTTAAGGTTCTAACTTAATCTACTGGAATTATTATCCTCCAGTCAGTATGAAAAAATTATCAACTCTAGTGTTGATTAAAAAATTATTCATTCTATCTCTCTAATATTCATAACCATTGACATCGAAAATTGGTTGAATTTTAGTATTGAGGTTATCAATTGAACCTGTATTAAGTCCCTCCATATTTTAAAACAATAAAAAATATCTTTTTTCACTATACACGTTAGTGTAAAAAGTATTTATAGCAGAATGTTTATAAGTGTATTAAAACACACTAGAAAAATATTAAAAAAGTAAAATAATGTATAAATATTGGAATACTCCTTTGGTACCAAATGTGAGTATCAATAAAATAAGGACTTGGATATGATACCAATTATAGATTTTAAATGTATATGTAGATGTCAGAATAAATGTGGGGATGAATTATAGGTTTACTTTTTCTTGTTTTTTTCCTAAAGTAATATAGTTTAAAAGTATTTAACCTAATTAAATTCTCAAAACCACTTAATTTATTAGAATAGTAATCTACTAGGGGACTAGGTCTAGTTATATTCCTTAAAAGGGTCAATATGATATTTATAATTATGAAAAATATTTTTAAAATAATTAGTGCAGATTTTGTATGATAAAATTAGTATTTTTTCATTAAATATAAATAATATTCAATAGGTATAATAAATATTATATCTAGACTCACTATAATATTCATGGAATTATCTATTTATAAAATATTCCTGAGTAAAATTATTATCATATTAATATGACAAATTGTAATGATAAAATGTAAAAAACAATAAAAATACATTTTTTAAAAATGACTGTCTTTGATTTTCAAAACAAGATGAAATATAAAATTAAAAAGCAGAATTTTTAATCAATACCTCACACTTTGGGGGAATAATTGGTTACTCTTTTGGATAATCATCAATTTATTCAATATTAATTGATATATCATAAATATTTAACTTATCCCCAACCAATTGAGATAAATACATCCTAGAATTATGTTTTAAGAAAAATATAATTACATAAAATTCCATGGAAGTTTTTAGTCATCAATGCATTAAAAAATTTCCTAAGATTGTTATGGACAAAAAATATGACCCCTCAATACATTAAGTTATTATTGGATCTATCAAAAGAGATCTAATATATTTCCCAAATCACATCAAATTAATCTAAAGGAATAATAACATGATTTTTAGGATGAAAATTCCAAAAAATTTATATCAAAGAAGAGTTTTTTACTCTATATTCTAACAAAAATCCTTAATAGATGTTTTTTAAAATTCAATATCTAATAATTTTTATTGGTATATTTTTATCAAATAAATCGTATATGATGTAGAAGAGTGGTTAAATATAAAATCAATAAAGTAATTTTTATTTCTAGATATGATAATGAGTTTACCATTCACCACATAACTTTCATGATCCACATAAATATTTGTGACTGAATATTCCTTCCCTTTATCCCTTTTTATAACTGTTTGTTGTCAATTATCATAATTAACCATATATTGTTTCAATAGTTAGTGTTATTTTCATACTGTTTAGAGATAAAGAATTATATTGTTGATGGTTACCTAGAATGAGTTTTTTTCATCCTTATATTTGGTTGGGCTCCTTATATCTTATTGGATTTCAACAAATTGATAGCCTCCCATCCATAATTAATGAATTTACCTATACATGTATGGAAAATTTTTTAATTTATTATCCAAAATTATCAACATGTTAGAGGATAAATTTTCATTCATATATTTGATTCTTCATATTATTTTCCTCAAAACATATTTTTTGTTTATTCTCTACAAAGATATTATAATAATAGGAGTATCCAATATCCATTTCTACCTTCATAGAACATAAAAAAATTATTCATAACTACCCAAGTCTATTTTAATAAAGGATTATCAGATAAATGATTTAATACTACTAATGAAATTATTAATATTTCTTTTAGGGAAATTTTAAAACTAGAAGCATACCAAGAACGATTTGAAATAATTTATTAATAAGTACCTATGGATTCATCCTCCAATTTCTTATCAAAAGGAATTATCTGTTGATTTTATTGTGAATATTTTAAATAATTTTTTTAAGAAAAATATATTTTCAAAATAATCCCATTACATGGAATTTATTTATTTCTATTTAATTGAGTTCTTGATTAGGGTCCACCATTCTTGTTCCTGAAATTCTAAATTATAAATGAATAAAATAATATTTCCATAATCTGATAACTAGAGAAAAAATTATATTTTTCATTTTTAATTACTTCTTAGTAATTAATATAATTGATGACCCACAAAAGGAGGGTTGATATTTTTGCACGAATTACTTATAAACAGTAATTCCTTCATTATTTTGTTTTGGTGTTTGGAGTGATTCTTGTTATTTTTCAAATACTGATATAGTTTGGTGAGCATAACCACATTATTTTTTCCTCTGTCTAAAATCACAATTTTTCATTGGGAAATTAATTTTATTTTCTATCAAAGATATTCTTAACTCTATTTCTCCAATATATAGTAATCAATTAAAACTAAAAAGTATAATTTTAGTATCAATTAAAGATTATTAGAGTAATAAATCATATGATTGGGAAAATTGGTATAAATATGTCATAAATTAGGATAACTTCATTAAAATAATGTCACTTTAAGTTCTTCATGTAATGCTCATTTTATGTTTTAACCTCATATTTATCATAACCTAATCTCATAAAATAATGAATGCATGTTGGGAAACATAAAAAGTGTGACTGATCCTTAATATGCATACATAATTGATTATTTATTATGAATAGTTTTTACACCACGAAAAAATCACACCCTATAACTAATAGGTGTAGTGTTTCCAAATATTATAAAAATAAAAAACATATTTTTTTAATATTCTTCAAAATCTGTAATATATATTATTCACACATTATACCCTTATAGATATATCATATATAATTATCTTCCTCACAACTTAAAGAAATGTAATCATAAGAAAGGGTGAGCTATTATATTGAATAAGGGTAAATATATTATATAACAATCAACGATCATTCGAGAGAATAATATGAGAATGTGGGTATGAGACTATAATAAGGATGTGCGGGAAAAAATAAAACAATCCTACCCAATAAAAAATTTAATATATATTGTGTGTCATATAATATGGACTTTATCACATCATAAGAAAATAGTCATATAATTGCCGGAATGTGTGCCAATAAACACGATTCATGAAAATAGTCATAATATAATAATGTGGAATAAAAAAACATATAGAATAATTCCTTGATTTTAGGATCACTTCTATGACCATAATTACATATTAAGCAGAGCCTTATAGTGAATTAGGTTTAATAGTTAATCTATTATATGTCAGATCATCAGATATAATGCATCACCAAATTCATTAGATGGGTTTAATGGACAAACCCATATGAAAAATATAAACCATACATAAATGATCTATATATTTATGAAAACATTAACAATTCCAACATATCATAATTAACATATGAGAAATAAATGGGTTTCAGGAAATATTATATAATGAATTATTATTATCCACCCATAGAAAGAATTTTTTTTATAATTATATAATATACCATGCGAATCATAATAAAAATTAAAGGATGTTGACAGAAATGAAAAAAATTTATAATCACATTATAAAATTTCAAAAAAAAAGGAAAAACATCTATTACATTTGATAGTATATATTTTATAAGAAAATAATTATAGAAATAATTAAAAAAAATATTATTGTAAATCTATGAAATTATAAAAATAAAGCTCTGTAAATAAAATTTCAGAATAAATTGGAAAAATTCATTCATGTGGAAGACATTAAAAATAAATATCATTTTGGCACCTTTCTAAAGAATGTCAAGATAATATAAAATGACTCATGAAAAAAATCATTTAAAAATATTACTTTATTAATTTAAAAATAATGTTATTGTTAATAAAAAATAAAATTCATCAATTACATAATTATGAAAATGTAACCCATCAAGATTATCATTATCATGTTCTCTAAATAATCATGAATGAATATATCTGAGACATTGAGAGTTTCTTTATCTTCTCTTCTAAGAATTAAAAAACATTGTATCCAAAGAGGTATAAGACGATTGTCAACTGAATGATGATTTGTTTTTATTTTTTCCTCATGGGCTCAAAAAGTAATTGTTTGTCACTAATATTATTGATGGATACTTTTACTTTTGCAAACTTATGTGAGAGGAAAAATGTTTAATCCCTAGAGGGTAATCCTACTAATATTTCAGATAGTTTTACATGAATACATAACTCTCTATCTTAGACAGAAATAATATTCAAATATTTATCAATTTTAATTTAATTCTAAAACTATATATCTTAATAAATATTGATTGGATAATGATAGTTTTTGAGTTTTTCCAAAAAAACATGGACTCCCATACTTGGAATTGAAAAATTATTTTGAGTAGAGAATCATACTTCTCATTAAAAATCTTTTTACTAACCATTTTAGAAAGAACATCATCTTGTTGAAATATTTCAGAGGCATGTAAAACATGATGATGATTTTGACATGAGTATGAAAAAATTTTCTAAGTATAGAAAATTTCATAGTCGGCTATTTTAGGATGAGCATAGGTTCAATGAAAAGCATTAAAAATTAAATGTGGGATAGGGTAGGGTCCCATTATCTAGGTGAAGAAAATATATCCACAAAGATTATATAGCCCAGATATGATTGATGTGACCCAATGATAGAATAAATTAAATTATTGAGGTTTCAAAAACAAAAACAAAATATATTATTTAATATGAATCTGATAAGGTTTTAAATTAAAATTAAATACATATAAAAAGAAATGAATTGAAATATTATAGGGAAATATATTTTTCCTTCCAGAATTTTAGAATACATTTGATTCCTTAAATAAATTATTTCTAAAAAAAGGAAAAAAAATTGGAAAAAAAATATCAGAATGATAAAATATTGAGTACAAAAAATAATTAGTATAAATAATTTCTATTTTGAAATTGATTATGAGTACGAAAATAATTTTATGTGTTTGAGAATAATTTTATGTGTACAGTAAATATATTTACATAATATTTTGAGTATTAATAAATTTCCATCACAGAAAAAAATTTTGTATGAAAAAAATTTGGTTACGAAAACAAATTGAATACAGAAAAAAAATTTCGATATGAAAATATTTTGGAGTGCGGGAAAAATTTTCGGTTTGAAATAAAATATGTGTACGAAAAAATTTCGGATTACAAAAATAGTTCTATCATAATTATGTACTAACCTTTGAAAAGGAATAACATAATATAAGGATATGATTTAAATAATAAGTATATTTGAATGATTACTTTATATTGATCATTCCTAGAGTCCGATTAATAAATTCAAATCTATTATAAGGTAATGGTTTTGTGAATGTATCTACCAATTGTTCATCTATTCAAATAAATTGTAAAATTATATCTCCTTTAAGTGTGTGCTTGTGAAGAAAGTTACACCTAATATATATGTGTTTTTAATGAGAGTAATGTGCATGGTTTTCACATAATTATATGGATCTATTTTTCTTAAATAGTATTTGAGTATTCTTAAAACTTATTCCATAATCAGGGATTATGTATTGTATCCACAACACTAGAGAACAACATCTTCCAGCAGCCACTCATTTAGATCCATTAGTGGAAAGTGAAACTTTCTATTGATTATTACAAGACAAAGAAACTAATGAATCAACTAGGTAGTTACAATTACTTAATGTACATTTTTTATTTATTCTAAAAACACCAAAGTTAGAATCTAAATATTTTTCAATTCAAAATCATTTACAAAAAAATAAAAATGTCCCAAATCCATAGTTTCCATTAAATAAAGAAAAATTATTTTTACATCTTTCAAATGGGATTTCTATAGATTATTTTGATATACTACACATAATCATTCTGAAAATATTATATTTAGATAACTAGCTATTATGTATAACATATATCCTATTATCTCCCTAAAAGATTTTTGATTTACTTGTATGAAAGATTCATTGATTTCGAGATTATTTGAAGTACCAATTTAAATAAAAATTCATTTAGTATTTTCATATCCATAAATTTTAAAAAAATATTTAATATAGTAAATTTGGTATATATTAGTCCCTTTTGATTTTTGAGAAATATGAATGCCGGAAAATAATATTTACTTAAACATCATACTCATCTCAGACTCAAATTTCACAAGATTCACAGAAGAATCCATTAAATATTACTGAGTTTAGTTGAATATAATGTCTTCAAAATTAATTTGAATGATGAATTTTCTTCATTCCATATGAATAGTGATGGATATTAGTTCTCTTAACAAAAACAGTCCATAACAAAAAATACAATTAATCTATCATACCAGTCTTTACGGTATTGTTTATGTACATATAATAATTTTCTATGCATAAAGACAAATTCATGTGGTTCTATCTCTTAAAAACCATGATGTTTTTCAACAAAAACATACTCTTGAAAATATCCATTAAGAAAATAACACTTCATATCCATTTGAAAAATATTGAATTTAATGAATGATCCTAAGTCTAATAATAATAGAATATATTCAATTGTAGTTCTTGGTGAATAGGTTTCATCAAAATGTATTCATTATTATTGATTATAACCTTTGGAAACTATTATTGCTTTAGTTTTTTACAATGATTCCATTTTAATCACATTTGTTTATGAATACCGATTTTACCCTAATTATAGAGTTTTTTATATGTATTTCAATCAAGGTATAGACTTTATTACATTTGAATTCATTTAGTTCATCTTGTATTACTTTAATCCAATCATTATCTCCTAATACTTATTCAGGATTTTTTTTCGAATTGAGATAAGAAATAAATATACTCTATATCATTCCTCAGGGAATTTCTATTCCTTATGGGTTTATTTATATCACAAATGTTATTATCACTGGTTTTATTCTTGAGACTTAACTCATTTGGGTATTTTAATACTAATTCATCAATATAAGGTAGATATTTTAACGGAGTGAATACATTCTGAATAAATTCCTGAGTATTTTTCTTTTTCGAAGAGTATTCTATAAAAGGATTATAATAATATTTTTTAAAAAACATTTTATGATTTATGTTAGGATTATTTAAAAACAGAAGTTTCAGTTTCATCAAATTTTAAATGTACTATTTCCTCAATAGTAAATGAATTTTTTTGAAAACGTTATAAGACTTTGAAGTAGTGAAATTTCCTAAGAAAATTGATTCATCGTATTTTTTGTGAATTTTTTTATGTAGTAATTTTTATTCAAAATGAATAATTTGCATCCAAATATTTTAAAGTTTGAAAATTTTTGTTTTAATCATGTTCATAACTCGTAAGGTGATTTGTTTGGAAGTGGTCTATTTAAAACATGATTTATAGTATATTAATTATTACCCACAGATTGTTCCTATAAATGTTTTGAAATATAATACTCACACAAATGGTTATTTTTATCTCTTAAGTAATAAAATTTATTTTTTTAACAAATTAATTTGTTGTATAGATCTAGGAGTTGAAAGGTTATGAGTAATTCCATTATTACTATAAAAATTTTCAAAATCAGAATTTAAAAATTCTCCACCCTGATCACTATGAATTGTTATCAATGAAAGGGTTTTCACATTTTTAACTTCGACTGCAAATGTTTTGAAATTACAATAGTCTTCATATTTCATTTCTAGAAAATATACCCAAGTATATCTAGTGCAGTCATCAAAAAATACATAATACTTTCCTTCAATACATCTATTTTTATTAGAATAAAATAGATCCATTTTCACTAACTATAATGAATCAAATGTTGATACTTCACTCATTAATTTAAAGCTTGTATTATTTTTCTCCTTTTTATTAAAAAGGGTCACATACTTTTGAGAAATCAAATATATATTCTAGTAAATCCTTAACATGTATTTTATTATATAATTTATATAGGTTCTTAAATTAATAATGTCCTAAACATTAATTACATAACCATTATTAATGTTCCATTTCCCTAAATAATGATATATCATTGCTCCTCTGGTCTTCTACATTGAGCGTTTTAAAACATTCATGATTATTGGCAGAATGAATGAATTCATCATTAGAATTGACTACTACAAATTTATCATTCCTAAAATTTACAAGGTAACAATCATCACATATTCAGTTATTATTATATTATTTTTCTTCAGAACATTTACAAATAAAACATTTTAAGTCAATGATTTTACGAGAAGAACAATATTACTTATACCATTGATCACTCCTTGGGAATTATCTCTAAAGGTAACTCTTACACCAATAATTTATATTATATTTTCAATTATGTATTTGTTACTACTCATATTCTAGGAATATATACTATACATGTACCATATATTCTTATTTTTGTTATTTCCTTAGTTTTCTTGAATGCAAAAGAGTTAGGTTTTCAGAACACAAACATTCCTAGTTGCGGAAATATTATTGAATAACATTTTGGGAATCCTTAGTTGTTTTGAAAAATTTCCTTCAGGTAATTCCAAGGATTTTACATTATTTAATGATAAATTTTATGTTTACATTCCAAAAAATTTGACACTTAGTAAAAAAGGGTAATTTCTCGAAACATAGTATCTATTACTAAAAATAGTTTTTGAATGAGAATATCCCATTCATGATGTATACCTTGTTAATGAATTTGATTATAAATTTTAACAAAAAATTCATTACCAGTTGTAAATTTTGATAATATTTTCTACAAAGAAAATATTTTAGACTATAGTATTATAAAAAATTTCATATCAATATTAGTATTAAACTTATATGTGATTACTGGTTCTAAAACATTTTATTCTTAAATTAAACATTAAAAATCCAATGAATGTTTTCTTTCATAGAATATTATTCCTCAAGTTTTCTAGAAATAGATTAAATTTCAAAAAAAAAATACTTATCAAGATATTTAGAATGATCCAATTCATCTTTTGTCAAAACATTTACTACACATTGTTTTAAATTTCTTACTAACATTGTAGTTTTCATTCCCATGTAATTTAGAAAATCTAGAAACCTCTTTAAATGATGTTATTTTATTATTATCCCTGGATAGAATTTATTATTCATCCAATGATATTGAATTCCTATCTTCTGGATAAGATTCATTTAGATACATTATTATCCAGGATTTAGCCATCTGTAACATTACCATGAAACATTTATTTTTAACAGGTATTGTGGAAAGAATACCAACATTATTCTGTACATAATTATCAGTGTCTAAAAATTAATCTAAAGAGGATCCTCCACTATAACTCCAAGAGTCATTTTACAATAATACATTTTTTACTTTTAACTTATTGTAAATTTTCTGATTCCTCTAAAAATGTGTTTCTTTTCTCTCTTTTCTTTTCATCGTTTAAAAATCCAGTCTAATATTTTTAGATTTATTACACTCATAACAAGTAACTTTTGTATATTTATAATCCTTGTTGATTTTATTATATTAATACTAAATGTATATATATCCAAGAATCATGTTCATCCACCAAGAAATAATTGATAAGTAAGTTTTTCAATGTTCTGATTCACATGAGTCTTCTGGAACTAAATAATTATTCATATTGGATAAGACAATATTTTCAAGAGTCTTAGCCTTTAACTAATTTGATTTTCATGTAATGATACTCCACTATTCCTCATTTTTACTTTTTATACAACTATTTTAAATATCTTCTAATAATGTAAGAGTGATCAAAATAACTCATCAAGAATTACATTTGTGACTTTTTGTGATTCATTAACAGCTGTCCTGTTTTATTCCAATTTATTTTTTCATGATATCTATGATCATATCAACTAGAATCTAATCACCTAATACATTATCACCCATTTATTGTGTAATATTATCAAGTATCATAAATCGTTGTCAAATCTTAGAAACAGTTTCTCTATAAGGTAATTAGAAAGCTTACTAATATTCTTTTATCATATCTCTTATAGTTTCAAAACCATTATATGCACCAAACTAAATAATCTATAGTTTCACCTAGATAAAATTCTATGCTTCAAAATATACAATTTGGATATATATGGTTCTATTCACTAAGAAAAGTAATGTATTCTATACCTTATAATTCAATTGATATTCCTAATTTTCTTGATTGGTTAAGGTTCTAACTTAATCTACTAGAATTATATATCCTCCAGTCAGCATGAAAAAATTATCAACTCTAGTGTTGAATAAGAAATTATTCATTCTATCTCTCTAATATTCATAACCATTGACATCGAAAATTGGTTGAATTTTAGTATTGAGATTATAAATTGAACCTGTATTAAGTCCCTCCATATTTTAAAACAATAAAAAATATCTTTATTCACTGTACACGTTAGTGTAAAAAGTATTTATAGAAGAATGTTTATAAGTGTATTAAAACACACTAGAATAATATAAAAAAAGTAAAATAATGTATAAATAGTGGAATCCACCTTTGGTACCAAATGTGAGTATCAATAAAATAAGGACTTGGATATGATACCAATTATAGAATTTAAATGTATATGTAGATGTCAGAATAAATGTGGGGGTGAATTATAGGTTTACTTTTTCTTTTTTTCCCTAAAGTAATATAGTTTAAAAGTATTTAACGTAATTAAATTCTGAAAACCACTTAATTTATTAGAATATTAATCTACTAGGGGACTGGGTCTAGTTATATCCCTTAAATGGGTCACTATGATATTTATCATTATGAAAAATATTTTTAAAATAATTAGTGAAGATTTTGTATGATAAAATTAGTATTTTTTTCATTAAATATAAATAATATTCAATAGGTATAATAAATATTATATCTAGACTCACTGTAATATTCATGGAATTATCTATTTCTAAAATATTCCTGAGTAAAATTATTATCATATTAATATGACAAATTGTAATGATAAAATGTAAAAAACTATAAAAATACAATTTTTAAAAATGACTGTCTTTGATTTCCAAAACAAGATGAAATATAAAATTAAAAAGAAGAATTTTTAATCAATACCTCACACTTTGGGGGAATAATTGGTTACTCTTTTGGATAATCATCAATTAATTCAATCTTAATTGACATATAATAAATATTTAACTTATCCCCAACCAATTGAGATAAATACATCCTAGAATTATGTTTTAAGAAAAATATAATTACATAAAATTCCATGGAAGTTTTTAGTCATCAATGCATTAAAAAATTTCCTATGATTGTTATGTACAGAAAATATGACCCCTCAATACATTAAGTTAGTATGGGATCTATCGAAATAGATCTAATATATTTCCCAAATCACATCAAATTCGTCTAAAGGAATAATAACATGATTTTTAGGAAGAACATTCCAAAAAATTTATATCAATGAAGAGTTTTATACTCTATATTATAACAAAAATCCTTAATAGATGTTTTTTAAAATTCAATATCTAATAATTTGTATTGGTATATTTTTATCTAACAAATCATATATGATGTAGAGGAGTGGTTAAATATAAAATCAATAAAGTATTTTTTATTTCTAGATATGATAATGAGTTTACCTTTCACCACATAACTTTCATGATCCAAATAAATATTTGTGACTGAATATTCCTTACCTTTATCCCTTTTTATAACTGTTTGTTGTCAATTATCATAATTAACCATATATTGTTTCAATAGTTGGTGTTATTTCCATACTCTTTAGAGATAAGGAATTATATTGTTGATGGTTACCTAGAATGAGATTTTTTTTCATCCTTATATTTGGTCGGGCTCTTTATATCTTATTGGATTTCAACAAATTGATAGCCTCCCATCCATAATTAATGAATTTACCTATACATGTATGGAAAATTTTCAATTTATTATCCAAAATTATCAACATATTAGAGGATAAATTTTCATTCATATATTTGTTTCTTCATATGATTTTCCTCAAAACATATTTTTTGTATATTCTCTAGAAAGATATGAGAATAATAGGAGTATCCAATATCCATTTATACCATCATAGAACATAAAAAAAATTATTCATAACTACCCAAGTCCATTTTAATAAAGGATTATTAGATAAATGATTTAATACTACTAATGAAATTATTAATATTTCTTTTAGGGAAATTATAAAACTATAAGAATACCAAGAACGATTTGAAATAATTTATTAATAAGTACTTATGGATTCATCCTCCAATTTCTTATCAAAAGGAATTATCTGTTGATTTTATTGTGAATATTTTAAATAATTTTTTTAAGAAAAATATATCTTCAAAATAATCCCATTTCATGGAATTTATTTATTTCTATTTAATTGAGTTCTTGATTAGGGTCCACCATTCTTGTTCTAGAAATTCCAAATTATAATTGAATAAAATAATATTTCCATAATCTGATAACTAGAGAAAAAATTATATTTTTTGTATTTAATTACTTCTAAGTAATTAATATAATTGATGACCCACAAAAGGAGGGTTTATATTTTTGCACGAATTACTTATAAAGAGTAATTCCTTCATTATTTTGTTTTGGTGTTTGGAGTGATTCTTGTTATTTTTCAAATACTGATATAGTTTGGTGAGCATAACCACATTATTTTTTCCTCTGTCAAAAATCACAATTTTTCATTGGGAAATTAATTATATTTTCTATCAAAGATATTCTTAACTCTATTCCTCCAATATATAGTAATCAATGAAAACTAAAAAGTGTAATTTTAGTATCAATTAAAGATTATTAGAGTAATAAATCATATGATTGGGAAAATTGGTATAAATATGTCATAAATTAGCATAACTTCATTAAAATAATGTCACTTTAAGTTCTTAATGTAATGTTCATTTTATGTTTTAACCTCATATTTATCATAACCTAATCTCATAAAATAATTAATGCATGTTGGGAAACATAAAAAGTGTGACCGATCCTTAATATGCATACATAATTGATTATTTATTATGAATAGTTTTTACACCATGAAAAAATCACACCCGATAACGAATAGGTGTAGTGTTTCCAAATATTATAAAAATAAAAAACATATTTTTTTAATATTCTTCAATATCTGTAAAATATATTATTCACACATTATACCCTTATAGATATATCATATATAATTATCTTCCTTACAACTTAAAGAAATGGAATCATAAGAAAGGGTGAGCTCATATGTTGAATAAGGGTAAATATATTATATAACAATCAACGATCATTCGAGAGAATAATATGAGAATGTGGGTTTGAGACTATAATAAGGATGTGTGGGAAAAAATAAAACAATCCTACCCAATAAAAAAATTTACTATATATTGTGTGTCATATAATATGGACTTTATCACATCATTAGAAAATAGTCATATAATTGCCAGAATGTGTGCCAATAAAAACAATTCATGAAAATAGACATAATATAATAATGTGGAATAAAAAAACCTATAGAATAATTCCTTGATTTTAGGCTCACTTCTATGACCATAATTACATATTAAGCAGAGCCTTATAGTGAATTGGGTTTAATAGTTAATCTATTATATGTCAGATCATCAGATATAATGCATCACCAAATTCATTATAAGGGTTTAAAGGACCAACCCATAAGGAAAATATAAACCATACATAAATGATCCATATATTTATGAAAACATTAACAATTCCAATATATCATAATTAACATATGAGAAATAAATGGGTTTCAAGAAATATTATATAATGAATTATTATTATCCACCCATAGAAAGAATTTTTTTTAAAATTATATAATATACCATGCGAATCATAATAAAAATTAAAAGATGTTGACATAAATGAAAAAAATATATAATCACATTATAAAATTTAAAAAAAAATGAAAAACATCTATTACATTTGATAGTATATATTTTATAAGAAAATAATTATAGTAATAATTAAAAAAATATTATAGTAAATCTATGAAATTATAAAAATAAAGCTCTGTAAATAAAATTTTAGAATAAATTGGAAAAATTCATTCATGTGGAAGACATTAAAAATAAATATTATTTTCGCACCTTTCTAAAGAATGTCAAGATAATTTAAAATGACTAATGAAAAAAATCATTTGAAAATATTACTTTATTAATCTAAAAATAATGTTATTGTTAATAGAAAATAAAATTCATCAATTATATAATTATAGATAATTATATTTATAAATAAATATAATTAATGTGTATATGAAGGATACATATTTTAAACTGAAATAAAGAAACAGGTTTTGTCTCATTTATGAAAATTATATTTTTTGAATTTTGAACGAAAAAAATTGAAATGGAATGAAGGAACAAAAAACTCAAAAATAACAAAATAAGAATGAACTATATTGGGATTTTCATAGTAATAAAATATAATTTTCTTGAAATTATAATTCAAATATAGAAAATAATTATTTCAATGTGAGATTTGTAGTGAAAATATTACGAGTTTAGAAACATTTAATTTAAAATACAATGAACGAGAGAACATTATATGGATTTGAAAATATCATTAATTAAATTAATAATTATTTTAAAATTAATCTATTATGAATACATATGTGATAGAAAATAAATCAAAAGGTGAATATGGTTCCTATGTCAGTGAATGTAAATCTAGATGATAAACCCTTACCTTCACTCCCAAATTCTATGAAAGTAATTTATTTTTTTATAAGATAAAAAAACCACATTTAAAACTTTTTTAAAAACCTTATTGATTTAAATTTTGTTTTATTATACATAATAAATAAAATTCATTAGACATATAATAGTTATTTTTTGTTTGTTTTAATTATTTGATGTATTTAATTTTGATTTTTTCATGCCTGTTTTGCAATGCAACTATAGATTCTCATAAATTAATATCAATTTAATTATTCCCTAATTATTAATGGGGGTTTAAAAACTATTTTTCAATGGCTTATTTATTCACATTATAATGATATAGAAGTTATGGGTATGATTTGTTAATGCAATCCCTTCAAAACATATTTTTTGTAATTTCTCGATAACAAAAAGTTACATTGTGTTCATTATTTTTTTGAGTCACCCTTAAAAAAATATATTCAGAACATAAATTAATCTATAATATCATAAATCATCATTTTTAATTTCCTGAAACTCATTGATTTTGGAAATGATGGGGATACTATAACACATTTAATATGTTTGGATAAAAAGATAGTAACAATATCAGGTTGTGTAAGTGAATGAGTAAGAGTATAGAGATATATAATAGTAGTATGATTTTCTAAGAAAATAATTTTATTAATATAATATAATTATAGTTTACAATAATTTCTTAAAATAGTATATATGAGAATAAAATTGATAAATAATTTTATGAAATAGGTACATTTATAAATTCTATCATCAAAACAGATTATATAAGAAAGATGGATTTATGATTATTTATTGGAACCACATGTTCGAAAACATGTATTGAGGATTAATTAGATAAAAATGGGGAGGTATTCAATAGATCATAGAAAGAATTTTTTTTTTTGAATATTGTAGTTATAGGGACATTTAAGGGTGAGTTTTAAGTGTTATTTCTATAAATACTAAATATTTAATGTATAAGGTTGTCACATTAAAACAAATTTTAATAAAAAGTGAAAAAATAATGAATATAGATTATGAATTTCCTCATAAACATAGATTATAGATAATTTTTATGATATTTGATATCATGTACCAATTAGATTTTAATTTTTACCTCATTTAACCTTTATATGTATTCCTCCTTTCTTACCTTGGCAACATATTTTTAAGACTCTTAATAATGTTAACCATCATACATATTTTAGCTATATTGATTTTAAATTTTTACGTAATTAAATACAATTGAGATTCTAAATATAAAAACATTTAACTTTTAATTCAAAACATAAATTAGAAAGAAATCGTTTTTATTGAAATTTGACTTTTAAGACATTAATTGTATATAATTATATTTTATATAAATTAAAATATAATTGAGTCATAATATTAAATATATAAATAAACATTTTATTTTAGGAATTTATTCAATTTTATTAATTCAAATTCTTAATAAGAAAATAAAAAACAATTAAAAACTATTCTTTGAATAAAATAATATTATAATATTAAATTATTTTAATAATATTATATTTAAATAAATTATTTATCTTATAATAATTACATTGTATCCATCTCTTTATATTATAATAAATTTTTTGATTTTATAAAATCAGTTAAAAACAAAAACAAGAATAATAACAATAATAATGTAATGAATTAAAATATAGGTTTTTATAAAATATCATTTTTACCATTTTCCATAATATTTTTCAACCTCTTTCCTCAAAGGGTTTCCTTCCTAATATATCTTTGACATTCAATGAAAAATGATTTTGGTTTTTATATATTTAATCATACTCCTCAACTATGGGTGTGATGATCTCCAGACACTCGCTCTCCTTTTAAGTCTATTTGATTCATTCAAATTTTTGGTTTTCTACATCGTTGTTTTGGTTCTAATGTATTATTGATGCATATTCATCTTATTCTTTTATTATCGTTGCCTAATGCTTCTTTTCATTGTTGATGAGATTGTTATTCAATTTAAAAATGATCTATATTATCCTCTGAAGCTAATTTTTTTTTCAAATCACCTGATTCAATAAGTGATTATATACACGAATGTTTCAAATTATATTCATAAGTCACCCTCTTGGTATTAGTGTAAATCATTCTTTCCAATGCTGTAATTGAATCCACCTCCAATTATTAAAGGAAACTTACTGTTTTAATTCATTTTCTCTACCAAGTCAAGGTGTACATGATCTATTTTTTGTCTTTTTTATTTATGTTCCATTATTGGATATGTTTAAATTATATTTTTCTATATTTATTTCCATTGGTTTTTTATTTTTGTGAATATTTTTTCCTTTATCTCTTATAATATTTTATTCTTGTATTCTTGTTTCCCTATGGTGTTCTCTCGTTACTATATAGCATTACACAGTTTACTTGAACTTTTTTCTTGTAGTCTATGATCTCTATTACATTCGGTGGTGTGGCGTGATATTGGGGAGGATAATGGTAATGATATGTAACATAACTAATGTGTTGATCTATGTGGTATAGGGAATCCCTAGGATTTTCATGTAGAGTTTTTAGTTTGTGTTGATATCTCTTTGAAGTGATTTATACTAATCATAATCAATGATGATGATTTAAAGTTAACTATTCATTTATTTCATGGTTTTGATGGTGGATGGTCATTTGATTTCATGTTCATGGAATCAATATATTTTTTCAAACTTTGTAATTTGGTTGATTTTGATCTGGCTAGATCTACTGTGTTTTACTAGATTTTATCCTATTACAATGTCAATAAATGTTTATTATGAAATTTGGTACTTGTTATAAATTTTGGGGATGATACTAATATGATTTCACATTAGAGTGTATTGTTCAATATGTGTCACATCAAAAGGAATTATTTATTGATGTTTTAAAATTCTAAATTGAGGGGTTTTTGTTTATGAACCATGGGCCCAATGTATGATATTGTTTATATATTTATTTTATGTCTTCTTTTTGTATTATTATTTCAATACCTGTAAGTTCCTAACTGAACCAAAAAGTTATTTCTTCAAAAAAGAAATATTAACATTGAAATGATCCTATTGGATATAATTGTACCAAATGAACATATATGCAATAATCATATTTCAAATTTCCATATGTGCAATGACCATTTTTACAGTAGTCATATCTCATTCCTATATATTGCCTTAAATATATTACTAAAAACCTTAATATATTTCATTTACTTCTCCCTCAAAATTTTTTTTTATATTTTAAATATTTTTCATTACGTACATTGTTATAATTAGAGTTATAACCATTAATGTGAACTATTAGTAATTATATTTCATGTTCACACACATTTCATTTAATTAATATTTTATTCCTCTTATGCTTTTCATAATGATATTCAATATATTAATTTCATAATGTATAAATAATTGTATTGAGTTTTTTATTTTATTTTAATAAATATATTATTTTTCATTTTAGATCGATGTTGTGTGCAAAACAAGTTATAAAGTGCTTATTATTTATTTAAAGGTAAATACATACTAAAATCATGTGGTTTTACAATGTTTTAATAACATAACAGAGTTATCATATAACATTATGTTGGTGTGGAGGGAAAACATGGAAAATGTCAAAATAAAATAAAAATTATAATTGAATGATAAAGAGTAATGTAAAAAACATTGAACATAATATATGGATACGAAAAATTAATAATCATAGGATTTCATTAAAAATCAAGGATCTCTATCAAGACATATTAACATTATGGGAAAGGCTCATTGCCAATATTCCATACATAATAATTTCATGAAATGTTAAATTTTTTCCAATTCATTATTGGGATGTATAATTTTGTCCCACCAATAATATGTACAAATATACATATATACAAATGTGTTTTCCCTGTGAAAATAAAAAAAATCATAGATCAATTAAAATTCACATCGTGATTAACTTATGAAATTAAAATGGGACACATTATAATTTTCAAAATGTATATCAATCATCCAAGGAGAAAAATAAATGATATTAATAATGTAAATCTGGATAGAAACATATTACATATAACATAATTAATTTCCATTTTTTATAATAAAATTTATTATTTTAATAGATTAAAAAATACATTAATGGAAGAGATGAAAGTGTAATAATGTTATGAACAAATTTTTCTATCAGTTTGATGTTTTTTAAAATAAGTAATGATAAATAAATTGAAAATAAATTATGAAGAATGGTATTATAAATAAAAATTTTCCAACAAAATTATATATAAAAATTAAAATGTAATCCAAATACATAAAATATTATAAGTAGTTAGTGAAAAGAAACTAAATGTGAAATATAATGAAAATAGAGAGAGAGAGGAATAGAGATCATCATTTTAACTATGATGATGTTTGGATTTGAATTTTGAATATGATTTTTGGAGGTGTTAGGATTGGGAACCAGTTACCCAAAAACCGGCTATTTGAAAATGAAAAAAATGGTTTGGCCCAATTTCTAACATAGAGGCCTTCTTTAATTTCGTATTCTTAGGACTTATTCTATTGACCATGTTCTCAAAAACATGAAAAAGATTTATATATTATTTAATATTGGTGTATATTCTGGAGAAACAAAAACTGTGGGTGCATTTTGGAATGGTTGGAGGAATATCGTTTTTTTTTGTATAATTTTTTGTTATTTTTACAAATACAAATTTTTAATGTTCAATGAATGTACATTTATATTGAAGGTAGTTGATAAATTAAAAAATATTTGATCCTGAATTTGGCATATTAAAATATATTTTTATACATTTACTAATATTTATTTTTTATAACTCGTTTTCACAATATATATCTTATTTACCATATTTACTCTTTGGTTTTTATTATTCACTATAGTAATATATTTTTCAATGAGATATATTAGTAACCCTATTTACTAATTTTTACATATTAATTTTGAATATGGATATATTTTTCTAAAATATAATCTCAAATAATAATAAATTAATCATTTAAATAAAAATTATGAAAATAAAGAAAATGTAATTTTTTAGACTAAAATGTTTTTATTTAAACATTAATGATTTTTTAATTCTCATTCTCAAAATATTTTATTAGATGTTAATTATTTATTTTTGTGATCAAAATAATAATATTATTTTTTAACTATATTTATTATATTTAACATAGAACTTATAATAAAATGCATTTAAAATATATTTTTTAGAAATTAAAAAAAATTACATATTGATATTATCTTAACTTATAGTTCTATAACTACACATGATATTTTCATAAGTTCGAAGGGTTGGATAATAAATGGTAGTATTTTCAGGTATTGATTCAATTAACATGGATCTCTTAGTGATCAACATTGTTTTTAACCTCGCTTATTGTTTTTTATTTTTCAAAACACAGTTTTCAATGTTTGGTTTTCTCTTTCTCAAGGGAAACCCTGTGATACTACCTCATTCCAAGTATTATAAAATTACCTCATATGAGATTATTCTACAACTTTATTTTATATATTCTCCCTTTATATAAAAAAATCACTATGTTGTTAGTCTTATATATAGTCATCATATCAACGTCAAGATTTTAATAGTCACATGTTATGGTTACTTTATTTTAGAACCCAATACTCTAAAACCAACACATAATAAAATACATTTTATCATCAATCACATTTAAATAATGGTTGTATATACAATAAATGTCTATAAATATCAAATAGTTATAAATATACTAAATGACTATAAATACCCCTTGGCTATTTATAAATATACGCACTCAAATACTTATGCTAGTTTCGTTTCACAATAAATTACATCCTTCCCGAAAACCATATCTTATATGTAATGTTTTTTCTCTTTTCATTGTTATAGTAGTAATACAATTTTTATATTACACTAATATTAATAATATTTTTATATTTATTTTTTATTAAATTTTATATATTATCCTCTTATAATTTTAAAAATTATGTTCTATATATGTTTCTTTTAATGTAATATTCTTATAATATTCCATTCATTTTGTGTTTTATTATAGAACCTTAATGAAATAATGAATTATTCAAATTAATATGTAATACATGTAAAATAATATTCAATTAAATTTACATAGAACATATATTAGTAAAATCCATACTAATATATATGTTTTTATATCATATTACCCATTTTAAAAAACTTATTAAATTCTATTAGACATATATTAATAAGAGATGATACTTTTATTTCAATAGGTCGTAAATTTCTAGTATTTTTTTAATCATGTTTAATATTATTACAATGAAAATTTTCTTATTATATTGTCTTATTTCATTGTAATTTTTCTCTATAATCCATGATATTCATCATTTGTTCCTTATATGATAGATATTGTTCAAATTACTCCATATATATAATTAGTTTATATGGGGGATATGATATTTACTTTATAAAAAATTATAATATGGAAATTGGTGTACACTTTAGAGAGGTTTGGTTAAATCATTAGTCAATGATATATAGTTCTTAAATGGTTGAAAATATGAATGTAGTGATATATCAAATGTTTAAAATTCCCATAAACTAAAATATGATGATGATTTTCCATGGTGATATTTAAATGATTGGTTTCCCCCAAAATCATGCTCTAGATCATGAAATAGATTTTTAACAAAACTATTTTATTGAATTTAATTTTAATTTTAATTATTTTTGAATCATCTGGATATTCTCTTTCATTTTTATGAGACTTATATCCCTAAAATCATTCACACACAATTTTTATCTTAGTACATTAGGGTCATACATATCTTTCCATATAAATACTTATATTGTGCAAATAAAATTCTCAAATTATTCTTTCTAAATTAGAACATGACCAATGGAAGAAATTATTAGCAACCCTGTTTTATGTCCATCTAATAAGATCTAAGAATATATTCTAAAAAAAATTTTATTTTAAATTGACAATAAATTTTAAAATTATAAAAAAGTGTTAATGTATATATTCTATATGTAATTACTATATAAAATTATCATAAAATTTATGTAAACCGTAATTATTGGTCAAATATCATTGAAAGGAGTACATCATACATTCTTAAAAATTCATTTATAAATACAACTGAAATGTGAAAATCCTATTGGATATCAATGATGTGATATGACTTTGAAATATGATCTAGCATTACCATAATAGAATTATATTATCTAGAGGTATTTTTTAAACCAATTATTAAATACATGGTGGTAATTTAATATTTACTTGGGGGTATAGTTATGGTTTTCCCCCTAATAATTGTCATTTTTTTCACGACTCATCCCTGGGGCCCTTGTCGTGACTACCCCAAGCCCACCTTCCATAGGCTAGGGGATGGAGACTAGCACCGATGACTTATTCCCTAAAATTGGGAAGTCATTTTCCTTTATAACATGTAAGAACACGCAACCAAGCACACAAAAAGATACAAACTCATGTAAACTGAATAGTAAACAGACTGAATGCAGTAAGTAATATTGGTCTAGAATACAAGCCCAACTGGAATGTATAAGAAAAACTAGAAAGTACAGGACTACTGATAGGTGAAAAGCTTCTCCTGGATCGTCCACCACAAATTCTACATGATGGGTAGGTACAACTCATGAATGGCCATCTCTGTGATTCGCCTCATCTAGCATCCTCCACCGAGCTACCACTAGTCCTGGTACTTTCGTCCTCAGTCAGCGATATATGTCGTCTACACCAAACCCAATGGGGTGTTGGCATATCACATGTCAGGGTGAGTATAATGATACTCAGTAGGGACCCCAAGACAATCAAGGTCTCACAAAATCCAAAAAGGATAAACCACTAAACATGAAGTCAACTGTCAACCCTAATTAGGTATATTCCCATACATATAACAAATTTATTAATTATACCCATCTCATTTAGGAGGAAACACAGGGTCCAACCCGAGAGCCCAGAGGTCCACCGTTCCACAAAGGAAGGAATACCCTGAAGGTAAGTACCACACATTTATTCCACATAGAATAATACCACCGAGGTATTTCCATGATTGAATGTACCAGAAGGTACTGACTCATCTCACACAAGGTATAACTTCAGTACAATGGTAGAGAAGATTTGATGTAACAATTGAATCGTCTTACTCTGTTAAGAGGTAGGCTCACACAGGATCACTCGATGCTGACCCACATAGGATCCCTCGGTGGAGACCCACACAGGATCGCTAGGTGCTGACCCACACATGATCGCTCGATACAGACCCACATAGGATCATTCGGTGCTGACCCACACACGATTGCTAGGTTTTGACCCACACAAGATCGCTCATCATTCTTCACGTCATAGCCAGCTATTGGGTTCCCGCACTATGCTCAATTGTTTTCGTGTGGGTCTGCTCCACATGGCACTGGTCGATAATCCAGCTTCCACGATTTCCCACGAATAAGTATCTCAACGGACCGCCATGTCATTGGGGTCTCAATTATACAAACGATGTGTTAATAGGACACCCAGTCTATGATTTATTAGCCTTTTAGTCCAAAGGGCCCAGTTGGATTTGTGCTCAATCCAACCCGACCGTATTCTAATTTTATCCAAATATTCAGTGGTGTAAACTCAAAGGGACAGTCTCGCTCCAAGGTTTCCAATTCTATTGACGATTTGTCAAATGGACATTTGGGGCCAAAGTTATGGCCAAAGAGAGAAATTGGGTCATAGTGGGTCCAGGTCCGGTCTGACCTGGTTGGACTGACCCAGCCTGACCTGGCCTGGGCCGACCCGGTTTGGGTCGACCTGGCCTGTATTGAGGCTCGGCCCGCACTAGGCAGCCTATCCCGGTGGTGCAGAGCCCACGAGGCAGCGGGGGCAGCCAAGTCATAGGGAGGTGTGGCGGGGCCATGTACAGCGGAGCCATGGGGAGCACTGCGTGGATGGGGGGTAGTATAGTGGTGACACATGGCCACGAGGCGGCGAGGCCGCATGGAAGAAGGGTGGGGCCATGGGCGGTGATGCTGTGGGGTGGTGTGGTGGGGCTGTGGGGCGGCGCTGCGGGGCCGCAGGGTGGTGGTGCAGCAGATGGTGCGAGGGCACGGGACTGCAGTGGTCGTGGACGGTGGAGGACGCGGACGGTGGTGGTCTCTGACGCTGGAGGCCACAGACGGTGGTGGTTGTAGATGGTGGACGCTGCAGATGGTAGAGGCCGCGGGCAGCGCGTTGTCCACAAGGTGGTGTCGTTGTTTTCATCACTGATGATGGTGGTTTCGTCCGTTGTTATAATGTTCCACCAGTGCCAAAAGCTGACACCAGTCTCCATCACCATTGCGAGGAACGCACAAAATAAGAACGAAAATGTGGTCTGGACATATTTGTTTGGGTTGCACCCTCCACGTTAGGGCGGTGGAAAGTGGCACAACAAAATCATGAATCAATAATCTTCAAACTCTAAAATTTCATACAAATCATGGATCAGCTCATTTAGGATGATCCCATTTCGCCATGATTTCCCAGAACAAGGAATTTCACGAATTTAATAATAACCCCTACCTCAAAGGTCCCTTGACAGAGGCTTCAAGGAAGGAGATGATGTCTTTGGGGATAGTCGGAAATTAGTGACGTTGGTATTTCCTTCATCATCAGTTCATTCGTCATTGGATATGTTCCTCGTTGGCGCTCTTCATTGGAGGGATTTCTCCCAATAGTTCTTCTCTCCCCAATTCCACCAAAATGAATGGTATCCCACATAATAGAACAAGTAATCAATTATGTTTATTGGCATAATTTCAGAACAGATTAATTAATTAATTGATGGGTCGGATTAATTAACTAAAGGGTAGAGTTGTCATAATTAAGTGGGGGAGCTCAAGCTATTTCTCCCCATTAAGAGGAAGTTTAAAGGGGTTCATGTGGTTTTAAATCTCGGGTGGTCCCCACCACCATAACCCGCATGGAAGGTTAGGCTCGGGTGGTCCCCACCACCACATCCTACATTGAGATGTTTTAGTATAGGTGTTCCAAACTATTAAAACATCCACATGGAAGGTTTCAACAGAAGAAAATAAAAATGTTACACATGTTTATTTTATTTTATTTATTCACGAAATAAAAAAAATATATCATTCACTCTCAACCCACTGTGGTCGAGGTGAAGGTCTCCCGGTACATCATCACCACTCCTAGATGTACCTCTTTAGAGGATGTGGTAAACTCCCTCATCACTTCCTCCTGAAGAGACACTGGTACCATGGTATGTCCGCTGAAGAGGATGACGTGCTCCCCACCTTCAGAAAATCTATCAGGTGCATGTCCTGTGGATATTTTAGCACATCGTGTCTCACAGACAATGTCCCCATGCTGCGCCTCCCTGACTCTCTGAATATGTGGGGGAGTGACTATAAGAGACTGAAGAAAAGATGCTCCATCCTAATCTACAAAGGATATCTGCAAAGTGGGAAGCTTCTCTATTGCCTCACCTAGCAGATGTATACCAGATCCCCAGATGAATGCATCTGCTACAACATTCCCCTCCCCAGGAGTATAGACTATGTTGAATTCATTGTCTTAGAGGATCTCAAGCCAATGTCGTTGTCTTAGGTTCATGTCCTTCTGAGAAAAGATAATCCTAAGACTCTTGTGATCACCGTACACTGTAAACCATTCGCCCATCATATAGTGTCACCAAATCCTCAAGGTGAAGACCACTGCTGGTAACTCCAGGTCATGGGTAGCATAGTTATTCTCATGTTATCTCAACTGTTGAGAACCATATGCGATCACTATAACAACCCATACTTTACATAATTTGTTAATACATAAAAATTGAAGAATAATTATTACAACATATAACAAAACCATGAAAGGACCATATAAGTATAGTGTCTTTAGAAACATGGAAACATAAACAACTGGTTCACAAAGCATCTACACTGTCTCCTATTTGTTTCATCATATCTATAGTCCCTTTTTGGCATATCTTACTTAATAACCTTCTTCCTAACCTGGGGAATGAAAACATACAAAAGGGTGAGATCAAATTCTCAGTAAGGGTAAACAAAATAAATATCAATCACATCAAATTCATAAGAACATAACATTTTGGAAATCTTACCTTGCAAAAGAGATCATAATTTCATAACATTGGATAAATCATGGTAGTAAAATGTAATCTCAATAATCTTAACATAAAACATGAAACTTTGTGGCATACACACATAATCATAGAGAATCATTTCTTATTAGTCAAGACTCATTGGCAAGACTATCTTAGTGGACAAAGTCCATTTCTGAACTGAGTTCACTCCTCGTTTCAGTCATGTTTCACTGAACCGGTTTAACCTGCTGTTCCATCCATGTCTATCTAATGAGATATAAAATCTTTACCCAATTCATTGGTGGGAGATATAGGTCCCACCCATCTCATAATTATACCATTCTTATGTGTGCCAAAAAATCCAAAATCATACATCATTTCATAACCCATGTAATAAAAATGGGATTCTTAAACATCATGACATCGTGAAACATTTCATGTAAGATAAAGGAATTCATAAAAATAATTCCAACACAACATAATCAAATAAATTTAATAATAGGGATAGAAACAGAACACTATATTATCATAGATGGAAAATAATTTTGATAAAAGACTTGAACTCAATTCTTGAAGAAAATATCCTTTATTCTTCAAAAAAAAATTTCCTTTCTTAACATGTCATACAATTTTAAACTAAAATAAGTTGATTAAAATAAAATTGAAAAAATATAAAGGAATGTTCTTGGAAGTAATGTTTTAAAAATCCATTCAATCCGTTAATAAAAAAACATTCTTCTCGTACTTTTGTCTGATAAGTCAAAAAGTACTTCGTACAAAAAACGACAAAAGATTCCTTTCATATCTTTTACTAAAAACTCATCGAAGGTAAAAATTTGATTTAAAAAATTTTAGGAGGATATAAATAAAATTACATATTGAGGAAACATGGATGTGGATGATAAATATTCCCCAGTAAATTGTGAAGTATAAACAATCTCGGATAAAAATGAGATTGCGAGATTTTCCCTTACCTTAGGTCCAATTTGCTTCGTAAGTGTCCGAAACTCCCGTAAAATGATTTAAATAATGTTATTTACTTATTCTAGAATCATACTTATTGTTATGATATAATATATGGTCATATTCTTAGCTTCTTATTAGTAATATTTCATTACTACTTGTTATTCGGGTGTATAATACTTTTTGTTCTTATGCGTGTTTTGTCGACTAAATTCTTATTATTCTCTTTAGGTTATAGATACCAAATTTACAGAATGTTATTAGTGTACTATATATCACATTTATTCATTCAATTCATTTATATAATCATTATGAAATGAAGATCATGTAGGACGAATCACATCACATCATGGGGACGGTATTCCGTACGTACGCACGAGCGATGATATCATTTCCATGATCATGGAATTGAATTGGAGTGTATGTATACTATTTAAGAATCAATACCACTTTACAATAATCATATATAGTTTTTTATTTTCACCATTATACCCATCCAAGTAAGGTGGTGATGGAAAATAGATTACACCACAGCGTGGAGACAGTATTCCATACGTACACACGTGCGGTGATTTCGTTTTCCGTAGGATGGATAGATAGTGAAATAGGGTTTTTTCACACTTATAATAACATATAAATATATGAGTGATACTGATGTTATTAATTTATAATTAAACAACTAAATAAGAAGAAGTGTAAGAAGAAATAACGTTGAAAGAATCAGTAACGGACATTACCTCTTCTTTGAAGCGCCTCTTTGAGACCTCTTCTTTGGGCACTACAATTGGCCTTTGAAGAATACCAGGACCTCTAGGATGTTTCTAGGGAAGTGGGGAAGTGAAATGGGCATGGATTGGCCGAGCTTGAATGCTCAAATTGGTGTGAAGAGGAGAGGGAGGAGGTTCTCTTTTATAAGGGAGGAGAGGGGCACCTTTGGAAATATAAGAAATATTAGTTTATATTAAATCCCAACCCCACATAAAAAAATCCAAATTGATTCATATCTAATGATTAGATGAGATAGGGTTTTAATTTCATCAACAAATAAATTTAGACATGTTAGGAATTTATTTTAAACATTATCAACTTGATTTATCCTTATTTATCAATTTTATTTTATTTGTGGTAATAATATTCTAAATTTTAAATTATTATAAATAATTATATATGGGTTGTGAATTTTACATAATTTGAAACTTTATGACATTTTCGACTATATAAATTTTAATTTATAATTTTTAAATATTTTTGTGATTTTTAAACAATTTTATAATATGTTATTTTTATAAAATAACAATAGAGTCAATTTTGACACTATTCATTTATTTGAATTTAAATAAAATATATACAGAAGATATGTTCGAACTACAATCTTTAATTGATTCATAAAATTTCATATGTATCTAGAAAATTAGTGGAGCACATTAAATAGTTCATATAGTATTTATTTTAATATTTTTAAAACCATTTATTTGATATTTTAATTAATAAAATAATTTCAACATCACTATTGTGTCATAATTAATGATAATTATTTAATCCCTAAAAATTATAAATAAATTCCTATGATGTATACAATTGTATTAGTTTTCAGTATACTATTCATGTTCGAAGTTACATTATGTTTATCAATAAATTAAAATTATTATACTTATAAGATTTAAGAAAGTGACATGTTGTCACATTCTTTGGTTTTAATAATAATTAAATTATTTTCATGGAAAAAAGTCTATTAAATGAATCAAATCCTACCCTTAGGTGATATGGGTCGACTTTTAGTCATCCAATAGGATTTAGACAGGTTTTAGGGTAATATTATAATCTTATATTTACCCTTAATTACCAAATTTACCTTTGACTATGGTAAATAAAATTTACCGTAGATACTATTCATAATGCCCAAAAATAACAAGTAGCTTGTTAACATAATTTGGACCCACTGATTCTGAATATTGAATCCATTTTTCAAAATTCAAAACATATAATATGCATTAATTAATTTATAATAAACCTCGTTGTTAAGAAAACGGGTTTTAGAAGTTAAAACATTGGCAAAGATTGAAGTGTTTTTACCTATGAATTCAATGTGAAATTAATGCTAAGGACATATATTATATTAAATGGAAAAAATATATTATATTTATACTTTAAAACAATTAAATATTATAATTTAACCATATAAATTAACTCAATGAAAAAAGTTGTTTTTAATTAAAAATTGGCGTATTTTTACTATTCATCAAAATATGAAAGTTATCAGAAAAATGTCAAAAATTTATCCAAAGTATATTTTTATACCCTAATTCAAAAGAAGAATTTTATTTTGTCAAATTGAACTTATAAACATGTCAAAAACTAGATTTAATGTGGATGCGCTATCAAAAGGCGGCAAAACTGCATTTTTTGAAAAATACTTATTTTACCCGATAAATTTATTTTGTTCTCTTACCATATTCTAGAAAATGTGTAAGATGAATAATAAAATTCAAAATGTAGTTAATACTACTCATAACAGCTAGTTCATAATAATATATCATAGTTTAGTGAAACCTGGTATTGCGTAATACAAACACTATCGAGGAAGGTTGCGATTGTGTGTAATGCAAGCCAAGTCCGTATTTTGTGCTGTGAAAGATTCCTTTGGTGTTGTGTATAACATAAGACATAAAAAAAATATTTCTCATAATATCTCAGGGTCTTACATTCTACCCACGTTAAAATGAATTTTGCCCTCGAAATTCATCACTTTATTACAAATAGATGAGGATTCCTCTCCCTCATCATATCCTCAAGTTCCCCTGTAGCTTCTTCTAATTGGTGGTTCCTCCATAAAACATTCACCAAGCGAGTGGTCTTGTTCCATAGGACTTGTTCGCAACGATCCAAAATCTATATCGGTTGTTCTTCATAAGAATGATCTTGCTCCAGCGGTATAACTTCTGAGCTGAGTACATGTGAAGGATCGGGTATGTACATTATCAAGAGAGATACATGGAACACATCGTGAACTTGAGAGAGATTTGGTGGAAGCTCCAATCGGTAAACTACCTTCCCAACACGATCCAGAATTTCAAAAGGACCGATATATCTAGGGCTCAACTTTCCCTTCATTACAAATCTCATGACCCTCTTCCAGGGAGATATTCATAAGAACACATTATCACCCACTTCAAACTCTAGGTCTTTTCTTCAGTTGTCGGCATAACTTTTCTGTCGACTCTGAGCTGGTCTTATGTGTTGTTGAATAGATCTGACCTTTTCTGCCATTTCATCAACAAGATCAGGTCCTAATAGCTTTCTTTCCCCGACTTCTTCCCAGCATGTTGGAGTCCTGCGTTTCTTTCCATAGAGAGCATCATAAGGATCCATCTGAATACTGGAGTGAAATATATTATTATAAGAAAATTCCACCAAAGGTAGGTGTTGATCCCAACCACCTTTGAAATCTATAGATCAAGCTCTCAACATATCTTTTAGAGTTTGAATTGTTCTCTCAGAATAACCATCTATCTGAGGATGATAAGAAGTGCTGAAACTAAACTCTATATCCAGAGTATGATAAAGACTTCGCCAAAACATTGAGTTAAATCTCGGATCCCGATCTGATATAATCAAACGAGGTACTCCATGAAATCTTACCACATCCTTTACATATATCCTGGAAATCTGATCTAGAGAGAAATACTCTTTAATAGAAATGAAGTGTGCAGACTTTGTATGAAGATCAACTATAACCCAGATAGAATTATTGCCTTTGGATGTTTTAGGAAGTCTGGTGACAAAGTCCGTAGTGATGTTTTCCCATTTCCATTCAGGTATGGGTAATGGTTGTAACATCCCCTTAGACTTCTGTCTCTCGGCTTTAACTTGCTGACAAACCAAGCATTGAGAGATATATTCCGCAACATCTCTTTTCATGCAATCCCACTAGAAGTACTCTTTCAGGTCCTTATACATCTTCGTGCTTCCAGGATGAATAGAGAATTAAGAACTATGAGCCTCATCCAGCAGCTCCTTCTTTAATTCTGGGATGGGAGGAACACAAACCTGATTCCTGAACTTTATTATCCCATCACAATCAAGGTTGAATTCAGGAATATTTCTCACCTTCTTTTGTAACTCTACATCTTCTTTCTGCACCTATTTAATCATTACATGTATATATGGTTGATCATTCAATTGAGAAATATATGATTTTCCCCTTTCATTATAATTCCAAGATCCATCCTTTGTAAATCCATAAATATTGGATCTTTTGTGATCCTTATCATGGATAAGCTAGCATGGTCTTGTCGACTTAATGCATCTGCCACCTTGTTTGTTTTCCCAGGGTGGTAATGAATTGAGCAGTCGTAATCCTTAATCAGCTCTAACCATCTTCTTTGGCGCATATTCAGATCTTTTTGTGTGAAAATATTCTTCAAACATTTATGATCAGTATAAATATCACACCTTTCACCATAAAGGTAATGCCTCCAAATCATTAATGCAAAGATTACCGAGGCTGACTCCAAATCATGTGTTGGGCAATTTTTCTCATGGATTTTCAACTGTCGTGAGGCATAAGCTATCACCATATCATTTTGCATAAGAACACACCCCAACCCCTTCTTGGATGCATCACTGTAGATCACAAACCATTCTCCACTACAAGGAAGTTTGATCACAGGTGCACTGGATAACATTCTTTTCAACTCCTTGAAATTCTCTTCACATTCCTTTATCCAAACAAACTTAACTCCTTTCCGAGTCAACCTGGTGAGTGGATTAGATAATCGTGAAAAAACATTCTCAAAACGTCGATAATATCCAGCCAAACCAAGAAAACACCGGATCTCAGTTACTATTGTTGGTCCTGACCATCTTTCGATAAACTCTATTTTTGCTGGATCCACAAATATCCCCTCTTTTGAGATTATGTGACCCAAAAATGAAACTTTTTGAAGCTAAAATTTACACTTGGTAAATTTGGCATAAATCTTCTCCTTTCTCAGGGTCTTCAATATAATTCTCAAGTGATCTTCATGTTATTCCTTGCTCTTTGAATAGAAAAGAATATCGTCTATAAAGTCTACCAAAAACTGATCAAGATAGTCTCTAAAGACTCTATTCATCAGATCCATAAAGATAGCTGGGGCATTAATAAGACCAAATGGCATCACTATAAATTCATAGTGTCCATACCTTTTACGGAAACTCGTCTTTGGTATATCCTCACTTTTGACCCTTAATTGATGATACCCTGAACGAAGATCAATCTTGGAAAAGTATTGAGCTCCGCGTAGTTGGTCAAATAAGTCATCAATGCGACGGAGAAGATATTTGTTCTTGATAGTGATCTTGGTAAGTTCTCGATAATCAATGCAGAGTCTCATTGATCCATCTTTCTTCTTAACAAATAGAACAGGTGCTCCCCAAGGTGACACACTAGGGCGTATGAATCCCTTATCATGATTCTCTTGGAGTTGCTTCTTCAATTCCTACAACACAATTGGGGCCATTCTATAAGGTTTCTTTGAAATAGGAAAAGCACCCGGTACGAGTTCTATTGAAAACTCAACTTCATGATTAGGTGGAAGACCCGGAAATTCCTCTAGAAAGACATCCTCAAACTCCCGTACAATGGGCATATTCCTAATCGTGAGTTCCTCACTAACCATTTGAGATAAATAACCTTCATTTAGTGGAATCAGGACCCATAAGATGGAAGAAATTTCCACTGGAAGGTTATGTTCATCCTTACATCGATAGACGATCATAGATTGATTTGGAATATGAAATGTGACTTCCCTTTTTTGGAAATTGATATGAGCTCCATATAAAGAAAGCCAATACATGCCAAGAATCACATAAAATTCCACTATAGGAAGGATCAAAAGATTTGCAGGAAGCACTTTACCATAAATGTCAATCGGAGAAGAGTTATAATCTTTTGATGTGACTGTTGTGCCATTAGGAGTTGTCACAGCTAACTCAACATCTAATTGTGTAGCTAATACGGTGATACCCTTAGAAAATTCTTCAGAAATAAAAGAGTGTGTGGATCTAGAATCAAATAAAACATTTTCTACTTTAGAGTGGATTGTATGTTTACCTTTCACCACTTCTTTATCATACTCCACATCGCTGATAGAAATTGCATGTGACTTTCCTTTGTCTTTGGCCTTAAGAGTTTGTTGACGTCGATCATCATCATCAACCCTTGGATTTGGGAAATGATTGTGTAATATCCCATATAAGTAACGAATAATAGATATTTTTATCTATGTCTAATAATTAATTAGATAGTGTTTTAGAGTCTTAAAATGAGAATAAATCTAATCTTAAGCATGGAATACACTAATATTTTTAAAAGATTGTTTTATTGCCTATTGATGGAAAACCATTTCTAAATCAAACCTTTGACAATTTTAAAAGCTATATTTAACAAAATAAACTTATTATTTATTATTGGGACATTGAAATTTAAATTGGATAATTTTTTGGTATTTTTCTGACAATGTTCATTTTTTAATGAATAGTGAAAAATACTGCATTTTACATCAAAATTGCTTTTTCATATAATTTAATTATATGGTTAGATTACCTTTTGAATTGGTTTTAAAGTTCAATTAGAATTTATTTTTACCATTTAATCCAATAGTGGTCGTTGTAATTAATTTCACTTTGAAATTGGACTTAAACAAGTGTCAATATTTTAATACTTATTGTTTCATAAAAACACGATATTTGCTCAGACAATGGGAATTAATTATTAAATTAATTAATGTAACTTATATGTTTTGAATTTTTTAAAATAAACATCATTTTTGAACTCGGAATATCAAATATAGCTTAGGGTGGCGTTTTGGTATTTTTCTGAAAAACTTCAATTTTTGATGAATGGTCAAACCACTAAGTGGTACTTAAAAAAATGATTTTTCATTTAAATGAAATTTTACCACCTCTATCTTCTTAATTTCAAAAATCCGACATACATGGTTGTCATTAAGAAGTAAAATCATGTTCAATGGGATTAAAATAATTTTTTTGGTGAATAGTAACTTTTAAGTTTCCATCGCGATTATAGGTAATTAGTGTAATTTAAGGTAAGAATACTGTTTTAATAATATGAAATGACCTAGAAACATGTACTACCCTTATTGGATGTGTCATGGCCGACTGAGACAATCCATGGGTAAACATGGGGACCCCATGGAGCCACTTTGGTAGGAAAATGACATTAATATCTTTTTATTTAATGTTAAAGTAAAAATGTCACAAACATGAGTTGTTTTAAGATCAAAATTTTTACATGGGGTTATAAAAGTCATATTTTTTACTATAAATATTCATTATAAATATAAAAAGATTTCCTAAATCAAGATATTTTTTTTATAATTTTTAGACATTAAATAAATTAAATTACATATGAAATCATGATGATGCAGTGATTACCTCATTAATAATGGATTTAAATAAAATGAAATGATAATGTAAAATCTAAGACCTAAACAAGTCAAAAACATATTTTATGGGTATATTTCGAACCCTTATCACCTTATCCTCTAATTATATCACTGTGGGGCCTTTTAAATCTGAAACTCATTTTAACATAAAGTAACAATTCTTTACTTTCCAAGAGTTCCCCTCTTCTCCTCTTATAAAAGGCCCCCACCTCTACCACCTTACCCACACTTCCAAAGCCTTTGGCTCAGCCATACCCTGCTCATTTTGTCTCTCCAAATCCCTCTATTTCTCCTTGAAGCCTCAATTTGGGCAGAAGTCTTCCCAAGGAAGCCTTCGAGCTCAAATCAAAAAGAGTTGCCCGATTTAAAGGTAGCGTCTTCTCTTGTGTTCTTGTGTTTTATTTGGTTTCTCCAACCCCCTAAACTCTTTTTATTAATTTCTATTGTAAAAAAACCAGTATCTTCCATATACTAGGATGCTGTTATAAGATTTATTCGAGCTACACATACACACACCTACATCTAATGGTTAAAGAACATACTGTTTCTGTGGATGGAGAATTTCTGCCTCACGAAACGATGATTGTTCAATATTCTTTTAACACCTTCAAAGGTGGACATTAAGATGTCACTATATTTTTTTATGAAATATAATATGTTTATGTTTTCCTTAAGCTTATGTATTGTTCATTTATGTCATACCATTATGGTTTCCATTATGGGTAAACGTGATATCTTCATTTTAGGAAGTGCAGACTACCGCCCCCTCAAAGTGATTTGATTTGTTAATACCATATGTGGTACGTCTAAAGGATAGATTGAATGATATTATATATGATATAATACTGGAATTATAATATACCTTAATATCATTATGATTCCATTCCATAAAATATGAAATAGAAATGAAAGTAGTGTTCATGCGTACGTACGGCTTACCGTCTCCATGAACGGTGCATTTCATTTCTTACCTCTAAACGTTTTGTAATATTATAAATGCATGTATATACTGGATATATTTGATATATATGATATCTAAATCATTATTATACCTTTGTATATAATTGATATATGAACAACTTGAAATTATAAAGGGTTTATTTTTGACTCAAGTACCAATGATCGTTAAAACGACCGTTATTAACTTAAATAATTACATAGTGTTCATGACATGGAAATAAGTGATATAATAGGAATAATTAACTTTAAAAAGGATCTTAAACAAGTATAAATTAACTCATGTTTATTATTCAGGAGATTAAAGAACGATCAAGTCAATTCGGATACGAGGTATGGGACTTCGTCTCAATCTTGTTTCATTGAGGCATATTTTTGTTTTATACACATCCTTCTGTTATACGGTGTATAAAACCCTTTGAACTTTATGTTTATCCAAAAGGAATCTTTTTACATGAAGCATTTTACTAAACGACAAAAGGGAATTTTTTTTGTCGTACGTATGCAGCGACAACGACTTTTCCGCCGCCGTGACCATTATTTGAGTTTCGGCTTCCTCTACAAGCCATAACTTTTTTTAAAAGAAAAATATATACAATGTTTTACTTTTATTTTATTTTGGTATTGAAAATGGTTTTCATAATGTTTTAATATCAATGTGTTGTATTGATATCTTGTGATTGAAAATTGGAAATGTTATGTTTCATTTATGCATGTTTTATGTGATACGATTATGTTATGGTTCTTGGGCATTATTATGAAGACGGGTGGATCCGTTATAAACTAAGGGTGGGTGAGCCCGATATAGCTCTCCAATGCATTGGGTAATGCGAAGGGGATAAATGTTGAGGTTTCTCCGAAGAGATTTAGGGAATATACAGTGATGGGTATTCCCAATGTAACCAAGAGGGTTACTCCCTACTTAAGAATGTTATGAATTCCTCATGTTACCTTTATGTCTTATGATTTCTATGATTTATTCATGATTTGATGAGGTATGCTAATGTTCTTATGTTTTATGGGTAAAGTATGATTTCATTTTTATGTATATATGTACTCATGTTTCCTTTCCATATTTTTATATCCCTTACTGAGCTTTTTATGCTCATCCCAAGTTTCTGAAATGTTTTTCACAGGTCAAGGGAAAGGTACATGATATGATGATAGTGTCAAGGAAGTGTCAATAAAGAATCCATGCTTTATTTTAAATATATTTCCATTTATGGGAAAAATGAATACTATATTTTATATAACAACTTTGTTTAAATGTGGAATGTAATGAATGTTTTATGATATAATTATCTAGAAGTCTAAACCTGAAAATATCCTCAAGGTGTAATCTTGTAATAACTCAAGATTAATTAATGTTAAAGGCTGGGTCCTTATAGATGGAATCAGAGGTCGGTTTAGACAACTTTAGGAGTTATAAAATTGTTAAATTATATATTAATTTATGTTATAATTGAAATGATGTAGCATTTAATGATTACCATGTTGCTTCTCCTAAGATATTTCTATGTTAAGAATGGTTTTTCATAGCGGAAATAGAACAGATTTTCTGGGAAGTCATACTGAGGGAAATGACCTTTCATATAGGCATCCTGAGATGGTCAGAATCATAATTGAATAGTTAGTTATAGTGATGGATCAGTTGACTCAGGTGATAAATCTTGGTTGTGTTTACTGACGATATTTCGGTGTTTTCTAAAAGTAAAGAGGAGCATGAAATTCATTTAAGGGTTATATTCCAAACCTTAAAATAAAATAAACTGTATGGAAAATTCAGCAAGTGTGATTTTTGGTTACAACAAATTTCTTTCCTTGGTCACAATGTTTCTAAAGATGGGATAACTGTTGATCCTGCAAAAACAAAGGTTGTGGAAGAATTGACAAGACCCAAAAATGTAACTAAGATTCGTAGCATTCTTTGTTTGGTAGGCTATTACTGAAGGTTTGTTAGAAATTTTTCATGGTTATCTAGTCCAACGACAAAGCTAACTCGGAAGGGTGTTATGTTTATCTGGACAAAAGAATGTGATGAATGTTTTCAAGAACTGAAAAGAAGATTGTTGAATGCTCCAGTTTTGGCACTACCTTCCAGGAATGGTGAGTTTGCTATCTACAGTGATCCTTCATTGAAAGGACATGGTTGTGTCCTAATACAGAATGATCAGGTAATTGCTTATGATTCACGTCAGTTGAAAACTCATGAGGTAAATTATCCTACACATGATTTGGAATTAGCTGCTATTGCTTTTTCTTTAAAAATTTGGAGGCATCATTTGTATGGAGTAAAGTGTGAAATATATACCGATCACAAAAGTTTAAAGTATATATTCATTCAGAAAGAATTGAACATGAGACAGAGGATATGGCTAGAATTAATCAAGGATTATGATTGTACAATTCATTACCATCCGGGAAAAGAAAATAAAGTGGCTGGTTCTTTTAGTTTAAAAAGCAATGCTTCATTAACAATGTTGCGTTTGGAACGTGATCCTTTGGTTATGGAAATGATGAACTTTGGAATAGATGTTTTTGGTGCAGGATTTTCTTCTGTTTTGTTTCAGGTATCAGTGAAATCTTCTCTATCAGACAAAATCAAACAAGAACAGAAGCAAGACAGCGAGTTGCAGAAAAAGGTAGAGCTAGTTCAGAAGGGTATGTTGCCTAAATTAAATATTGATAATGATTTTTTTTGGCGATTTGGGAAGAGATTGTGTGTCCCGTGTGATTTACAGTTGAAGAGAGAATTGTTATGTGATGATCATAGTTCTCCGTTTTCAGTTCATCCTGGTAGTACTAAGATGTACAGAGGTCTACAAGAGTATTACTGGTTGGATGGAATGAAAAGAGATATTGCTGATTTTACTGTGAAGTTTTTGACTTGTCAATAGGTTATAGCAGAGCGGAATTTACCGAAAGGGATGCTTTAGCCTTTACCCTTGTCAGAGTGGAAATGGGAAATTATATCCATGGACTTTGTTGTGGGATTTCCAAAGACACCTCGAGGTAATAATGCAATCTGGGTTATTGTTGATCGCTTGACTAAATCTGCTCATTTCCTTGATATACGAGATACTTTTTCCCAAGATCAACTTTCCTGTTTGTATCATAAAGAGATAATCGCGTTACATGGAGTTCCTCTCTCCATTGTATCGGACCGTGATCTGAGGTTCACTTAAAACTTTTGGAAAGGCCTTCAGAAGTCGTTGGGTACTTAATTAAATTTTTGTACAACTTTTCATCCTCATTCAGATGGGTAGTCATAATGAACAATTCAGACTTTGGAATATATGCTACGTGCTTGTTCGATGGATTATCAGGGAAGTTGGGACAAACATCTTTCTTTGGTTGAGTTTTCTTATAATAACAGTTTTCATTCCAGTATACAGGTGGAACTATTTGAGGCGTTATATGGGAAGCAATTTCGAAATCCATCTTTCTGAGATGAAGTGGGTGAAAGGAAGCTGATGGGACCAGAATTGGTAGAAGAGTTGGCAGAAAAAGTTCAGCTGATACAGAAACAAATGAGAACAGCTCAGAGCAGGCAGAAGAGTTATGCGGATAACCAGAGAAAGGATCTATCTTTTGAGGTAGGTGATCATGTTTTCCTGAAAGTCTCACCATGGAAAAGTGTGATGCTATTTGTTAAGAAACGAAAGCTGAGTCAAAGGGTAATTAGACCATATGAAATTCTAGATATAGTTGGATCAGTTGCTTACCGAGTGGCTTTACCTCCGAGTTTATCTGAGGTACACAATGTATTTCACGTTTCGATGTCCAGAATGTATATTCCAGATCCATCTCATGTTTTGAGTCCAGAGGTAGTTCAGCTGGAACAGAACCTATCTTATGAGGAAAAACAGGGAGAAAGTGTGACTGAATAAGGTGATTCATCTGGTAAAGGTTTTGTGGAAAAACCACATGATTGAAGAGGCAACATGAGAATCTGAAAATGCAATGAGGGCTAAATACCCCCACTTATTCGATAAGTAAAAAAATTGCGGGGACGCAATTTCCTAAAGGGGGGAAGGATGTAACATCCCAAGTAAGTAATGAATTATAGATATTTTTATCTATGCCTACTAATCAATTAGTAAGTGTTTTAGAGGCTTAAAATGAGAATAAATCCAATCTTAAGCATGGAATACACTAATATTTTTAAAAGATTGTTTTAGTACCTTTTGATAGAAAACCATTTTTAAATCAAACATTTGACAATTTTATAAGCTCTATTTGACAAAATAAACTTATTGTTTATGATTGGGACATTGAAATTTACATTGGATAATTTTTTGATATTTTTCTGACAATGTTCATTTTTTAATGAATAGTGAAAAATACTCCATTTTACATCAAAAGTGATTTTTCATATAATTTAATTATATGGTTATATTATATTTTTAATTGGTTTTAAAGTTAAATTAGAATATATTTATACCTTTTAATCCAATAGTGGTCGTTGAAATTAATTTTACTTTGAAATTGGACTTAAACTAGTGTAAATTATTTGATACTTATTGTTTCATAAAAACAAGCTATTTGCTCGGACATCGGAAATTAATTATTAAATTAATTAATGTAACTTATATGTTTTTAATTTTGTAAAATAAACATCATTTTTGAATTTGGAATATCAAATATAGCTTATTGTGATGTTTTGGTATTTTTCTGAAAAACTTCAATTTTTTATGAATAGTGAAACCACTAAGTGGTACTTAAAAAAACTGATTTTTCATTTAAATGAAATATTACCACTTCTGTGATTTGAATTTCAAAAATACGACATACATGGTTTTCATTAAGAAGAAAAATGTGGTTCAATGGGATTAAAATAATTTTTTAGTGAATAGTAACTTTTATGTTTTAATCGCGATTAGAGGTAATTAATGTAATTTAAGGTAAGAATAATGTTTTAATAATATGAAATGACCTAGAAACATGTCCTACCATTATTGGATGTGTAATGGACGACCAAGAAAATCCATGGGTCAACTTAGGGACCCCATGGAGCCACTTTGGTATGAAAATGACATTAATATATTTTTATTTAATGTTAAAGAAAAAATGTCACAAACATGAGTTGTTTTACTAAAACAATTTTTAAATGGGGTTATACAAGTCACATTTTTTACTACAAATATTAATCCGAAATCTAAAAATATTTCCTAAATCATGATATTTTTTTATTATATTTAGACATTAATTAAATTAAATTACTTATGACATCATGATGATGCAGTAATTACCTCATTAATAAAGGATTTAAATAAAATGAGAAGATAATGTAAAATATAAGACCTACACATGTCAAACACCAATTATATGGGTATATTTAGAACCCTTATCACCTTATCCTAGAATTATATCAATGTGGGACCTTTTAAAATCCTATACTCATTTTGAAATAATGTAACATTTCTTTACTTTCCAAGAGTGCCCCTCTTATCCCCTTATAAAAGTCCCCCGCCTCTACCACCTTACCCACACATTCAAAGCCTTTGGCTCGGCCAACCCCTGCTCATTTTGTCTCTCCACATCCCTATATTACTCCTTGAAGCCTCACTTTGAGCAGAAGTCTTCCCAAGGAAGCCTTAGATCTCAAATCAAAAAGAGTTACCCGATTTAAAGGTAGTGTCTTCTCTTGTGTTCTTATGTTTTATTTTGCTTCTCCAACCCCCTAAACTCTTTTTATTCACTTCTTTTGTAACAACACCAGTATCCTACATATACTAGGATATTGTTATAATAAGTATTCGTGCTAAACATACACACACCTACATCTAATGGTTAAAGAACATACTATTTCCGTGGATGGCGAATTTCTGCCTCACGAAATGATGACTGTTCAATATTATTTTAACACCTTCAAAGGTGGCCATTAAGATGTCTCTATATTTTTTTATGATATATAATATGTTTATGTTTTCCTTAAGCTTCTATATTTGTCATTTATGTCATACCTTTATGGTTTCCATTATGGGTAAACACGATATCATCATTTTAGGAAGTGCGGACTACCGCCCCCTCAAAGTAATTTGATTCGTTAATACCATATGTGGTACATATAAAGGATATATTGAATGATATTATATATGATACAATACTGGAATTAAATATCTTTATATCATTATGATTCCATTCCATAAAATATGAAATAGATATGAAAGTAGTGGTCATGCGTACGTACGGCTTACCGTCTCCATGAATGGTGTATTTCATTTCTTATCTCTAAACATTATGTAATATTATAAATTCATGTATATACTGGATATATATGATATATCTGATATCTAAATCATGAGTATAACTCTGGATATAATGGATACATGAACAACTTGTAATTATAAATGGTTTATTTTTTACACAAGTACCAATGATCGTTAAAACGGCCGTTATTAACTTAAATAATTACATAGTGTTCATGACATGGAAATAAGTGATATAAAAGGAATAATGAACTTGAAAAAGGATCTTAAACTAGTAGAAATTAACTCAAGTTTATTATTCAGGAGATTAAAGAATGATCAGGTCAAGTCGGATATGAGGTATGGGACTTCGTCTCAATCTCCTTTCATTGAGGCATATTTTTGTTTTATACACAACCTTCTTTTATACGGTGTATAAAACCCTTTGAATTTTACATTTATACAAAAGGAATCTTTTTATACGAAGCATTTTACTAAATGAAAAAAGGGAATGTTTTTGTCGTACGTATGCAGTGACAACGACTTCTCCGCCGTTTTGACCATTATTTGAGTTTCGGCTTCCTCTACAAGCCATACATTTTTTTAAAAGAAAAATAAATACCATGTTTTAGTTTTCATTTATTTTGGTATTGAAAATGGTTTTCATAATGTTTTTATATCAATGTTTTGTATTGATATCTTGTTATTTAAAAGTGGAAATGTTATGTTTCCTTTATGCATGTTTTATGTGATACGATTATGTTATAGTTCTTGGGAATTATTATGAAGACGAGTGGTTCCGTGATAAACTAAGTACGGGTGAGCCCGATATAGCTCTCCAATGCATTGGGTAACACGAAGGGGTTAAACGTTGAGGTTTTTCTGAAAAGATTTAGGGAATATACTGTGATGGGTATTCCAAACGTAACCAAGAGGGTTACTCCCTACGTAAAAATGTTATGAATGCCTCAAGTTACCTTTATGTCTTATGATTTCTATGATTTATTCATGATTTGATGAGGTATGCAAAAGTGAATATGTTTTATGGGTAAAGTATGATTTCATTTTTATATATATATGTACTCATGTTTCCTTTCCATATTTTTATATCCCTTACTAAGCTTTTTATGCTCATCCCAAGTTTTTGAAATGTTTTTCACAGGTCAAGGGAAAGGTACATGATATGATGATAGTGTCAAGGAAGTGTCAATAAAGAATCCATGTTTTATTTTAAACATGTTTCCGTTAATGTAAAAAATGAATACTATCTTTTATGTAACCACTTTGTTTAAATGTGGAATGTAATGCATGTTTTATGATCTAATTTTATAAAACTCTAAACCTGAAAAGATCCTCAAGGTGTAATCTTGTAATAACTCGAGATTAAGTAATGTTTAATGCTGGGGCCTTATTGATTGGCATAATGCCCCATCTCCTTGCACTTGAAACATTGAAGGGTAGTAGGTTTATTCTGCGTATCCCTTCCATTGTTTGCATCAATAGATATCTTCTTCCCATTACTTCGACATTCAATTGCCCGATGACCTTCTTTTCAACACTTATAACATTTGCTTGTCCCCTTAAGAAAATTTACTCCATGTTTCATTCCACACTTTGAGCATAAGGGAAAACTCATCTTCTTTTCAGTGTGCTCTTTAGATTTTCTTTTGAATTCCATTTTCCTCTTCTTATCAAACCCATATGACTGATGGGTTACAACAATCTCCATCTCAACCTTGAGAGCACATCGAACTATTTCCTCATAGCTATTGAAGTCCCTTATGGCTAACGCCCTTCGAAGACATGGTTTTATGCCACTAATGAATCGATCGATCTTACTCTCAGGTTGGATAATAATACCAGAAGCATACCTTGCAAGTCTTGAAAAATTTGCTTCATAGGTACCAACAGATTCATCATCCTTTTGCTTTAGTTAAAGAAAATATTTATCCATCTTTTTTAGGAGAATACTAGGGAAGTACTTATTGGAAAATAAGTTTTTGAACTCGTACCATTCTATGGACTCAATTTTATCTCTTGGTGTCATATTCTTGATAAGATTCCACCATTGATCAGCATCACCGTCCAAACGATACACTGCTAAGATGACTTTATCATGTTCAGAACATTGAAGAACTGAAAATATCTTTTCAATAGTACTAATCCATTGTTCAGCAACTGATGGATCAGTAGACCCACTGAATGAAGGTGGACACTGCCTCATGAAGGATTCAATAGAATGTTGATCCTTCCTTTTTTTCATTTGGATGTCCTGCTTGTATCATAGCTTGAGAAATTTGTGTGAGCATGGCTACAAGATGTTGCATTCCGGCTCCCATAACGTTTGGTTGCTCAGGGGGACAACCATTCCATTGCCCGTCGCATTACGCATTAATATGGTTTCTTCGGGTTCCAGCCATTGACTAAAACCAAGAATAATAGTGTGAGCAACACTAATTATAATAGGAAAACCAAATAATCAAGAATAAAATTTCTCACTTAAGGTCTTATCCTAGGTTATTCATGGTCATTTCTAAAACACTAAGAGTGTGTTATATGCTTAGACATATCTATAGGATTCCTACTAAGGCTTTCACATCCTAGTTTCCAAAGGTTGAATATACCTTTCCTCTGATACCAACTATAAAGCCCTATAATTTACATACTTTGTTAATACATCAAAATTGAAGCATAATTATTACAACATATAACAAAACCATGAAAGGACTGTATAGGTATACTGTCTTTAGAAACTGGGAAACATAATCATCTGGTTCATAAAGCATCTAAACTATCTCCCATTTATTTCATCATATCTATAGTCCCTTTTTGGAATATCTTACTTAATAACCTTCTTCCTGACCTGGGGAAAGAAAACATACAAAAGGGTGAGCTCAAATGCTCTGTAAGGGTAAACAAAATAAATATCAATCACAACAAATTCATAAGAACATAACATTTTGGAAATCTTTCCCTGTAAAAGAGATCATATTTTCATAACATTGGATAAATCATGGTAGTAAAATGTAATCCCAATAGTCATAACTTAAAACATGAAACTTTGTGACATACACACATAATCATAGGGAATCATTTCTTGTTAGTCAAGACTCATTGCCATGACTATCTTAGTGGACAAAGTCCAATTCTAAACCGAGCTCACTCCTCATTTCAGTCCTGTTTCACTGAACCGGTTTAAAATGTTGTTCCAGCCATGTCTATCTCATGAGATATAAAAATTTTACCCAATGCATTGGAGGGAGATATAGGTCCCACCCATCTCATAATGATACCATTCTTATGTGTTCCACAAAATCAAAAATCATACATCATTGCATAACCCATGTAATAAAAATGGGATTCTTAAACATCATGACATCATAAAACATTTCATATAAGATAAAATAATTCATAAAAATAATTCCATCACAACATAATCAAATCAATGTAATAATAGGGATAGAAATAGAACCCTATATTATCTTAGATGGAAAATAATTTTGATAAAACACTTGAACTCCATTCTTAAGGAAAATATCCTTTCTTCTTCAAATTTTTTTTTCCTTTCTTAACATGTCATATAATTTTAAACTAAAAGAAGTTGATTAAAAATAAACATGAAAACTTATAAAGGAAAATTCTTGGAAATAATGTTTTAAAAATCCATTCATGCCGTATATAAAAAAACATTCTTCTTGTACTATTTTCAGAAAAGTCAAAAGTACCTCGTACAAAAAACGACAAAAGATTCCTTTCATATATTTTACTAAAAACTCACCGAAGGGTAAAATTGGATTTAAACAATTTTATGAGGATATAAATAATATTACATATTGAGAAACATGGATGTGGATGATAAATATTACCCAGTAAATTCTGAAGTATAAACAATCTCGGATAAAAACGAGATTGCGAGATTTTCCCTTACCTTAGGTCCAATTTTCTTCGTAAGTGTCTGAATCTCTTGTATAATGATTTAAATAATGTTATTGACTTATTCCAGAATCATACCTATTGTATTGATATCATATATGGTAATATTCTTAGCTTCTTATTAGTAATATTTCAAAACTACTTGTTATTCGGGTGTTTATGACTTTTTGTTCTTATGCGTGTTTTGTTGACTAAATTCTTATTCTTCTCTTTAGGTTATAGATACCTCATTTCCAGAATGGTATTAGTGTACTATATATCATATTTATTGATTAAATTCATTTATATAATCATTATGCAACGAAGATCATGTAGAACGAATCGCATCACATCGTGGAGATGGTATTCCGTACGTACGCACGAGCGATGATATCGTTCCCATGATCATGGAATTGTATTGGAGAGTATGTATACTATTTCAGAATCAATAATACTTTACAATAATCATATATAGTAAATTATTTTCACCATTATACCCATCCATTTAAGGTGGTGATGGAAAATAGATTACACCACAGCGTGGAGACGGTATTCCGTACGTACGCACGCACGGTGATTTCATTTTCTGTAGGATGAATAGATGGTGAAATAGGGTTCTTTCACACTTATAATAACATATCAGTATATGAATGATACATATGTTATTAATTAATAATGAAAAAACTAAATAAGAATAAGTGGATGAAGAAATAATGTTGAAAGAATCGGTAACAGACATTACGTCTTCTTTGAAGCACCTCTTTGAGACCTCCTCTTAGGGCATTAATATTGGTCGTTGAAGAAGACCAGGACCTCTAGGATGTTTCTAGGGAAGTGGGGAAGTGAAATGGATAGGGATTGGCCGAGCTTGAAGGATCAAATTGGTGTGAGGAGGAGAGGGATGAGGTGCCCTTTTATAAGCGAGGAGAGGGGCACCTTTTGAAATATAAGAAATATTAGTTTATATTAAATCCCAACCCCACATAAAAACTTCCAAAATGACTCATATCCAAATATTAGATGAGATACGGTTGTAATATCATCATAAAATAAAATTTAGACATGTTAGAAATTTATTTTAAACATTATCAACTTGATTTATCCTTATTTATCAATTTAATTTTATTTGTGGTAATAATATTCTAAATTTTAAATTATTATAAATAATTACATATGTGTTGTGAATTTTAAATAATTTGACATTTTATGACATTATAGACCATAAAAATTTTAATTTTTAAATTTTAAATTTTTTTGTGAATTTTTAACAATTTTATATTATGTTGTTTTTATAAAATAACAATAGTGTCAATTTTGACACTATTCATTTATTTGAATTTAAATAAAATATATAAAGACTATATGTTCAAACTAAAATCTTTAATAGATTCATAAAATGTAATATGTATCTAGAAAATTAGTTCAAAACATTAAATAGTTCATATAATATTTATTTTAATATTTTTAAAACCATTTATTTGATATCTTAATTAATAAAATAATTTCAACATCACTATTGTGTCATAATTAATGATAATTAATTAATCCCTAAAAATTATAAATAAATTCCTATAATGTAGATAATTGTATTAAATTTCTGGACACTATTCATTTTTTAAGTTTCATTAAGTTTATCACTAAATTAAAATTATTATACTTATAAGATTTAAGAAAGTGACATGTTGTCACATTTTTTGGTTTTAATAATAATTAAATTATTTTCATGGAAAAAAGTCCATCAAATTAATCTAATCCGACCCTTAGGTGATATGGGTCTACCTTTAGTCATCAAATAGGATTTTGGTAGGTGTTAGGGTAATTTTATAATCTTATATTTACCCTTAATTACACGATTTACCTTTAACGATGGTAAATAAAATTTACCGTAGTTACTATTCATAATGCCCAAAAAAAAAGTAGCCTATTAACATAATTTGGACCCACTGATTCTGAATATGGAATCCATTTTTCAAAATTCAAAACATATAAGTTGCAGTAATTAATTTAAAATAAATCCTGTTGTTAAGAAAATGGGTTTTAGAAGTTAAAACATTGCCAAAGATTGAAATGTTTTTACCTATGAATTCAATGTGAAATTAATGCTTATAACATACATTATATTAAATGGTAAAAATATATTCTATTTATACTTTAAAACCATTCAATATTATAATTTAACCTTATAAATTATCTCAATGAAAAATGTTTTTTTAATTAAAAATTAGCGTATTTTTACTATTAATCAAAATATGAAAGTTATCAGAAAAATGTCAAAAATTTATCCAAAGTAAATTTTTATACTTTGATTAAAAATAAGAATTTTATTTTGTCAAATTGAACTTATAAACATGTCAAAAACTAGATTTTATGTGGGTGCACCATCAAAAGGCGGCAAAACTGCATTTTTTTTAAAATACTTATATTACCCGAAAATTTTATTTTTTTCTCTTACAATATTCAAGAAAATGATTAAGATGAATAATAAAATTCAAAATTTAGTTAATAATATTCACAATGGCTAGTTCGTAATAATATATCATTGTTTAGTGAAACCCGGTATTGCGTACTACACACGCTATCGATGAAGGTTGTGATTGCGTGTAATGCACGCCAAGTCCGTATTGTGTGCTGTGAAAGATTCCTTTGGTGTTGCGTATAACATAAGACATAAAAAAATATTTCTCATAAAATCTAAGGGTGTTACAATCAATACTCGCTCCATCATAAGGACACATCTGAGTTTGGTCCCTGATACATCACAACAGACTACATAACCTATGCCCTCCTCTGGAAGCCTTAAGATAGGGGAACTAATTAGTCTCTGCCTCAGCTCATGAAAACTCTACTGGCATCACTCCAACCACAGGAATGGTTTCCCATTCTTCGTCAATGCTGATAGAGGTGCGGAAAATTTTTAGAAATCTGGTACAAATCTTCGGTAGTATCCTGCCAAATCCAGGAAACTTCGTGCCTCTGTCACACTCTTGGGTGGATCCCAAGCAAGTAATGCTTCAATCTTCACTAGATATACTGAAAATCCAGCCTCGGATATGACGTGTCCTTGAAAGAGAACCTCTTGGATTGAGAACTAGAACTTTGAGAGCTTACCATAAAGCAGGTGCTCTCGAACTATGTCTAGTACTACCTGAAAATGAAAGGCATGCTCCTCGTCAGTAGTTGAGTAGATAAGAATTCCATCAATGAAGACCACCACAAAGAGATAAAGGTATGGCTTAAAGATCATGTTCATGAGATCCAAGAACACTGCTGGAGCTTTGGTTATACCGAATGGAATAACCAAGAACTCTTAATAGCCATACCAACCTATGATTGTTGTCTTATGCACATCCTCATCTCATACTCTAAGATGGTGATAGCATGATCATTGGTATACCTATGAGAACCAATGTGCTCCCTTCAGCTGATAAAAGAAGTCTTCAATCCTCGGGAGTGGGAACTTTTACTTCACGGTCACCTAATTCAGGCACCTATTGGAGACACAATGTCTCAAGCACCCATCAGCCTTCTTCGAGAACAAAATTGGGGCTGCCCAAGGGGAAATACTAGGCCGAATGAATCCATTCCCATGTAAGTCCTTTAACTGTACCCGTAGCTCACGAATCTCCATGGGGTCCATTCGATACACTAGTGTAGATATCAGTGACATCTCAGGATACAAGTCAATGTAAAATTCCACCTATATATAAGGATATAGACCCGGAACATCATCAGGGAAGACATCCGCAGACTGGTCCACCACTACAGGATCACTATTACACTCCACATCAACCGCTCTGAGGGTAAGGCTAGCCATCTGATTAGTGATCGGCTACACTCTCCTCTGGGTAAGTCCATCCTATGTTGCAAAGGCTCTGTTCTCTACAGTGACAGTAAACCTGGTCCCATCTGTGTGGACACACCTCACTTTGTGCCTAATATAGTTAATTTGAGCATGGACTGTAGATAACCAGTCTATACACAAGATGATATCACAAGGCCTCAATGCCGCTACTAGGAGATCTTCACCGAAGCTCTCACCACCTAGAGTAAGCTCACACTGCCATCACATGTGTGTAATCATCGAATCCACTCCTGTAGGAGTCTCTAGCCAAAAGGATCGAGCTAACAACTCTGTCAGAATCTTCGAGCTCCAAATGAGAGCAATGGAAATAAAATAATGACTAGAACATGTGTCTATAAGTACTGCAGTTAAGGTGAAACAGACACAAATCGTACCACATATCATATCCAGAGCACCGTGATCGTAGGCCTTAGCTGCCTAGAGCTGGGCTCTCCCGTGTCCACTTACACCATGCGGTCGGGGTGAACCTCCTGGTGGTGGTGGCGGTAACATCTCGAATCATCTCCCAACGCCAACTACCTGGCCAGCTCCTCTGCCATGTCCGCCTGCTCCCTGTGGACCTCCTCGGTCGAATCTCTGTCTCTTCTTGGGAGGTCCTTCAACTGTCTGCTGATCATTCGTATGGTTGGTCGGACAGTCATGAGGCATGTGACTTTTTCCGTCTCATGCGTAACTCTGTTCGCTCCTTGCATTACTAGATCTGCCTCAGGTGCCCCGCTGAATCATCCATGAATCCTGGGATTGTCCCCCTGAAGGTCTAGTCTTTTTGGAACTTTGTGTCATCTATCTGCTAAAAGCTATAGAAGACTCTAATATCTGACGACTGGTGGTGGGTCTCGCTGCTAGTGACTGCTCAGCAATGAAAAACTCCACTAAAATGGATCTCTCTAACACCCCCTCCTGCGTCGGGATGTTGAGTGAGATCATCGAAGCCCTGATCTCTCACCTGAGTCCCTACTCGAGAGTCAGGGGCCTAAATAATGGGACTCACACCATATCTGTGGAGTAGGATGAGATTTATATGACCCTTAATGAGTATATATCCATATTCATGCTGACCAGCTGCAGAAGAAGCATCTCCTGTAAGCGCACTACGTGAAGAGTGTCTAGAAAAAACTCTGTCTGAAATAGGCTCTAGATGTCTGTCCAGAGAAGCATCACCCCATTGTGATCCTGGAACATCAAACTCCAACATCATCCTGCTGCTTCCTGTAGTATACTAGTGACAAGGATCAACATGAGATCATCTGGTGTCCCTACAAGTAGGAAAACTCTCACCAAATCCTACATCCAATCCTCAGCTACTTTTGGATCTATCTCTCCCCTGATCCTCGGTGGCCTCTCGTGCTGGAACTCCTGTAACGTGCTAAATTGGAATGCACCCTCTACTATTAGGGCTGGTTGAATTGGTGTCCCAATGGGTAATGGTACCCATGGTGCCTCCACTGGTGCCTCTACTGGAAGAGGGCCCTGCAAAAAGGCCACATTGCTCGGTGGGATATTAGTGTGTAATATATCCGGTACCCTATCTAGCTATCTGCGTGGAGGCATACTGAAATAAATAGGTGTTCCATGGTCAATAAGTCATACCTAGTGAGCTGACTCCAAGAGCTCACAAAGAATACTCTTGAAAACACACACTCAATCAGTGTTTTTGTGCTCTATGTCGGAAATCAAAGGTCTGGGTTTTGGTGTATGGATACACCGGCCGCCTCACCAACACTGGTTTCCCTAAACTGATAACCACACTCAATAACTTTACACTATTGCTTATAAAAAGATCTAATTCCTATGTTCTATGGTAGAACTGACTCCTCTAATACTAATTTCTCATGAGCCATCTCCTAGGGCCCATGCTGTGACTACCCCAAGCCCACCTTCTATAGGCTATGTGCTGGGGACTAGCACCGAAAACGTGTTCCCCAAAACTGGGAAGTCATTTGACTTTATAATCTGTACACACATGTAACAAACCCAATTGCATGATACAATCTCAAGTAATCTGACTAGTAAATAGAGTTATTGTAGTAAGTAATAGGGGGCCAGAATACCAGACCAATGGGAAAGTAAAAGGAAAACTGGAAAGTACAAGATGGCTGATAGGTGAAAAGAAGCTTCTTTGATCATCCACCACACATTATACCTGAAGGGTAGGTACAGCTCATGAATGGAAAAATATACAGTTCAACTGATGTAACGTCTACCTCTAAGCTACCTTCCGTCCTTGTACTCTCATCCCCAGTCAGCGATGTCCGTCATCTGCACCAAACACAATAGGGTGTAGGCATAGCCCATGTAGGTGTGAGTATAACAATACTCAATAGGGACCCCAAGACCCTCATGGTCACACATAATCCACAAAGGATAATCCAAAAAGCATGAAGTCTACTATCAACCCTACATAGATATATGCTCATACAAATACCTAAGTTATCAAGTATACAAATATCAATCATGAGGAAACACAGGGTTCGACCCATGATCAACCATTCCATAATGGAAAGAATATCACGAAGGTAAGTACCACACAAGTATGCCACACTGTAGAATAACACCATGGTATTACCATAAAGGAATGTACCATAAGGTACAGACTCATCTCACACCAGGTTTAACTTAAGTAATGCAGTAGAGATGATTAGATGTAAATACTGGATCAGCTAACTCTGTTAGGAGTTAGACCCACACAGGATCGCTTGGTGCTGACCCACACAGGATCACTCAATGCTAACCCACACATGATCGCTAGGTTCTGACCCACACAGGATCACTCGGTGGTGACCCACACTTGATCGATTGGTGCTCACCCACACAGGATTTCTAGGTCCTAACCGACACAGGATCACTCTTCATCCATCAGGTCACAACCAGCTACTGGGTTCCTGAACTACGCCTTCCTGTCACTGAGAGGTTCTGATGCACACGACATGGTTAGATACTCCAACTACCATGAATTCCCATTACGATTTATCTCAAAGGACCTCCACTTCATAGGGGACATAACACAACAAACGGTGCATCAATCAGCCACCCGGTCTGTGAGTTATTAGCCTTTTAGTCCCAAGGTCTCGGTTGGATTTGTGCTCGATCCAACACGACTATATTCCAACTTTATCCAAATATCCATTGGGGTATACTCAAATGTACTGTCTTTATCCATGGTTTCCAACACCACTGAAGGATCTTCAAACGGACGTCTGGGGCCAACGTTAAAGCCAAAAAAAGTGTAAATTGGTAATAGAGGGTCCGGGTCCGGTCCAACCCGGTCGGTCTGACCCGGCCCAAACCGGCCTGGGCTGAACTGATTTGGCTCGAATTGGCCCGGCTCTTGTCCCAGATCAGCCCGTTGGGTAGTCTGGCCCGCTTATCTGGCCCGTGCCTGCACTGGGCGGCCCGGCCAGGTGGCGCAGAGGCTGGTGGCCAGGAGGGCGGCGAAGATGTGGGGCGGCACAGCGGGGCCTCAGAAGGCGGAACTGCGGGGTGCCGTGGTGGGGCCACGGGGTGGCTATGCCATGGGGTCACACATCAGGGATACAGACGACGCAACAAGGCCGAAGACGGCGGAGGTAGCAGACGACGGCGGCTGCGGGCGGTGTCGCAGGGTAACGGAGCCGTGGATGGTGCGCGGGCGCGGGGCGACGCCATTGTCATCGTCGCAGCCAGCGATGGTGTCAGCCACCATTCTCATGTTTCACTGGTGCAAAACTTTATCACCGGTCACCAACACCATCGTGAAGAACACAAAAAAATATGAATGGAAGAGGGGTCAGTCCATGTTTTTTTGGCACACACCCTCCGCGTTAGGGCAGTAGCAAGTGGCACTATAGAATCATGAATCAAGAATCGTCAAACTCTAAAATTTCATACGAATCATGGATCAACTCATTTAGGCTGATCTGTGTTCGCCACACTTTCCAGGAATGGGGAATTTCATGATGTAAATATCAACCCCTACCTCGAAGGTTCATTGACAGAGGCTTGAGGAAGGATACGATGTCATTGGGGATAGTTGGACGTCAGTGACATCGACATTTCCTCGATTGGTAGTTCTTTCATTGTTGGAGATGTTCCTAATTGGAGAGCTTTATCCCAATAGTACTTCTCTCCCCAATTCTACCAAAATGAATGGTAGCCCACATAATAGAACATGTTATCTATTATGTTGGTTAGCATAATTTCAAAATAGATTAATTAATTAATTGATGTGCTGGCTTAATTAATTAAACGGGAGAGTTGGCATAATTATGTGGGGGATCTCAAGAAGGTTATCCACATTAAGAGGGAGTTCAAAGGTGTTCAAGGGGTTTTAAATCATTTGTGGTCCCCACGACCATAACCCACATGGAAGGGTTGGCTCAGGTAGTCTCCACCACTATATCCTATGTTGAGAGGTTTTAGTAAGGTGGTCCCCACCATTAAAACATCCACATGGAAGGTTTCAACCAAAGAAAATAAAAATGATACACATTTTTATTTTATTCTATTCATTCTAAAAAAACACTAAAACTTTCTTTCACTCTCGACCCACTACGGATGAGGAGATGGTCTCCTTAAGCGAATACTGGCACTGCAAGTTCAATGGTTCCCTCAGAATTCAATTCTGAGAACCGGTTCCAATGTTACAAAAACCCACTCAAACATTTACTAAAAGAACCCGAAATAAAGTTCAAAAATTCATTCTGGGAACTCTGGGCCTGGGAATCATGCACCATCAATTTTTACGGAGTCGTAAAATTCCCATATATTAAAAAGTTTACATGGAAATTACAGGTCTTTAGAATTTTCTTCATTAACATTATGGAATACCAAAAATTATAATTAAAAAACCACAATCTCCATGTTTATGTTTTCCCACCATAAGTGCACTAAAATATCCTTTCACATTTTAGTACATTATTGGGAAATATAGAAATATGAACAATATGAATCATCTAATAACACATTTAATTTTTATTTTCATAGGATGTGTTTTTTTATTTAAAACAAAATAATTTCATATTTATCATGATTTAATTAGAAAATATTTCTCTCTTTACATTATAGATCATCTACATCCTCCTTCCCCTCCATGATATTCACCTGGATGGATGGATGAGCAATAATTTGGGAATGTAATGACATTATAACTTCCCTTTATATTTCTATTTTTAGTATTTTCATATCAATGAAGACATAGTCTATATTTATCCACATTATGAATATGGTTGATAGATCCTTTTATGAAGAAAATTTGTCACCTTGTTTACCTTCCAAAAATGTTGTTCGTTTTAATTGTGGAGAAACCATTTTCCAATTATGTTATTGAACTAACAGAAGAAGGAATTCCAAAATTTTACTTTCTAATTTATGGATGGTGATATTTAAGCTGTATAAACACAATATATATGTCTAAAAGAAGTAATACTAGAAGATGATTATTGAAAGAAGGTAACCAAACATACATTGAAATGTATAAAGATGAAAAAGAATTTTTTAATGTTTTATATGTTTATAACTATGATTTTTTGATGACGCATATGGTTTTATTCCCTTGAAATTTTATAGAAATGGGAATACATAATGGTCTTCAGGATTTTATTTAAGAGTAAAAATGTCAGGTTTTTAAAGGAATACACAATTATATAGATGAGGAGGCTAGGGAAGTGGATTTATTTTACTAAGAGGAGGATTACTTAAGAAGATAATACTAGGTTGTAATAACACTCTCCAAAGATAATATGATGGTTGAACTTGTTTCCCCAACTATACTCAACTATAATTTAAGGGAGAAATCATTTATTTTGTATGGATTTTATGACATGATTTCTAAATTTTAATCAGCTTCTACATTGTTAATTATTGTGACTATAGTGTCCCCCATGGATTTTAAATAATTTGAAAACATATAAAATACATATATTATTAATTGGTTTTTTTCATTCTTTATTTTTCAGTTCATATGTTCTTATCTAGTCTCTTTTAAATTGTGTGTTCAAGTGTAGTTATTTTGGTGTGTCATTTATTCTATGTTCAGTTATATCATCACCATAGAATCACATAAATTCTTTTCATCTAAATAGAAATTTCCAATGGAAATATTCCAGTGTTTAAGAGCTCATTGAACCAAAAATTTGGTATCAAAGAATAATTTTTTCTATCTTTGATGACCAAGCCTAGGATATAATGTTATAAATCTTGATTCTGTATTATAGTTATTAATTTATCATTATAGTATTCCAATGATAAGTAGTTCCAAATTACTATTACCTATATCAGAATCTATTAAGAGTTAATTAATCCTAGAATTTTTATCATTATATAGGGTAATGTCCAGATAGAAAAGATGGATATAAAGGATTTTCTATTCTAGATTACAAAAATAGTTGATTTGCTACTATAAAAGGATCTGTTTCATCCATTAACTAGTGTAAATATTTATGTAATGAAGAAATAATAAAGGTAAAATCCATTTAAGAGATAAATTTTAGGGATCTACATTCCACTATCTCATATAAGTATTATAACATCACTATGTTTACTACAAGTTTTTAAATTAGGAATTTCTGAACTGATATGTATGAGAAGGTGGGAAAAATGAACATGGTGTTTTTATTGTAAATAGTATTTAGAAGGATTATTTCATAATAAAATTCAGTGGATGATCACATCAATAGCTTTAAAATTATTCATATTTAGTTGGAATTGATGACAGTGATTTCTGGAAATTATTATTGGGAGCTTTTATTGCTTTCATTACTCCTAGAATCATGGGATGTGATGGATACCATGTGAGTAACTCAAAGAGATAAGATATTTTTTAAGATGTCAGGGATTATATTCTGAATGAGTATTCACAAGATGTAATGATTACCATGTGGAATGTATGGGAACCTCCACATTATCAAAATGTCTTGGTAAGGGAAAAGGATAATGACTTTACAGTTATATTAGCTTAGTTTAAGGTATTTTGATGTGTTGTAATTGTGTGCAATTTCGTATCTAAAAATGTTTGTAGTTAAGAAAGATTCAATTCTATAATTAATGCTTCTAGAAATAAATTAACATATCTTATTTAAAAAAACGTGTTGTATTTTAATTAGTGTAACAAGTTCACTTGAGTTTTTTATTATAAAAACTAGAGGTCCATTTCATTATACATATCAGAGATGAAATAAGTGCAATTATTATTTCATATTATATGATATGGTACATCTTTATGATGGTGTATCTCCCAAAAATATCAGAAAGGTTAATGTTTCCTTTAATACCATGTACAAATCTAGACTGAGTTCCATGGATTACGATATATATTAAGGGTAATAAAGATATTTATTTCATTGGGATTGGTATATTATCTGGGTTTTTGTAGATCCTTTTTTATTGTTCGTTGGTAATTACAATAAGTTTAATAGTGGTTTAAAATGTACTAAAATATAGAACATTTTTTGAATGGTAGTTTCAGATAGACAATTTCATATTGGAAAAGAAACTTCCAAAATGTAATTGAATGAAAATTATGTACACTAATGTGAGAAGGGAATAAAAATCCTAGATACTAAAGGAATTTTGATTATCCAAATCATGGAGTACGGAACATGTAAAAGATTTCACTCTTAGGTATTAGGTGATGGTGTCTCCATAAATAAAAAGTAATTCTTCCAAGGATCTGAATTTAGAATTCATTCACATATATGTATGGATTAATACTTGGGTCTATTATTATAGAGGGTCACTATATTTTGTTACATTTATAAATTATGTACCACTGTATTGGTGGGTATTTTTTATCAATCATAAGCCTAAGGTATTCTGAAACATTTTTATGGGGATGATCCAGGGAGGTTATGTACACTGGAATAAAATTAAAAAAATTTTGAGGTCTGATAAGGGTGTGGAATATGGACGTTGTTTTCATAATGATCTACCAGTGTATGGGTACATCGTTTTGGAAGATTATACTAGTTAATCAAAAATAAATTGAGTTTTAGAGAGGATAAACTAGATATAGGTTGAAAAGGAAATGATAATTAAAATTCACGCTTGTTTTCCCAAAGACTTTTCTACTGAATCAATAAATTTTATAAAACAAATAATTTACTACATTCTTTATTACGAATTGTGGTTGGAACTTCTGAAATAATTTTGGTCAGGAATAATGGTCAAAATATCTAATATCAAATTATTAGGATGACTTGATAAGGTAAACATTGATTACAATAAAATAGAATTTATAAATGATGTGTTATAAGCATGTTACTCTATTCGGTATGTAAATGAATTTTTTTTTGATATTGGGATAATATCTCTCAAAAAATTTCAAAAAAATTGTATTTTTATGAAATCTTTTTTGTTAAAGATTATAATAAATTAGAATATATTATTTAAAATAAATTGTCATTAAAATATATGGTCCAAATAAATGGATGTCGAAAATTTATGGATGTTCTAAATGATTCAGGGACTACATCAGTTTCATAATCCTTAAACAATCTTAATGATTGTCCAAAAATATGTAAAATTATGAGGTAGTTACCAAGTCCAAAATTATAGGAAATATTAGGTATCGTGATGCTTGGGGATGATATCAAAAAGGTAGATTTGTTAAAGTGGTGAATCAAAAAATTGTACATCTACCAGGACAGTTGTGTAGGTCAAGCAATATTAAGATTTATTTTAAAATATAGGGATGTGATTGTAATTATTTTCTTTTAACACATGATGAATTACAAAAAAACATACAGGGGGATAACATTCTGAAAGATTCAAATCAATAATGTTTAGTTATGCGGGATTAAATATATTCTATATATGTTCTTAGAACATTGGAGATAATGGATACACCAATCTAGGAGGAATTATGTTAGAACAAATGTTTTTATCATCCAAAGGAAGAAGTGAACCACATACAGATGTACATGTAAAGGATTTTCATAAAGGGGTTTCAAAAAATGGATGGTATAGAAATTTTCAAGAACATTCCTCAAATTTATAAATTCGTCATTATTCGGATAGTGCTCAACATATTTTGCAAGGAATATGTACACTTTTATGAATTAGATTTGATGAAATAATTTCATTATGGGGACCTAGAAAAATAGATACACATGGAAAAAGTAGAATATTTCATGGTGAAATAGAACAATAATCTTATATTTAGGTTGAAATTAACACTCTATGGACTAAATATAAAATTAACGAAGTGGAATTGAAAGTTCAATGCCTTTATGCCAGAATAGAACTGGATCCATAGTAATGATAATCATTTATGTTACCGTAAGTAGTATCATTATAGGATTTTTAAAAATTGACATCTCTATATTAAAAACATTCTTATTTTTGATTGAGTGCATGAAATTATAAACTAGTTAAAAGAATATTTTTTAGATGTTATGAGTAGAATGATCTTGGTATGTAAAAATGGTTTTAAGGATGTAGATGGTAAGAGTATAATTATTTTGAAAAATTATCGTCACATAGTCTGATTACGACTAGGAGGTGTTGTAATGTTTCAGAATGATTAAGGTAAAACCAATTACCACTTCCAAGATTTACATTTAATGTTGATGTAATAGAAGTAACCACAAACTGAAGTTGAGGTTGTGTATAAGGAAATGTCTCCCCTTGCATCAAAAGTCAGATTCCCAATTACTTCCATGATTTAACATAGGTGGGATATTAAAATGTAGTGTGAGTGGTTATATGATTCATGGAATGACTCAGAATAGAACATTAAGATGTGAAAAAGTGGATCCTTTTGTAGCTCAATGGTTTTAAAAAAAATCATTGATTTAGAATGGATAAATTGATGTAAATGATTTCATACATTGAATTTATGGGTGAATGATAGAGATTAAATTTTCATAGTTTAACATAATTATTTAATTGAATTAATAACTTCCAAAAAATTTTTTGATCAAACTCCCATAAGTTATTGGATTTGTGGTCTGTTTTGGGTTTAATAAGAAAAATTCCAAACTTTTGGAATTTTTCTATTTTACGTTATTTATGTATTTAATCAAAAACTTATTATAAACTGATTTGATTTTTAAATTAAATATTTTATTATTCAATACACCTTGGTATTCTTCTAATTCATCTAGACTCAAATCTAAATCCCTTATTTGAAGGAACCAATAGAGCTCATAAGGTAGACCTCAAAATCTATGTATAGATTTGAATATTTTTTATTTTAAAAAAAACATGTTAATGGATGAAAAAATTGCACTAAACTTTGACAATGATAAAGATATTATCTAGAAGACCAACATTCATAATTATAAAACCACTTGATTATTTCAATATCAAGTCCATTAATTCATGGGAAATTAGATTTCTGAAAGGAATATATTCTTCATGGCCAAAATAAATTATTGGAATAGATTGGAAATAAAATTAAATAAATATGGAATATAAGGTGTAGTTTTTTGGGTCAAACAAACAAGATAATTTTTATCAACATTCCATAATACTATGTTGGGAAATTTGGTCATTAATGGTGTCTACCACGTGAAATATTTCTGATAAGAAATTCTAAATCCAAAAAAAATCACCCCTTTTCCATAAAAATGCATCCTCTATCATTCTCAAAATGGGGGAAACTCTAGGTTGTAATTTTATATAGTTTTCTGGTTTATTTTTTGCCTATTATTATTATTAATTTTAATATATTTTACTATTCTTATTCATCAAGCTCACTTATTTTGGGTTATTGTGTTTCCCCCAAGTTCATATCCCCCACGTTCTCGCATACATAGAATCATGAGTAAGTCACCAAAAGAATTTCTCTAAGGAACAATCAAGTGTTGAACCCAATTCATTTGACATTCAATTTAATTTTTTTTTATTTTCTTATAATTAGGTCAAGGGGAGTCTTAGTGGTTATGTAGTCTTTGTGTCTCAATTTTCCACCTGATGCTTACCATTATCTTCAACAATATTTTCCCTCGATCGAGGAGGTGGATGTGTGGTATCCTGGTGATCATTGAGTGCACAATTTATTCACAACCATGAGTAAAAAAGGATATTAATTAATATAATGGATCATTCTTGTGACGAAATTTTGAAACAGATAATGAGGGGATGAAGGTTAACTCTGGGCCTTCTCGTGGGAGGATTAACTTTCTATTTAGCATCATTATATCATCATTCATTATTATTAGAGTATATACATATCTCTCTCAATATTTCATTCATCTTTAAATCACATAAATTATATTAATTAGATTTATATTAGTTACAATATTAATAGTGAAAATATAAATTTGGTTATGTGTGAACATCCTCTATACAACCACCTCTAGCTGTGCACTATATTTCATGCTTACGTAAATAAAATATATATTGGGGATTCATGATAAATACCTTCACATAAATTTAGTTCCATTTATATGGGTGTATACAATTTCATAGACCTTTTTTCATAAAAAATACAAAACCCGAAATTAAAAAAATAAATAAATAATATTTTTTAGGATGTTTCTAAATGACCATTTTTGAAATTAATGGTATAATTAATCTTATGTTCAAGAACTAGATTTTCAAAATGTTGTAGATGATCTCATATATTTAAGTAAAAGGGAACTAATTGATATATCCATACTGATGATGAATGGTAATGATATGGGTATCTCACCTGAAGAAATAGTGACCATGCTCAATCAATTCAATGATGATTTTAAAAGACTGATGGGTGGGGAAGAAGTGCACTAGAGATACCCTATTATAATAAAGGCATTGGATACATCCAAACCATTTTAATAACTAGATCGAAGAAGTCAAATATAAAGAATAATGGATATATGATGAGGATGACTTACATGCTGAGATATATATAGGATATCAACATAAGATGAAATAATTATTTCACAATTATATGATACAACATGATCTCCCCATTCATTAGACAATATATGATCCTTCACCACTATACATTTCTCTAGCTATAGAAGAGGATAAAACACCCCTTGTTGTGTAATTTGATGAAATGATAGAGGATCCTAATTACTAACAACCACCAAATAATATCCATCTCCAAGAGGTACTTACCTTTAAAAATAGATTGATCCAAACCCAACTATGGGATATGATATGTATATAGAATCATTATTTTGTGTTTTTAATAAATATCTATTGAGTGTCACTTTTTATTGTTTTGAATATTCATATTTCATCAATACATCCCATGACCTATATAAAGATGATGAAATAGCACATGCATATGTTCAGGAAGACATGGAGCTTCTTAATTTTAATTATCATACATTTGAGGAAGTCCATGAAGTAGACCTAGTGGCTGAGTTAGAAGAAATTGATATATATGTAGCTCACCCTAAAAGGGGGAATTCTGATTCTTCATGATTATATTTTTCCAAATTGAGAATAAATTCTAAATCTTCATTCTAAATTTCAATTCTTACAGACTCTATTAAGATAGAAATGGAATTACAATCCATTGTATGAGTAGAAACCTAAAAGGAGGTTCTATACATCATCCCACCCCCTCCAAGCATACTGTATCAAATTGAAAAGAGCGTGGATCTTGAGTACTCTACAAAAGGAATTGTTTTCAACAAGAACAAATATAATCATGTTGGGAAGAAAAACACATGGTAGTTAAAGTCCAAGAAGATCAATACATCATCTGATTATGGATAACAACCTTTACATCTCTATAGAAGTAGTTAAAATTTAGTTTCCACTTGGGGGATCATTTTTAGACTTATCCATTAGTTTATATCATGTACTTTCAACTTCAATATTAGGAATTTAGATTTCTATTTCATTTTTTCAGGATTATTTCATCATATAGCCCTCTCTCCACTTCCTTTTTAAGCTTTAATGATGTGATCATTCTTTAATATTTAGTAATTTTTTGTAGGTTCAGGATGGAACATGGAAGACCCCAAATAGTGGATGAAGTGAACCAAGGCCTCATTTTAAAAGGGAGTTCAATATTAATGTTTATATAATAAAAATAACTAAATTGTTATTTTAAATTATGATTTGATCATTAAATTTGAATTTTTATGCCCATGCATGAATTCATGATTTAGATGACTTATCTAAGAAGCATGAAATTCTTTGGAATCCAGTTATTTCTTGTTTTATATTTCAATGTTAATGAAATTAAATTATTAAAATGGATAATTATATGATTAATGTGAATTATGGATATTAAATTAAGAACCCCTGATATGATGGAATTATTTGATTCATGTAAATTAAATTCCCCAAACATTTCTCACAATCTAAATATCTAAAATTCATGTGAATTAATTTTTTATCATTAATAATTCCTTGATTTATTTTCCACAATCACATTTATCATCCATGATAGGATTTCTAAACCAAGTACTTCTTATTTTTCTTGATAATATTTCTGAAGTGATCTTGGGACATGTCATTAACCATAACATCCATTTGAACTTTTCAAATATATGACTATGCAAAAAAAATATTTAAAATCATTGAGGCATCTTTGGATAAACCAATTATATTTAAAATACCACCGTTAAATAATTTACTATTTTATCCATAGAGACCTTTAATAACCATCATAATAATGAGCCACATTTCAATCTATTTTTATCCATTCCTACTATTCTCTTTGTATTTTAATGGTATTTAAAAATAACTATATGGGGGTAGACATATTCATGGTGTAAGGGATGAAATTAATTATAATGAAAATTTATAGTAGTTATAATTTTGGGTGCTGAAAAAATATTTTTTATTCATTCAATTTACTCTTAATTATTTTTTATCTGTTGAATAAAAAAATTGAAAATGAAAAATAGAACCCAAAAATTGAAAAATACAGGTTATTATTTGGAAAAATAATGAATCACCATTACAAAACCAAATATATTTAACATATATTGTTAGGTGGTAGATATTTAATTTATTATAAGTGAATGTTTTGAAAAATGAAATAAAATGAAAAAGTAAATTGAAAAATATAAAAATTATAAAATTTGAAAGAAAATATTAAATAGGGATAAAAAATAATTCATTATTATTTATTTTATCATAACCATTACTCTGAGTTTTAGGGGAAATATGAGTTTTGAAAATTTGAAGGGGAAAATTTCATTAAGCTTTGACATTTGATATCCTAAAAATTTATTAAAGATATACACCACCTCATTGATTTTTAATTTTAAAATAATATTTACTTCTAACCTTAATCATCGTAGTAATATGATACATTAATGAAATTACTCATGATTTCATGTTTCTTTTGTCTTTCCTTAGATGAAAATATAGTTCCATTACAAGAAAATGGATAACGAGCATGTTCTTGTGATGTGATAATAACAATAATTTAATAGTATAATGAGTGATGATATAAAAGATTCAAAAGTGAGGTAGACAACGATTTGGGATGTTGGACAATTATGAATTAAGGAACCTGGATGGTTGATAAGATAAGGTTCATCATTTTTACAAGGGGTAAATTAAAAGAAATGATTTTATTATTTATTATAACTTTTTGATATTAAATTTATATTTTATACTAATTTTAAAAATTTTGGTTTGACAATGAAAATTGGTGTATTTTGATGGATTGGAATTTGAATATTGGTAACATTGGTTCCCTCTAATTTTTAATATTGAGATTTTATTCAAGAGGAAGAGAATGTATTAAGTGTTGGGGAATTTATAGAGATAATATCTTAACAATTTTTAATAAGTATTTTAAGTGTTTAATTATTTCCAATAATAATAATTTGAGATAATTTTCATCAATTATTGGATTTTTGGTGTGCATTGGGCCAAATTGGAAAAATAGACAAATTTTGGAATTTTACTATTTTAAATTATATAAATATTTTAAACATAACATCTTTTAAACTGATTTAATTTATAAATTTTTTTTGGTAGACTTTAATACATTTCTAGCTTCATTTTATTATTCTAGAACGAAATTTGAATCCTTAATTTTAAGGCCACCAATTATTTCACAATTCAGGAATCAAAAATTTTATGTATAGATTTATCTATTTCTTTATGATGGGATGATATCTCATAAACTGATGAAAACAAGGAGTTCAAATTAAATAATGATAAAGATAAATTTCTAAGGATCAGTGTTAATAAATATGACCCTACATGATTTTGCAAATTTCATGGCCATAAATTCCATAAAAATTGCATTTATAAAATTTAAGGATTATGCCTGACTAGAATAAGTTGTATAACTACATTGGAGATTATATTTAATACAAATTGATGATAAATATTATGTATTGGTTTCAAATGAGAAAGATAATTTGAAAAAACATTCCAGATGACTACAACATCAAATTATATAATTAATTGGGTGTACCACACAGAAACTTTAGGAAGAAAAATTCTAGATCCTTGAATTTCACCCCTTTTCCCAATAATCATTTATCCCCTCTCTATCTAATCTTTTTTCAACTCTATGTGGAAATTTTATATATAATTTTATTTTCTTATCTATGTAATATTATTATTCTTTTTAATATATTTTATAGTTCTTCCTCTTCACATTCCTTTATTTTTATCTATTTTGTTTCTACAACATTCTTCTCCCCTGCGATATTTTATACACAAGAACATGAGGAACTGACCTGAGGTTGTTCATTGGGGATTAATTTAGTTTTAAACCCAAGTAATTGAATAGTCATGTATATTTGTTTTCCTATTTTTAGGTCAAGTGGAATCATAGTAGGTAATTATCATATCTGTCTCCACTTGCAACATAAGGATTAAAATTATCTTTTAAAATATTTTCCCATGATCGAAAAGTTTGATGTGTGGTCAGTCAACATCATTGAATGCACTATTTATTCAAAACCATAGGTAGAAGAGGATATTCATGCATACTATTTAGTGTGTTAATTAAGTAAACTTTAAACTAATAAAGATAATATGAAGGTTCACTATCGGTGTACTATAGGGAGGACCTCCTTTATGATTAACACCATTCATTCATCATTTATTATTATTGATATATATATTATGAATATTTAAAAATCATCCATTTTATGTTAATTAATATTATATTAGTTAAAATATAAATAGTGGCAATAAAAATTTGGTGTTGTGTGAGCTACCTTCTTGAGACTGACCCTAGGTGTGCACTATATTTCATGCGTATATAAATAAAATATAGACTAGGGATTCACAGAAAATCCTGACGCATCACTGATACATATGTCTGGAAGATCCCAATGGGGCTTCAATTCACTTTTTTAGGCACACATTTTATTTGGGTTTCAAAAATTCAATCTAATGTTTCACTATAATATATTGAAGTGTTTTATGTTTCATTAATGGATATAAAGAATGAGTTGATGTATATATATGGACTACTGGTAGATATTTAAATAATTTGGGTGAATAAGGTCTTGTTTTATTCTAAAATTAGTTTTTTGTGAAACAGTCTAATAATTCCTTCTTAGATGAAGCATATTTAGTTAATGTATCACTTTATCAGTAAGTCGTGGGAGGAAAATTTGTAACATCTATAAAATATAAATTAACTAAAAAGTATAAAATATATACTAAATGATGTTATAGTATGGTATGCGGCTAATTTTTTATATTCCTTTGTCGATCTATGAAAAATAATACCATGATGGGGGTACCATGTAAAAAAAATCATGTTCTTCGAAAACTGCTTATGTTTGTGAATATTGATTGAAAACAATGTAGCGAAGCCATAAAATTATTTATATGTGATAGAGTTTTATTTTTATGCTCCGTGGAAACAATCTTCATGATAATTAATTATTCTAATGGAAGGAGGGACTCTAGAAGTCCAACATCCAAATTTTACATGGTGAGGATAGAGTGGCAGGAATAATGAATAAAAGTAAGTTAGAAGGATTATTAGAATATGGTGGTCGAAAGAAAAAACTTTAAAAATGCATTCATGAGTATTATGGTGGAAGTGTAAATATGGAATGTAATTTCATGATATATTCTTAGTTCATAGGTATGATATTCTGAACTTACCAAAGGTTTTTCCCTGATAGTTTTTTCGAGAAAAGTAATATTTAATAATATTAAAGAAGACACATAAGGGTAAACAGTTATACAGTTAACGATAGTGTATATATAGGTATACTGTCCAATGAATACTTACATACCTTTTTCATTCATATATCTAGGTAATCTTTACACCCTTCATAGATAACACTGTAAGATAATTAAGAAAACCAAATACATTTCTCACAAATCATTTTAGTACAAATATAAACTATGAAAACTACAGATCTTTAATGTATTGGTAGCATTACTACATTATACAATCAACTATATCTTTAAACCCCCCATATATATACTCTTAATTTTTGTGACAGAACCTATGAATGATAAATTCTCTAGAAAAAATTATCACAGGTTAAAATTTTAAATTAATTTCTCTTTTCATTAAATATTCATTATAATCATTAAATTATTCTCATAATTTTTGTTTCTCTTAGTATGTATGGAAATATCATTCATAAATATTAGCACAAACCTATTGAGGAAATAACTAAAGACCATATTCATTAAATCTTGGATCATTTCAGGGGTATTTGTATATATGAAAGTCATCACTATGATATCTTATTTTGTATCTTAAACATAAAGTTATCATAATTAAATCCCCCTTTTCAACAATAATTGATGATATTTAGATCAAATATTCACCGTTTTAAATTATTGATCCCTAATAATTTGATCAAATAATTCTTTAATACAGTGAATAGGATGCATTTTCTTTATCGTGATCTTTTTAATTTCAAAATAGTCAATGAAATGATTCATTGAGAAATAAATTTTTATAAAAAAGATAAACAATGTTCCTCATGGTGAATATATTTGGTGTATAATCCCCTTAATAATACTCACTTATAGTTTCTAAATTAATTATTCCAATTCAATTAAGTTTATTTATGGAATCATTATTGTGGGCGTTGTTCCATTTATAACTTTAATATAAAAATATTACCTATGATCATGGGAATGAAAAATGATATATTCAAGAAATGTAATAAAATATTCTAAATTTTTTGTTATATATTTAATTTTGAGTATTCCTATATTTATTTGAGAAAAATTTTCCTCATTATTGGTCATCAATACCCATATTTTCTAATTGATTATCAATGTACATTCATATTACTCCTTGAATTGATATGTGGTCATATTATAATTTAGGATATGAAATGATATTTCTCTATCCTATTAATTTATTATAGATCAATTTTGAAAGATTCAACATATGCACAATATTTTAATAAATTCTACTAGAGGGATAATGATTGGATTTTTAGAATGTATCATCATTTAAATATCAATTAGTTAATATTTATATACATTGGATGAGGTCATCATACCAATGGATATAATACCAAAATTCAATATCAAGTAATCGAGGAGTAAAACAAATAGAAATTAAAATCATATAAGATTTCAAATAATTCATAAAGCCAAAATAAAATTTGAATTTTATATTTCTTGAATATATGATAAGTGTTTATCAGACCACTTAATTTTCATGATACTAATTAGTGATAATGATTTCATATTTTATAATTTTTTTTCTTTCTCATTGTAGTTTGTCAAAACAATTTTTCTTATTTACCTTTGGTTTATAGTATTGGTTTATATAATGCTCATATTTTATATGTTGAACATTTAATCACAAGTGGTTCATTGGGACTAACTTTATTTCGATACATAAATTTAATGAAAATCATCATATATATTTTGTAATATTTTATTTCAAGACCCTATTGACAATGATTGAAACATGTATTGAGTACTTTGAGAAAATTCCTTAGGTTCTTTAGGCCACATTATCGACATTAGAATTTGGATATTCTTTACTGTAGAAATTTGTTCACTCATTATTCATTAGAAATAATTTTTTCTATATATATATATGAGTCCAATGATAGTTATTGATTTGTTTCACCACCTTATGATAATATATAATAATTCTTTATAGATAACAATGACACGTATTGCTTGTTTTTTAGTGAATTTTTTTAATGAAACTATATAATTTTTTGATTTTACTTATCGGGTAAATGATAATGTTTAAGGGATATTGTCTATGTCTTGTTATGCTCACCTCATAACATATAATAATTTGGTCCTCTTTTTTATTAAGATCATAAATTTCCCCTCATCTTTTATATGAAGAGTATGGATAACAAATCTATAAATTAAAACTCATAATTAATCCAATTTTTCTATAAAATTGAAAATAGAAAAATCCAAATTACTATATTGAGAACATTGATGAATTAATAATATTATTTTTATCATGTTCATTTATTGTCCATCCATTAATGGATTGAAATATCTACTAAATGTTGTTAGCCAATTTTTGGAAGGATTCAATAGAAAGTGATTCATTAATTGGTATCACCGGATGCTTCAAATGATGTAGGTTATTATTTATATTCATAGATATCTAGGTATGAATATCATTCACATTTTCAACACCATATCATATCCTATTTTATTATTAAATAATCATTTCATTTTCCTTCATTTTTTGTGTTCAATTAGATCCTCATATTTCTATAATTTACTAAAACCAAATTGGTTAGTGTGAATAATGATAACATCCAATCAAATAAAAATAATCAGTCATATAAGGACAACAAAATTAATCCTAGGATTTCATACCCTGTAACCCCTTTTGATTAACATTCTTTGATTTTGGTATTATCCTCTTGTTCTTCGAAAACAAATCTCCAAAAACAAATAAACCCTACATAGATGAAATTTATAAAAAAATCATTAACCAAATAAATAGGGTTTAAATCATTTTATGGGGTTTTTTAAAATGATTCAAGATTAAAATAGACACTGAAAACCAAAATGATTAATATATTTTCAGATTGAATGTATGTTTTATCTTGTCACACTATGAAGAATGAATTTATTTGATAGAATTATTCACTCATAAATCCATTATAGATATATCCTAGTAAGAAATACACATTGATGATATATAAACATTGAAAATGAGGAGATAAACCCAATAATGGGGGAAATATGATATATCAATCAAAGTATAAATTTTAATCATGAAAATTTTCATACCGGAGTGAGGATATAAAACATGTAGGTATGAAATCATAAAATTAATAATTGAGAAAAGAGTATGAAAATAATAATTAAATAATACAAAATCATTAAAGAATAAAAATTAATCATAAAATATTGATGTTTCACATTCATTATCATATGATCTAATAAATTTAATTCAATGCTTTCTACGAAGACAAAATTACATAAAAGACATGGCTCACTGCCCATGTCCCATACATAATAATCACATGAGATGTTAATATTTACCCAATGCATTAGGAGGTAATATAATTTTAAACCCACCCATAATAAAATAATATTTCCATAGAATGTTTTTCTTCATAAAAATTAAAATAGTTTTGGTTCGATAAAAATTTATTGTACGATTAACTAATTATAATAAAATTAGATAAACAATAACATTCATGAGATATAAAAATCATAAAACGGGAAAAATATATGATTCCATTTATGTAAACCCCAATATAATGAGATAAAATATAATACAAGGTATTTAAAAAATTATAATCCAATATTAATAAAATTTTAAATTATTTTAGAGAAAGAGATGAAAATATAAGGATGTTAACAATGAATTTCGTTATCATTTTAATGTTTTCTAATAACATGAAAAGATGAAAGAACTGAACATAATGGTAGAAAAATTAGAAAATGTGTTATATAATAAAAAATATAAAAATATCCAAATTAATCCACAAAAATAAAATATAAAAATGGGTGATGAAAAAGATGACTAAGATTAAAACATAAAGAAAATTGACAGACATCCTCTTTCTAAAGTGGTCAATAATAATCAATCATTTGGAAAGGTATAAAAACATATTTAGTGACGAAATTTAAGTGTTTATAGTATGTGTCTATCTTAAAAATTTATAGAAACCAATGAATATCATTGATAAGGAAGAAAAATAACCAATCAAATGTTAGAGACTAAGAAAAGTTCCACTTACATTACCTCTAGAAATTCACAAACATACTCTAACTCTCTATATAATAAAAATATTTTATAAATTTAATATTAAAAAAATATTAATATATAAGTCCATTAATATTATTAACTTAATATAATTTGTTACCTTATTTGTTTTTTTAGTTTATATCAATCATTATATATGAATTTTTTAATTTATTATATGCTTATTTCAATATGGACATTTGTATCATCATTCCTCAATTAAGAGTTTATTTCATATAAAATATTAAAATTAATTGAATAATTATATTATAATAATTTATAAATTTTAATTTTTCTGTCCTAGATGTCAAGTTTATGATTTGTAAAAAATAAAATCATATTTTTATTTGTTTTGGGTACTTTTATAAACATTGATGAGTTACAAAATATTGAAAATTCATATCGTTATTTCATTTATATAACCATAAAAATAAAATTAATTCATAAAAAATGACATAAATATCCATTTTATGTCGTTTTAAATATTTATATGTAAATCATTATGGAAATAAAATATCATAGTACATGTAGATGGTAAAACTGACCCAAACCTGAAGATGTAATGAACATGAGTATGCAATTATTTAATAATTAGGAAAATATATAGATGTAAAATTAAATTTACATAAAATTTCTATATAGATAAAACATAATTGAATTTATTTAAAATATAAATGATAAAATAAAATATCATGAAGAAAATTTACCTTCTTTGTCAAGATAAACTCCATACTAAGTGATATTCTTTGTTTTAATGTCCCTGATACAACTTTTTATGACCAAGGTATCACAACCATGTGGAATGATTATAGGGATTAAATATTGGAAAAATTTTGGGGATAAAACCAAACTATTTTTTTAGTTTGTTATAGTTCAAGGAAGATCCCTTTTATATACAAAAATTGAGGTTAATTTTAATAAATGCCCATTTTTTATGGGTAGGAATATAATTGTGTGTAGAAGGTCAACCATAATTGTTAAAATGGATGGTGTTCCTTATATTTTATTGTTATGGATTATAAATAATTTTTATAATGTTGACAATTTTTGAGTAATTATTAATATATATATCATATATACTGTATTTACCAACGTATTTAAACTATACAACTTGATAACTTATTTTTGATCAAGAAAAATTATTCACTCTCTTAACTGATTTAGAATTCATGATTCCAATTGTAAAATAAATTTTTTTAAATTGAATATTTAATTATTTTAAATTTCACTTTTAAATAAAAACTCAAAAAATATCATGAAAATAATTATTCATAATAAGAAATATTTATTTGACCATAAATTATAATATTTTTATTTCATTCCATTCCATAGTTATTATATGGATATTAAATTTTTATTACATGTATATAAAAAATATTATATTATTATTTTAATGACACATATTGCGTTATTAATAATAATTATAATAAAATTAAATTGAAAATAATTTTTATTATATATAATTAATATATTTTGATTAAAACCAAAAATCTGGTTTCATAAACCCTAAATAAATTACCATAATACCTAAGGGTGAGATAATAAAATGTATCATTTTCTAGAGGTGATTCAGCTCACATGGATATTTTTGTTATCCTAATTAACATTATATTTTTTTTCAATGATTTTATTGGAACGAAGCATGTTAAAGGTTGTCTTCGTATTTGTCAAGGGAAAATCCTAACAATATAACTTACATCTGAATATTGAAAAAATATGCATCATATTAAAGTCTTGTACTACTTTATTAAATATATTATACATTAATACATAACATTTTCAATTTTATTACTCCAATTAATACTAATTATATAAATACATAAAATATAAAATAGATATGTCATGTTTACATTATTTGGGTATCAAATATTATCGATCAATTATATAAAAAATTATATAAACTTATCGGTCTCTTTTACCCAAAAACTATATATACATATTCAATTACTGTATATATGGGACAACTATATATATAATAAATGGATATATATATTGAAAATATTTATATACCCATTCACCATGTATACCCATACCCCCTCAAATGATTCTATCAAATACCCAACTTAGTAAATTATTTCATTCTATAAATATTTTTCAAATTTATAATATTTTGATTTTTTTTATTTTAAATAAATAAATAAGTGTTCATTTATATTTATATTATATGTGAAATAATTTATTAAATTATGATACACATCGAATTCATGTATGGGGAATCCTTACAAAGATATGTGGTGTTATAAGAAATAAAAATAAAGGAACTAAATGAGAAGGCGTTGATGTTAATACTAGTATTATATATCATATATTGAGGAATAAATTTCATAATGTTGGTGAAAATATAAGAGTGTGTCTTTAATCCTCTTCATTCCATCTGTTAAATATTCAATTGGCCAGTGATCAACACTTTAGTAATCAATTTCATGTATGAGTATAGATATAAGCACACATCTTATGTGAGCCTTTTGTTAAGTTAGTACTCAAAAATTATACATTTCATTGAGATTTGAATCCATTTTAATATTAATTAAATATCATATATTGATAATAGTGAGTCCTCTAAAACATTTTACATCTAAAGATATTTTATTTAATGCTCATATGGATCGTTATTGTAAGAGGGATGGAAAAACAAATGAATTTAATAAAAATATGGTAGTGCTTGGATTAAATATTAATAATTTGATCAAAAATATAATATATAGAATACCTACCTAAATATCTTTCCTGATAAGTACAAGTGAAATAATAGTACTGAATAATAATGGATAATTTATTTAAAGGGTTCAAACATTATTTATCCTACATATTAAATATTATTTAATAATAAAACCTGGTAATAACGATTAGTGTCATTGATTAGGTTTTTATATAGTATTAAGACCTAATTCAACATTTAAAATTATTTAAATAATTATTGATATAATATTTTTAGAGTTTTAATGAAAAAATAGAAACCAATAAGAATAATAAGCCTATGAAAAATTAGATTCAATAAAAACAACAGATATTTAGATCAAGGGAATACTAGAAGAAAATTTTATTTTAAAGATAATATTAAAATATATTCCCTATTAATTAATGAATTATGCAATAAAATTGTCATATTATAATATAATATTTATTTTTTGATTGATAATTTCTATTCCATGAAAAATAAATATGAATGGAAAGGAAATAAGATACAAAAAATTTCCACAGTATATAAATTCCATATTATTAATATTTATCATAACATAAAGGCGAATTACATTACTACTTATATTGAATAAGTTGTGATGGGGTTTTTTAAAAATAAGTAATATGTAAATCTATATAGTTGTTGAATGGAGTCAATAAATTATTTCAAGATTTATGTTTATGATATATATTAAATAACATGAACTTAATGTCCCTATGAAATTGTATATAGTTAAAAGAAATATCTAGATATCATATGAGAATAAATATTTTATTTAATATTTTAAATGGAATATGAATAAAACATTTATTATTATGGTCTATTTTTTGGGAATTTTGAGAATAACCTAGATTATATAAATTCTTCAATGAATTTTCTCAAAAGTGGAAGATGTGAATTTTTTTAAAAAATATAAATAAAATAATAATGTATTTCCTATGAAAAAATATCATAAAAAATTTATTGTACATATATAAATTTTTATATTGGTACTTATCCTTAACATTTAGATAGAAACAATTTCATGATAACTCATTTGAAGTATGAAATCCTAAAAAATTGAAGAAGTATATTAAATTGTATGAAGAAATTTGATGTGTATGAAAATAAATTCAATATATAAATAATAGAAAGTATGTTCTCTAAATAAAATTATTTAATGGAAATATTTAAAATAATTATGGAGTTTATGTTATCATGAAGGTGGATTAGAAACATTCTGAAAATAATGATGAAATTATATAATATTAGAATAAATAAAAAAAATCACAGCTTTTAAATGAATACGATTTGTTCAAATATAAGGAAGTTATCCAAGGGAATAAGAAGAGTCAATAGTGATTTATAAAAAAAAAATTTATAAAAAATATTTCATTAGTGTAGGTCGACTAATTAGGAGAAAGAAAAATATTAGTAGTGAAAAGGATGCATCAATGTTTCATGAAGGATGAATAAATGAATAGTTTATTACAAGTACACATTAATAAATATATATTTAATTCATTAAAATATTTTGAAATATTCAAAATCACTAAAAAAGTCATAATATTAAAAAAAATACTTGTGGTATTATTATAATTTCTATAACTATAGGGATGAACTATGATAAACAATTTATTTCAAAACTAAAATTAAAACAATGATTAAGTTACAAAATCATGAATTTTCATTAAAATGATAACGAATGTAGAATTCCACCTTTCTCCACATAAACAATTATTTATATAAAAGATATATTTTCTAGTATGGTTCCTTTTAATTAATGATGTAATTGAAAGGGGAAAAATAATTCATGACTTGTCGAAATAATATTAAATTCAAAAAATAATGATAAACATGATATTTATAGTATATATATAAACTATTTTATAAAAATTGGAATCCCCAAAATATTTTCTTATTATAATGTATAATTTTGTTATATTATAAAAAGATCTTCTTCAAATATATATATATATATATATATAGGAATATTATAGTTATACATGAAAAAACTAATGGTTTATAATGTAAGGGGTGATTCTGAAGGTTGAATGTAATGGAACTAAGGGATATTATACAGTTGTTGTATGGGAATGATGTATGAATTTTAGTTAAATTAATTAAATTATAAATCATTTTTATTATTTTCTATATTGATCCTATGATAATATCCAAATGTTAAGATCAAATTAACCATTGGATTTTTTTGTTGGTTTTTTTTAAATCTATAAGGAGGACGCTTCAAATGAAATAGAAAAAAAATAAATATATGATAATTAAAATTCTTAGATGATTACTATAGTGAATTGTGAGACCTAATATCAATTGATAAAGTATATTTTTTGGATATCATATAGTCTTTATTGATCATAACACAATAGATCATGTAAATGAAGAATAAAACTATGCAATAATTCAGTGGTTGTGTTAGTTCAAAGAAGGATATTATTATATTAAGATAAAATATCATATATGATAAAATGGTGTTTGATAATCTGATTGATTATGTATAAATGGTTAGAATAAGTTAATATAGTTGGAAATATTATTAAAGTACTCTGTAGGGATATCATAGCAATTAATTGGAGAAAATATTCACATTACGATATAGAGATATAGTGGAAAATCTTATTGTTGTTCTATATAATAGGTTGCACAGTGGGAATGATGTTTACATGATATGATTTAGTAGCTGGAGACATAATAAATTGTTTGTTGGGGATAAATATCATAAATAATGATATAAGTATATAAAATTTTATTATATGCCATTGGAAATAATAATATTACATCACAAGACCTACCAAGGTGTTCTAGAGGTAAAACAAATATCATAAAAAGTGATAATCTCTATGGAGGTTGTGAATCCTATCATATATGGAAATATAGTTTTTTCAAGTATAATTAAATATTATAATATTAATAAATGTATATTATGATGTTCTTATCTTAGCTTGTGATGTAGAAGATATTTTCAAAAGAAATATAACAATTTATGTATTGATTTTATATAATTCAAGATAGATACAGATGATTTTGGCCATGATAATAATATATTTCACATAGAATTTATTATGGAACAATACCATAGTTATTTAATGATTATTTAACAGATTATTTTCTAGTTACTCACTATTCATGTATTTAAAAAATGATGATTGATTTTTATGATTAGTAGTTCATAACAAAACATTTAATTATGTCACATATTCAAGGGAGATATTTTATACACTGACTTGAAAAATAAAAAAGTGAAAAGTATTACCACTAAATGAAATATAAAGAAATTATGGATACATTAAAAGTATTTAGACATAATTGCTAAATTATTAGAATAAATATCATTATATCCCAATATATCAAGTATAATTATTTTGAAATATCACATTTTGAAAAAATGAATTTGTATGGAATTCTATTTATAAATTTTGTATTATATGTTGTGATGAGTGGAATTATATTTGTTACATGGGGAATGGTATAAACAATCAATAATTTTAGAATACATTACATAAGATTGATTGATATACCTTGTGATCTTTATTAAGATACTTTTATAATGTCAATTTATTGACTCAGTTTTGAAATGTAGGAATTTGAAATATTTCTATGAATATTTCATAGGATATGCGCTGAGTCAGTATAGGATTTCACGGCCCGCAGAACATTGGTGTGATGATATTAAAAATTTTAAATATATTTTATAATGTGCACATTGTTTCTTTAGAAACATGGAATAAATATAGGGAGGATACTTGTATTAGAATTTTGAGAATTTGGTTGAGTTTAGAATGTGCCATTTACCATTGGTGTGATAAAAAAATTTTGATATTGAGTTTTTTTTCGGAGGCTTGTTTGAGGGGTGTTAAAAAAGAGGATATTTGTTTAATAAAAACTAAATCAATTTCCCCCAATTATTTCCCAAAAGAGAGGTGCAGATCACCCCCCATCTTGTTGTGATGTATGAAATGGGGTGAAAACATATAGAGGAGGCACTATTGATATCTTATCATGAAAACAATCACTCATAGGTCATGGGGTAGCTTCTTGGGATCACGAATCTTCATCTAAATTTTTGACATTTTTCTACGAGGTTTGCGGATTTTATTTTTTTTATTGATTCCATTTTTAAACATTTTAATGGGTTTATAGTCTTATTTCAACTAGTATAGGTCCTTAGGGGTTCGATATGATGGTTTTATGGAATACTGGGGTGATTCGAGTGACTCGTAGGGAATTCCCATTTAGAATTCTTGGTCAAAAGGTGAGTAGATTAGTGAGGCATAATTTTGGGGCCTACACATTCTATATCGGGGTTACACTCCGTGTAGTGATACCTGGTCATTGGCCAAGGGATGTCATCAGGGTAGCCGGGTCAAGGTAGCTGACCATGTGGAAAGGCATGTCTAGTGGCACTAACATGGGGTAAAGTACATAGACCCCAGAAGATGAAAGGGCTAAGGGTCTAGGTAGGTAAGACATACAATGTTTTATGGGTACATTCTATGTGTATGGTAGGTCTAGTCAATAGATGTGGGTAAGAACATGACCAAATGCCCAGGGTGATGTGAGACACACATTGAACCTCATTTACACGTCATGTAAACTCGCAAGGTCATCCAATACATGTTGTATATGACATGATAATGTGTTTATGGGGGGACGAACACTGTGTGGACCCCATTACGTGTTGTGTAATTTTTCATTGAGACATCCACCCTGCATATCACCATTTTGAGTTCTCAGATTCAGGATTGAGAGTACTCTATCCGGAGTAGTTTTCCATATATAATGCAATGGTGGACTCTATCATAAATTGTGAGATATGACATGATGAAATTTGACCATGACACTATCTGAGAGATTCATATTAATGGATTGTGATCATGGAGGATCACTAGGGTTATGTCGATGTGATCATCCTTCCAATTCGTCTCTGGATGTGGGTCTTCAAGACTCTTTTGTCCGGTATAATGGTACATCCCTATCGTAATAGGGTGAAAGTCACCTACCTATCATTGTGTTCTAAAGTGAGGTATTAAGATAGAGACACACCTTTTAGTGATTCATATCCAATGTATAATATCCTATGGGTTAACAAGAGGTATATTTCAATTGATACTCCCTTGTTGAATTTGGTTGTGGGTTTCCCTTACATCATAAAATAGTAGAGACCAAACTCCCCCATAGTAGGCACAAGGCCCACAGAGCAATTATCCCGATGTCAGTAGACCCATGTCGGGCCAGGGAGATGGTCCACCTTATCTTTCATATAGATAGATATGGAGATCACCTATCATACCAGGTTAGGTTCACTACATAGTCATGTTGGTAGAGACAAATCCCTACTACCGTTCTAGGGAGTGGGCCATCCATACTCATGAGAAAGCTAGAGTGGTACTAAACTACCATAGAAGGTTGTGGGTAATCTATCCTTTGATTGGTAATGACCTTCAATGTTATAGTGTGTGACCTTTATCTATTGATTGGTACTCACCTATCATACCAAGGTATGGGTCCTGATATGTGGAGTTCTACTCCCTCGCCATGTCAAGGTGTGGGTCCACTATCATTAGAGTGGTACTCCCATGTTTCTATGTTGTGGAAGGGGATTAGGTCCTCCAATGGAGTTGTAACTCCCTCGGTTGAGAAGAATAGTTACAAGTAGGGGTTTGCACTACTTATTATGGGAAATACATGGGTATATGTTAGTACTCCCTTAGCATAGTATGGTGCAGTCTTTTTCCTATGGGTAATAGAATGGGTTTTCCGGATGACTAAAAGCTAGTACCCCCTCAGATATGGGGAAACAGTGAGGTGAGGGTTCGTTCGCTTTTTATCTCTCTCCATATCTCCCTGTAGTGGATGCACATTATTCAACGAATAGAGCTCTTCTCCCTAAAAAATAAGTAGTTGTGGGGGGTCAGTCTCTTCTTTAAGGTACTTATGATATTTTTTGGGGTGATAGAAAATGATGATAGTATCACTGGTGTTGGGTGGTAGATTTTTACCTTGTGATTTTTCCTAATGGAGCATGTTCTCTCAAATGTACCACAGAGGATGATGAATTTTTTCCAGATGGATTATATTTATCATAAAACTACCAACTCATATGGGAAGTCTCATAGAATGTGATCTCATTGGCATGTGTTTCTATTGACCTTCGAGTAAAATGTTACAGCTCGCTATGATTTCAAAATTGCATGGGACATGGAGCATGAGATGAGCATATATAGGTTATTTTTTGAGTCCTTGAGGTGTTTCACATGTCATTGTTTGCACCACAGGTAGACTAAACTAAATAGTCATGCATAGCTAAAGATGGATTCAAGATCAAGTTTCTCTATCATTTGGATTCCCTCAAGATCGATTGAGGGGAATGTTTCCTTTTAGTTTGTCCCCTTTATGTGGGGTTTTGGGTCACCTACTCTATATTTTTACACTCAACCTAGGAAATTCTTTTTCCAAACATTTGTTATCATGTGCAGACAATAGGCCTTTTGATAAAGTCCTAGGATGACCCAAAGCAAGAGGGGATATGTTGACTAAACTAACCAAGTTTTTTATCTATGCATGAAAGAGGAGTTTATTGGTAGTTTGATTTTATGTATATATCATCAATCTATGTACGATTCATGAATATATAGTTTTTTTGGTATTTATTTTTTCTTTTTTACGCATTCAGTACTCTTATTGTACATAGTTTTTGGGATAGAAGTATGCATGCATTTATTTTTTTAGTTTATTTTTATCCACATTATAGTATGGAGATGTTTTTGAGTGTATTTATATATGTAAAATTGGATAAGGCCTCCCATTTTTGTGATATTACTACTCGGTGCTCGATGTCTTCCCCTAGTCTATTAGAGGTGGGACTGGCATAGCCATTTTGTAGGGGCCATTATGTCATTTCATGACACAGTGATATCATAGTGGGATTCAAATTTGGACGGTAGTGTCTTGATCTTGGTTTTGGTTGTAGAGTGATAGTGCTAAAGGGTTTTAAGTTCATCTTTTAGTCTAGGAACATATTTATTTAGATTGTTATACCCTCCATTCTGCTAAAAGGGATGTGATTGATGGGCCACCCTAGAAGAGAAAGTATTGGGACAAGGGAGTTCGTCATGTCGGATAATGTGGTAGAGGAGATGGGAGAGTATCATTAGGTGGAATATGGTTAGATGCTTCCACCACCACCCCCAGGTGGTCTGGGCTATGTTTGGGGAGCTATAAGAAGGGTTGGGGAAAACTGTAGTCCAAAGAGGCCATTGACATAGAGTATCCAAGGATGAATTGAGGTATGCACTATATCATTTATATTTTTTCATTATTATTGTTAGAAACTGTTATGGGGTACTCTTTTCTATCCACTTATTTCTCAATGATTATCCTATGTGACTCGGGGTACTGGTAGAACACTAATTTGGGGTTTTTTGACATAGATTCAGGCATACACAGATGATGGAAACTTTACTAACTGAGGCATATTATGGTGATGCAATTAAAACCTTTTGGGAAAGTTAGTTCTACCCATATTGGTTTGTTTCAAGGTGTGGTGGATGAGTTTCATTAACTTTTTTTCATTAGGAATGGTTTCATTATATAGCGTTAGAGCTGACAATGGAATTTCTATGATAACCTTTTAGCTTGACCCATATTCATGGTGGCCCCGATGGAGGGAGTGCCTCACAAAAAGTAGTTTTGTAATAGAAAAGAGAGGCCATGTTATGTTTCCTCATTATATATTGGTTTTCAATCACCCATGCTCAATTGGTTTCAAACTTGTGAGTGTGGAAGATGGAGGTTTACTGAATGGGGACTTAGTAAGATCAAGTGTTTACACATAGACATACTTTTTTTTCAATGTTACCCTCGTGTTTCAGAGTCATCATCATACATGAGATGCTTGAATTAAATGTGGTGTAGTTCTTCATAAGATTGTTGAGAACTACCAGGTTGTGTTTGTATCTACTTCATGTTAGTGATGTGGTGTACAAAAATACCTTATGACTGCATAAAGATCATTGTGCATGGTGTCTTTCACATTCCACGACTATGTATACATGTTCTTTTTTGTTTAAAGATTTCTCCCTAGTTTTAGCATGATGTTGGTTATTGTTTTGCCTTTGTGGTCAACCTGATTGTGTGATTGTTGGTATCCCGAGAACCCTTGTGGATCTCACTAGATTGGGAGTCCTAGTGGATAGCTCCATTTTACACCATTTTTCATTCTATTTCACTTTTCTAGGATGAAAATTTTTAATGTTGGGAGAATATAGTTACATATGTTTTGACTTGTCATACTTTTGAATATTTCTAGGAATATTTATAATGATAGGAAATGAGTCGGCATAGGATTATAGGGAAAAGATATCCTCAGTGTGGTGATAATAAAAATATTAAATATATTTCAACATGTGCATTTACTTCCTTGTAAATGTTTAATAACCCTAAATTGGAGTCTTATATCATAATTCCAGGACAAAATTTGAGTTCAGATCTTGACGTTTACCCTATGCGTGACCTAAAATGTGTCAGTTTCAACTATTCTGTTAGAGGCGTGTTGGAGAAGTGATAAAAGGAGGATATTGATTTAATAAAAAGTAAATAAATATTACCGATTTTTTCATGGTATATAGGAGGATAATAACTTCCCACCCTTAGAGGGTTGAACAAAATGTGGGGAAACCAAGGAGATGAGGCACTATTGATCTACGATCGTCATGCAGATCACTCTCGGTCATGGTGCAGTATATTCTGAGCTTGTATCTTCCCTCAAAGCATCAGTGTTTCACAATGAGGTATGATGATTTTACTTTTATGTCATGAACCCTTTTTATGGATTTTTATTAGTTTTTATATACCCTGATTGATAGGGAAACATGGGGGTTGACATGTAGGTTTTTTGGAAAATGGGGGTAATTTGGGTGGCTTCCATGGAATTCATGTTCTAGATTCATGATCATGTGGTGGGTAGTAATGTGGAACACACTATCAATTCATCTCATTTATGGAATGAATTGTTTTTGGACTATGCAATGTGTACTAGGGTAACACACCATGTAGTGATCCCATGTCTTGTTTTCAAGGGTCCTAGACAGGGTAATCGTGTCACGAGACTAGTTTGTGTGGAAATACATAGACTAGAAAATGGAAATAGGGTGAATTACATGGAAACATGTACATGAATTTTCCAAGATGTTGGGTAGAAAAGAAACATCACAAACCATGGGTAATCTTAATGTTTGATACATTGACATCTGATCTGTGTGGGGAAGAACACATTCAAAGCACCGAGGTGTTGTGAGACATTCCATGTATCTCATGTACATGGCATGAAAACTCACATGTCCACCTAATCCTTGTGGTAGTGGAGAATTTTAGTTGTTCATGTGGGGTCACACATCATGTGGACCCCATTACATGTTTTTTACATTTTCTTGGATACTTATTCTCATCATATATGCTTTTTTGAGGCACGAATGCAGGATTGTGAATAGCCTATCCAGAGAAGTTTTCTACGAAGAATGTGATAGGAGACTCTATGGTTTTTTGTAAGATACAGTGTCGAATGATTTGAGAATGAAAACCCATTAGTGATAATTGATCATGTTTGTTGACCAGGTAAGATCCCTAGGGTGATATTGTGGTCAGAAGCCTTCCCATTCATTTGTAAATATGGATCCATTAGACTCATTATTCCTATAGAGTATTTCTCCACTATAGTAACAGGGTATGTGTCCCCTATATGTCATTGTGTTTCTTTGTGAGACGTGACTAAAATGTTGAATCTTTTAGATATGCTCAACCGATATAGTAGATATGATGGATTTACTAAAGGGATATTGATACATATAATCCCTTGTCGTATCAAGGAATGGGGTAACCTAACCTCTTAGACCAGTAGAGACAAAACTCCCCCACATGAGGTCTGGGTCCTCTACCCATAGAGTAGTTATCCAAAGGTTATAACTCCTCTACTAGACTAGGGAATGGATCCCCAATTTCATTCATACATATAAAGACATATCTACCCTACCAGACCAAGGAACATGTCCTCTATAATCATTTAATTGATGGTGGATAACAATTATAATTCTCAAGAGAATTCCCACAGTACTCATTTGAATGATAGTGTGGTACTCCCCTGTCATATGAGGGTTCGAGTCCACTATCCTTGTATCTGTACTCCCCATATGTTTCAGGGTGTAGGCAACCTATCTATTGAGTCATAATAATCCATTTTACTTGTATGGGTGTCCTCATATGTAGTTTTATACACCCATGTCTTATCAAGGTTTTGGTCATCAATTTTTAGAGTGGTACTTCACCATCTTCAAGTAGTGGAGGGGAGTGGGTCCTCCACTAGATTATAATCTACCTATGATGAGGAGAATAGTTATAAGGTGTTGTAACCACCACTTCTTATCTATGATACCTTTTGGGATCTGTCACTCCCTTAACATAGGGTGGTTCGGGCCTCTTATTACTGATACATTAGTGGTTTCACTTGATAGATAGAAGATATTACTCCATCAAATTAGGGTAACAAGTGAGGTATGGGTCCCTTAAATCATTACATATTTAGAGAGGATTCATATTTTGAATGGTTTGGATAAATGTTCCAAAATAATTAAATAGTGTTCTGGGGTGGTACCCTCTACTTGAGTTATTATGAGAATTTTGTGGGGTGCAAGACAATGACAATAGGACCTCTAGTGTTGGGTGATAGAGTTTGACATTGTGATTTTTTCTCGATTGAGAAAGTTCTGATGGATGTACCATTGGTTATGTTAGAATTGTTCTTGATGGATTCCATCTATTTTAAGGGTTCCAATTGGCATGGTTGAGCACATAGAATTTGTTCTTCTGGGTGTGTGTTACCTTCGAGCCTCATGTAGAATCTTAGAGTTAGCTATGAGGATAGAACCTTAGAAGATTTTATCCTAAGAATATTATATATATATATATTTGTATTTCATTATGTTTTTTTCACATTTATGAGTTAATATCCCTTGTGGAATATGATAACTAGTCACATATAGCTGATGATAGGATCAGGATGGAGTTCTTTTCTCTTTTCAGTTTCCTATGGAAATGTTAATGGGAATACATCCTTTTAGTTAATCATTTTTCTTTTGGGATTTAGGGAACCTACTATAATTTATATTCTCTACTTTACATGATCCTTTCCTAAACTTTTTGTTTTTTTGATGATAAGCCTTTCAATGGAGACCCAGGATGACCTAGTGCAGGTGGAGCTTATAGAACTAGACCAAAATAGGTGTTTTTTATTTCATGGACAATGAGTTTTCTAGTTGTTTCATTTCATATTGATCAAATACTTCTATGAAGGATGGATGATTTTATAGTTTTTGATGGGTTTTAGGTTTTCCTTTTTACACTTTCAATGCACCTATTGTACTCTTTTTGTGGGATTGACATATGTATTGATTTACTTTTCAATTTATTATATCTTTATATTGTAGCCTAGAGATATTTTTTGGTGTATGAGCATAGGTACCATAGGTTAAGGCCTCCCATTTCTGTCATATACCTACATAGAACAAGAATCTAGGACTAAGCCTATTGGAGGTGGGATTGGGGTGTTTGTAGCCCAGGCCCTGTTGGGTCGATTCGTGATAATGAATATATAGACATATTGTTATTAAAAGTGTAAGAACTATGTGGCAGGTAATTTATTTAATGTTCACCATCATTAGTCAACAAATTATTATAATATTTGTGGATTTCCCATGAATATGTCTGATGTTCTTACTTAGAAATATAAATTCAAAAAATGGTTCTTGGATGTAAAGGAATGTTATTATAAATTATAATGTATTTTTTTCTAGGTATTTGTTGAGTTAAAAATATTTATGATTAATTATAAAAGGATGGAAGATTATTTATATCCTAGAAAAATTATATGATGAAAAGTGTTGAATATATAACAATATGGTATGATTTTGAATATTTGATATAGAGAGAGATAGATAGAGAGAGGGAGTGTGAGTGTGCATGTGCGTGCGTGCATGTGCATGTGAGTCTATTTGTGTTCAAAAGGGAGAACAACATATGAATGTTAAATAAATTAATGATCATATGCTGACAATGGATAAGGTTATTATTCCATTCATTTCGAAGACAGACACCAATACTACCCATTGGGTTTTGATAAACAAATTATACTACATTGATGTATAATATGTGAGCATATATTTTATTTGTGTCATCTCATAAGGTTGAATATATATTCAATAAGTAAGACACATTAAATTCAAAACACCAGAAATAGGTGGTGATACATCCAAATCATTTCATTAGTTAGTGATATTATTATTCATATTACCCATGTATAACAGACATATATTTCTCATCATTTCAATAGTCTAGAAATTTCATCTCACAAGTAAATGAACAGCCCAAAAATTAAACGGTTTATTGTCTTTGAATATTATATACACATGTCACATCCCCTTTCCCCCAAAGGGTACCCCTCCTAGCTTGGAAAAGAGAGAAGAGAGATGGTGACCCCCTGAGGCCTACCTACAGCAGTCCCCTGGTTGGTGACTAGAAAATATGTTATAATAAGTATGTGTATGGGAGGGATTAACCTCTAAGAGAACATGTAGAATATTGAAATAAAATATACACATCAATCAACACCTTTAAAACATATATATAAATAAATTTCAAGTGGAAAAATAAAATTTCATACAACACTATAAAACCTGAATAAAAAATTACATTCCCCAAATGGTAAAGACTAAAGTGACCATAAATCCAAAAAAATCTCTTGAAATGACATGAAATAATAATATCCAGTCTGATCTCCAACCAAATATGGATGAGTATCAAATAGTTTATATATATGTTTGGCTAAACACACTATGATCTTCCCTAGATCCTCTATTGGAAAAGATAAATAAATCATGCTAAAGAACAGTGATGAATAGTGAAACTAACGCTCACATACATAATTATACTAAGTACATAGGCTCAAAATGGATTAATATCATCATTTACTGCATACAAGAGATTATATAATATAATAATTAAAAATCAAAGGTACCATGATCTTGCTTCTCCACTAGTTTTTGGCCCTGCCCCAATATTTCGCATCCAAAATAATATCTCTCCAAAATAATCCAGTTCAAAGACACATGGGATTGACATCACAACATGCAACTTGTGACTCAAATCACCACACCATACCATATAACAACACCATATAGTAACCATGTAGTTTCTAGGATCCACCATAGATTGTAAGAAATTTATTATAAATCAGTTATTATACATCATTCCAACAATTCCATACACTGAGAAAGGAACCTAAACCCATTACATCCTATACAATTCATACCTAAAATTATCCATTGAATACTATATCCAAATATTCTTGTGTGTGAATAAAAATTCAGTAGATTGCACTAGAAAAATATATAATAAAAATAACCTTCGTGATGAACATCATATGTAACTACCATGATAAGAGGGTGGGGCCAGAGGTGGTAGTTAGTCTTCTATCCTCCCACTCGGATGTTAGGGAAAATAGCCTCCTTCATTGCATTGGTTTTCAGTCACCCAAACCAAAATTGGTGGGGAATCATATGAATTCACAAAAAATACAATAAATATTATTGATAACAACCACATTGTGGTCCTATCGTAGTCTTAGCCTCATGTTCATCTACTATCGCTCGGACTCTTGATTGTTATTGCAAAGACCAGATATCTTATAATCATAAAATCATTTAAAAGAGAAACATTAATTATTATTTCATTTAATCATTTTTATTTTGTTTTATTAATTATCCATTAAATTAAACATTATTATTATTCCACATTACATTATATTAATCAACATAGTGAATTCTATTCCCTCCATGGATAATTGAAACAGAGAACATGATTTCCCAAGATTAACATATATTTAGAATTTTCATATCATAAACACAATACATGTGGGTTAATAATTATTTAATAATTATTAGAATCATTACATATCCTTGATAATCTTCGAAAACCAACCTATGTCACCAATAAGAAAAAACATGTATCCACGAACATCCAGCTAACTCATGCAGTGGAGAACAGAATAATGATTAAAAAGCCAATCGGACGTTATCCATTAAAGAAATTCATTTCAAGAAGTAATATAGATTTAACACATCAATGGGTAATCCCAACTACAACACATTCTATTATCTTGAGTTTCATCCCCAATACCCACATGTATATCTAGATGAATCTCTCCATCACAGGGGTCTACTGCAGATATACAATCCGGGACTCCCAGCCACCTCACATCATCCTTCCCATTCTTATATTACAATTTTACCTCCTTACTATGTATCAGATTATATATAGAATTTCACATCTAGAGAAAATCAATAATCTTTTTGAAAAAAAAACAACCATATTCAATTTGAAAATCTGGGCCCTAAATCATGGCATCCAACAATCACACATAAACTAACTCTCATTGCACCCACTCAAGGCACTAGTTCTTCTCATGATAATGGGAATCATAGACCCTAGAAATTATCTATATCAAAAATATATTTTTTATTACATCACGAACACATCGATTCGTTGATAATATATTCTAAATATGAGAAAACTATGGCGTAAATCTATAACAAGCAATCAAATTAAAACATAATATTATCATTAAATATAGTTCCATTAAACTTTGAGATGTACCATTCTCATTTAACATGCCATTTTTTAATATTAACATTCACAAAAATAATTATCCAGATTCAAATTCTTTATCAATTACATTATCATGAAATAACACATTTAACTAATTATTATCATTGCACCACTTTGATTGTCATCATACTATAAGAAACGCAAGATTCAGTAAACATGCCTCTTTGTTATCTATCCAATTAATTATAAATTAAATAATTTTTTATTTACATTCCTTTCCAATTTCCATCAATAAAATCATGTTGTTCTATAGCATAATAAGACATTAAAAATTATATAAAATAGATATCTCAATATCTAGATTAATAGGAGGAAAACTATTATCACAATATAAAGAAACAACATCGATATATGATTGCTACAACCAATTCAAATTTAATCCAATTTTATATTCATTAGATTAATTACACTACCTCTATATGGTATAAACTATGCCAACTTTATGATTACATTTCAATAAATTGAATAATCAACTAATACATTACCTGTATGAATGAAGCTCCATGTGACTAGTTGCACCTAAAACAAGGGTTGGACACATGATAGACTACTTGAAGGAGAACTCAAGTAAATAGATGATGGGTTTTCCTATTACATGGGATGGGTTCTAGAATAGTCAGTCTCTAGATAAACAAATTTGGAAGGATTAAAGGGAAGGGACTTCATTTTGGTTTCATTAGATACTAGATGATTGAATTTTATAGATCACAAAATATTTAAATCCTAATATTGGTAATCTATTCAAACTTCTAGTGCGAAGGCACTTTTACAGTCTTTTCATCAAAGTAAATCAAAGAAATAATTATGCTTAATGAATCATCCTTTAAAGACCCTTTACATTCACTTACAAAAGGCCTTCATGGCCATTTCCTTCAAATTGGTGGAAATATCCATGTTTGGGATTTCACATAGAAAGAACCACCACATAGACAAAACCCTCATATAGTCATTTTTCCATGTATCTGAGTTCCCTACATTTCCAAAATTCCCATATAGATAAATTCCCTAGGTAGTTGAACTCCCTGCGTTGTTGAATTGACCGCATAGTCATTTCCCACATGTTTCTAAATTCCCCATGTAACCAAATGAAATATTTGATCACTCAAATAGCTAATCCACATAGCCCTTCGATCCATGTAGTTGATTCTCATTGTCGATCCACATAGTTGTTTCACTCACATAGACAATTCATCGATGTAGACGATCCTTCAACATAAATGTTCCATATACTTATTTGATTCACATTGCTAATCTAGCCACATAACATATTTCACATTTCCTATGGATTAATATATCCAATTAAAATGATTGTGAGTCGACCTTTCACCCAAGCTATGAACCACAAATTTAAAATTTCAAACTCTTCATACCTCCATATTTTTTTATCAAAACACCTCCACGACCACTCTATACCTTCTCTAAGTAACACGAGATTTGGAAACATGATAATTTTTAGACTATAGGAATCTAGTCCCTTACATTAGATACCATTCATACAATTATCATTCTCAACAAATCCTCCATTGAGAATGAATCAATAATAACAATAAAGTGGGCTGATTTCATCAAATGATCCACAATCACCCATATTTAATCATAGACTCATAGAGATAGAGAATAACAGGTAACCAAATACATCAAGGTGTCCTCCAAATTTCACTTGGGAACATCAAAGGGCTAGAGAAAAAGACGAGGAACATTATCCTTAGCCTTCATATTCTAATAAACCAATCATCATGAAACAAAAAATCTATTTCACACATTAACCCAAGCCACTAACAATGACCCATCAATGCTTGATTCTAATTTTTCACATCAAGATATACCACCAAATGAAATTGATTAAACTCTAAGAGAACCATCTCTCTCATTAGTGAAGAAATGAAAACCCTTCCCTAGAAAAACATTCAGAATGTTCCATCATCCAACCAACCATCATCAGCGTCACAAAAAACATCTCATTATCTCTATAACCCCCACCTCATAATCGAATAATTGAGACTCCTCCAACTACTACACTAATGTTGACTACAATATCATTGGGAAAAGAAATCATATACCTCCAACCACTACCATATGTAGATAAATAAATGATAGTTCAATCAGTATCTAGGAATCTCCAGACTCATTAATGACATCACTATGTGATTTCTTGCACAACAGTTGAGATATGATATTTACCTTTCATAACTTATAAAAACTCTAAAATGAGTAATCTTTAAATAATTCCATCCACTGACATAGATGAAATTCTTATTAATTTTGGGATAATACCTACCTCAATCTGTTACAGTTAGCAAAAATCAAAAAATGCTTATATATGAAGAAATGTTCCCACAACATAAAAGTAATCAAAACAGCCACCCACTCAAGATCATAGGAGGCATAATAACACTCATTAGGATGTAAATTCCAAGACCAGTAAGAAATATCCAATATATGTGGAACCCAAACACATCCCAATACATGATGTGAACCATAAAAGAAAAACTGAAACTAAACATCCTCTACTGTAAAACTACTGACTGGAGTGCTACCCAACATCTTTGTATGTACTCAAAGGCTATATGACACTAGTCAATTTGCAGAAATTCCTAATCCTTCTTCGTCAAGTTTTTCAATGGAGTCATGTCCCATAGGAGATAAGCTAAGAACCTATTTTAATTTCTTACAAGACAAAGGAAACTCCACACCTATGACACTATATTAGGGGATTCTTGATACACAACCACTTTTATCCTTGATTGATCTATAGCTATTCCCTACTGGTATACAACATTCTCCAATAACAAAACATCATGATCCTAGAACTCACAATTCGATAACATCCCAAACATATTCACATGATAGACAACTCCCAAAATGGATTGCATATGATCAACTTGCCCGTCTTCATATGTGGATAAAAAAAGGATACCATCAACAAAAACCACCGATAACATATTTTGGAAATCTATGAAAATTACATTCATCAACCACATGAACACAAATAGATATTTTATCAGACATAAGGACATCAAAATGAACTCATAATTCCCATTATGGTAACAAAAATCATTCATGTTAATGTTATCATCCTTTACCCACAAATGATGAAATCCTAACAATATATTTATTATCAAGAACAAATTTTTTTCACTTCAGCAAATTAAATAAATCATACATCCATAGAATGGGATAAAGGTTCTTCAGTTTCACCTAGTTCATGTAATGATAATCGATTAACTATCTCACATAGTAATGAACCTCTTTTCATCTGGAATATGGAAGATGGAAGTTTTTGGATGACCTGAATATAGTTTATATATGTGTAGGGTTATGCTTGGTAGGATCCTCCCAGGAGCCTCTAATTATAAATATAATGAAATTATGCTCAATCACACAGAACAAAAGTTAAAATAACACTTACCTAAATAAGTATACTAAGTACTTATTCTCAAAATATATTAATCTCACCATGTATCACATAAAAGAGATCATATAATATAACATTGATAAATCAATGCTACCAAGCTCATGCTACCCGACTAGTTTTTTGATCATCCCCAACATTGCTTGTTATAATCCATATCTCTATAAAATAAGATAGTTCATAGACACATAGTAATTTCATAACAACTTTCACCTCATGAATAACATCATCATATCATCCCATATCACATCACCATATAGAATCCATGTAGTTTCTCAGATCTACCACAACTTTTATGAAACTTATTACACCTCGGGTATTGTACCTCAAGCCATAATTGCCCATATACCACTTAAAGAACCTCAACCCATCACATCTTGTACACGTCATACCTATTATAATATTTTTAAAACTATATCCAAATATACATGTGTGTGAAAAAAAAACTTGTAGATCCCTCTATATACATATATGGGAAAAATAACCATCTGGTAGACCCACATAAGTAACTACCAAAAAAAGAGAGTGCAGTCATAGGGGGTAGCCATTCATTCATTCTCCCACCAGGATATTGGGGAAAACACCCTCTTAGAGTTCATTAGGTGTCAGTCACCCAAACCGAAATGGGTGGCGAATCATATGAAATAAAAAAATATAATTTATATAATTTAGATTGCAACAACATTTTGAGTCTAGACTAGTCTTAGGAACAACTGTATATATTGTCTCTCAGACTCCCAACTACTATTGTGAATACCAGATAGCATACAATCACAAAATCATTTAAAAGAGAAACATTATTTACATATATCATTTTAATTATTTTACTTATATTATTTAATTAATTTACCATTAAATTTTCCATTAATATTATTCCACGATACAATATATTAATCAACATAGTGAATTCCATTCCCTCTAGGAATAATCCAAACCGGGACCATGATTTTTCATGATTAACATCTTTCTTGAATGTTCATACCATAAACAATAAACCTAAGGGTTAATAAATATTTAATCATTATTAAAATCATTCCATGACCAAGGAAATCATGGGAAACCAGCCTAAGCTACCTCCAAGAGAAAACATGTAACCACACACATCAAGCTACCTCATACAGTCGGGAATGGAATGTAGATAAAAAAATAAATTGACCTTTTTCCAATAAACAAATTAATTTCAAGATTGAATCAATATTTATCACGTCAACAAGTAATTTTAGCTTCAAACCATTCCATTATCTCTAGATTCTTCCCCAACATCGACATGCATATCTAGATGAATCTCTCCATCACAGGGGGGTTGACTGCTAATATAGAATCAGGGCCTCCCCACCCACATCACATTAGCCTTCCAATGATCATATTATGTTTTAGCCTCCGAACAATGTTTCACATTACCTAGAGAATATAACATCTAGGAAACATCAATAATGAATCAGGAATAAACAATCATATAAAATTGGATAATCCAGTCTTTAAACATGGATTCTAGTCTTCACACATAAACAAGCTCTCATTTCTCCAACTCATGGAACTATGCCTTCTCAAGAAAATAGGGAAATTATACCTTAGAAAATATCTTTATCATAAAAATACATTTTATTACATCTTCAATTAACTGATTCATTATTAATATTCCCTAAATATGAGAAAAATAAGTCATCAATATATAAGAAGCTATTAATGTTAAACATTATATAATAATTAAATCAAGTTCAACAGAACTATGAGATGTACCAATCACAATAAACATTTCTTTTTTGAATATTAACATTCAAAAAAAGAAATATCATGATTAAAATTCATTATCAATCCCATTATTATGAAATAACACATTTAATTACATATTATAATTCTAAAAATTTCATTATCATCAAATTATAAGAAACACTAGATTCATTAAAAATACCTCTTTATTATATATCCAATTAATTATCAATTATATTATTTTGGATTCGAATTCCTTAAAAATTTAATTCAATAAAATCATGCTAATCCATGGGATAAAAATATGGGATAACCATTATAAAATCTATATCACACTATCTAGAGAAACAAGAGGAATGATGTTGTCACAATATAAAGAAACAACACCGACATGTGATCGCTACAACTAATTATTATTTAATCTAATTCAATATTCATTACGATAATTAAGTTACCTCCTTATAGGATATATCATTTTAGCTAGATGATTACATGTAAATAAAAACGAATAATCAATTGATCCTTTACCTAATAAAAAGAAGTTCTATGTTACTCACAACACCAAAAACATGGGCTGCACGCATGATGGAATCTTTTCTTTAGAACTGTAGTCAATGAGAGATAGGTTCTACTAATCCATTGGAAGGGTTTTGGAACATCTAGTATCAATGTATAAAATCAAGGAAGGAATAAAGTGATGGGATTTTGTTTTTGATTAAACAGATATGGGATAATTGAATTTTACAGATCGAATCATATTTAATTCTTAATATTTAGGATCCCATTAAACATCATGTTAAAAGACACAATTAAAAAATCAGTCATCAAATGAAATCAAGGATATAATTATTCCTGAATAACTAACCTTTTAAGGAACTTTTTTTATCTTCCAAAAGTTCTTTATGATTATTTTAATGAAACTGGTGGAGATCACCATGTATGTGGTTTCATATTGCCAGAGGCACCACATAGAAAAAAGCCTCAAATAGTCATTATACCTTGTGTCTTCCTTCCCAACATATCTAAAATTTACACATAGAAAAAATCCATATGTATTCGAATTGTCAACATTATTAAATTTCCCAGGGTATCATTTCCCCATGATTCCAAATTCCTCATATAGAAGAATGGGATATTTGATCACTCACGTTGCTAATCCACATAGTCGATACAACCATGTAGTTGATACACATATCTGATCCACATAGTTGGTTTACCAACATAGTAAATTAATATATGTAGATGATCCTCCCTTATAAATGATCTATCCAAAGAGATGAGTCACATAGTTGATCAATAAAAATATATGATTTCACATAGTCTTTGAATAGAAATAGTATATTCAAATGATTCTGATTCGACCTCTCACCCAAACTATGAACCGGAAATTCACGATATGAAACACATAATGCTTCCATTTTTTATTATCCAAACACATCCATGCCATTTTTATACCTTATTCGAGTATCATAGATTTTAGAATAAATCTACTCCCTTACATCAAATACCACCCAAACAATTCTCATCCTCAACAAAACCTCCAATGATATTCACTCCTTGATTGTTATAAAATGGGATGACTTCACATAATGATCTAATATCACCCATGTTGAATCATACCCACCCAGATATCAAGGTTAATGGGTAATGAAATCCATCGAGGTGTCCTCCCACATTCACTGCGGAACATCTAATGGATGGTGAAAACACTTGAAATGTGATCCTCGGCCTTCACCTTCTTGTAGACCAAACATCAAGAAACAAAGAATGTAACTACACACATTTTCCCAGGCAACTTAAAATGGCCTCTCAATGCTCAGTATGTATTTTTCACATCAAAATGTACTAAAAAAAGAGATATATGGAAATCGCAGTGATTCATGACACACATAAGTGAATGAATGAAAATACTTCTCTAGAACTACACTCGGTATTGTCCATCCTAAAACCAACTATCACCGGAAACAAAAAAAACAAGTCATTATCATCATACCACAACCTCATAATAAACTAATGAGGAGTCCTCTAACTACAACACAAATTTTAACTACACCATCGTCTAGAAAAGAACACCTTTGTCCCTAGTATCTAAGATATCTAGATGCATCATGTAAAGACCCATAAAATTCAAGGGAAATTTTTTTTCGTAATTTTCATTGGGATTTTACAAGAATGAAGTTTCTGACGGCACCTGATTCTGAGGCCCGATGTGCCCGGAATCAATTTCCGATGTTTTTCTCGGGTACGTTCAGTGAACGAACAAGCGGGTTTTCCTAAATTTTGAACCTGTGCTCGGAATTGAAATCCAAGGGCACCGAGGAAACCACAGTGTCGGCAATTGCTTAGGATCACCTTTTCCAAAGGTGCATTTTCTCGGGAGGAGTTGTTAATTTTTGTGGTTTTAGTGAGGAATAAATAAAATTGTTTTACAATTATATTTATTTTCCGCTAGGTAGTTATAACCTAAGTAAGGGAGTTGGGGGTGGGACCCACCTATTGTTAACCAACCATGAGAGGATAAAGGTGGGGTGGGGCCCACATGAGCCTAACCCCTCATATTACTTAACTCCATAACCCCCCCCCCCCCCTTTAATTTGAGACCACTCACCTCCCCCTCTCTCTTCTTTAATCATGCCAACTCACTTAAAAAATTAATTGAGTTATGTGTTTGATTTTTAAAAATTGAAATGCTTGGCTTGATGTAATAAAATAATATAAGTCTTATTTTATTTGGGAGGTTTGGTTGTTGTGTGAGGAGATTGGGGAGATAAAACTCTTTTCTCTGGGGAAGAACTTCATCCTACCATGAAGAGCTTCAATCCTTCCGCGAAGAACGCCATCTCTTCAACAAAGAACGGCTCAACAACTCTGGTATCTCCATTCCCTTTCTCCTCCACAACAAGGGAAGTGACACCGACGCGGAAGTTCTCCAATGACACATAATCATCCTCTTCTCTTCGTGATAAAGAGAAGACGACGTCTCCTCAGATGCTCTGCATCGATGTCTATGGAACCACGCCCCACAATGCCGCTTTCTATGATGATCTTCGAACATCAACTCGTTATCAAGGTAGGGGTTAATTACTTTTTCTTCGTGAAATTTCATTTTCTGTTCTTCGTCTTTATTTTTGGGCTGCTTGATATCAACTTATCGGGAGGAGGTCGGACCGCACGAACACGACCGACTCTCCTCCCCCTTTTGTTGTTGTGTTGTTGCGGTTCAAAAGAAGGTGGCGCGGTGCAGCAGCACCGCACAGAATCATAGAGAAATGCGGAAAAGATGCGCGGTGCCATCGTGCCGCACCGTTGAGGCCAAACGAACCTGCGGCCGGAATCGGGCTGCAATGAAGGGGCGTGGCACCGTCGCGCCGCACCGGAGAACCACGAAGACACCGTGTCCAGAGCGGGGTTTCAGTGGAGGGGCGTGACACCGTCGTGCCTTGCCGGTCAGACAAGTCCGCGACTCAAAGCCGCGGTTGTTCAAGGTGGGGCGGCTGGAACCGCCGGCTGCAGGCACCTCGGAGGGGGGGACCATGGTGGGTCCCATGGAAGCAACACCGGCCGGCCGGACTGGGCTGGCCATTTCAGGGGGATACCGGGGGTCGTAACCCCCGGCTAGCCAAAAGAGCCCCCCCCCCCCCCCACACACGTGGGGGCCACGTTTACTCAAATAGGGGGGCAGCGCCCCCCTTCCACTCAGCTCGACGTGGCTGAGCTAGCCACGCGGGCCGCGAGCAAGAACCATGACAGGCTGAGCTACGCCCACCTGGCCATATCCGGACCCGGTTCGTGTCGACACAGTTCGGGATGACCTAGGGGGGTCTCAGGCCAGGTCGGTCTGGGCCCAGAACCCCCTAAAACCAGACAGGTATGTTCTTTTTCCCATATCCTGGGCTACGAACCTCCAATAGACGCACCGTCATATGTAATGCGGTCCCTGGATCAAGACGAGCATTTGGTTATATTACACTCAAGGTTTAGGAGAACTTTGGGTATGGCCGGGTTGGTTCGAACATGAATCCAACCGGGCCCTCGGAGCGGAAATGCTTATAACTTGAGCTCCGGACGTCCGATTGACGTGAAGTCAACATTGTTGGTTTCCTCTTAGTGAGACGGACCTTTTGTCTTACTCCACTAATGTTTTCGACGCAGTTGGAGTGCGGTCGGGTTGGTTTGACTTAAAAACCAACCGGGCCCCTGGAACGAAAAAGCCAATAACTCGCAGACCGGGCGTCCGATTGACGCGCCGTCCGTCACGATGTGTTCCTCTTTTCGAGACGGAACATTGAGATACATAAACTCTGGAATACATTTCAGTTGATGTATTGACCCATTTGGATCGTGGAGCGGACCCTCCCGGAATTGAGCTTGTTGTGTGCGGGAACCCTAGAGCTGGCTGCGATGATGAAGACCGTATTGAAATCCTCTGTGGGTTCGACGGTGATGAAGACTGCACTAAAATACAATGTGGGTTCGGTAGTGATGAAGACCGTACTGAAATCCCTTGTGGGTTCGATGGTGATGATGATTACACTGAAATCCTACGTGGGTTCGGCAGGGATGAAGACCGTACTGAAATCCTCCGTGGGTTCGACGACGATGACTACTATTTTTTGTATCCTATGTGGGTCTATCAGAGTTTGACTCTATTCTTGCTATCCTATGTGGGTCTGGCAGAGTAGATGGTCTATATACTATGTGGGTCCGACAGCTTAGCTGGTTTAGTATCCTACATGGCTCCCAACATAGATGAATCAGTGGCTATATTTGATCATCTCTAACACGTTATGAAGAAGTATACCTGTGTGAGCTGAGTCTTGACTTCAATCAATATCTTATATATGATTGAATTTCTTTCCTATGTGGATTGAGTTATTTTATCCTATGTGGATTGGGTTGTACTCTTATGTGGACGTGATCGAACTTGGGCATGGATGCTAGAGCCAGGCAGGAATTAATGACATAGGTATATGTATGGGCATATACCTAATTAGTGTTGGATGTTACTTCGTGATTGTATCTTTCCTTTGGTATTATCCCATGTGTATTCTGGGAGACCGTCGGGGGTCTCGGGGTCCCTACTGAGTAGTGTATACTCACCCTTGCACGGGCTATGCCCGCACTACGTTGTGTTGGTTGCAGACGACGGACAATGCTGATCGTGGTTGAGTCTTGTGGAGCAAGTCAGTACCTGGAGGTGGACCACTGGGCGGGACGTACTCGGAGCGGATGGATGGACCCGAGGAGCTGAGGAGGCTATCTCTACCCACCCTATAGGTGGGACTTCCAGTGGAATGCTCGACGTTGTTGCATTACTTTCAGTTTTTGTACTTTTATTCCAGTTGTACTTTACATTCAGTTTGGGTTTGTATTCTGGCCCATTTACTTTTCCGCACTACTTTTGTACCCAGATTTACTTAGTGTTTACTTCTTCTTGCTTACTCTGTGGCTTGTTTACTATATAAAGGCAATGCCTTCCCCTTTTGTCGGGATTTATTCCTTGGTGCTAGTCGCCAGCCCCTGGCCTATGGGAGGCGGGCTTGGGGTAGTCACGGCATGGGTCCCGAGGACGGGTCATGAAAAATTGGTATCAGAGGAGTTAGATTCTACCGTAAAACTCATAACTCTTATCTTTCTTTATTGTGAACCAATAGTGTTAAGGGTATTGAGTGTGGTTATCTGTCCAGGGAGTCCAGTGTTGGTGCGGAGGCCAACGTATCCATACACCAGGACCCTGACTTCTGATTTCCGACTCAATGCACGAAAACATTGATTGCATGTGTGTTTCAAAATTTTCCTTTGCGATTACTTTGTGTCAGATCACCAGGTGTACTATTTGACAGTGGCGCATCTATTTCTTTTTAGGATGGCCCCACGATGACAGGCAGCTAGGGTTCTTAGTTTTGTGCGAGCCGACAGCCCACCGAGCGACGAGGCCTTGGTGAAGGGCCTTTTTTCAGTGGAGGCACTGGCGTTACCACTACCTGCCGAGCCACCGATGCCACCAGCCCCAGCCGCTGAGAGTGCACTTCTTCTTAGTGCACTGCACAAGTTTCAGCGTCAGAGACCACCCAGGTTCCACGGGGAGACGGACCCTCAGGCAGCCGAGGATTGGATGGAGGCGGTTGTTCGAGTTTTCAGGTTAGTGGGGACACGAGCTGAACTCATGATGATCAGCGCAGCGAGCCTCCTGCACGCAGCATCAGGAAGATGGTGGAGCGTGATGCTCTAGGTGAACGACAAGGCATCACTCCTTAGGACGGACTTTGAGAGCCTCTTTTGCTCAGAGTTCGCCCGAGCCACCCTCCTTGTGGTGTGCGTCTAGGATCTTCTACAGCTGCGGTAGGGAACCATGACAGTCACCCAGTACTCGGTGAGATTTACCGATCTCTCGTGCTATTCGACAGACATGGTACGAGACCCATTCTTCCAGGCCCGAACCTTCGAGCCGGGACTGGGGCATGAGATCAGGGCATCGATGATATCCCTCAGCATTCCGACATAGGCAGGAGTACTGGAGCGAGCTCTTCTCATAGAGTGCTTTCTTGCTGAGCCTACGCCAGCTGCGAGACCTACCGTAGGGCGGCACGTAGCAGATTCATCTGAAGCTGGCAGTCAACAGATGAAACAGGGGTCCAATCGGACTAGACCATCACACAGACGACCTCAGGACACTGGCTCATAGGTTCGGGGCACACGGCGTAGAGCCAGCCTTCAGTGGAGCAGATAGTGCTACGCATGCGGTGGGTAGGGCCACATGGCTCGTGACTGCCCGACCCACCGTGCAGAGGAGCAGTAAATGGTTGAGGGGCCACCCAGACACAGGAAGAGGGTCGACCGTGGAGATCCGCTGAGAGCAGGAGGACGAGGCAGGGGATCTGTCAGAGCAGTAGGTGGTGGGAGACGCTTTGAGGCTTTACCACCACCACCACCAGGAGGTCCACCCTGACCACAGGAAGGTGGCGAGCAGAGACTGGCTCAGCTTCAGGCAGCGGAGGCCTACGACTAAGGCACGCCAGAGATGATTTGAGGTATTATCTGTGTCTACTCCATCCTTGCAGCAGTTCTTATAGACACAGGGGCGATTCATTCCTTTATTGTCGCTAGCCTTGTTCGGAGCTCGGAGATTCCGATGGAGCCGTTGTCTCGATCCTTACAGCTAGAGACTCCTATGGGATCAGACTCGATGATTACGCATTGGTGCCGGAAGTGTGAGCTTACTCTAGGAGGCTAGAGTTTAGGTTTGGATATTCTTGTAGCGGTGTCGAGGCCTTACGACGTCATCTTGAGAATGGATTGGTTATCTACAATCTATGGTCATATCGACTTTATTAGGCGCAAGGTGCGGTGTGTACGCACCGATGGGAGTAGGTTCACCTTCACCGGCGAGAAGGGAGCCTTTGCAGCACAGGATGGACTCACACAGTGGAGAGGACAGCCCATCACTCATCAGTTGGCTAGCCACATCCTAGGAGCAGTTGACGTGCAAAGTCCTCGTATTCCTATAGTGGTGGATCAGTATGCGGACTTTTTCCCTAATGACATTCCAGGTCTACCGCCTCGCATAGAGGTAGACGTCCATATTAACATGTACCCCGGGACAACCCCAATATCCACTCCATCATATCAGATGGCCCCCACTGAGCTTCGAGAGCTACGGGTACAGTTGGAGGACTTGCAGGGAAGGGATTTATCTGACCCAGTGTATCACCCTGGGCTTCCCCGATATTGTTCGCTAAGAAGGCGGACGGAAGCTTGTGACTTTGTGTCGACTATCGTCGCCTGAACTAGGTGACCGTGTGGAAAACGTATCTGCTACCGATTATTGATGACCTCTTCGATCAGCTCAAGGGAGAACAGTGGTTCTCGATGATAGTCCTCAGATCAGGCTATCATCAGCTCAGAGTTCAGGACGAGGACGTATAGAAGATGACCTTCAGATGTCGGTATGGCCACAATGAGTTCATGGTTATGCCTTTTGGCATAAGAAATGCTCCTGTAGTGTTCATGGGTCTCATTAATAGGATCTTTCAGACATACCTCGATCGATTTGTCGTGGTCTTCATCGATGACATATTGATATACTCATCCACTGAGGAGGAGCACACCTAGCACTTGCAGGTTGTACTAGACACATTCCGAGAGCACTAGCTTTATGGTAAGCTCTCGAAGTGTCCTTTTTAGTTAAATGAGGTCCACTTCTTGGGACACGTCATCTCTGAGGTAGGAGTTGCGATGGATCCTGCGAAGATCGAGGAAGCATTAGCTTGGGAGCCACCCAAGAGCGTGACGGAGGTGCGGAGTTTCTTGGGGCCAGCTGGGTACTACCGGAGGTTTGTTCCAAACTTCTCCAGAGTTCCATCAGCACTCTCAGCTTTGACTAAGAAGGGGACACCCATTGTGTGGTCAGACAGATGTCAGTAGTGCTTCCATGTGCTGAGACAGAGATTGACCAACGCAACTATCTTGAGGCTACCGGAGGAGGGAGTAGGGTACATATTCTATGATGTATCAGGGACCAGACTCGGATGTGTCCTAATGCAGGAGCGGGTAGTGATCACCTATGGATCAAGTTAGTTGAGGCATCATGAACAAAAATATGCTACCCATGACCTGGAGTTAGTAGTAGTGGTCTTTTCACTGAAGATGTGGTGACACTACCTGATGGGTGAGCGCTTTACAGTCTACTCTAACCACCATAGTCTCAGGAACATCTTCTCGCAGAAGGAACTGAATCTGAGACAGTGACGATGGCTCGAGTTCCTCCAGGATTATGACTTTGAGATATTCTATACTCCTAGAAAGGGGAATGTAGTAGCAGATGCCCTCTGTAGGAGTATGGGCATTCAGCTACTCAGTGAGGTTATGGAGCAGCTATATGCTTTGCAGATATCCTTCATGGATAGAGATGGAGCAGCCTTTCTTCAGTCACACACAGTCACACCTCCACTACTAGAGTAGGTCAGAGAGGCATAGCGTAGGTACGTTGACTGTGAGACAAGACATGCACAGATATCCTCAGGTCAGGCACCTGATGGATTTTCTGTAAGAGGAGATCATGTTGTCCTTTTCAGAGGACGTACCATGGCTCCAGTTACTTTACAGGAGGAGGTGTTGTGAGAGTTTCACACTTCCCCTTTAGCGGTACATCCAGGCGTGGAGAAGATGTACGAGGATCTCAGACGATAGCACTAGTGGCCGAGTATGAAGAAGGTTGTAGCTGAGTTCGTTTCTCAATGCCTCACCTGTCAGCAGGTGAAGGCAGAGCACTAGGTACCAGCAGGCTTGGTATAGCCCTTAGAGGTCCTTGAGTGGAATTGGGACGAGATATCTATGGACTTCGTTTCTGGACTTCCACATACTTCCAGAGGTCACGACTCCATTTGGGTGATTGTCGACCGAACCACCAAGTCGGCTCACTTCTTTCCCATAAGAGAGCAGGGCTCAGTGGAGAGCTTGGGACGCCTCTATGTTCAAGAGATCATACGGCTTCATGGTGTTCCATAATCTATCGTCTCCTCTCGTGATGATCTCTTTACTTCCCTGCTTTGGAAGGGGTGTTAGGAGGCATTCGGGACACAGCTACGTCTGAGCACCGCCATTCACCCTCAGACGGATGGTCAGACGGAGAGGACCAATCAGAATCTCGAGGACATGCTCCGTGCATGTGTCCTCAACTTTGGTCGCAGCTGGGAGGACCACCTACCCTTGGTAAAGTTCGCGTACAATAATATCTACCACTCCTCCATCGGGATGGAACCATACGAGTCATTGTATGGTCGACCTTGTAGATCACCTCTATGCTGGAAAGACCCTGGGGAGTCGGCACTTGTGGGACCAGAGATGGTCCAGGCCACGACAGAGAAGGTCCAGGTTATCGAGGAGCGAATGAGGACAACTCAGAGCCGGTATAAGTCTTATGATGATAGGAGCCGGAGGCCACTGGAGTTCGAGGATAGTGACCACGTCTTCTTGCGTGTCTCACCTCGACCTGGATTACGGAGATTTGGCTGGGGAGGCAAGTTATCTCCGCGCTTCATCGGACCATTCCAGGTCCTCAGCAGGATAGGTGAGGTGGCTTATCACCTGGCTTTATTACCTCAGTTGTACCGGGTGCACTAAATCTTCCACGTATCTCAGATGAGGAGATACGTGCATGACCCGACACATATGATCGACCATGGGGAGTTGGACATTGATGATGGGGAGACTTTTACAGAGGTCCTGGTGGAGATCGAGGATCGACAGGAGCGGGTCCTACGTGTACGGTCGATAAATGCTCCTCTTAAAATGTGGATAAAAAAATTATATCATCAACGAAAACCAATGTGAACATATTTAAGAAATCACTAAAATCTTCATTCATAAACCCCATGAACAATGATATATAATTTATGATATTAAAAGTATTTACAATGAACTCACAATTACCATGATGAAAATAGAATCCATTCTTGTTAATATCCTCATCATTCACTAGAAAGTGATGACATAATTACAAAAATTCAATTATTAAGAACCAACTTTCTCACTTTAGTAAATCAAATAAATCATGAATCCATTGAAGTGGATAAAATTTCATCAATTTAACCTAGTTTAAGAGATGATCAGGGATAAAAATCCAAAAATATCCATAATCCTTATTCAAGAACAAAATATGTTCATTAACAGGTGACATAATAAATTAATTATCATCACTTGAACTAGGATAAATCTATAAGGAAATGAGCCGCTGGAAAAAAGAGTTGTCCCCAATCGGCTAAAAATTCATTCACCCATAATATGTATAAATCTGTTTATATACAAATAATTTGTGTTAATTAGTATAAATTTTTATAAATTAGAATATATTTATATAAATTTTAAAAAAACACTATAAATAAATAGGAAAATATAGAAATTAATATAAATTACAAGAAAAGTTAAATTAATTTTCTTCTCCTTTTTTGATAGTGGTTTCCTTGTATTAAGTTATTTTTAAAAATAACCATTTAATATTTTCTAGATAAATATAAAACAATTAACTTGAAAATGTTCATTATTAAATAATTATTCTGGGATAAATTAATGTATGAATCCAAATAGTTCTGGTTTAAAACCGCTATATATTGAGGGTGTTGAAGCTTTATTTCATTTGCATCATCAAAACTAAAATTTGTTTCAAAAGAGACCATTAAGTTTCCTTGTAAAAAATATTTTATAAGGGAATTTGACACATTTGAAAACCTTGGGGTTCATCTATTGTGTATTTATTTTCTACCAGATTATTTTTTTAGTATGAACAATGTTAACACAATTCCAAAAAAGATACTAATAATTTGATCCATGATTAATCACATTTTAAAAATTTATTACATGATGTGTTCGGTCTGTATTTTGAACAAACTAAAAATTATGATGATGTTGATTTAACTCCTAATTTGTAACAATATGATTTTTATGAATTGATGAGTACCATTTAGGATCTCTTATATCCTGGTTGCAAGATATGAAAATTTGACGATGTTTCAAAATTTAAGTACATTAAATCAGTTAATGGAATTTTAGATAGGTATTTTGATTAGATATTAACACTGGTTAAAAAACTATTACCTAAAGAATATATGTTGCCTATGAACTTCTACAAGGTCTAGTGGTTAGTACATAATCTAGGTCTTGGTTATCATAAGATTCATTCAAGTTCAAATTATTGCATCTTACGCTATGGTGAAAATGATTTGTTGTATAGTTGTCCCAAATGTGGAAAATAGAGGTATAAAGAGGATCAACTAGGGATTTCTGGATAGATCATAGTAAAATTGTTGAGATATTTCCTACTTTCACCCAGATTTTAGTGTTTATTTATATCTCAGGACACATCATCATTTCTTTCATGGCACAAAACCAATATTTCAATTGGTAAAATATTAAATGATCCCTATGATGGTGATTAATGGAAAAATTTCGACCATGTGAATCTTTTATTTTCATTAGAATATAGAAACATGTGATTCGGTCTTTCAATAGATGATTTATGTCGATTTGGTTCATATGGTAGTCATTATTCATCTTGGCCTATCTTTATAACTCTGTATAGTTTACCTCCCTAAATTTTGATGAATGAGCCATATATCATTTTTCCTTGTAAATTTTTGGAAATACCAATAATAATATTGATGTTTATTTGAAACAATTTATGGATGAGTTAAATTCATTGTGGAGTAATGATGTTAGTCCATACGATGTAGCTGCAAAAAAATACTACTGGAATATAAATTGATGTGGACAATTAGTGATATCTGATTATGTGATGTGTTATCTGGATATAGTACACATGGTCCAAAATCATGCTCGATCTATATAAGAGACAAAAAATAATTTATTCTCATCAAAGGAAAACCCCTTTTTTCAACTATCATCATAGATTTGTTCCAACTAATCATCTTTTTTTGGAGGAACAAATACAATTTCAAACAATGATCAATTGAAAGAGTCAGGCCTCCAATAGTGATCTTTGATACAGATTTAAAATAAATTCTCTTAATTACCTCCCATCATATTTGTACTAACAATAATCCAACAGAAAATTGACAGCTTTGGGAACAAACACAATTGGATAAAACTATTCTTTTTTGGGATTTACCATATTGGGTTGATTTCATGGTCTGTCACATGTTAGATGTCATAAAAATCAAGAAGAATATTTTGGATATTTTATTACATATAGTTTTGGATACATAATGTAAGAAAAAAGATAATTTAAAGAAACAATTTGATCTTGCTAAATTTGCAGGTGACCAAAACTTGAACTATTTGAAAATGTCAGTTCATTGAAGTTAATGATTCCAAAAGTAGCTTATACAATGTACAATAAAAAAGATTATTATTTTTTAAGTGGAATATACATTGGAGAAATACAGATAGATAAGCATCAAATTTGGGAATATATATCATAAATGGCCATATTACCAGATTAAAAAGTCCTCATGATCTTATTATAATCGAAAGGATTCTACCAATTGGACTAAGAGGATGGTTGAAATCTATGATTTAGGATGTAATAATAGTGATATCATATTTTTCTAAATAAATTTGTCTGGTGAAAATAGCCTATGATGTCCTATGAATACTATAAAACATGTTGCTTTGTTTTTTATATAAAATGGGAAAAATATCCCTTCTACTTTCTTTGACTCAATAAAACATTTGATATTACATTTACTACACGAATAAAAAATATGAAGGTCTGGTAGAGTTATGATGGACATATCAATTCAAGAGATGCGGGTACAAACAGTAGAAAAAAGGGTTTAATAAAGCATCAGTTGAAGGTTCAATCATACAATCCTATTTATAGGAGGAAATTTCATTTTTTTATTCTCTCATTACTTTTTATCTAAATATCCATCCAAACTCAACAACATGGTACATAATGAGAGAAATTTTGGTAATGAAATGTGAAATAATTTGTCATTTTTTAATCATCTTGAAAATATCATCGTTGGAGATCATGAACGATGGCATTCTTATGAAGAAAAAGACATAGATCATACAAATGTTGTACTCAACTGTGATGAAAATGAAAGCATTTGTATATTGAGAACACCTATCACATATTTGATATTATTTGTTATAGTAAATTGGCATTATATTATTTTTAGTTTAAATGATAACCATATCCAGAAACAACGCCAACATTTTATAGAAGATGCTCTTGAAAAACATCAGCAAAATAATTTGTATTACTCATTTCAAAAATAGGTAAGATAGATTATTTATGGTTTAACATATAGAATAAATTTATAAATTTTTTATTGAAATTTGTTTAAAAATATCATGTATATCAACATGATGAAAAAATTGATCATCGATTGTGTGTATCTACTAACCCACCATCCAAAATGGTAAAACCTTATAATGCATATGTGGTGAATGGTTTCCGATTACATGCACATGCATATAAGGAACAAAAAAATGAATAATGGATTTTATAGGGAGGATCTCATCATATTGAAAGTAAAGATGACTTTTACAGCATGCTAGAAGAAATTATTGAACCATGTTATCTAGTACATGATTACATTAAGATGTTTAAATGCCAGTGGTTGGATACTGAGAGAGGCTTGCATGTTCATCCATGACATGGAATCATTGATATTAAACATAAAATTATTCATGAAGTAAATGAACCATTTTCAATAACTTGTTAGAAAAATGTAATTTATTTAAAAAATTATTGTTCTACTTCAAGAGAGTTGGGTGATTGGTGGAGTATAATAAAATTTAAATATTTGTAAAATTTGATTACACAAATTTAATGTGGTTCCACTAATGTTTAAGGAGTTCAATGTTTCCAAAAGACTGATCCAAATCCATATTTCTCTCGATGAGTCATGAATATTGAAGATGGAACCCTATAGTTAATGGGTGATGGTGATGATGATGTTCATTATGCTAAAAATCAATTTGAAATTACAAGAGATGGTGAAAATGATACTCATTTTAAAATTGATGATGCTGAGGAGGAATATAAAGACATTAACATTGGGAGGTTTTAAGATGAGGATTCAGATGATAATTGACATGGTTAAATGTTTTTTACAGCCATATATAATATATATCAATTTATAATAGTTGTTTTAACTATTTTCTAAAAAAATTTATTTAATTTTTTATATGGATGAAGTGTTGTTTTGTCAGTTTAAGTAGGCTGATTTACCTTTGGCAAAGTATTATTTTGTATCGTCAGATCCTTAGACTTATAACAGTTTAGGGAGGACTTAGAGGGGGCATGGTATTACCTGATTGATGATTCCTAACCCTATCATAGAGCATCATCCATATCTTGGTATTAATCCACGCATGCAGAGGTATGTTTACCTTTGTATTTCAGTTAGTTTTAATTAATTTATATATATATAATAATTGTTGGATTATTTGTTATTTTTTTGCAAATATTTTAAAATATAGTTTTTTGATATGGGAGTGTTATATTGCGTATTTATGCTTCTTATGCTTGGGTCGCATGGGATCAGATTCCCATTAATGTTCATCAACTCATGTTCGATCATTGGCAGGTATTGTAACACCCAAAGCTTCCACGGTATGTTTCCCTTCGAATAATGCAATGGCATGCATTGTATGCAACTTCGAGATTTTAACACACCACAACCAATCAAACTAGCCATTATGAATATTAATACCTAATTTTTGAAATCTTATAAATTCTATCTCTCAAAATGGACTCATTTTTGGATTCGGAATATCGAAATTTTCCTAGGGTGAAGTTTTGGTACTTTTCGGATAACTTTCATATTTTGATGAATAGTGAAAATTACTAAATTTTAATTAAAAACAACTTTTTTAATCAAAATAATTAATAGTGATAAATTATGAATTTGAGTGGTTTTAAAGTATATTTAGAATATATTTTTACCATGTAATACAATGTGGGTCATTGAACATAATTTCACATTTAAACCAGACATAAACGAGTGTCAATCTTTTGATAGTTATTATCTCTTAAAAACACGCTTTTTGTTTTAACAACGAGAATTAATTTTAAATTAATTTCTGCCACTTCTGTGTTTTGAATTTGGAAAAATAGATTCCATATTTGGAATCAGGATGTTCAAATTGTTTAAATAGATAACTTTTATTTTTAGACATTTTGGATAATTACTTCGGTAAATATTTTATTTACCATGGTTAAAGGGTAAATACGGTAAACAAAGGTTAAAAAAATAATATTATAATAATACAATATTACCCTAAAACACGTTTTAAACCTATTGGTTAATACATGGTCGACCATGGGCATCTTTGGGTCGATTTTGGGACCCCATGGATCCACTTGTAAGTGATAATGACACTTTATTTTAATTAAGTTAAAATAAATACAAAAATGACCCAAGCATATATCTTTTAGAAACCCAATTGTTACTTAAGGTTATAGATGTTTTATTTCAGTATATAAATACTCATTATAAGGATAAAAATATTTCCTACATAATGATATTTTATTTATAATTTTTAGACATTAAATAAGTTAATTTATTTATGACACAATGGTGATGCAGTAATTACCATAATAGTGAAAAATTAGAATAATTGATATTATAAATACCCAAATAAATATAATTTGAGACTTTTATTTAATTACACAAATTTTATAGGTTAATATGACATATTAGGATTTATTTAACTAACTTTTTTCGAAGTAATCATTCTGTTATGTGTTTCAAAAAAATCATCCATTGAATAGTTTCAAAATTGACATAAAAGAATTTTTAAAACAAATATTATATTATTAATTGATATTAAATTCCAAAAAATCTAAGGTTCGGCCAAGAGACTTATATCATGATAGTTATATCATTAATGGACCACTTGGGGGTCGATTGGATGTATATAGTATGTTTATTAACTATATAATATAAAAATACAAAGTGACATGGTAAATGTCAAACTAATTAACTAAGAGTCAAAACTAAATGATAAGGTTAATATAGTGACCCAAACCTATCTAACTTATAATGGCTGAATGTTTTTCGACCTATCCACACCTTAACATTTGAATAATCAACTTTTAAGCCATTAGAAACCGAATATTGATATATTATAAATTAATATTTCTATCTTTTCCAAAGGTGCCCCTCACCCCACTTATAAAAGGGAAATCCTCCTTCTCATTTCTTCACACCTTAAGAGCCTTTTGGTTCGGCCAACCCCTGCCAAAATACACTCTCAACTTCCCTTAATACAACCTAGATGCCTTAGTTTGATCAGAAATCCATCCTATGGATCCCTTTTGATCAAATCAAAAGGAAGAACCCGAAGAAGAGGTAATGTTTTCACCACCCCTTTTCAAGTTCCTTTCTTCTTCCATTTCTTCTTTCTTTTTTATTACCATTATAAAAAAATAACTCCAGTATCATATATATACTGTGATGTTATTATAAATATGGTACAACCATATTCAGTATTCTATCCATCCTTTGAATAACATTTCACCATACGTGCGTACGTACGGCTTACCGTCTCCACGTCGTGGTGTAATTGTTATTCAATATATTATTATATGGATGGTTATAATAATAATGTGTAACTCATGTAAATAATAAATATAACATGATAATGATTCTGTATATATGATATACCATCCAATTATATATTATTTTAGTATCAAAAGAATTATATTGTCGCTCGTGCGTACGTACGGACTACCGTCTCCACGAACGCGATGAGATTCATTCTCCATCATATCCATTCAAGTATAATTATAATTTTTTGATTTAAAAATAGTATCTAAGGACTTGATATCATTCTGGATATGAATAATATACATCCCATTAATAAAGAATATGGCTCACATAACAAAGAATATAAAGTAAAATGAACCCATTAACACCCGAAATGAGGATAATTCTAAGATATTATTAACAAATCAATGTTAAAAGATCATATATGATATCATATTAAAGTAAATTATTCTTGTATAATTCAATAACAATTATTTAACCATTATACAGGAGTTTAACCTACTGTCGACCAAGGAAAAATTACAATGTAAGGTGTTTCTTATCTCACTTTTAATTCTGTGAGAATTCCATTGTTCACCACTTATTTATTACTTGTGGTGTGTGTACTGCCCATGTTTTTATTCATTGTGTAATATAAATTAATTCATGTATATTTACATCATAATTGTATGATCATTCTTTCATGGGTGTATGTTTTGTATGTTTCCAAATCAATAAGGGAATTTGAAATTTCAGTTTCTATTTATTCAGCTTTACGCAAACTTCATTGATTATTTTACTCTGAGATTATGTGTGGAATAACTATTCATTTGCTTATGTCATAATTTACACTCCCATTTTCTTTGGATATACTTTTGATACACATAATCACTCCTTTTTATAAATTCTCAAGTGATCGGTATGAACTTGATAAGAGTAATTTTAACTCAATCTCTATTTGTTGAGTTAAATATCCAATTCATTGGTGTTGTTTTTACAAGAATATGTGTGAATGTCATCTGATTGATTTACACTAAATATCCATTCATATTGAGTGTATTTATATTTTTCACACGTAATTATGTCATTGATTTATCCTTAACCTATGGATATGGTCTTTATAAGAGAAATCATCTCAATTTACATTCCATTGAAACTTCTTTGTTGTTATACACCAAATCACTTTTATATGGTGTATATATTGTACATTGACATACTATATCATGAATCCCTTTATTCTCATGATATTACAATGTTTTTATTACCTCAATTATTTGTATTCAAGTTTCTCTCTTTTGGTTAGAATCTCTAACTAAAATACCATTTTTAAATGTTTTAAATACTTATTCATATAAATCATGCTCATTAATGTCCATGTTTTAAAAATGGTTTTAAGGATTTATTTATATGGACATTAATTTTTTAAAATTAAAAATCCTTTTAAAAAGTTTCAAATTGGTATGGGACACTTTGATTAAAAATCTATTTTTAAATGGATTCTTGACAAATAGTGTGACTTTTAAATGATTTCAAGAAAAAGGGGGATATTTCTCTCAAATAGTTTTGATGATTATTTTCATCTATGTCAACATCCTTCATTATTCTTGATTGAGGTTAATGTGATACAATACAATCTTCCATATTGTATCGAATGAGTTATGTTTGACTATGGATGTGCTATTTTTATACCATTCATGGTTTGTGGTTAAAATATTGACATTTCGTATGCTAGTTTTAATACGAATGTTTATGTTATGTTTAAACTTGTTCATATGAGGAATGAATTGGACTTAGTATGTGATGGGTGGAGCCCGCTATAGCTCCTTGATGCATCGGTAGGTCTCATGAGACAAACTAGTGTCTTGGAACAAGGCCTTGGAAAAATCTTATTTGTAGTCTTGGCACGAGGCCTTGGCTATGTGGTTACGATAGTCTGGCATTATGAATTCCATCATTATGAAAGTGGTTATTGATATTACATGTGTTCATTCGACTAGTATAATATCCATGTGAGTAAGTAAATAGCATTAATTTATTTTATCTTTTCCATTTTATGCTGAAGTTCAAGTTTAAAAGGCTTTCGTTTTAGTTATAAACTACCTTAAGTGTTTATGCTTATCTATGAAATCTTCTGCTATAATGTTATCCCTACTGAGCATTTGAGCTCACCCCTTTCAATGTTTTATTTTTCCCAGGATTATGAAGAAGTAATTTATGAATGACCTCCAGGGATAGTATGAGGGGATATGAAGACAAGATGTTGTTGTAGTTTTTTTTATGATGTAATGTAAGACTTATTAATATATCTAGTGTTTCCAAGACTACTAAACTAATCGGTCTTTCGAGACTTGACCCTTTGTGATCATGCCAATGTTATGTAATAATGCATCGACTCTGGGTATCTAGGGTCGGGGCCTTACAGTTGGTATCAGAGGATGTTTAGTACAAACCTTGGAAGCTAGATTTAGATAAACTCTGATTAGAGCACGTAGACCTAAGATGAACTTTTAGGATTAGTATAGAAGAACTTCCTAGAATTTTAGTATTGTTGAGATTTTGTGAGTTTTCCAAGCAATACATCCCTGTCTGGATACGAGCAGGTAGAGGCGGCTCTGGCGCAAATGTACCTTGGGGTAAAACCCGAAAACACTGCTTTGAGATAGACATGAACAGGAACTGGTGCACGACAACGGGCCTTGCTGCACTCTTGGTTACGACACTCACAGAGGATATGCTTAGAATAATTTACATTTTCTTTACAAACTGATTTAAGTAATATATATATAAGATGAGAGTAAATGACCTTGGTTAATCCTAATATGTTTCAAATTGAGAATATGGTGACATGTTAATCTCTAAATGATTTTACAACTACTGTTACTCACACAATGCTTTCTGGTTTTAGTCAAAGGCTGGATTCCAAGGAAGTCAAGTGACTTTGAGAATGATGTACAAGGTGGGAACGGTGGTGACAATGAGCAACAAAATGGAATGTTGATAGGCGTAAAAGATATCGTCTTTATGCCAAATCTGTTTTCCAAAAATATGATCAACAACATATATATTAACCAACTCCCAGACTCAACAAGGAAGAGAATGGTGATGAATGTTAAGAGCTCCAGCAATGGAGACCATGGAGAAAAGAACCCTCAATTTTCATCATGCAGGAAATGTGGAAGGAGACACCCAGGAAAGTGTCTCAATGGGACAACAAAATGCTTTACGTGCAGTAAGGAAGGACATAAAGTGAAGAATTGCCGAAGAAAAATGAAGAGTACTATGGAAGAAGATAAAAATGGTCCCAAGAGTCCCTTTACAGTCATTTGCCGTAAATGTAGGGGACTTGGTCTTTACCCGAGTGAATTTCCTATTCTATAGGATATTATCTTGGTAAAAGAAGAAGCTATGTGGAAATAAATGGTCGGAGAAATGTTTAAAAAGTATTAGCTCTCCTTGTTGATGGGTTTACTTTGGAATAATTTTCTCTTGTATTTGTAACCCCGCAGTTTTCCATGTGAGAATGATATTTGAGGAAGAATTGTCTCTTCTCTTATGGATATAGGTATAAATAACCATTTGGTTTTATATGATCATTGGTGTTTGAGAGAATTATAAGTTATTATAATTTGGGATGAAAATGCAAGGTATGATATAACATTTGTGGTTAAATTATGTTATTTTGATGAATTTATCTCATTTTGGTAATATTATAAAATATAGTTTTTGAAAAAGGACAACACGTAGACCATGTGACAACCCGTCGCGTCGGACAAAGCTGTGGGAATCGAACCCACAATCAAAGTGCGATTGGGATTTATCACCTACCACTGGACTACGTGAAGTACCTGGTTAGTGTGACTATTTTTTAGTTAAATGATTTTATTGATCAATAATATGTTTATTTGGGTTCTTATGTCTTATCAAACGATTACCCTTAGTATAGGAAAATGATTTGGTGATTAAGTGATAAATGTTGTTTTGGAAGATGTTCACTTTGTTGGGAACACTATATGTCCAAGGGAAATAGAATACTATGGGATGTCATTAGAGGAGTAATGGTGGATTTTTATCTATGTTTTTATTGTGGATCTATAGTGATTTGGGTTATTTATGGAAATGAATAACCTATAATAAAGAATATGTGATTAGGTTAATTACTTTTAAGTATGTGAATTTAAGAGTAGATGATGTCATTTGGAGATACAATTTAACATGGAAGACTACATTCTTATATGTTTTGGGTTTCAATATTAGTTTCGATTATATTGAAGGATTTTAAGGAAAATTTGTTATTGAATGGTATTTATTTAACTTTGGGGTATTGTTGGTTTAATTTTAGAAATTAAGATTAGTATTTTTTTTCTTTCTCTAATGGAATATACATTTGGGGGATCATCAGATCTATACTAACCATTTTGGTTTTGATTAATCTCTAAAGAAAAGTTAAATATATAGTTTATCCTACATGGATCAGGTATTTCTATAGAAGTTTATTCTAGATCTTTTAATATGACCAAGTCTTCTTGAATACTCATTGTTCAAAAAAAAATAAGTTAGTGGTAGAAAGTTATTAAATAATGAAACTCTAATTAAAAACTAAGTATATTTCTTTATGTTCTTAGTCAATATCATAAATGAATTCCTCGTCCTTATGTAATGTAACTTAAAACAAAAAAAATGTTGTCCGTTTACTTTCCTACTAGGAGACTAATGGTCGTTTGTCCCAACACATGTTTGTGGTTTTCTTATTGTTAACTTTTTCCTGATCATGATTTCTATCCCTCTCCATCAGAACTTGAAACTTAGTTTATCATCCATATCCTTGTTTTCCTACATGGAATCCGAGTATGGGTTATCTTGGATGACCTTTATACCTCTCTTTCTTTCTTTTAAAGTGTTAGTTTTATTGACTCTTTTTCGATGTGGGACTTTCCATTATATTCCCAAGCGCAATTTTAAAAATTGCAGGGATGCAATTTATTGAAAGAGGGGAGAATGTAACACCCCAAGCTTCCATGGTATGTTTCCCTTTGAATAATGCAATGGCGTGCATTGTACGCAACTTCGAGATTTTAACACACCACAACCAATCAAACTAGCCGTTATGAATAGTAATACCTACTTTTTGAAATTTTATAAATTTTATATCTCAAAATGGACTTCATTTTTGGATTCGGAATATCGAAATTAGCCTAGGGTGAAATTTTGGTACTTTTCGGATAACTTTCATATTTTGATGAATAGTGAAAATTACTAAATTTTAATTAAAACAACTTTTTTAATCAAAATAATAAATAGTGATAAATTATGAATTTGAGAGGTTTTAAAGTATATTTAGAATATATTTTTACCATGTAATACAATTTGGGTCATTTAACATAATTTCACATTTAAACCAGACATATACAAGTGTCAATCTTTTGATAGTTATTATCTCTTAAAAACACGCTTTTTGTTTTAACAACGGGAATTAGTTTTAAATTAATTTCTGCCACTTCGGTATTTTGAATTTGGAAAAATGGATTCCATATTTGGAATCAGGATGTTCAAATTTTCTAAATGGGTAACTTTTATTTTTAGACATTTTGGATAATTACTTCGGTAAATATTTTATTTACCATGGTTAAAGTGTAAATCTGGTAAACAAGGGTTAAAAAATAATATTATAATAATACTAAATTACCCTAAAACGTGTCTTAACCCTATTGGTTAATACGTGGTCGTCCATGGGTATCTTTGGGTTGATTTTGGGACGCCATGGATCCACTTGTAAGTGATAATGACACTTTATTTTAATTAAGATAAAATAAATACAAAAATGACACAAGCATATATCTTTTAGCAAAACAATTGTTAAATAGGGTTGTAGATGTTGGATTTTAGACTATAAATATTCATTATAAATCTAAAAAGATTTCCTACATAATGATATTTTATTTATAATTTTTAGACCTTAAAGAAGTTAATTTATTTATGACACAATGGTGATGCAATAATTGCCATAATAGTGAAAAATTAGAATAATTGATATTATAAATACCCAAATAAATATAATTTGAGACTCTAATTGAATTACACTCTTTTTATAGGTAAATATGACATATTAGAATTTATTTAATTAACTTTTTTCGAAGTAATCATTCTGTTATGTGTTTCACAAATATCAACTATTGAATAGTGTCCAAATTGACATAAAAGAGTTTTTAAAACAAATATTATATTATTAATTGATCTTAAATTCCTAAAAATCTACAGTTCAGACAAGAGACTTATATAATGATAGGTATATCATTAATGGACGACTTGGGGGTTGCTTGGATGTATATAGTATGTTTATTAACTATATAATATAAAAATACAAAGTGACATGGTAAATGTCAAACTAATTAACTAAGAGTTAAAACTAAAAGATAAGGTTAATATAGTGACCCAAACCTTTCTAAATTATATTGTCTGAATGGTTTTATACCTATACCCACCTTAACATTTTAATAATCAACTTTGGAGCCATTAGAAACCGAATATTAATTTATTATAAATTAATATTTCTAGCTTTTCCAAAGGTGCCCCTCACCCCACTTATAAAAGGGAACTCCCTCTTCTCATTTCTTCACACCTTAAAAGCCTTTTTGATCGGCCAAACCCTGCCCAAATACTCTCTCAACTTCCCTCAATACAACCTAGAGGCCTTAGTTTGATCATAAAGACAACATAAGGAGCCCTTTTGATCAAATCAAAAAAAGAACCCGAAGAAGAGGTAATGTTTTCACCACCCCTTTTCAAGTTCCTTTCTTCTTCCACTTCTTCTTTATTTGTTATTACCATTATAAAATAATAACTCCAGTATAATATATATACTTTGATTTTATTATAAAAATGGTACAACCATATTCAGTATTCTATCCACCCTTTGAATAACATGTCACCATACGTGCGTACGTACGGCTTACCGTCTCCAAGTCGTGGTGTAATTGTTATTCAATATATTATTATTTGGATGGGTATAATAATGATGTGTAACACATTTAAATAATAAATATAACATGATAATTATTCAGTATATATGATATACCATCCAATTATATATTATTTTAATATCAAAAGAATGATATTGTCGCTCGTGCGTACGTACGGACTACCGTCTCCACGAACGCGATGAGATTCATTCTCTATCATATCCATTCAAGTATAATTATAATTTGAAGATTTAAAAATATTATCTAAGGACATTATATCATTCTGGATATGAATAATATACATCCCATTAATAATGAATATAGCTCACATAACAAAGAATATAAAGTAAAATGAACCCGTTAACACCCGAAATGACGATAATTCTATGATATTATTAACAAATAAATGTTAAAAGATCATATATGATATCATATTAAAGTAAATTATTCTTGTATAATTAAATAATAATTATTTCACAATTATACAGGAGGTTAAACTACCGTCGACCAAGGAAAAATTAGAAAGTAAGGGGTTTCTTATCTCACTTTTAATTCCGTGAGAATTCCATTGTTCACCAATTATTTATTACTTGTGGGGTGTGTATTTCCCATGTTTTTATTGATTGTGTAATATACATTAATTCATGTATATTTACATCATAAATGTATGATCCTTCTTTCATGGGTGTATGTTTTGTATGTTACCAAATCAATAAGGGAATTTGAAATTTCAATTTCCATTTATTCGGCTTTACGCAAACTTCATTGATTATTTTACTCCGAGATTATGTGTGGAATAACTATTCATTTGCTTACGTCATAATTTCCACTCCCCTTTTCTGTGGATATACTTTTGATACACATAATCACTCCATTGATAAATTTTCAAGTGATCGTTATGAACATGATAAGAGTAATTTTAACTCAATCTCCATTTGTTGAGTTAAATATCCAATTCATTGGTGTTGTTTTTACGAGAATATGTGTGAATGTCATCTTATTGATTTACACTAAATATCAAATCATATTGAGTGTATTTATATTTTTCACACATAATTATGTAATTGATTTGTCCTTAACCTAAGGATATGGTCTTTATAAGAGAATTCATCTCAATTTACATTCCATTGAGACTTCTTTGTTGTTATACACCAAATCACTTTTATATGGTGTATATATTGTACTTTGACATAGTATATTGTGAATCCCTTTATTCTAATGATATTACAAACTTTTTATTACCTCAATTATTTTCATTCAAGTGTCTCTCTTTTGGGTAGAATATCTAACTAAAATACCATTTTTAAATGTTTTAAAGACTTATTCATATAAATCTTGCTCATTAATGTCCATGTTTTAAAAATGGTTTTAAGGATTTATTTATATGGACATTAAAGTTTTAAAATTAAAAATCCTTTAAAAAAGTTTCAAAGTGGTATGGGACACTTTGATTCAAAAATCTATTTTTAAATGGATTCTTGACAAATAGTGTGACTTTTAAATGATTTCAAGAAAAAGGGGGGGTATTTCTCTCAAATAGTTTTGATGATTATTTTCATCTATGTCAACATCCATCATTATTCTTGATTGAGGTTAATGTGATACAATACAATCTTCCATATTGTATCGAATGAGTTATGTTTGACTGTGGATGTGCTATTTTTATACCATTCATGGTTTGTGGTTAAAGTATTGACATTTCGTATGCTAGTTTTAATATGAATGTTTATGTTATATTTATACCTGTTCATATGAGGAATGCATTGGACTTAGTAAGTGACGGGTGGAGCCCGCTATAGCTCCTCGATGCATCGGTAGGTCTCATGAGACAAACTAGTGTCTTGGAACAAGGCCTTGGCAAAATCTTATTTGTAGTCTTGGCACAAGGCCTTGGCTATGTGGTTATAATAGTCTGGAATTATGCATTCCATCATTATGAAAGTGGTTATTGATATTTCATGTGATCATTCGACTAGTAGAATATCCATGTGAGTAAGTAAATGGCATTAATTTATTTTACCTTTGCCATTTTAGGCTGAAGTTCAAGTTTAAAAGGCTTTCGTTTTAGTTATAAACTTCCTTAAGTGTTTATGCTTATCTATGAAATCTTCTGCTATAATTTTATTCTTACTGAGCATCTGAGCTCACCCCATTCAATGTTTTATTTTTCTCAGGATTATGAAAAAGTAATTTATGAATGACCTGCAGGGATATTTTGAGGGGATATTAAGACAATATGTTGTTGTAGTTTTTTTTCTGATGTAATGTAAGACTTATGAATATATCTAGTCTTTCCAAGACTACTAAACTAATCGTTCTTTCGAGACTTGATCCTTTGTGATCATGCCAATGTTATGTAATAATGCACCGAATCTGGGTATCTAGGGTCGGGGCATTACAAGTATTTAAATAACTAATATTTATTTTGAGTTTTATTGAATTTATAATTTTATATTTTAATCATTTTGTACGGTTTATGGTATCCCATCGATGAGAGCATGAGCGGCGCTATCTAGAAGGAATGGAAGGGGTTTATGCATGAGAGTTTTTGTCCATTTTTTGCACAATTTGATAAGGAATGTAATGACAAAATCAAGAGTGACATAGTTTGATGAGTCTTGTCGCACCCATATATTTGATTACTATTCATCTTGGGTCTGGGATGGATTAGGTTTACACTATATGGGTGGTCATTTTCATTGGAGATCATTAGTATGTTAGAAACAATGTGGGATATAGGAGGTGGTGCATCGAGCTGTTAGTCGTACATTCAATACACATAGGGAACATTTGGTATGAATTTTTTTGAATAATTTATAAAACATTAATGTAAACTATTTATTTTATATTTATATAGGAATATGAACAAACTGTTATTAAAGAGTTAAATGTTTATAGAAGGATGTATAGAGGTCCAGTGAATTGAGATATTAGAGGTGATCACCAACATCAGATTGTGTTTTGTGTAATTTTGTTTTGAGTATCAAAATTATTTGAAAATGATATTTTAACTGTTCTAATAATAAATTGCAATTGATGGAGAAAAATGAGGTCACGATGTCTCGGAAACATACAAAGAGTCATGTCGAGACCTACCGTAAGACCAGTACCCACCGATTTTATGAGGCATCATGGATGCAGGTGGCCAAATATGGCTTTGAGAAAGGACAAGTTATGGGTATCAGATCTCGATTGACAAATGAAAGTTATTATAGGACCGCTATGATGTCAGTGTCCAGCTCAAGAAGAGATCAAGAAGAGTCATAATCAATGGCTTCACATTATCAAGAAAAACTGCGAGCTCAGAGTGAGCTTATTGAGAGTATGCATATGTGTAGGAAGAGCTTCATCGACAACAACAACAATAGTAAGAGAAGATGCATCAATGGTAGTAGTAGCATCACAAGTAGATGATGGAGTATATTCATCTTATGACTCGTGGTTTAGGGATGGAGTTCCTTCTATGGTCTCCTCCCAGTTCTCTAGCTGCTCTAGAATACCCCCACTGATTCCAAATCCTCTAGAAGACCCCCATGTGATATATTTACATTTTATAATGAAACATTGGAATTTCATTTTCTTTTTCTAATATAATGTATTTAATTTTCTAAATAGTTACTTTTTAATATTGTTGTGAATATTGTGTTTTTATTGTTCTTTTATTATATTTTTACTTTCTTATTTTTTAATTTTTCTTTTTCATTACTTGTTTTATTAATTATATAAAATTTTATTAAAATTATTTTTTAAAATTATTTTTTAATTTTGTATTTTTTTTCATATTGATGTTTTTATTATTCTATAATTTTTTAATATTTTACTAGTATCGTAATTCTTATTAATATTAACATTTTTATTATTTTTAGTATTATTATTTTTCTTATTATTTTATTATTATTGTTATTATATTTAATATTACTACATAATTATTATTACTAATATTATCATATCATTAATATTATTATTATTTAATATTATTTTATTAATACTATGTTTTTATTAGTAGTATTACTTTATAAAATTTTAAACATAATTTTATATTTTTTAATGTTTTTTGCGATGGGTCCAGTGCAAATGAGTTTTTTTAAATAGTTGGATTTTGCTACTTGTGATGGATGAAGTTGTAATAACAAATACAGTTTTATTCAATGTTCCATTGTAGAATCCCATATTTGCGATGTGATTTTCTATAATGGGTAATTTGCTATGGATGCTCGTTTCAAATGACCTGTCGCAAATAACTAAATTTTCAGTAGTGTGTGTTTCTTCTTAATTTCCGACAAAACAGACATGGGGTAACATATGTTTGTTTTATATAGTTCTGATGTACATTGTTCATTTTACAGAAGAGCTATTAAGATATCTTTTTTGTTAATTTCATTTCAATAAGAATAGAGGTGACTTTATTATTGAATTTACATGTATATATAAATTACCATTCTACAATTATGATAAATAATAAATTCATCAACATTACATAATTTTTATAGTATTTAATTAATCATAGTCATTCATGATGGTAATTTTATTTCATAATTCATGTCTGTCTTAAAACCCACCCATAGAAGAACATGTTGTAACTTAAAAATGAGGAAGAACATAGAGTTATATTATGATAATAGAATTTTTAAATAATAATAATGATATTAATATAAAATCATTTGATTGGTGTTTGAGATTTATGAAGAGTATATATGAGAAAGTAAATAAAAAGGAATGAATAATAACTCATTATATATGTTGACAAAATTTATCCTTCTTGCAAGTATTCCATCAAAATTAAGGTTATAATCCTCCTTATTGTGACCAACGATAGTCAAATACCAAATAATACTTCAAGAGTGGAAAAAATATTGGTATTAAAGAGAAAAAATATGTATATGAGGTTTTTGAAATTAGTGGATAAAATATACTTTTATAGGTTAATTTATTCCATTTCATTGGAAACAAAAGTTATATGAATGGTACATATGGAATAACTTCAGAGTTAGGTAGGTTATATATGATGATATTGGTGATACTTGTACAACTGACATCTAGAGATAATAATTTATTTCTATAATGATTTTATATATTTTTATTATCAAAACCTAATCTAATTCATTTTCTCAACAATTTACCTAATTTTACCTTGATTGATTACTTTCCATGATATTTTTTTAATAAAAATATAAGATGACCCATATTGTAACAACCTCGACCCTAGTAGCCTATATGCAGTGCATTATTTAATTATATTTCCATATAAACAAGGATAATGCATCCAAAATGTCCTTATAGTATTGTAACTTTTTAAAACAAGATATATTCATAAGTTCAACTTTACCACATGAAAGGAAAAATAATATATAAATTCCATTGAAAACATCCACATCTCTTAGATTATCCCAACAGGTCATTCATAATACACTTTATCACATCCTAGGAAAAAGAAAACACAATAAGGGGTAAGCTCAACCTCTTAATAAGTTTAAGAGATACAATGGAAGATATCATATTCTTAAACCTTATGACTAGGGAATAACTAAAAATGCATGCCTAAATAAACTATAACATAATATGGTCGGAATAAAATATGATTAAATAATTCCATAATAAAATATAAACATGGATATTCTACCAGTCAAATAATATAATGGACTATGGAATTTTTATTTCATAATGATGGAATTCATAATACGGGAAATCTTAATCATATTGTCAAGGATGAGGCTAAAACAACAAAAAATGTTTAAGGTATCGTCCAAAACCATATCTGGAAATGGGAAAGGCCTTATCCAAGTCCATATTTATTTTGTCTCACGAGACTTATAGAAACATTGATGGGGTATAGAAAACCCCACCCATCACTTAATATTTCCTTCTAATTTTTAAAATTAATGGTGTTAAGCAAGAATAATTCATACATATGAAATGTAAATAACATTCCCCAATCTACCAATATAATCATGAACTATTCTATGTAATACAATTAATGGTATCAATATAGAACATTCACAATCAAATAGATCATAAAAAAATTAATAAAATATTTTGGTTGTTAAACATAATATATAAACCCATGAAAAGAAGAGTTCTTTTGGAAAATTCATTTTTATTTTTCACGATTGTTAGTAAAAATCCAGTAATGAAAAAAAATTGTTTCTCATGAAAAAGATAGTGATTTTATAAAAATAATTGTGTCTTAAAACATATTATGACTGGTACTCTAAATGGGTGAGAAATTGGGATGTTCTCTTTAATTAGGTTTTTTTATTTGAGAAGGGAACCATATACAACATGTATTTACCATAAAAGAATGATTAAATGATATAGATACATGATTTTGGACAAATACACAATATAGAGAGTATTTAAACATAAATAACAAACAATTATATTAGGGTAATGATAATGAATGAATAACATGAAGGAAAAATGAATGTTCGGGTAGGATCCCTTACCTTATGTCTGAATGAGTATTGCACATGATCATAAGATACTAGATAATAAAATAAAATACCAAAATTAATTAATTCATACCATTATAAATATGTATTCGATTTATTATTATTTTAGTCCATTCATTTATGTAATTTTTGATGATTTATTGGATACAATTTTATCACTCATGTGCTTTCATTTCCTATGTTTTCCCGATTAGTATACTTGTATCGGAATAAAGAAGTTTATGTGGAATGGGTATAATTATCTATAATTTAATTTATATGATTTTATTTAATATAAATAAGTCTAAATTGTTTTATAATTAATTTTTTTATATAGTATGAGGATGGTTAATTAGATAAAACATTAGTGATACTCATTTAGATTATTTTAGCGGTACTTGGATTATTAAAAACAAGTTTTATCTTATAAGTTAATATTATGTTTATATAATTATTATAGAACATAAAATAGTTTATAATAAATATATTATATTCAAGTTAAAACATAATAAAATTCATGACCAACATTGAAGGAGAAATTGAATAACAAATGTTCATCATCCACAAAGGTTGTCAATTAGCACCTCTCAGATGATGCTTTAATTTTTAAACTAAATGAGGAAGGCTATAGAGATTCATTATGTATCTTACATTAACTTCATATAATTTTAGTTTATATATTATGTAAGAGTTTTCATGATACCTTTTCAAAGAGAAGATGAGAATAAGATAAGAATAGAAAATAAATTGAAAGTGAAATTAAATGAAAAAAGAAGAGGCATCACATCTTGAATTATTCTGCTTGAGAAACTCCTTAAGAAAAGGGGTTTTGGTATTTGGGAAAGAAAAAGAGCCCCTAAATGATGGAAGAGACTATTAAAGATGATTCGGTTAGAACACTGACAAACATTATGGCTTAGAGAAGTGAGGAAAAGAGGGGTTGATGGGTGGTATTTATAGTGGATGAGATGTGTGATTTTCAAATATCTTATTCATTTGGTTATTATTTTTGATCAAGCCTATGAAAAGTTTGAGCAATATCAAATATATATATTAAATTAATGATGGGGATTTATAAAATATGGTCTTACATCACCCATACATCACCTATGACTCAATAAAACATGTTTTTTACATTTACCATAAATTATCATATTTCACAATTAACGAAAAATTAAAATAAGTTATAAAAATAAAAAAAATTACCATAATCATTTTTTGATGGGTATAAAAAAATAATAGACTCCATTTTATCGAAATAATTTTCTAAATATGTGATTTTTAATTTTTTTTAATAAAATCATTATTCACTCGAAAAATACATATCTTAAATTTCAAACTGAATTTATAACAGTTCAAAAATTTAACTAAGTTCTAATAAAATTATCCTAAAATAAATATATAAAAGATAATGATTTTTGAATACTTTTTATTAATATTAATTTTTCTTTTAAATAATCTCATTAATTATAAAAAATTTAGATAAATTTTATAACTCATAAAATTACCAACACCAAATTAATACTTTTTTAAAAATATTCATTTAATTATACTATTATAAAATTTTATCACACTTTAACTTGTGAGATGACTAAATTTTATTTAAACATTAATCAGTGTGATTACTATTAATTTGGGCAATTTAATACTTATAAGTATTACATTACTATTCCAAAGCTCGTGTTACTATTTCATTTTTATATATTCCTTAACATATGGAAATACCTCTTTTTCCATTAATTATCCATCGATAATGTTTTTATTGAGTTCTATAAGTGATTATATATGATCTATGTAATATTAATTAAACAAAAGAATGGATGTTAATTGATAGAGGTTTGGGTCATTACATTCTCCCCTCATACAAATATTTCATCCTTGAAATTTTAATATTGTTACCTCATAAAAAGATTTGTGTTCATCTTCATCATAAAATACTCAGACTACAATGTTGCCTCTTTTATTGTATGTCTTTTCAATATACCATTACTAGCCGAGTCCTCTAATTCATAAACACATGTTCTTTAGTGTTTAGAATCCTAATAGGCAATTCATATAATGATAATTCATTTTCCAATTCAATTCCTTCATAAGTGTGTACATGTGTTGGGGATGGCATGTACTTCCTTAACAATGAGACATGGAACACATTGGGATCTTTAGAAAGGCTAGGTGTCATCTCTAAATAATAAGTTATAGATCCACCTCTTTACAAAATTTATAAAGGAACAATGTACACAGGGATTAGTTTCTATTTATTCCAAAATCTTATAATACCCTTCCCTAGAGATACATTCATGAAAATGTGATCACTGACATGAAATTCCAAATCCATCCTTCCATTATCAGCATAGAACATTTTCCTACTTTTTACTACATTTATATGGGTTTGAATAGTCATTAACTTCTTTTTTGTTTCCTCCATAACCTCTAGTCCCACAAGATTCCTTTCACCAACTTCATCCCAACAAGTGGGTGTATGATATCTCTTTCTATACAATTTCTCATATGGTGCTATTTGAATACTTGAATGGAAACAATTGTTGTAGGAAAACTACACCACATAAGGATATGGATCATAAATATCATTAAAATCAAGTTAACATTATCAAAACATGTCCTCTGATGTTTAAGTCATCCTTTTTGATTGCCTGTCATTTTGAGTTTAACAAGCAGTAATCAGAAAATGCTCAGTATCCAAAGATTTATGAGGACTTTGACCTAATTAAAATTTAAATAACTAGTTATGATTATACATAATTTAATTATATGCCCCATGATGTCTTACACCTTCATTAATATATAGTCTTTTAAGGACCTCTAGTGGAAAATTCTCTCTTATAGTGAGGCAGTGTGTAGATTTGATAAGGCGATCAACAATTACCTAAATTCCATATTTATTTCATGGATTTTTTAGTAATCCATTGAAAAATTACATAGTTATGTAATCCCATTTCCATTTAGGAATAAAAATATGTTTCCAGAAACATCTAGGATGTTGTCTTTTATCATTTAATTATTATACGACTAAACATTTTGATACATAATCAACAATTTCCCCCTTTATGTTATCCCACTAGAAATATTCCTTCAAATTGATATGCATATTAGATCTACCAGGGTGTATAGTGAAATTCAAACTATTGGTATAATCCAATAACCCCCTTTTTATCTCTAGTATAAAGGGATCACAAATCCTCTTCCAAAATTACAAAATACCATTTTCACAGATGAAGTCGACCAACTTCCCATCTTTCTCACCATTTATTTTCTTTTGAAAATTATAATCATAAAACTGAAAATTTTAATCATTTATATTAAATATGTCTTGGAAACCACCTAAAAACGTAATAATTGTTCACCTTCTTTGATAATTCCCACATCCATCTTTTCTACATCCTTATACACCGGGTCATTGGAAATCCTCAATTTTTTTAAAACTCTATCATCTATCATGTTCAATGCATTATCCACTTTATTTTCCTTTCCTATGTGATAGTTTATTGATCAATAATAGTCCTTGAGTAGCTCTAGCAATTTCCTTTTACTCTTGTTGTGTTATTTTTATGAGAAGATGTATTTAAAGCTTCTATGAACTGTATATATCTCACATCTTTCTCCCTAGAGATAGTTTCTCTATATGTTCAGAGAAATGATTATAAAATCTAACCTTATATGAAGAGTTGGATACTTCTATTCACGAATTTGTAACTTTAATGATTCATTGGAAATTACACTATCATTGTTTGTAATGTCACAATGAAGTCCTTTCATTGATTCAAAACTATAAAAAAAATTCTTCCATTTCTTGATGGTAGATTAGGGATTTGAGCATTCACTAATCTCCTCTTAAATTCATCAAAAAATTATTCACATTGATTTTTCTATATTAACACAGAAACTTTATATGTAATAATGGTTAACATGTTGGAAAATCAGATGAGTTTCTTAACAAAACACTAATACTAACATGCTAAACCAATAGAAATATATACCTTGGTTTTTTTATGTAGGACATTCATAAAATTCCTTTTTCATCATAGTATCAACAAGTATTCCACCATTAGAAACAATATTTCCAAAATAAGAAACTGTTTAATTTCATAATTCTCACTCTCTAAACATCCAATACAACCTATTTGTTATATGAATCTTCAGAATAATGAACAAGTGATTAATGTTATCTTATTATGTTATTTATTATTCTATGATACCATCAATTAATACAAAAATAATGTCTTTTAAATATTCCTTGAAAACACCTTTCAATATATCCAAGAATATTGAGGGTGCATTAGTTAAACCAATGGGAATTACATTAAACTCATAATGTTCATACCTGGTTTGAAATTTTTTCTTTGGAAAATCATCCTTCCTTACATACAACTGATAATATCTATATCAATGTTCAGTCTTCAAAAAATATTTGGATCCATGAATTTGATCAAATAAATCTTCAATGTGATGAAGAGGATACCTGTTCTTTATCGTAATAGCTTTGATTTCCCTATAGTCAATGCATAGACTCATATATCCATATTTCATCTTAACAAAATTTATTTGAGTTCCCCATGGAGAACCTATAGGATGAATAAACACCATACTACTCAAATTCTCTAGTTTTTTCTTCATCTCCAATAATTATATTGTATATATTCAATACGGATTCTTCGTTATTGACCTTAATCCAAGAAATAAATCAATAGAAAAAAAATTCCCTCTCTCGATGATGTATATGTAAATCCTTGGGAAAAACTTCAATATATTCTTAAAAAATATGTGCATCCCCAATTTTAATATTTATTTCCTCACACAAAGATATTTTTTTCTTATTATCCTTTTAATTGGAATCTGTTGTGCTACTAGGGGTGTATCCAGATAAGAATGAGATAATAATGTTTTTTCTCTACTGATAAGGGACTCTACATCATTATAAAAAATTGTAACATCCTTACTGTTGAAATAGATTAATGCACCATATTTAAAAAACAATACATACCGAGGATTATATAAAATTCAGTCATGGGTATAATGATAAGATCATAAACTGAATCATGATTATGTGTCATAAATGAGATTGACTGAAACATCTTGGTCACAATGAGACTTCCCTTAAGAGTTTTGAATAATAACTCCTTTATTAAATCCAATTTGAAATGTATAATTTTCATGGAATAATGCTAAAATATAAAAAATGTGATGATATAGAACCAAATAAATAATTGTCTATGTTTGAGGAAATGATTAAAGTATATTCTACTACATCATTAGGAATTAGATCCTCAACTATTGTGATCTCATAGTCATGGCCATGCTCCCTGGGCCTTTTTTGAGGTAAATTTTCTTTAATGATTTGGAAAATCATTAAAATAATGTCTCATATCCCTACAATTATAGTATTAAACATCAAATAATTCTTTCATTCCATCGTGATCACAAGCATGATGCCTTTTCTTTCCACACTTGTATCACAATACTTTTTTCCTTTTAAAGAGGCACCATGGTGTTTCCTTCCACACGCATTGCAGGTATTAAAATTCTCATTTTTATTCTTCCCCTTATACATTCCATCATCTTCCATCCTCTTCTTATTTTTATTTTTTTATATAAATTCGTAAAACATAAAGAATTATTTTCTTATCATGATAGAATATGAGATAACATCATCATATTATAATACATCAGGGAGACTAGTGCCCCTCAGAAGAATTTTCTAAACCATCAAAGGATCGATCAATATTTCTCCATGGATTAAATATATAATAAGTGGTGTTCCTTACTAACCATGTAATGATGTTTTCATAATTTGATACATTTTTATCCTCTTTATGTCTAAGACTCTATAATTTCCTCTTCATATCTGCACGTTGTACATGAGGGAAATATTTTTCTTGGAAAATTTCCTTAAAATTCATATGCTCCATATTTTCAATCTCTTACTCCTATTTTTGGATTAGAATCAATAACCACCACTGATCTGCATCTCTTGAGAGATGATAAAATCTCTTGATATCCATCACCACTTTATTACATCTTTGGGAGAGAAATATGTTATCTGAATAACTTATCCACTCCTCCTCTATAAATGGGTTTCAGTCCCATTTAATGATGGAGGTTATTGTTTCATAATGTAGTATAAAATTATTCTCCAATATTATTGATAAAGATTCTCTATACAAGTATGGTTATTGTTCACATCCTATGTTAATTGACCCATAATAGTTATAAGTTTCTCATCACTAGTCGCATCTCTAATACCAACATCATTATCTTTTATATGAGGAAAATACCTACATAGGATACATGTGATGATGCAGTTTCCATTCCTTACACTATAATCCATTTAAAAATAATGGAATACACAAAATTAGGAAATGAATCATAATTTATAATCTCAACATAACATGAATTGAAATCATATGCTAATATAATCCCATAATAATAAACATGGATTCTTTGAGGAAAACAATACTTATAAATCCTTCATAATGGCTTGTAAAAAATGTCAATTATCCTTAGAATATTCCCCAAGGATGTAAAAATTAGTCCATAGTAAGACCTATTTTCATGTACCATGTTACCCAGAGTTAATCCCAAGACACTATGTTGGAGTTGTTACCCCTAGGTACATATGTTCTAAAACCACGTCCACTTAGAGTTTCAAGATATAGATGTATTTCTATGAATATACTCATAATCTCTACCTTATCAAAATAATAGGATGTTATTATATCAATATACATGAAATATATCTTATGGTTTTCCCCCTAATTAACATTTTATAAATCTAGTTTCCATGTTTTCTACTAAACTTACTCTGATACAAACTTTAAATTCCCCAACCCCAATTGCCCAGAGTTGGTGCCTTGTATAATAATATTGTCATATAAACAATGATGATTCATATCAATGTACTAAATAGTTTATTAGCATTGAAAAATAATACATATTCATAAGGTTAATTTTACAACATTAAAATAAAAATAATATAGAAATTCCTTTGAAAACATCTGCAACTCCTACATTATCCCTATAGGTCCTTCATAAAATATTTTTCACACCCTAGTAAAAAGAAATAATAAGATGTTGTGATGTCAGATGGGGATTATGGGTAATATATAAAACATAAGATATCATAAACATAAACATTATTCCTGTTGAATAACTAAAACACATTCCATTTAAAATATAATTGTGCATAATATGGAAAGAATAAATCCTGATTAAATGATTCCATAATAAAACATAACAAGGGATATTCTACAAGTAAAATAATCTCTATGGATTCTAATTACTATATTTATAATGTGGGAATGTATAATGAAGGATATCTAACTCATATCATGAAGTCTTTGTCCAAGGGAACTAAAAATTATTGACATTGCCCAAAACCTTATCTAAAAATGGAAAGGCCTTGGTTATGTCTATATATGTTATTTCTAATGAGACCTACCAATGAATCGTGGGGATATATCAAGCCCCACCTATCCTATAATAATTCAAATTAAATCCTCATATGAAAGGTGTCAAAGACAAATAAGTTATACATATGAAATGTAAATAACATTCCCCAATTTAAATACATAATCCCTAACCATTCTGAGTAATAAGGTGAATGGTATAAAAATAGAAAATCCATAGTAAAACTGATCATCTAACATTTAATAAATTATTTTGGATGTTAATAATAAGAGATAAAACCCACTAAATAATTATATTTCAATACAAATTCTGAAATAGATGAAAATACTCTAATAAAATCATTGAGGAATTATTGAGATAAATACACTTTTACGTTGCAAATAAGTGTTCATTGGGAAAAATATTTTTTATTTGTCATTATTGTATGGATAATACTAATGATAAATAAATATATATTATAATGAAAAATTTAGTGATTTCATAAAATATAATAGTGCCTTAAAAAATTTTGGATGATACTCCAAAAATGGCAGAAAATTGATATGTTCCCTTTAACCGGGTTTTCTTAATTTAGAAGGGAGACTTATAAAACATTTATTTACAATAAAATTAGGATAAAATGATCTATATATTGTAATGTTTGGTGTAATGAGAACCAACTATTTTGTAATTTTATTACATGAATGTTCAATTATTATATATTGTTCATTGTTCTACATGACTATAATATAATAATGTCATGGAGTATTTGTTGCATTGATAAGGTAATGGCAGATCCCCACTATGATGAGAACCTTCAAATGCTATAACAATATTATTAAATAAAGTTCTACATTTGGATGACATACTATGATATTTCACATTGTATACATCCCATCATATGCGAGTACTTGTAAGAAGACGAGACTCTCTCTCACGGAGTTCACACTTGGTAATCTCCAAGATGGGAGATTATGAGAACAGACCTGCCATTGGAAATTCTGCATGTCTTGGTGTCATCATACATTTATATCTATGAGCAGGTGTAATGGTCCTTAGACTAGAATATTATCATTAACTCATGTCATGACTCACGCACTTAGATTTCTGGCGAAAACCGTCACCCAGTAAGCTGGTGGGAAGTAGGGTATGTTGGGTGAGTCACGAATGACATATTTTTAATGGATAAGTCAAGGAAGGATTATCCCCATCCATTTAGAGAAGTTGATATATCAGACCTCTGATTTAAATAGAACATTCGCATTAAATTCCATGGCCATGGTGTAAACTACGAGTTTATTTCAGGTAGTCAAAGAATGACAGATCAAGCATATAGGTTTATGAAACTACCCAGAAACCAGCTTGATGTGATATTAAGAAAAAGGGATTAAATTACACAGTAAGCATTTGTATGATATGATACGAAAATGTGGCGTCAACTTCTTTCTCTTGGGTGCCTTGACTTGTTTCTAGATAGTAATCTTGGACTTTAGGCATGCTCGCCTAATGCCAACAAGAAAGAGGCCTAGAGGGTCACATACTAAGTGAATTCATGTATCTCAAGTAGAATAATGATTACACCCGTACGTGGTTTAATAATTATTCAAGGAAGCCTAAAATCTTTTTAATTTTGTAGGAAGAATAAAATTAAACAATTAAATGTCGTGTTTCAATAATTACAGGCCATGCGGTTTTATTTTGAAAACAAATACACGCCGTGTATTATTAAATGTACACTCCATGTAGTTTTCAATGAAAAACAAGTACACGCCTAGTTGTTTTTCCAGATGGTATTTTGAGGAAATATAGTTATATTAAATGATATTTATTATAATTAGTGTTGGAGCATGTCAATGAATTAATTACTCAACGTGGGGTTTTCAAAAGAGAGTTAATGAAATAAATAAAATGCGTAATGCGTTTATTTATTGTCATAAATCTAAAACCTCAAATCCGATTATAAATATCCTCACAACACCAACTCTTTTCCGAACACAATAGAATCGGTGTGCACAACAATTCTTGAGAATTATTTCAAGGCCAAAAGAACCACTTCCTCCAAGAACGCTCTCCAGAACGAGAGAGATCCTCTTCCATCAGATCAAGACGATCTAAGGCGACATCATAATAAAAGGTTTCTCCACTCTATCTCATAGATACTCCTTTGGCGATGTCCTGAGATACGATTTACACATGTGGATCACTGCTAGAGGAAGTCTACACCTGGATTGTGCGACACAACGAAGAATCACATCAGAACGTGATAAAGTACATCAATGAAGAAAGAACACCCAAAAGTTATTTCTTTTGAATTGATTAAATTAATTATAATCAACCTGTAACGATCTACTTTGTGGTTCCGGGACTTTCCTTTTTGTTTTTCTTTTTCTGTGATTTGATCCATGGAGACTGGCATTTATCATCGTATCGATCACTGATTGATCATTATTAATGACAAAGATCCAAGTGGACACATCCACCCACTCACTTCTGTTGCACCCAGAACCTTCAATTGGTATCAGAGTGAGGTTACAATGTTGATTATAGTTATTTAATTTTCGTTGATAATTTATGCATTTATATTTGATTCAATTCTAAATAAATCATTCTATAAATCTGAATAAATGAGATATGTTCTTCCTCCTTAATTTCTCAATTCATTACATAGAAAAAACCTTTTAATTTTAATTTTGATTAAAATAAACATGAGGATCTCATCCGGAGGATCCGCTCTTTCTATCTGTACAACACGGGAATACACGACGTGTAATGAAAACTACCCGCTGTGTAAATAGGTTCAACAAACCTGTACTGGTCCGCCAAACCATGCCATGTGAATTGATTACACCTAAGAATATAACAACCCATGTTGACCAGAATTAAACGGTGTGTGGGAAACGGAATACACATAGTGTATGTTGGAGCAATACACTTTGTAGTCCGATCTGGACCAAGTGAAACCGTGTACAAAGGAGAAGTTGTGTACCACATACACTGGATTTCCAGGACGGTTACCACATAACAAGGTAGTACATTCCATGTATGATTTTTCTACACGCCATGTACTCCAAAATTTCCAAATTATAGAAAAACACACCAAATCCCCTGGTGCGTTATGACAACCCTGCTTTTTATTACAACTTAAACATGCTTTATTACATAAAACTTCACTTGATACAACAAAGAAGATCGAGAGGTTTAGTGTCTTTGGGGCTTAGGATTATTAAATAAAAACTTTAAACTTGAAATACAACATCCTTATTGAAAACTTCCTTTACATGACCACTACATTCCTTCGTACCTAGCATTGCATGGGATAACCTGAGGGCTTGCATAAGAAAAGGGTGAGCTATAAAGCCCAGTAAGGGAGTAAATAATGAATAACATGATGAGTACAATACATGTTAGGCAATAGGCATATCAATAGAGCATAAGAGAGACATGAACATAAAGGCATGATAAAGCATGATAATCATAACATGGAAATGTGGCAACAACACTTAACATTGAATTAGCATGAGCCAAGGCTCATTGCACATGGAGCATGAGTAAATCCTCATTGCACTTGAAGCACGAGTAAACCCTCGTTGCACTTGAATTAGCATGAGTCAACACTCATTGCACATGACGTATCATGATACTATACTTTACCCAATGCATTGGAGCGCTATAAAGGGCGCACCCTTCTTAAACATTTCTTTTCATGCATAAGTGTGCCACATGGATCATAAAACATGGATTCATAAAACATAATCATTTATTCCACGATAAAGGAATGTGGAATTCATAAATGAAACTTTACAATCAATAAGTAAACGTGCATAAAGGTGAATACCCTTGATGGAGAAATGGGCATGGTATTCACTACACAATGATATTGGCTTAGAAAATCGGTGTGATTTCGGCAGCGTAACGGCGTGACATAAGAATTCATAAAAAAGGCTGATGAGAGAGAAAGGGGTTCCTCATCATATTTACATGTAATGGAAAGTAAGAAGGTCATATAGATACATGTCCCAACAATTGAAAAGGAATTTAGATTCATGATACAAAAGTATTGCTTGAATATAGAAGAGGAGAAAAAGGTTCCTTTCGGAATTTCGGCATAGTAACGGGTGTACATGGGAGGCATTTAATGAGAGAGAAAGGGTTCTCCCATCATTCAAACAATAAGAGGGCAGTATGGGGGAGGTGCGAAACCATACCCCAACATTCATAAATTAAATTAAAAGGGCAATACAACTTAAAGAAAATTGACAAAAAAAAGAGAAAGGAAGAAAAACCCTTACTTGGAAGTGTGCTTCCAAAGGCTAGAGAGAGGCTTGTGAGAGGCTTCTTGGGAGCTTGGGGCACCTTGAGAGGATTCTAGAGAGAGTAGGGCAGAGGTTGGACGAACTTCAAGGGCTTTGAGTGAGGAGGAAGTGGGAGCTTGGGTGGGTTTATATAGGAAAGGTGAGAGAATTCTTTATTATTTAGGTTTGGGACCCCTTATATTAAAATAATTTAAACCACAAACCATCCCATGGTATTTGCCCATGGTTTCTGGAAAAGGAGATAGGAAAACAATATTTTACAAGGCCAAGGTCCGAACTTATTAAAAAATTAGGGTTGCTTATGTGGAGGTGAGTCACACTCCCATGGAAATTAATTTAAAAAGGCAAAGTGTTGAATAAGTCTTGAGGGCTCCATTAATGCTTTGAAAAGTGATTCAAACAAACCCAAAACCTCATTATTTTAATGATAAAACATATATTGGCCGAACCTAAGGATTTTGGTATTTTATTACATCACCATTGGGTCATTATGATGTCATAAATCACATTATATATTTAAAAGGTATTTAATTTTTACCCAAAAATTGGACTGTCTCAGAAAATTATGAAAAATTCACCGTTGGATAATTTCGACGTCCTGATTCCAAAAATAATATTTATTTTATCTAAATAATTTTCTAAATATGTGAATTTGCACTTTTAAAATAAAAACCGACATTTATAAAAAATTCACGGGTTTTGACAGAAATGGCTTTCAAACCTTAATAAAAATTTTAATTGCATTCATAAAATTATAAGATCATTTATATTTAATAAAAATTAATTTAATATTAATAATAATATTTTATTAAAATATTATTTAATTCAAAAATCCTTTAATTTAATAAAATATAATTCTTAATTAAATAATAACTAAAAACATCATTTGTACTTTAAAAAATAATTACAATGCATCAAAAATGACTAGAAATTATATTCATTATTATATACAAAAATAATGTACATGAACATGGTGCTACGTATTTGTTACATAACCCCTTAAAATAGCCGCATAAGACCTAAGGGTAAGGTGTGCGATGGTGACAGACTCTTGGGGTTGCTCGGATAACATCGCTCGAGTGGTGATCTCTATCAACTTCCATTTTTCCCGTAGACGATCACGTTCGAGCTTGACTTGATGAAGCTCAGCTTGGGCTTGGTCAAGGGCAAAGCCCAAAGACGCCACCTCCTTTCCGAGCTCCGACAAATGGGCTTCGTAAGGGGCAATTCTACTGGATGAGGCCATCGCTTCCTTTGTCTGAGTAAAAATGGTTTCGTTAAAGCCTTATATTTAAACTACCCAGATGATCAATGTTCAACGGCTATAAAAGTAACGGTCACAAATCTTAACATAAAACTAAAGAAGTTGACATCTTATAAAAACATAAAGAAACATTTAACTGGATCAAGAGGGATTTTCCATTAATGAAATTTTGGGTCGTTACAACATTCCCCCCTTAAGAAATTTCGCCCTCGAAATTTTCCTTTCCCCACACTAAAACAAATGTGGGTAACTTAGCTTCATCATATCCTCCGACTCCCATGTTGCTTCTTCAAACTTGTGGTTTCTCCACAACACCTTGACGAGGGGCATTGTCTTATTTCGTAGAACTTTTTCTCTACGATCCAAGATCTTCACTGGTTGCTCCTCATAAGAAAGATCGTCTTCTAATTGTACCACCTCAGAAGAGAGTACATGTGAAGGGTCTGGTATGTACTTCCTTAAGAGGGATACATGGAAGACATCATGCACCTTGGCCATAGTAGGTGGAAGTGCTAGTCGATAGGCCACAGCCCCAACACGATCAAGAATCTCGAAGGGGCCGATGTACCTTGGACTTAACTTCCCTTTCTTTCCAAACCTCATGACCTTATTCCACGGAGATATGCGTAAAAACACCATGTCTCCGACTTTAAATTCAAGGTCTCGTCGACGATTATCTGCATAACTCTTCTGTCGACTTTGGGCTGCCTTGATATGCTGCTGAATGGTTTTCACCTTCTCCACCATTTCTTCGACCATTTCTGGTCCAAGCAGCTTACGTTCACCGACCTCATCCCAACATGCCGGTGTTCTACACCTTTTCCCATACAGGGCTTCATATGGTGCCATTTGGATGCTCGAGTGGAAACTATTATTATAAGAGAACTCAACTAGAGGAAGATGTTGATCCCATCCTCCTTTAAAGTCCATTGAGCACGCTCTCAACATATCCTCAAGTGTTTGGATAGTCCGCTCGGATTGGCCATCAGTTTGAGGATGATAGGCCGTACTGAAGTTCAGTTCAGTATTCAGAGCATGTTGAAGACTCTTCCAAAACTTAGAGGTAAATCTTGGATCTCGGTCAGACACAATAGATAGTGGTACTCCATGCAACCGTACCACTTCCCTGATATATATCCGTGCCAGTTGATCCAAAGAGAAGTCCTCTCGAATAGCAATGAAGTGTGAAGTCTTTGTAAGACGATCCACAATAACCCAGATTGCATTGTTGCTTTTGGATGTCCTTGGAAGTCCAGTGACGAAGTCCATGGTGATGTTCTCCCATTTCCATTCTAGTATGGGCAATGGTTGCATCATCCCCTTAGACTTCTGCCTCTCTGCCTTCACTTTCTGACACACCAGGCACTTTGATGTATATTCAGCGATCTCCTTCTTCATATTATCCCACCAAAAGTTTTCTCGGAGATCTCGATACATCTTTGTGCTCCCTGGGTGAATAGAGAAATTTGAACTATGTGCATCATCCAAAAGTTCCTTCTTCAGCTCCGAACTTGATGGGACACATAGTCTTTTCCCAAACCGCACAATTCCTTCTTCATTAACATTAAACTCTGAGGATTTTCCCTTTTTGATAGCTTCCACTTTTTCTTGGATTCTCGCATCATCCTTTTGAGCATCCTTTAACCTTTCCAAAAGAGATGGTTGAGCAATCATTTGTGAAAGGATTGATGATGTTCCCTTCTTTATGATTCCCACTTCCATCTTCATCAAGTCTAAGAAGATTGGATCCTTCTCAATTCTCATCATTGATAGAATTGCTGGATCCTTTCTACTTAGGGCATCCGCCACCTTGTTCGCCTTCCCAGGGTGGTAATGTATTGAACAGTCATAATCCTTTATGAGCTCTATCCATATTCTCTGGCGCATATTAAGCTCTTTCTGTGTGAATATATATTTAAGACTCTTGTGGTCCGTATATATCTCACATTTCTCTCCATAGAGATAATGCCGCCAGATTTTCAAGGCAAAGATCACCGCCGCCAACTCCAGATCATGCGTTGGATAGTTTCTCTCATGGATTTTCAACTTTCTTGAGGCATAGGATATCACTTTATCATTCTGCATCAGCACACATCCTAAGCCCTTCTTTGAAGCATCACTGAATACCACAAAAAGCTCCCCACTTGTGGGTAAAGTGAGCACAGGTGCAGTGATAAGCCTCCTTTTCAACTCCTTGAAGCTTTCTTCGCATTCATCACTCCAAGCAAACTTTACTCCCTTTCGAGTTAGCTTGGTAAGAGGGTTGGACAATCGTGAGAAATTTCTCACAAATCGTCGATAATATCCAGCTAACCCCAAGAAGCTACGGATATCAGTTACCGATGTTGGCCTCGGCCATCCCTCAATTGCATCTGTTTTGGAGGGGTCCACAGATATCCCATTGCTTGTGATGATATGGCCCAAGAATGAGACCTCCTTCAACCAGAACTCACACTTGCTGTACTTGGCATAGAGCTTCTCCTTGCGCAAAGTCTCCAGTACAGTTCTTAAATGCTCCTCATGGTCCTCCTTGGTTTTGGAGTATATTAGAATATCATCTATAAAGACTACCACAAATTTATCTAGGTAATCTCTAAAGACTCTATTCATCAAGTCCATGAATATTGCTGGAGCATTGGTGAGTCCAAAAGGCATTACTATGAATTCATAGTGCCCGTACCTTGTACGAAAAGCAGTCTTGGGGATATCTTCCTTCTTCACCCTTACTTGATAATATCCCGACCGCAAGTCGACCTTGGAGAAGTATTGTGCTCCACGCAGCTGATCAAACAAGTCATCGATTCTTGGGAGAGGATACTTGTTCTTTATCGTGATTTTGTTAAGTTCACGATAATCGATGCAAAGCCGCATTGACCCATCCTTCTTCTTGACGAAGAGGACTGGTGCACCCCATGGTGATGCACTTGGGCGTATAAACCCTTTATCCAGATTCTCCTGTAGTTGTTTCTTCAGTTCTTCAAGCTCAACCACAGCCATTCTATATGGAGTCTTGGATATTGGTAGCGCCCCAGGTATAAGTTCAATTGAGAACTCAACATCTCTTCTTGGAGGAAGACCAGGAAGTTCCTCGGGAAATACTTCAGCGAATTCCCTCACAATAGGCATTTCTTCAAGGGTGGTTTCTTCCTTGGACTCAATCATCTGAGCCAGATATGCGTGCTCATAAGGTAGTAATATCCATGCTTGAGATGATGGAGTTAAAGGAGATTCATCTTCCTCCTGACACTTGTAAAGAATCGGGGGTCGATTCTCCATATGGAGTGTGATTTCCCTCTCCCGACAATTTATGTTGGCTCTATATAAGGAAAGCCAATCCATGCCAAGAATTGCATCAAATTCCACCAAAGGGAGTATGACAAGGTTCGCCGGGAAATTCAATCCACAGATTATAACAGGGGAGGACTTATACTCATGGGATGCAATGATTGCCCCATTTGCCGTACTCACCGAAATCTTTACTTCCAGGATTTGTGGTGGTGCAGGGATTGTTCTACTAAACTTTTGAGATATAAAAGAATGCGTAGAACCTGAATCAAAAAGTACGTTCGCTATTCTTGAATGAATAACTAGCGTACCTGTCACCACTTCGTTGTCGGGGTTCACTTCGGCAGAAGTGATGGCAAAAGCTCTTCCTTGCTGTCTTGGAGGTTGTTGATTGCCTCCGATAACCCTTGGATTAGGGCACTGATTCGCAAAATGACCCGGTTCTTTGCATTTGAAGCATTGAACAACGCGTTGAGGTTCGAACGGAGCGTTCCTCCCCTCCGTCGCAGCCGCGGGTCCTTCTTGCTGACAGTTAACAGCTAGGTGCCCTTCTCTTCCACACTTGAAGCATTTTCTTGTCCCCCTAAGGCAATTTCCAGGGTGCTTCTTTCCACACTTTTGGCAAGTGGGGTGCTGGAATTTCTTAGCACCGTTGGATTTATCCATCGGACCACCAGCATTGAAGTCCACCTTCCGCTTCTTGTCCCCATGATACCCCTGTGATTCTCCGATCTCCATTTCAACCTTAAGGGCACATCGGACAATTTCCTCATAGCTGTCGAAGTCACGGATCGCTAATGCTTTCCGCAAGCTAGGCTTCAGCCCACCAAAGAAGCGGTCAACCTTGCATTCGGGGGTAACGACAAAGCCGGAAGCGTATCGTGCAAGCCTTGTGAAGTTTGCCTCGTACGCTCCCACAGATTCTTCATCTTTCTGCTTGAGGGAAAGGAAGTCCATTTCCATCTTAAGACGGAGGGTGCGTGGAGAATATTTATCGAAAAACATCTTCCGGAATACCTTCCATTCCAAAGCCTCGATCTCCTCCTCAGGCTTCGTATTTTTGATCAATGTCCACCATTGATCAGCTTCACCCTCCATACGATAAGCCGCCAGGAGAACCTTCTCTTTTTCAGAGCATTGGAGGATGGAGAATATCTTCTCAATGGAGTTGATCCATTGTTCAGCGATCGTGGGATCAGATGATCCACTAAAAGTAGGAGGCCTTTGTCTCATGAAGCTTTCAATAGCGACTTGTTCTTTCTTAGGGGGGGTTGAACGTTCCTCTTGACCAGTGTTTCTATTCAAAACTTGAGTTAGCTGAGAGAGAAGCGTGACAAAGTTCGCGATTCCCGCTCCCATCGGATTGGGCATCTCATTAGTACAATCATCACACTGATCTTCACAACGGTTGTTAGCCCGAGTTCTCCTATTACCGGCCATTGGCTGGAATAAAAGGAAAGTTAGGGGTAACACATAGAGGGTAATCCAAAGACAAAAGTTGATGACTTATAAGTAAACTTTGATCTCTTTAACTCATGAGTCTATAGGATTCAATCCAGGCTTTTCAGGATCTTCCTTCTAACATATATTCTTAGGGGAATTTTTCCCTTAATAAGGGTTCATACTAAGATTGTGAATTTATCAAAACATATCCCCCGGGAGTGTCGTATCCAAGAGTGCAGCAAGGCCCGTTGTCGTGCACCAGTTCCCGTTCGAGTCTAGCTCAAAGCGGTGTTTTCGGGTTTTACCCCTAGGATACATCTGTGCCAGAGCCGCCTCTACCTGCTCGTATCCAGACAGGGATGTATTTGTTTGATAAAACACTTACTTAGTATTTACCAAAACTTAGGGATGTTTTTATTATGCTTAGTCTTGTATCTAAGGCTTTACTAGGGTTTCCTAATCCCAAAAATAACTAAACCTATCCTCTGATACCAACTATGACAACCCTGCTTTTTATTACAACTTAAACATGCTTTATTACATAAAACTTCACTTGATACAACAAAGAAGATCGAGAGGTTTAGTGTCTTTGGGGCTTAGTATTATTACATAAAAACTTTAAACTTGAAATACAACATCCTTATTGAAAACTTCCTTTACATGACCACTACATTCCTTCGTACCTAGCATTGCATGGGATAACCTGAGGGCATGCATAAGAAAAGGGTGAGCTATAAAGCCCAGTAAGGGAGTACATAATGAATAACATGAGGAGTACAATACATGTTAGGCAATAGGCATATCAATAGAGCATAAGAGAGACATGAACATAAAGGCATGATAAAGCATGATAATCATAACATGGAAATGTGGCAACAACACTTAACATTGAATTAGCATGAGCCAAGGCTCATTGCACATGGAGCATGAGTAAACCCTCATTGCACTTGAAGCACGAGTAAACCCTCGTTGCACTTGAATTAGCATGAGTCAACACTCATTGCACATGACGTATCATGATACTATACTTTACCCAATGCATTGGAGCGCTATAAAGGGCGCACCCTTCTTAAACATTTCTTTTCATGCATAAGTGTGCCACATGGATCATAAAACATGGATTCATAAAACATAATCATTTATTCCACGATAAAGGAATGTGGAATTCATAAATGAAACTTTACAATCAATAAGTAAACGTGCATAAAGGTGAATACCCTTGATGGGGAAATGGGCATGGTATTCACTACACAATGATGTTGGCTTAGAAAATCGGTGTGATTTCGGCAGCGTAACGGCGTGACATAAGAATTCATAAAAAAGGCTGATGAGAGAGAAAGGGGTTCCTCATCATATTTACATGTAATGGAAAGTAAGAAGGTCATATAGATACATGTCCCAACAATTGAAAAGGAATTTAGATTCATGATACAAAAGTATTGCTTGAATATAGAAGAGGAGAAAAAGGTTCCTTTCGGAATTTCGGCATAGTAACGGGTGTACATGGGAGGCATTTAATGAGAGATAAAGGGTTCTCCCATCATTCAAACAATAAGAGGGCAGTATGGGGGAGGTTCGAAACCATACCCCAACATTCATAAATTAAATTAAAAGGGCAATACAACTTAAAGAAAATTGACAAAAAAAAGAGAAAGGAAGAAAAACCCTTACTTGGAAGTGTGCTTCCAAAGGCTAGAGAGAGGCTTGTGAGAGGCTTCTTGGGAGCTTGGGGCACCTTGAGAGGATTCTAGAGAGAGTAGGGCAGAGGTTGGACGAACTTCAAGGGCTTTGAGTGAGGAGGAAGTGGGAGCTTGGGTGGGTTTATATAGGAAAGGTGAGAGAATTCTTTATTATTTAGGTTTGGGACCCCTTATATTAAAATAATCCAAACCACAAACCATCCCATGGTATTTGCCCATGGTTTCTGGAAAAGGAGAGAGGAAAACAATATTTTACAAGGCCAAGGTCCGAACTTATTAAAAAATTAGGGTTGCTTATGTGGAGGTGAGTCACACTCCCATGGAAATTAATTTAAAAAGGCAAAGTGTTGAATAAGTCTTGAGGGCTCCATTAATGCTTTGAAAAGTGATTCAAACAAACCCAAAACCTCATTATTTTAATGATAAAACATATATTGGCCGAACCTAAGGATTATGGTATTTTATTACATCACCATTGGGTCATTATGATGTCATAAATCACATTATATATTTAAAAGGTATTTAATTTTTACCCAAAAATTGGACTGTCTCAGAAAATTATGAAAAATTCACCATTGGATAATTTCGACGTCCTGATTCCAAAAATAATATTTATTTTATCTAAATAATTTTCTAAATATGTGAATTTGCACTTTTAAAATAAAAACCGACATTTATAAAAAATTCACGGGTTTTGACAGAAATGGCTTTCAAACCTTAATAAAAATTTTAATTGCATTCATAAAATTATAAGATCATTTATATTTAATAAAAATTAATTTAATATTAATAATAATATTTTATTAAAATATTATTTAATTCAAAAATCCTTTAATTTAATAAAATATAATTCTTAATTAAATAATAACTAAAAACATCATTTGTACTTTAAAAACTAATTACAATGCATCAAAAATGACTAGAAATTATATTCATTATTATATACAAAAATAATGTACATGAACATGGTGCTACTTATTTGTTACATAACCCCTTAAAATATCCGCATAATACCTAAGGGTAAGGTGTGCGATGGTGACAGACTCTTGGGGTTGCTCGGATAACATCGCTCGAGTGGTGATCTCTATCAACTTCCATTTTTCCCGTAGACGATCACGTTCGAGCTTGACTTGATGAAGCTCAGCTTGGGCTTGGTCAAGGGCAAAGCCCAAAGACGCCACCTCCTTTCCGAGCTCCGACAAATGGGCTTCGTAAGGGGCAATTCTACTGGATGAGGCCATCGCTTCCTTTGTCTGAGTAAAAATGGTTTCGTTAAAGCCTTATATTTAAACTACCCAGATGATCAATGTTCAACGGCTATAAAAGTAACGGTCACAAATCTTAACGTAAAACTAAAGAAGTTGACATCTTATAAAAACATAAAGAAACATTTAACTGGATCAAGAGGGATTTTCCATTAATGAAATTTTGGGTCGTTACATGCGTTCTTTGGATAAAGGGGGAAATGAAATACACGCCGTGAAAATATAAACTCCATGCAATGTACTTTCCAGAAATTTCACCAGGTTTCCTCCAAAAGTACAAAGACCTGTACAAGGAATATGGTTGGGAATAATCTCAAGGAAATTAAGAATGGAATTTATGATAATGAATTGACTAATTATAAGATCATAATTAATTGAATTTTTCTGTGACGTATCTTAAATAAAAGAAATATTAAAAGAATTTGGTTTCTAAAAGTGTGTAATTGTCGTTTCATGTTATGGATGATCGTGAGCTAGACCAAATACCCCTTGTATGTGTGTATGGTTTCATTTAAATTTGTTTAATTTAAATTCATTGGCCTATGAGCCTTCTCCCAATAAAATGTAGGGCATGTGTTCCCATGGTTTCCTTAATGTAAACCCCATGTAATGGAGGATCTCCCAAGCCTGGGGAGATGGTTCGAAATCCAAATTTGAGGCAACACCAACCCATGAAGATACAAATGTGGATAGGTGGGAGCTGAAAAACACAAACCATCAGGTTTAAGGTGTTTTCCCTAGGTCAAGGTTAGCTTATAAAATCCACTAGATAATCTAACCAATAGAAGCTCATGATCATTCCATCTTATTTTATTTCTGTCGGATTGCAAGGTTTATTTATTATGTATGGGTTGTCACGATCACATAATTAATAAAAAAGCATGCAAATATGGAATAAAATAAAAACCAGACTATAAGTAATCATTATCATAACATGGTTAATCACTTAAGCAAGCATCACTTTATATTAACAAGAATGTGATAATGAAAAACTATGCATAAAGAATAAAGTCCCTAAAATAACATATTAAGTTAGACCAAGCTTTCCATTACTTGATTAAGGGAAAGACTCAATAAAACTATCTGTTTAACCAACCCTTGTTCGGACACTTACTTTTACAGAGGAATCCATTATGAAAGGTTTCGGGTTGACATAACCATATTACATCAAGAGGAGTATCCCTTGCTATACATGATGTAATATTGGAGGCAAGAGTTGAGGAAATACATGTCATGATTTCAGGATTGGGGAGTCCAATCAACATATCAAGGAACTGTAATCTCATAGTTAGAAAAGACTTGCCTACCTAAATACCTTCAAATATCTTGACCAACCCTTGTTGGGGTTTTGTGAAGGCGAATATAGATCCTTTCCACTATAATGTCAAAGCATCTAGACATTCCGAGTTCAATGGTGAGGGCCATTGGGACATGATAAAATAGTGGGAGAATTAATAATTTCATTTATTATTTTTCATAAAATATAATCAAAAGGTACTGATAAATCTCTTCTTTTAATTTGTAGAATCAAAATGACAAACTTGTCAACCACATTTTCTCTGCAATCAATTCCGGATAAAGGAAATATCCTCAGCAGTAGTAACTTTCAGGAATGATTTAGGAACCTTCGGGTTATCCTACACCATGAACGAACGTTTTACATACTCGAGTCCTCACATTAGGATCTGCCTGCCCAAGGGGTGAGTGATCAATATTTCTTGGTCCATGATCAACAGTTGAGCGATGCACTCGACGTTCAATGTTCGATGTTGTCATCAATGTCTTGTGAGATCATGATGTTTCATGAAGACATGGATTCCTACAGCATGCTCGAGCACCACCATGGTCTATACAAGGAGAGAGAAAGACAAGAAAGGTTTGAGATCTCCAAGGCTCTATTTCAGAGCAATCTTTGTGAGGGTGCCCCAGCTGGGCCTCATGTAGTCAAGCTTCTGGGCTACATTGTGTGCTTGGAGGATCTAGGGTTTAATCTCCCCGAAATATTGGGTACCGATATCATTATTGCATCACTCCCCCAGAGCTTCTCAAACATTGTTGTGAACTTTATCATGAACAACATTGAGAAGTCTATGTCTGATCATCTTATCCTCATTCGCCAAGTGGATAATGAAATGAAGCGTGAAAAAACATATGTCCTTATAGTGAATAAAAGTAAAGGGGAGGTGAAGAGATTTAAACCCAAAGATTCTTCAAGGCCTTCCTAGAAAAGGAAGATCAAATGGGAGGCAAGGGAATAGGATGTTGTTTGTTTCGGATGTGGAAAGAAGGGCCACTGGAAGAAAAATACACCCAGCCAAGGATGTAAGGGGAAGCTTCAGGTGCGTTTTTCATTGAATGAAATCTATCTATTTCTACAAATTGGGTATTAGATACATCTTGGGGTGCTCACATATGTATCCAAATACAAGAACCATGTATATTCATGAATATTGATCGAGGGGAGTTAGATCTACGAGCAACCAACGGATCCAAACTTGCTGTTGTAGCTATCGGGGACTACCACCTCACATTTCCTATAGGGATGGTCTTGGTTTTGAAAGGATGTTATTATGTACCCTCTATAACCGAAAACATTATTCCAGTAACCAGATTAATTACTGATGGATTCATCTTCATGTTTGGAAGTGGATGTTGATACTTTTATAAAGATAGCATTTGTTATTGTAGGGAACAATTATATAACGACCATTATGTGTTAGACCACACAAACCAAGTAATGGAAATCGATTACAGAGTTAATTCACATGACTCGTAACACACCCAACATTGGAATCACCATCTAGGACATGTCAATGAGAAACGTTTGACAAAATTACATCAAGATGGGTATTTATATTCTTTCGAACTAATACCACTTGGTGTATGTCATGCGTGTCTACAAGGCAAAATGACCAAATCCCCATTTAGTGGGAAAGGTGAAAGGGCTAAAGAGCTTCTATAATTAGTTCACACAGATGTGTGTGGGCCATTTACAGTTGAAGCAAGGGGTGGGTTCTTGTACTTCATAAATTTTACTGATGATTTTAGTAGATATATATATATTTACTTAATGAGGTATAAGTCAAATTCTTTGGATCTGTTCAAAGAATACAAGAATGAAGTTGAGATCCAGATTGTTAAAAAGATTAAGAAACTCCACTCAGACAGAGTAAGATAATATCTTAATCAGGACTTTATTGATTTCTTATGGGAGTTTGGGATTTTATCTCAAATTACTCCTCCATACAGACCTCAGTGGAATGGTGTAAGTAAAATGAGGAACCGCACCCTTTTGGACATGCTGAGATCCACTATGAGTCATGCGAGACTTCCATTATCTTTTTGGGGATATGAATTACAAAAATCAGCACACATACTAAACCAAGTACCAACTAAATAGATAAATCGTATTTCATAAGAGGTATGGAGTGGACGCAAAGCCATGTTATCGAATTTTGCATGTGTGGGGTAGAGAAGCATTTTTTAAGGCCTCTTCCGGTAACAAACTTGTACCACAAGGAACAATGTGTATATTTATATTATATCCCAAGGAAGAAAGGGAATATTACCCATACAACCCCTCAGACAAAATGGTTATAGTGGCAAGACAAGCCATATTCTTTCCGAGGGAGCACATCTCCAAAAGAGATAGTGGGAGCAAGATAGACTTCGATGAAGTCGAGGCTCAAGATACACATGAGTCGGTACAAGAACAAATTCAAAAACTCCCAGTGGAAGAACAATCTATTCCAGAGACATAAGAACTATGTAGGAGCATGAGAGAGGTGAGAGAACTAGAACAATATGGTTTTCTTGTCACCGAAGATGGTGACTCGTTATTTGTTGACAATGATGATCCTCTTACCTATAAGGAAGCAGTTGAAGGCACAGACATTGCCAAGTGGCAAGAAGCCATGAATTCTGAATTAGATTCCATATACTGAAACCAAGTCTGGATATTGGTAGATCCATCAGTTTATGTAAAGCCTATTGGTAATAAATGGGTATTCAAGAAGAAACTGGGCATAAAGGAGCAAGTTAGCACCTATAAGGAATGACTAGTTGCAAAATATTTTAGACAGTGTCAAGGAATTGACTATGATGAATCCATTTCACTAGTTGAGATGCTAAAATCCATCAGAATATTATTTTCCATTGACGCTTACCATGACTATGAAATTTGGAAAATGGATGTCAAAACATCTTTCCTTAACAGGATCCTCCAGGAAGATGTCTACATGACACAACTATATGGGTTTGTGACTCCAAAGGATGCCAAAAAGGTATACAAGTTACAGAAATACATTTATAGATTAAAGAATGAATCAAGGTCATGGACCATTCATTTTGATGAAGCTGTAACATAATTTGGCTTTGTTAATAACGAATGTGAGCATTATATCTACAAAGGTTTTAGTGGAAGTGCAGTAACGTTCCTAATTGTATATGTTGATGACATATTACTAATTGGAAACGAAATACTTGTCTTACAGTTAGTTAAGGGATGGTTACATAAATGCTTCTCCATGAAATAATTGGGCGAGGCATCATATATTCTTGGGATGAAGATCCATCATGATAGATCCCAGAGAATGTTGGGCCTGAGTCAAAGTACAAACATTGACATGATACTGAAGAGATTCGGTATGGAATAGTCTAATATGGGATTGTTTCCAGTGTCACATGGCATTCATCATTCCATGAAAATGTGTCCTCAGACACGTGAGGAAAGAATGAAAATGGCATGGATCCCTTACACATCCGTGATTGGGTCAGTCATGTATGATATACTTTGTACGAGGAAAGATGTTGCTTATGCATTAAGTGGGGTAGGCAAATATCAAGATGATCCAGGAGACCACCATTGGATGGTAGTCAAGACTATCCTCAAGTATCTGAGGCATACTACAGATATGTTTCTATTTTATGGAGGAGATGAGGAACTAGTCATCACAGGACATGTATATTCGAGTTTCCAGACTGATCAAGATGACATGAAGTCGCACACTGGATACATCTTCAGTTTGAATGGAGGTGCAGTGAGTTGGAAGAGCTCAAAGAAAAGTGTGGTGGAAAATTCTACAGCATAGTCCGAGTATATCGCAGCTTCTAAGGTAGCTAAAGAATCAGTATGGATGTGAATCTTCATCCCAGAGATGGATGTAGTACCAAGTAGTAAAGATACTATCACACTCTATTATGATAATGCTGCAGTGGTGGCACTTGAAAAAGAGCCAAGGTCACATCAGCGGACAATGAAAATACTTCAGAAGTATCATCTTCTGAGGGATTTTTCTCAAAGTGGCGAAGTTGCAGTAAGTAGTAATTCCACAGAAGACAACGAGTTAGACCCCTTGACTAATGCCTTGACATAGAATAAACATGATAATCATGTGAGGTCTAGAAGACTAAAAGCTGTAGGCAGTTAGCTCTAGTCCAAGTGGGAGTTTGTAAGGGTTGGTGTCTTGAGAACCAACTGTTTTGGACTTTGATTACATGAATGTTCACTTATTATATATTGTTCATTTTTATGCATGACTATAATATAATAATGTCCTGTAATATTTGTTTCATTGATAAGGTCATGGAATATCCCCGCTATGATGAGAAACATTAAATTATATAACAATATTCTTAAATAAAGTTCAATAGTTGGATGACATACTACGATAGGACACATAGTATATATACCATCATATACGAGTACTCGTAAGAAGACACGACTCTCTCTCATGGAGTTCTCACTTGGTAATCTCCAAGATGGGAGATTATGAGAACAAACCCACCAGTAGCAATTCTGCATGACTTGGTGTCATTGGAAATTGTTATCTTTGTGCGTGTGTAATGTTCCTTAGACTAGAATATTATCATCAACTCATGTCATGACTCTCTCACTTAGATTTACCGATGAAAACCGTCACACAGATAGTTGGCGGGAAGTAGGGTACGTTTTGTGCGTCATGAATAACATGTTGTAAATTCATATTTCGAGGAATGATTTATCCCTTCCATTTATTGATGTTGATATCTCAGACATTTTAGTGAAATAGAACTATTGCATTAAATTCCGTGGCCATGGTGTAAACGACGAGTATATTTCATGTAGTCCAAGAATAATATATCAAGCATATAGGTTTATGACACTACCATGAAACCTGCTTGATGAGATATTTTGACAACGGGATTAAATTACACAGTAATCATTCATATGAGCTGATACGTCAATGAGGCGTCAACTTCTTTGTCTTGGGTTCCTTGACCCGTTGCTAAACAGTAATCTTGGACGTTAGGCAAGCCTGCCTAATGCGGACGAGAAAGAGGCCTAGAGGGTCACACACTAAGTGTATTCAAGTATCTCAAGTAGAATAAACATTACTCCCATACATGGTTTAATAATTATTGAAGGAAGACTAAAATCTTTTTAATATTGGAGGAAGAAAAAATAAAACAAGTACACACCGTGTATCAATAATTACCCGCTGTGTAGTTTTATTTTGAAAACAAGTACATGTCGTGTATTATTAAATGTACACATTGTGTAGTTTTTATTTTGGAAATGAAATGAATAAATGAAAACAGGATATACACACCGTGTACATTGAATTTACATGCCGTGTATTTATTAATACATGCCAAGTCGTTTTTCCAGTTAGGATTTTGAGGAAATATCATTTTTTAAAATGATATTTATTATAATCAGTGTGGGTGCATGTTAAGGAATTAAGGACTTGACATGGGGTTTTCATAAGGGAGTTAATGAAATAAATAAAATGGGTTACATGTTTATTTATTGCCATAACTCTAAAACCACAAATGCGATTACAAATATCCTCACAACCCCAACTCTATTCCGAACACAAGAGAATTTTTGTGAACAACAATTCTGGAGAGATTTCCTTTAAGGCCGAAAGAACCTCTTCCTCTAAGAACGCTCTCAAGACTGAGAGAGATCATCTTCCATTAAATCAAGATGATCTATGGAAGACAACTCAAGCAAAGGTTTCTCAATGCTTGCACCTGGAGACTCCTTTGGCGATGTCATGATATACGAGGTACACGTGTGGATCACCGCTTGAGGAAGTCTACACTTGGCTTCTGCGACGCAACGACAAATCACATCGAAACGTGATCAAGAACAAGAATGAAGAAAGAACACCGAAAAGGAATTTCTTTTCAATTGATTAAATTAATTATGATCAACCTGTAATGATCCTACTTTTTGGTTCCTGGACATTCCTTTTCTTTGTTTATTTCTTTGATTCGATCTGTGGATACTGGCGTTTATCGTCGTATTGATCCTGGATTGATCATTGTCAATGACAATAAGCCATGTGGGAACATCCATCCACGTGCTTCTAATGTGCCCGAAACCTTCATATATATGAGTATGGATCATGTACAGAGCATATATATGATGTATGAAAAAATAATAATTAATCAATATATTTTTGTAATGATAGTGAAATAATAACCCAAAGGAAAATTGATGGTTTGAGTAGGATCCCTTATTTCAATTCTTAATGAGTTCTTCACCTGATCTTAACATACTAGATAATTAAATTAAATACATTAATTATTAAATTTATAACCTTATATAAATGTATTTTATTTTTTAAAATTTTATTATGTTCAGTATGGCCTTTTCGATGAGTTTTAATATATAATTTTATCGCTAGGGAGCATTCGTTTCATTTGTTTTCTGAATCGTTACACTTGTATATGAGTAGAGAATTTCATATGGAATGGGTATAATTCTCCAAAATTGACGTTATATTATAATAATGAACATCCATAATATTATATTTCTCTTTTAATCATATGGTTTTATGTAATTTAGATGAATCATTAGATAAAACATTAGTGATAATCAATCTTATTATTGTGGTTGTATTTCATTTATTATGAACTAATTTTGTCATATCAGTTAATATCATGTATATATAACAGTTAAAAAACATTAAATATGTTATAATACATATATTATTATCTTTTAAAACCATAAAAATCGTTTTATGACCATCCTTGATGGAGAAATTGAAGAAATAAGGTTCTTCGTCTATGATGGTTCTAAATCAGCACATCTGAGATGATGATTTCATGATTAAAATAAAAGATTGAGAGTAAGGATATTGAAAATTTATCTTACATTAACATGATATAATTATATAATATAGATTATAATGGATTTATCATGATCATTTGGATAGATGAGGTGAGGAAAGGATAAGAAAATAAAATAAATTTAAAATGAAATTAAAATAAAAAGGAATAGGGTTTACATCAGGAATTATCCTCCTCGAAAACCATCTTAGGGAAAAGGGTTCGGATATTTTTGTATGACCAGGATCTTATAGAAGTCTTAAGATACTAGGTAAGAGGATTTTTTATAAATTTTATAATATTAAAGTCTTATGGGAGTTTGGAGAAGAGGGGGTGAGGGGTGGTATTTATTGTGGTGGAGAGGGTTGTTTTTTGAATATCTTATTCATTTTTTTATTATTTTGGCTCAAAGATATTAATAGTGGATGCATTTTCATGAAATATATTAAAATAATGATTAATAATTTGATATTATGTGTCTGAATAATCCATAAATCAATTATTACTGAATAAATCATGTATTTTACATTTATCAAAAATTATCTAAATATTTGAAATTTATTTTTTAAATGAAATCATTATTTAATAAAAAATATGGATTTTAAATATAAAACTGAATTCATAAAAATTTTAAAATTTAACAAAAGTCTCTCCAAAAATTATCTTAAAATCCTAAGACTATGAATAGATTATTTATGAATCCAATTTCTTAAAATTTAATTTTATTATAAATAATTTCATTAATTATAAAAAATGTAATTAAATATTTAAGACTCAAAAATATACCAACACTTAAATAATAATTTGTTTAAAAATATTCATTTATTTATAGTGGATATATAATTATATCATACTTTAACTTATGAGATGCCTAAATTTTATTTATAATTTCATGGGTGTGGTTACTATTCATTTCACTGGTGTACTATTCATAATGTTCATATTACAATCTACAAGGTCAAGTTACTTTTTCCTCAATATATGTTTTTTAACTTCTAGAAATTCCTTTTATTTCATTCATTATTCATGTATAAATTTTGGATTGTGTTCACTAAGTGATTATATATGATCTATACTATATAAAATACACATATTAAGTGGAATTCATTTATAATGATCTGGTTTGTTACACATATTACCTAATTTTGATGTGTTGATTCAATATTTCGACTCAATTTTATTATATTCATATTTTATATGTGGTAAATATAAATTTTAAAATAATAATGGATAATAATAAAAAAATTAATATTTTAAAAAAATGATTTTTTAGAATAAAATGAAGTTATTATTATTAATTAACATTAAATAACAATTTCAAGGATGATAATTTATTTGAATTAATATATTATCAATTAAATTCATTATGTTACTTCTTTAATATTGATTTATTAAATTAACTAAGATAATAATTCACTACACAAATAAGCATTATTCTATGAAAAATGTCTATTTTTAATATTAATTGACTTTATTCTTAATTCATTCATGTTTATCAAAAAGTAGTTCAATTTCATTGATAAATTTTTATTAAAAAAATTTCTAATTTAATTAAATATATTAATTAATGATAAATTGTATAAAATTTCCAAATGTATAAAATACATGGAATAATGATAAAACACATATCATTCATTACATTAATAATTTCATGTTTATATCATCTTAAGTTCTTTGTAAGAAACTTTTCAAGACCATTGAATAGGACCTATGAGTGAGATAATAAATGGGGTTAGTCTTGAGGACTGAATCTACTATCATGTATCTCATTCTGTTTTCCACAAGCATAGACTTTTCTTGAAGTCAATTTTTATCATGTTATACTAGTTGAAGTTCAGTTTATGTTTGGTAGAGAAAACCCCAAAATGACACTACCAAGTTTTATATACTCATAAAATAATCCTTATAATTAATAATTATACAACTTTTTGTCATTTATTCCCCATTATACATTTATTTCATAATGTGGTGAATTTTATTTATTCATAAAAATTCAATTACAATGTCACAATTGTAAAATTGAAATAAAATTAACTTATAATTTATCTCATTAATTATTCTTATGTTCACTGATGGTATTAATATTCATATGATCTTAATAGTCATATACACCTAATGGAAAAATATGTTTGTAAATTGAAACAAGTGTTAATTTACACTCCATTCAAGTTAATGGAGAGAAACCAGAAATAAAGGATAGTCCTCTAATATAAAGCTTGTGATAGAGGTAACTCTTGTAAAAGTTTGTGTTTCCAATGTTATTAAAATTTAATTTATTTTTTTAGAGAAAAAATTAGTCAATTTACCACTATTTGAAGAATAGAACATACACTAAGATAATTTGTGTAGAAATTGGGGTAAAGGATGAAGATTAAATTTCTCCACCAAATAGTGGTAGTTAACCATAAATAGTGAATTAGAAATCAACTGAGTATAATGAGAGCTAACCCATAAATTTTATAGTTTGGTGTCACTAGTTGAGTGAAATTTCCCCTATAAAGTGATGGTGTGGGACCATGTGTATTTTATTATACTAAATTATGACATAGATCTAACAATTAAGATATTGAAAAGTATTTATTAAGAATTATAGTATATATATTCTCTATGTAATTAATAGTTTTGAATTGTTTTCCAATGTATGTACGACATATTATTTTAACCGTGATAAAACAATTTTCATCTATCATTACTATTTTTTCATTACATTTTTAATGAGATGGTTTTTAATGGAGTATGTGTGTTGATAGAATTTATGGAGGGAGTAGGATGCATTGAACTCCAATATTTTGGTATACTAATATTTAGGGGGAATATTTTAGAGGATCTATTCAACTATTCATGGGTCATGTGGTGACATACTATCAAAGAAATGAATTTTGGTTTGGGTTTTGGTTTTCATTCTTCTATCAACAATTGTTGTTTTATTTACTATTTTTTATGCACTGATCAGCCTCTATATAAAACATGGTTAATCATAGATATGTTTCCCTCAAGTAATTTTCAATATAGTGGGATATTACTATTAGCATATGTTATGTACTTGTAAGAAGATAAATTCATTTTTGATATGCTCAGTGAAACAAAATTTTCATTATTAGGGTTTAAAATGTAATATTGTCTCATCCATATTGAAAATGAGATTTTATTCATAGGATTTAAACCATTAGTTATGTTAAAAACTAAATATTAAAAGTTTTATATGAAAAAAATTACATTTGTGAGAATGTTACTAGCATGGAACGTGGCCTCTGTCATATCAGAGAGAAAAGCTATTGTCTAATTGATGGTATCCCTCATGGATATGTATTACTAAAATGTTTCAAATGAAGAGGGTTTTTTACATGATTATATCATATTGTATAATAGTGGATAATAATTTTAATTACTTGACCATGATCCATATACATCTCGAATCAATGAAGGTACCTTTTGCCAATGATATTTGGTAAAATATGATATTCCAATCCCTGTTGGGGTTATGGGAATGAATTATAACAGTAGTTATAAACACATATATAAATATGGGATTATTATTTTAGGGTTTTCTTTATTAATCCGAAATTAATAACTACAAATTAGGGTGGTAAATAGGACTTCTGGTAAAACATTTAATGTTAAAGGAATGGGGTCTCCCCTCAAAGTAGAGGTTGAAATAATTAATCACAAATAAGTCTTGTACAAAATGTAGAGGACAGATGAATATCCTTTGTTCTATATCTAGGATTTCTAGGCTATGTAGGTATCATAATAATTATTTATGAATTCACAAGGAAGTATAAATAAGTATTTATTTTAGATAGACATATTTTTTAGTACATTTGTGGGATGTATCATTATGCTACTAAGTGTCAATATTCTTATGGAATCATGGTATATTGATTTGGGTGCATTATTTAATTAAATAGATGAGATAGAATGAATATTTAATGATGTATCTATAATATTCAGTAAAGTATATTTATTATATAATGATTCTATAGAAATAGTTGGAAAATTAGTTTTAATCTTCCAGATAAAGAATAGAGTATTCTTGAGACTTGAATAAGTCAGAGACATTCTTAGACTATGAAAGATTCTATTTTTTATTGGTCATCAGGATAAGGTAGGATATAGTACAGTAATAACCAATGATGCTTAGAATGTTTTATAGGGGTTGATTTTGGGGTTTCATGGATTTATGGTTTACACTATTTATCTAACTAGAGGATCATATGGAGAATTAATTGTGGGTGAAATAAATTATAATGATCCAATGTTATGGAATTGTAGGATAATACATCTCGGTGAGAAAAATATAAATTTTCAAATAGAAAATTTCATGGTAAATATTAATCACAATTACATTGGAAGTTTTGAGATATTTATGAATGGGAAGCAGAAGAGACTTGTAATGTAAAAGGGTGGACATAATCATAGGAGTTGTAAGTTTGATCTTGTTCTATATAATGTGTGGGGGTTATCCCATTTTCATTCCTATAGAGGTTGTATTTAATTTTCAATGTTTATTTATAATTCTATAAGGAAGGTTTCGGTTTTATTAATTAAGTATTAATAATAAGTTATTACTTCCAATTTTCAAAGGATGGAAATTAATAAAATGGAGAGAGTTTAAAAATTAAAATATTTAATATTAAATAACATAAAAGTGCTTTATTGTAGAAACGTCTATAAATTATGTTAAATGAGAGGGATTAGATAGAAGAATACAATTCCCATAGAACCACAATAGAATATATCAGTGTAATTATGAACAAGAATTTGATAAGGAATGATCAAAATGCGTTTTTTCACTCACGTATTCCCAAGTAAATATTTTCTCAAGGTAATAAAAAAACTGCTTATCTGTTCAGTAAAAGTACATCAATATAAATTATGAAGAAGAATTTAAAAGAACCATGGTCCTATAAACTACATGAGGACAGAAACCATATAATTATTTTAAGTCTTAATTATTTCAATGAGGATTCCAAATATATTGACATTCAAGTGTAAAATTCTAGATATTGTTTCCATATTGGTTATATAAAAAATACTTTTGATTTTTGTTTATGGAGAATGATTGACTAAGGATTTTTAGATGTTAATATATCATATTCAATGGTAAATTTTAATGGAATGAATTAAACTTGAATGATTTGAAATTTAAGAACAAATAATCAATTAATGATGTCCATGTTTATCTAAATGGAGAGACATGATGACAGTAAGTTCAGGGGAATCCATATTTCAATACAGCTTCTCTAAAATTGAGATCAATGGAAGGTGTGCCAAAATACATTAGAAATTATAATCTAAAATAGATATATTTTGATTATGGGGATTCATAATGTGGAAATATGAAATTTAACGAACTATAATATGAATTATTGGAATGATAAGATCATTATGGAATGTTGGAGAGATATTCCAAAAAAATAGGTTACTCACAAGGATTGATCCCAACATGTATTTCTAAATTCTTAATGATGCATGTGAACCTGATTTCACAATATAAGTTACAACACTCTATGAATATAAATAGTAGAATTTGTTTATGGAGGAAGTAATTTCTTCTTTATAGCTGAATAAATCATTTCCGATGAAAAAGTTACCATAGGGGAAAATAACACTAGAGAAAAAAAAATCATCCATTATTTTGATGAATCTGAATTAAGGAAGAGGTATAAGTCCCATCTAGTGGAAAATAATATCTAATATAGAGGATGCATTGATTTCATGTAAATTTTCTCAATATTTTTTAAGCTTGATAAAATCTAGAATATGTTAACCATGATAGTTTCGAATGATTTTTTACATGAGATGATGGATGGAGAAAATATATATCATTCTTGGGGACATACAGGATGCTATTTATATGAAAAAACATAATGGTTTATAAGATCATTAAAATGGAGGTTTTTTTCCATATGCTAAAGTGGTGTCTTTCTTTCATGAAGAAGGTTCCTCATCAAGGGAACAAGAAGTTTGATGGTTTCATGTTTGAAACATGAATAATATGAGGTAATATGGACCAGTATTTGATTTGGAGTGTTCCGACACTATTTTTTATACATTAGAATATTTTGTGGAATATTTCCATATCTAGGGGCTAAGTTCGAATATAATTTGGGAGCCCTGACAGCCTCGGTTGGGTGATTTTAAAAATATTGACATATTTTAATGAATTTTTATAGATAAATTTGGATTAATTTTTTTACCATGGGTCATGATATTGGATCAGAAATACAAGGCCACAGTTGATTTTGGATCCTAGGGGATACCCTAGGTGCAACCTGAGGTCTCTCAGCATCAATCATCCTATTAAGGCCTCCATTGACTGGTGTGTTTGGAAAATTTTTTTGTTTATTTATTTTATTAAATCAACCAAACATGATCTTAAATATTTATATTTCATTATAAAAATTCTACATTGTGATTTGTATAAACCTATGAATAATTTAGAAGTGGGGGACCATTTTTCATCACCAGAAGATCGAGATCAGAGAACCACATGATATTAGATTGAGGTGGAATGACAGGAACAAACATAGTGGGTCTTCTTTATCACTGAATAACATTTTCATGGCCAATGATCAATCTCTGAATGAAGAAGGTAATGTTATTAATATATGTATACCCCATTTGATTCATCAAGAATGGATTTTGCTATCTTCTTTTGATATGTGATTTATTAATCATAGCAAGATCCCAGTCACATTTATTTTGTTTTAGTTTTTCTGATAAATCATTGTTTCTATTTCTATCACCCCTTATTATACCTGATTATATGATCATTGGCTGAGAATTCTTGTCCAATAATTGATTTACCATTTTTATACGCATTTCAAACCCACTCATTCTTCATCTTTGAATTCATTGGACTATGGGGTCATCATTTGACATTCCCAGGGAGGGTTTGACTGCAATAACATCCCAATATTAATGGTGGTTTTGTGAATGATGAACAAAATGGGGATTTTCATATTGATCAGGATGGTTTTTGGGTTAAAGGAGAAGAATCGGTAGATTTGGATCCAAAGTGACGATGTGAAGAATTAAGACCCATCAGAGGGTGTTTGGATTCACAATTTCGTGTAACCGATGTTAGATGAGTGATTTTTGGGTAAAAAACAAACGATTTCATGCTATAAAACACTAGGATCTATAGTGGATGAGTTGGATTTGGGATACACATGGAGTAATTTCATATGCTACCAAATTTCGGACTATAAGACACATACCCTAGAGAATAACATCTAGTATAATTTGAGTCCTCATGGAGGCTTAGTTTTTTACCGATTTAAGGATCACACACCATAAGGTTGGTCCCTCATATCATGTGAGCCTACTCGGGTGACCAAGTCATGTGCCAAATTCACAAACCCATGATCCCATTTGATAGTAAATGATGTGGAATATGGGAGTACTATGTGATGTGTATGGATAAGACCATGATTGGGTACGCATGAAAAAAATAGACACAGTACATGGGCACTACCCGAAGTACACATGCATAGCCAAATGAAAACAGCCATATCCAGATGTACACAAGCCTGACAAGGAACACATGGAGGGAATTGGGTGGTCAAGACATGTTTTGAAGTACCAATACACATAGTGTATTACTACATTTACAATCATGTAATGCATAGGAGAGGGAATGACCAAGTGTCCAAGAAAGGTCACACATCTTGTGACCCCATGTGAACACAATGTACATTTCCCATGGACATCCATCATTAGTATATCTATTTAAGGGAATCAGATACATGTCCCCTAAGTATCATATACTAAATAGTTTTTGGGTAGAAAATGATAGAGTAATTCATTGAGGTATAGAAGATATTATGCAAGGTTCTCCTACCATGATGCTTATTTGGGAGACACGTGAAGGGTGGATATGATCAGGTAGGACCAATAATGAGATGTCATAGTTGGATACCCCCTTCCATACCATGTCATAGGTGCCTTGTACTATTTACCATAGTTGAGTGGGACCCAATCCCTTTACACACAATGGTCCATATCCCTTATCTACTGATTGGAAACCCCCTAGCATAGTAGGTCATGGGTCCTCTATCTACAGAGTGACACCCTCCGGAGGCGCTAAAGCACATGTCCACTATATATTGAGTGGATCCTTCATGCCATAATAGAAAATGGGTCCTCTATATTTTGATTGGAACCACCTATTAAACTAGAGAGTGGGTACTCTATCTACTCACTAAAAAATGTTATCGCACCAAGGAATTGGTACATTCAAGGAGATTATTAAACCTCATCTATTGAGAACAATGGAAAGGTAAATATACTCCACATGGACTATTATAAATTCATTCAAGATTCATTACAAGAGAACATTCCCCCCTCATATTTGAAACACAATTGAAAGGTGCAGGTCCTCCAATCAGTTTCAGGCATGATTTTATGAGATGCATGGTTAGGATATAGTGCCCACATCATCTACAGAGCAATGTGGTGAGGTGTAGGCCCTCCACATGGTTGTTCATTTGGTTTTGTAAGATGTTTGGTAGTATGGAATGTCTGTTGGTGGTGGACATAGACTCGTCATTCTTAGATAGTTTGTGATATGGAGATCCCCATTCCCTCTCATCTAAATTTTCTTTTGAGGATATATATTGGGTTTTGGTCCCCTCTTTAATTAGGTTGAGTTAAACATTGTTTAATCTTTCTATTTCTCACATTGTATTTTTAATGATTTCTTACAGGGTATGTATATAGTTAACCTTGTATGGGATTTTCCCACATGTTTCAGGACCTATGAAGTTGATATAAAATTTATGAGGTGAAATTTTTAGATCTAAGAAATACATCATTGCATTGAATATGTACGGTGGTTAGACATAGATAACAGGAGCCAGGGGAACCCTCATTTATTTCATTTTTATAGTTATAGTCACGTTGTGGCCTAATTTCAAGTTTGAATTATAATTTTCTCATTTCCATTGGGTTATTAAAACCATAATCTGATAAATTCCTTAGTGTTTAATGAATGCATATTTATACGCTATATGTTTCTTTCATTTTATATAACTTTTCACATTTTATGTAAATAGTTGTGTGTGTGCATTCATGTTCATTAGGATAAGGCAACCCATTTCATTTTATGCATACTATATGATTTTATATATCCCCTAGCTAATTTGAGGCTATCATTGGGATGTCACACCCAAATGACCACTTTCTAGGTAGGTCTCATGGGTTCAGGACATGATAGAGTGTTATTAGAGGTAGTTCATCCTCAAAACACTATTTGTAGTCTGTCCAATGTTGAGGATTTGTTGGGAACTCTGGGAAATGATGTTTTAGTATTTCAAGTGAAACTTTTAGGCTAGACAACTAGGTGATGGTGACATAGTTTATGTATTCATACACTAGGACTCTGACTACCTACTTATAACCTCAATATATTGATACATCAATTGTGTGCAACACCTAGTATGTAAATCATATAGAATTGTGTCCTTTGGCTATTCTTCTTGAGCCAGATTCCTATATTTGATCACATACCCCTGGTGTGTCTTGATGAATCTCAATATGTCTCCACAATGAAAACCAAATATGATTTTGAGACAAATTCATAATAACAACCATTTGAATGGTGAAGCATATGTTTAGGAACATTCCAATATGATTTCTCCTCCATGAAGGTAGTTATAGATACCCTTGACTATCATGAAGTAATTGATAACATCTGGTCAAAAAAATTATGCATATAGTCTTATAATATTATGTGAGTTATAGATGAAGGTACTAGTTAGGTTTTGTGGAGATCAACACCCTTAGTTATTGGAGGTTGTATTGAGGTGGTGGTTCAATTTTCCCAGGTTTTAGGGACCACAATAGATAAGATGGTTGTGATTATTATTAGTCTTATTTCTAGAGTAGTATTTTCCTCAGGTGGTATAAGAGGATAATACATTTTTTTTGTGATTTTTAATTTTAATAGTTATATATAATCCATGTTCTATGATGAGAGTACCCACTTATCTAGTGGTGATAGACTAGATCAAAATTGATTTGTGAATGATCTTCTTGGTTATGACACCTCTGGATGGTGGTCTTTTAGGTGAGGACTCTCTAGGGTGACAGTAGGAGTTGATTGAAACTTTTTTATATGTATGATGTGGATTTGTTCATAAATGAACTAGGGACACATTCCCCACCAAGATTTATTCATTTCATGTGATCCCAAACCATTTATGTGGTTTTGTGCTTCCCATATGGGATATTGTCGAGGTGTGGGAGATGTTTTCCATTGACTTTTTTAAATAGGTTAGGTTGGTGTGTTGAGGTGTCAGAGTAGAAACAATTATTGGTGAACATGAGGGAAAGGTAAAGGATTAGCTTCATGAAGAATGTTCTTTAAGCGTAGAGTCTCATGTATGGTTCATGGTTGGACATGTTTGATAAATTCCCCAACTATAGTTTTAACACCAAGTCACGATCTATAATTCCATACACATATCCCATATTTGAGGTGTTGAGATAGCATATGAGACTTTTTCTCAAACCCTATGATTTGAGTATCCAATAGAGAGGTTCAAAGGCCATAATCTTCTATCTACAGTGTGACCTGACTCTTTATGGGAGAGAGACTTGCTTAAATTCATTTCCATTGTGTTAGATAGAACCTATGATGTTTTCCTTGGTACGAGCTGGTTTCCTACCGTCTATTCTCAATTGGTTTCCTCTAGTGAGATTGGAAGTGTTTCTAGCTATTGGGATGGAATTTTACCTTTTTGAAGAGTGGTGATCCAATACAGAGTAGTATGAGCTCATGTGTGGGATCATATAGGTTAATTTTAATCATTTTTCTTGAATGACTCATAGATCAATATATTTTATGAGCTTCCAATTTTATCAATGATAAATAGGTGTGATTAAATCTTTTATAATGATGTAAAAAAGAATTCCTCCATTGAGGTTCTTTTTTCAAAATGGACTTGAACCCATTGATAAACTAATATATATGATAGAAAATAATATAACCCCTTTCAGCTGTGTGAGATGAAAGTGTAGTGAAAATTAATACACAGATTATGGGATTTTTTAGAACCAATGTATTCACTTGAGCAGCTCATGTTGTATCTCATAGAAGGTGGATATATGATTGATCATAGGAGTGCATTCACATCATATGAACCATAAGACTATTAGGAAAGAGTATCCACGCCTGATAATCAATGTTTACATCAACTACTGGATTGGTGTGAATTTATTCTCAGAGTTCGACCTCAGGACATGTTATCACTATCTCTAGGTTTTGAGTTATTGATATACCTTGTAGGGATTCCAAGAGATAATGTGGTAAATTTGAGTTCTTGGTGATAATCATCAGTATGTAGGACACCCATAGTATTTTTGGGACTTGAAAAGTTGATAATTAATTTTTCTTAGATCAATTACTGGTTGTATTATGTGGATAAACTCTAAGGTGCACATCATTATTGGTAGAGTATGTGATACACTTATGGATGATTGGGTACATTATCTAAGAGTACCGACTTTATGGGGATAACACATAGTTTCAGTTTGAGATATAATTTGTTTATATACCAAGTATAATGACCTTCAAACATGGATATTATAGTAGATCTAGAGATGGTTGAGGTTGATCTAGATTAAGGGCCACCAAAAGGCAATGACATGGTGGAAATGGTCAAATAAATGTTTCTTGTTCTATATTTCTGAGCATAATGATTTATTAATTGAAATCTTTGTAGTTGACCCTTAGGGTTGAGGAATGAGAATCATTCCTCCTATTGATGGTTTTTACCCCCACCACTTTTAATGTGTGTTAGGGAGGCTCATCTTGGATATACCAACTCTGAGATCTTGAATGATCGGATATCAATTTGATGTAATCCTAATGAATATTCTAAAGGTGGGGAGTATTTAACTCTTGTTAAATGATGGATGATGAAAAAAAATATACAATGAAAATATTTTTGAAGAGGTTTATTACCCCTAGTAGTTCACCGAGATGATGTTTGGTTTTATTTAGAATCTTTGGCATTAGTTTTGGTGGCCAAGGATATTGTATTTTTTTTCTGAGTTTAGCACTTGTTGCCTCACCTTACTATAGGTGGACATTGAGGTGCCAATATGGATATGGAATTGGGATTGTATCTTATTGGTTTTTTTAATGGGGGATTCAATGATAAGTGATATGTCACAACACTATCTATGTGAAAATTGACTGGCTCAATTGGTTGACCCACATCATAACCCGCTGAGACCAAAGCATTATTGAATTATTGTGATGTATGTACATTCATTTTTTAATCATAATAAGGAATTACCTAGATTATTGTTTCATATTAATAAATTTTTACATCACAATTATGGATGGAATGAAGGACGATTTAGGGGCTTAATTACGGTTGAGCGTAGTGTTTTTAACTTATATAAAAGGCGAGGAAAATAAGACCAATCAGGTTTGGGAGAACATGTTTCATGTTTCCATGTTGGATTAGATTCATGGAATGGAGGATCACCTACCCTCAGTGGAGTTTTTTGGTCAAACTAGTTACCACTACACTATAATAGTAGTTAGATTTGATTCCATTATTGGGAGACCCTGTTGGTCACTTCTATTCCAGTAAGAGCTAGTGGGAGGCAACATTTTTGGTTCTCGAGTTGGTGTAAGCAATGGTTATTGGGGGTTCAGTTCATCCAGGAGAGGACAAGAAATATCATGATGTGTTAGGATTATCTTATGGACCAACAATGGTGGATTTTTTATTTCAATTAATAGATCATGTGTTCAAATAGATCTCAAATTGTTGAATATCGTGATGATATATCTAGGAAGGTAGGTTTTATATGAGGATCATAGGACCTTTTCTAGTGTTTTGGGAAGTTAGTGATGTGGTGTACTTCTTGAACATGTAACTAATGTTAGACCAGAGTCTTGGTATTTTCCACATGTTTCAGTTGAGGAGACATGTGCATGTCTCGTTTCATTATATCATCTAGAATTATCATGATATTGAGAGTGGAGTTTCTTTTTGGAGGAGCCTAGAGATGTATGAGAACATATCTGAGAAGACCCCTAGTGGGATAGTTGATCCATTATGAGAATTCTTATTGAAATAATATGAACCCCCTTCTGTGCTCTCTAGAATTGGAAACCCATTTGAGAGATCAGCCTCCTCACTTTAGAGTATGTTCATGCTTTTTTGATGAAAATCAATGAAGGTATGGGCTGTGTAACGACTCATTGTTTCTATATAAAAATTAGAAATATTTATAGGGATATTTATAAAGCTAGGAGATGAGTAGGAATGTAATTATAGATAATTTAAATCATCATTAAATTGTTATTAAAAATATTAATATATTTTATTTCACTCAAGTGTATCATTTTGTTTTTAATTGTTTTCTCTTTTTTGTGGGACCTAAGATGGTAAATACAAGGCATTTGGATGATTCTGGAACATTGGGTTTAACCTAGGAATGACATAATGTCATTATGTGATGTACGTCTTGTTATGTAATATTTTGTTGGGTGGATTTGATAAAACAAACAAATAAATTATTTATTTATTTTATTAAATCACTTAAAACTAATCCCCATTATTTTTAAATTTTTATAAAAAAATATCTTTTGTTAGTTGTATAACCATATGTGGATTTGAGAAGATAAACATTTTTCATCATTGGAAGATCATGATTAGAGAATTATGGGCAACCAAATCAAGGTGGATCAAGAGGCACCGAACACAGTGGGACTTATTATTAATTAGAAAAGTGTTCTTCACTGATGATCAATCCCTAATTGAGGTAGGGAGTGTTATTTATATATTTCCACCATAATTGCCTTTATAACACATAGATATAATTATATACTCTTGATCTATGATTTATTGATATTTTCATGTGCCCTTCTATATTTCTTTTGATTTTATCAATCCGATTAACACATTTTTCACTTACTATAACCCTTTCTTATACGAGATTATAAGATAGATATACAAGAATGATTTTTTAATTATGGATTTACCAAGTTCTTATGATTTTATCCCCACAATTCCTCATTTGTTTCAATATTGGACAACAATATAATTATTTTAGATTGATGAGGTAGGATTGAGCATGATCAAACCGTCCAATTCATGGTGGATGTGATAATGAATCAAATAATGATGGTTTTTTGATGGATCGATTTGTTTTTCTATTAGTGGGTGATTCTTATGGGTATGTTCATCTAGAATAGGGATTTTATGCTTGATTAGAGTCAATAAGACTCCTTGAAAGGTGTTTATATTCCAAATTTTTTGTCCACAAATGGCCGGAGATCAACACTAAGAGATGGATCCCTAAATATTGGGTGGTCAAACCCTAGGATCGACATTGATGTATATGGATATGGGAACGATATGAAGGAATGAATGATTCTATAAAAATCCTAAATACACCCAATGTTCCCTAGAGGAACAAAAATCATGTATTATAGGATCCTTTGGATTCCAGGGTCTGGCAGAGTTAAGGATCACATGTTGTAATGTAAATCCCACATGACATGTGACCCTACCTGAGTGACTGAGTTGTGTGCTAGTTGCACACTCCCAAGACCTCATGTGGGTGAAAATTTAATTTAATTTTGTGTTACATTGGTATGATAATGTCCAAACATAGATCATGGTATATTCTTAGGAACATAGCCATAGTACTTGGCCATAACATAATGTTCACGATTATTGTCAGATTTAGAAGGCCATAGGAAATGTACACAGGCGTAGCCAGGAACACACGAAAAGGACCTAGTAAGCCAAGATAGTTTTTACAGTTCTATTTAATGCCATGTAGTACAACATTTCTAACCAATCCATGTATAGGTAATCACACAACTAGGTTTCTAGGCAAGGTCACACACCATACGGCCCCAGGTGCACACCTTATAATTTTTTCATGGACTTTTTCATTTTGTATCTACTTATTTAGAAATTAATTGTTTGGCCTGTGAGTATCCTATTTTGATTATTTTTCTATATTGAAAATAATTTTTTCCTATGTTGTTTCATATGAGATATGATGTGGGGTTCACTAAGTGCGACTCCAGATTAGGCGATGCTTGATGGGTGGCTATGACCGTCTAGGGTAATCAGAATAGACGATAGGTTTGGTAACCCCATATCATACCAAGGTGTGAGTACCCCATGATCATTACCTAGGATGACTCACACAGCCTCCCCCACCATCACATACTAGGGTTTCTATCCTTAACATATTCAGTGGAACCCCCTGACATGTGAGGTCTTGGGTCCTCAATATATTTAGTGGGCCCTATTGAAACACTAGGGTGTGGGTGATATATATACTTAGTGTCCCCTAATGAACTAGGGAATTGTACATCTATATACAATGTAAAAACCCCATGATATAATAGGGAAGGGTCGTCTACCAACTAAGTGGAACCCCCCTAACATACCAGAGAATGAGTCCTCTATCTACTGAGTGGAACCCCCAGTAACTCCAAGGAACAAGTCCATTAGTAGAGATTGTTCCCCCCTGTCTATAGAGCATAGTTTTGAGGTAAGGATTCACTACATGGGTTCTTTTAAGGTAATTCCAGATTCCTGAATATAGATAATAACCCATTCCCCCCACTATAGAGTATAATGGGGAGGTTTCATCCTCCACTACAATTTAGTTGAGGTAATACAAGATTCACATTTAATAGAAGATTCCCCCCATGATGTGGAGCACAGTGGTAAGGTGTGTTCCCTCCACATGATTTCCCATAAGGTTTAATATGATGTTTCTAAATGCGGAGAATCCATTGGAGCTATAGGTAAACTCATCATTCATAGTTGGTCTATGTGATAGTGATCCACTTTTTCTATCATCTAGATTTATTTATGTTCATTTATTTGTGTTTTGTTTCCCTAATTCTTTTGGTTTATGAAACAATTAGTTTATATTATATTAATCCATTTTTGGTTTTGGGGTCATCCTACTCAGTATTTTTTTACATTCCCATGCTTGATAGTTTCTTACATGTGTCTTGTGATACATAGATGATATTTATTTTAAAATTACATCATTAGATATTAGAATTATATGGGTGCTTTGACCATTTATAGTGGTTGGACATGGAGATGAAGACTCATTGTCTTGTATTTATTTCTTTTTTCTAATTAGATTTAGTTTGGACCTCATTCCGGGTTCGAAATTTATTTTTTACCTTTCAATTCATTTCAGAATGGCCCTAAGGCCTTTATTTTTTATTATTTTGAAAATCACACCATTCAAGGGGTGAGATGGAAACCTTAAAAGTCTTAAAGGCTTAGAGAAAATTACATGACCCGAAGGTCTTAGAGGGAATCACCCAAAAAAGACAACATGGAACTGCTCCTCCCTAGAAAATAACATAATATCATAAATCCACCATCAGAAGGTTGGTCGACTAGTTGTCCTTTGCAAAGTTTCATAGACTCAGTACTGAGGGAAATTCCACACCCTCTCATTCATCCATTTCTAGTTAGATCTCCTCTAATTAATGTGCATGCCCTGATCCTCATCTGGATCCTTGTCCCTTATCCCTTGTAGTCTGACCGGTAAATCTGCAGCATGTGGCCTAAAGGACATGTGGTGGCCCTATTGCCTTAAGGTGGCCCGAAGGCCGTGAGAAACAACTAGCCTGAAGGCCTTAGGTGGATTGAAATCCTTGTAAGACTTGAGGACCAAACCGGTGTCTGAAATGCCTAGATGGATGAATAGTTCTAGCTATTAGGTGCCTAATAGTGCCTGCTACAGTACCCCCAACCATTTTTTCTCCACCTAGATGTCATCTCAGGTATCTTGGATTCACTTTCCAAATCCTCACCAACTTGGATGAGACTCATGTTCCCCTTTCACCTCAGTTATTACTATTGTAATATGATGTATTCCCTGGGTTTTATTAAATTCATGGTTATACTCTAGATGTTATAATTTATAATATATACTCATACAAGTTTTTGGGATATGGGTGTGTGTGTGGGTATCGATAGCACATGAGCCTCAGCCTAGTTAGTGAGGACCCCTTAAGTGCATCAATGATACCCATGTTCGAAACCAGGAGGAGGCAAATTTCAGGTATTATAGTAGTACTGTAACAGGTACTATTGCAGTAATGTGTGGGCACTGTAGTGGTATAATAGAAGTTACTGTAGCATGAAATGTTTAGTATTATAGTAGCCTGAACTATTATCCTTGGGCCACGAGTTTGGGATTAGAGTCTTTATGGCCATCAGGACTCCCAGGCCTTTGGGTCAATAAGGATTTCAGGCTATCTTTAAGGCCTTCAGGATACTTAATTGCCTTTGGTCCACATGATCAGTGCAGTTACCCTAGACAGACTCTACCAAAAAGGAGCAGCCCCAGAGGAAGACTCAGAGCAAGTGCACTCACCTGAGTCGAACCTAATAGGATTGGAAGCATGAGAGGGTATGGCTATTCCATCAAGACCAGACTATGATTGCATGAGATGCCTAGAAAGATTTACATGAAAGGTGGAGAGCTACCAACACGATGCAGATGCTACGGAGGGGTAGTTCCATATACATATAGTCTAGTTGAATTCCCAATGACCATCGGGTCATGTAATCTATTAAACCTACAAGCCATGTAATATTTAAGCCTACAGGCATTGTAAGTGTTCCCCTCATCAATTAGAATGGGGGATATAAAATATCAATAAAAATGAAGGCCTTCATGACATTCAGACATGTGTGTATCGATATGTTAGGATAAATCCCCCCATCTCATTTTATGTATTCTTAACACTTTTTGACTTCCCCAAGCCTATTGAAGGTGGGATTGAGGTTTTCACTACAAGCATTCTGTTGAACAAGTAGGCCCCAATGGGTTGAGTAAGGAAACAGAAGGGATTGGATGATTCAAGTCACATCATCATTATTATATATGTTGATGCCATGATACTTGTTAGTCTAATACTTATACGTATTAATTTTTTGATACATTTTATTTCAATATATTTATAAAGAGGATCTCAAACTCAGAAAGTGTTTATCGTGGAAAATATTGATAGAGAAAGAAAGGTTGGAATGTTATTGATATCTAATAGAGACTAAATCTGGAATATAATTGTGCGATTAGGATTCCATATGTAATCCTTTTTCAACACAACTTGATGAAAACGTCATTTTTTCCTCTGAAATTGTGCTATAAATTAAATATTTAGTTTAGTATATAGATAATATTATTTTTTTTCATCAGTTTTTGAATGTTTTATATATATGGTGATATGTATATTTCCATATATTTCCTTCAAAGTGGTATAATTGGTTGTTTCATGTGAAATGTGTGATGGGAACACTTTGGAGCCATATAGTCCATCATCTAATACATAAAGGGCCCGAAAGAGAAAATATTTTTATTTGTAGAATATGATCAAAATCATGTATTTATTGATGAAAACTTTATTAGGGACTTATAAAAATAGATAATCACAATAGGTTTTGTGTTTACCTATATAGGGGGTTAGTTGGATGTATCAGTTAAAACTAGTCGTTACATTTTCTGTCAGGGAATCTAAATATTTAGAAGAAAATGATATGGGTAAGGGATTGATTTAGTTAGTGACATTATTGAAGTAACTTGAATGATGAGAGGATGAGGGAGTAGTCTACTACCAAAATCAGAGTGGAATTTATCTAGAATGAAATCTGATGATTTTTTGAAAGGTTGAATCACATTGATCTGAAATTGTATTTCATCTATAATTTGGTTGATGAAAAAGTGGTAGAGTTACAGAAGTTAGCTGGAAAAAAGGATAATATGATCATAAATGACCTATTTAAATAAAGTGTTAATAAATATAATTCATTAATGGGACTATGGTAAATGATATTGAAGGAGTAAGCTATATTATACAAAATTCAGGAATGATTATCATAATTTTTTAAGTGTTATAGATTTCCATGTGATTACATGAAACAATAATCGTGTTCAGAATTGTTAGTAAAGTGATTCTTTTTCAAATATTCAATTTTATATAATTGGAATGAGAGAAAACTAAAATATATGGGGGTCTATCATTTAAATATAATGGAAGTGGAAAATAAAAAGGTTGAATGGTTTGTTAGAAATTACTAACATTTGTGTGATGTGTGTAGACAATGGAAGTGGCTCATTCCAAAGGGATGGGGACATAAAATCTCACACTGAGACCATGTATGTATGATTTATAGAAAAGATTATGTTTAACATTATCTACCAGTATGTGGAAATTAGGATACGTAATGTAGTTTTGTATTGATAGTTTAATAATATTAATAGATAAAATAATGTGACATATTTATTTCAGTGTTCTTGGATTATTGGATGGGCCTTTATACAAAGCTAGGATGGGGGCATCAAATATATAATATATTTTACTATGAAGTCAATCTTTCAATTAAAATATCAGTAATTATATATAGATAATTTTAATCCATTTATATTTTGAGTAATTAAAAATTTGGTTCTGTTCTCCCATGAATATATGACTTAATGTATGAACCATGTACTAGCTTTTTACGCATTTCATTCATAATATTTTTCCATTTACAAGTTTTGATAGTTGTGAGTATCTATTGGACTGTGTGAGAGGTTTGGATTAGTATAGTGAGTAAGTTGAACCATATTTTTATCTTCAAATACCATAAGTATGAGGGATGTAATCTTCTAGGAGATTATTTAATTTGTGCTTGGGTTTTCCTATGGGTTAACATTATACAAATATAATTTGGTGTTGGTTTTGGTTTTATTTAGCGAGCAAATTACCATATAATCATAATGGTCATATTAAATTTCAATATATATCATCACACACTTAATCAAAATCACTCATTTAATTCACTCATTCCTATTATTTGTATATTTATCATCTTTAAGACAACTTTTATTCTTCTTATAGTTTTTATTGGTGGAACAATCATTAAGAAATAACTAGATGAAAAATATTTGAATCTTCTGGTACTTATATTTACTTTTCATTTTATTCTTTGAGTAACTTTTATAATTTTATTTAATCTATCCATTTTACTGTATTTAATGTATAATATAATATTTATTAATTGATGAAATATAGAAATGTGAATTTTAGTTTTATGTTTCCTCTAAGAAAAGTTATTCTATATTTACTCAAATATAGAATTATTATTTTGGGGTGTTACATTAAATCCCCTTAAAAGGATTTCACCCACAAATTTTCATTACCCTAGTAAAACAAACGAGGGAATGTTTTTATAACCTCAACTAAAGGATCCCACATAGCTTTCTCAATCTTATAATTCCACCATATCAATTTTTCCATGTGGGTTGTCCTATTTCATAAAACAATATCATTTTAATCTAATATCTCAATTGTTTTTCATTCATAAGAGAGATTATGTTAAAAATACATTGCATTTGATTTTAGTATATTTTTTTGATCTAGCATTTACTTACTCAAAAGAAATAAATGGAACACATCATGCATTTATCAGAGGTATAGAGAGTGTAATAGTTTATCAACTACATTACCTACATAATCAATAACCATAGAGAGAAAAATGTATATGGGGATACAAATTCCACTCTTACCAAATATCATAACCATTTTCTAAACTCACTGGGTGAAGGTACTATTGTAGCACTATAGTGGTACTGTAGTAGAACTATAGATGCATTGGAAATTTAGCACTGATGAAATAGTATTAGTGATAGGGAACTAGAGCAAGAACTATAGTGGAAGTATTATTGTAGCGATCGATGTACTATTGTGGTATTATCCACCGATAGGACATTGAGCCAATATTATGGGCCATTAAATCCATGTAATGTGTTTTAATTCCCATTGTGGCTATAGTCCATGTAATAGGTCTCCTCAACCTAAGAAAATAGGTTCTTTCCATTGATTATATAACAAAAAGGCTTCATCCCCAACTTTAAAATAAAATTCATAATCCAAATATCAATAATAATTAGCATCTTAACTCTTCGATTATCTTTGTGCTACATTTATGTGTTACTGAATGGTCTGAACCTTTTTTTTCATTTCGTAATCACTGTTAAAACCAACTATATTATTCTATCTAATTTCATCTCATTTTATTGGATTTATAAATCCATTCCCAAATCTATCTTAATATGGTTTAATTTTGATACAAGAGGAGGAAATAATATCATAAAATAACGTGACTATGGGAAGATTTTAATCCCAACATCCTTTTAAATCTATAAATCCTGATATCGGTATATCTTAAATAGTATGAATGGCCCTTTGAAATTAACCATAATTTTTTGGATGATATGTTTCCTCTAAATAATAACTATATAACAAATTATTGTAGAATAATTTATGGTATTTTATATGTGATCATCATATTTGATTAGTAAAAATGAATGTGGTACCCCATTCACCTTTATAACATCTTTTATGTATTACTTGGAAATATGATCATGAGATAAAACATATTGTTTTGAAATGTAGTGTGGTGAAATCTTAATTCAATCCACCACTACCCATATGAGATTATTTCCATTAGAATTCTTAGGAAGACAGGTTGTGAATCCCAATCTAATTTTCTCCCATTTCTATAGTGATATATGTAATGGTTGTATCATCCAATTAGATTTCTAATGTACATCCATTACCTTAATGAATACCAAGAATTTATGTATATATTCTTTAATATCACACTTCACACCTCCCCTTAATAATTGATACTTAATATATCTATTCATCGTGTGGTTTGAGGGTAAATAGAGAGGTATTATCAATATTCATCATTCAAAAGATATTTCTTCGGTTTTGATATTGATGGGATACGTAAATAAATTCAAAATATTATAAATCTATATCAATCAAGGTCAGATACTAGAATATATAGCAATATCATCTATATCAAAAAATCACACTTTATTAACATGGAATGCAATTTTTCCGTTATTGTTTTCTTCATCAAAATCAAAAAAAATTAATCATGGTTTTCCTTGATATTAGAATATATAGAAATATCATCTATAAGGACTACCACATATTCTTCCTGGTGATCTCTAAATACTATATTAATGAAATCAATAGTGGGGGAAGAGATATTTATACGTGTAAACCGAAGCACTATGAATTCATATTATATATATCTTCTGTAGAAGGTTTTCATATGTATATATTCTCTATTTATACATAATTTAAGGTATCAAAATCCAAGATCCACTTTCAAGAAGTATTTATCTACTTTAAGTTGATCAAATAAATCATTAACACATGGTAAAATATACTTATGATTTATCATAGTCTTATTATGTTGATGATAATAAATGTAACGATAGCTTGGCCCATCCTTCTTCTTTATAAATAGGACTATTGAAACCCATGGTGAATTAATTTGGCATATAAATACAATTTCTAAATTTTTATTAATTTTCGTTTTTAATTATTGCTGACCATTCTCTATAGACTCATTAATGTTACAAATGATCAAATTATAACATAGAAGGGGGTTGAATTATTTGTTCACATTTTATAAGTTTCATGACTTTAAGAAACATAACCCTTAAAAATTATTAATGTTAATTTATTCATCAACATTTAGTAGATAATAATTCGTGAAAAACTAATATATAATGTAAACAACACAAGATTTATAAGGTTCAAACTCAATGGGAGAAACTACATCCTTTACATGGTCACTCCAATGGGTCTATGGTAGTCCAATATTATAAAGAAGTGAATAAAACATGTGAAAACCACCATTAGAAAACTTTTATATCAAGATATGAAATATTATACTAAGCCCATAAGTTTTCAAATTATGTAAAATAATTGGTCTATAAAATTGAATAAAGACTCTATTTAAACTACTACACAATTTTTGAGTATAAATCCTTAATATAATTTTTCTAGAACTAATTTTCTTAGTTTGATGATTCTGTATCTAATACACTCAATAAAATCTTTCTGGATCTGATTCCCTCAATACGATGAGTCTGGATCCAATTATCTCAATAAAATAAGTTTTCATTTAATTCACTCAATAAAATAATTTTGGATCTGATTCCCTTTGACTTTTACGTTTAATCAAAAGGAATCTTATTTATAAGAAGCGTTTACTAAATGACAAAAGGTAATGTTTTTGTCGTACGTATGCGGCGACAATGACTTCTCCGCCACCGTGACAATTATTTGAGTTTCGTCTTCCTCTACAAGCCATACCGTTTTTTTTAAAGAAAAATAAATACCATGTTTTACTTTTATTTTATTTCAGTATTGAAAATGGTTTTCATAATGTTTTTATATCAATGTGTTGTATTGATATCTTGTGATTGAAAAGTGGAACTGTTATGTTTCCTTTATGCATGTTTTATGTGATACGATTATGTTATGGTTCTTGGGAATTGTTATGAAGACAGGTGGTTCCGTGATAAACTAAGGGCTGGTGAGCCCGATATAGCTCTCCAATGCATTGGGTAACGCGAAGGGGTTAAACGTTGAGGTTTCTCCAAATAGATTTAGGTAATATACTGTGATGGGTATTCCAAACGTAACCAAGAGGGTTACTCCCTACGTAAGAATGTTATGAATGCCTCAAGTTACCTTTATGTCTTATGATTTCTATGATTTATTCCTGATTTGATGAGGTATGTTAAAGTGCTTATGTTTTATGGGTAAAGTATTATTTCATTCTTATGTATATATATAATCATGTTTCCTTTCCATATTTTTATATCCCTTACTGAGCTTTTTATGATCATCCCATGTTTTTGAAATGTTTTTCATAGGTCAAGGGAAAGGTACATGATATGATGATAGTGTCAAGGAAGTGTCAACAAAGAATCCATGTTTTATTTTAAATATGTTTCCATTGATGGGAAAAATTAATACTATCTTTTATGTAACCACTTTGTTTAAATGTGGAATGTAATGCATGTTTTATGATCTAATTATCTAAAACTCTAAACCTGAAAAGATCCTCAAGGTGTAATCTTGTAATAACTCAACATTAAGTAATGTTTAAGGCTGGGGCCTTATAGTTGGTATCAAAGGTCGGTTTAGATAACTTTAGGAGTTAGAATTATGTTAAATGATTATCCAAAAATATATTTTTTTATGGTCAGATTGAAATGATATAGCATTTGAAGATTACCATGTTGCTTCATCTAAGACATGTTTTTTCAGAATGGTTTTTCATAGAGGAAACAAGGAAGCAGTGCTAGGAATGCATACAGAAGGAAATAACCTTCCAAATCAGCATCCTGAGATGGTCGGAATTGGAACTGAATAGTTTGTTGCAGTAATGGCGCAGTTGACTCAGGCGATAAATGGTGGCGGTATCCATGCACGAGATCAGCCAGATCAACCGCAGAGGAACATGTTAGTGGTGGAACATTTCATGAGGCAACATCCCCCATCATTCAGAGGATCATCTGACCCTGTGCTAGCTGAAGGGTGGATTAATGCACTGGAGAAGATTTTTGATGTCATGGGCTGTTCAGACAATCAAAAGGTTAGTCTTGCTATTTACCGTTTGGAGGGTGAGACAGATCAGTGGTGGTCGATGGTTAAAAATATCAGGGACGCTGATGAGATTGATTCTCTCGACTGGGATGAATTCAATGGTATGTTTCTTGAGAAGTATTTTCCTAAGGCTGTTCGACTTAGGATGGAAAAACAATTCTTGGAATTGAGGCAAGAGGAGGACTCAGTGGCTGCCTATGAAGAAAGGTTCACTCGATTGGAAAGGTATCCTCCAAATTTTATCTGTGACCTTGATAGTAAAATCAATCGTTTTTACTCAGGATTAAAGCCAAAATATCGAAGGGTTTTAGCTTCTCGTGAGTTCAAAAGTTATGAAAAGCTTGTTCGATGTGCTGAGAAGGTGGAAATGGAGTTTTTCTATGATCAAGTGTTCTATAACAACCAGCAGAAGAAGAGACCGAGGTGGCAGGATAAAGGGAAGAATTCTTCAAAAAAGTCTAATGGTAAGAAAACTATGTTTCTAGTTTGTGATAAATGTGGTAAAAGGCATGCTGGGAAATGTCTTCTGAATTTTGGAAAGTGCTATCGATGTGGTAAGATGGGACATAAGGCTCGTGATTTCACTGAAAAAGATCAAGGTGATGTTAAGACCAAATTTGATTTACAGTTAGTGAAATGTTTTAAGTGCAATGAGATGGGTCACTATGCAAATGACTGTCCGAAAAAGAGCTTGAGTGATGGGAAGCAGTTAGACTACAAGCAAAAAGGGGTGCTGAAATCCTTTGCAACTACTTCAGCAGATGATGGGCCATCAAATGAAGTGGTATCAGGTACTTTGTTTGTTTTTTCAGATTACGCCAGTGTGTTGTTTGATTCAGGGTCTACACATTCTTTCATCTCTGAAAACTTTTCTAGTAAAATGGGAATACCATCTCAAGAAATGACTCCTGAACTTTTGGTAAAAACACCTGGGGGAAATGTTAAGGAAAAAATAATTTATAAGAATCTTCCTATCCTTATCTGTGGAAAGAACCTACTTGTGAACCTCATTGTTTTACCTCTAGTATAGTTTGATGTTATCCGGGGTATGGATTGGCTCTCTATTTACCATGCTAAGATTGACTGTAGATCTAAGGAAGTTTCTTTTCAGAAAGACTTTCAGTTCCTGTACAAGAATGAACCCTTACTGTTGATAACTTATCAAGAGGCCGAGAAACTTTTAAAATATGGAAATAAATGTTACCTTGCACATATTGTTGAAAATAAAGGAACTGTTCAGATTAATGATGTGCCAGTCGTAAATGAGTATCCTGATGTTTTTCCGGATGAGTTGCCTGGAATATACCAGATCGGGAAGTTGAATTTACTGTTGACTTATTTCCTGATGCTAATCCAATTTCAAAACCCCCTTATCGAATGGCTCAAATTGAACTTTTAGAGTTTAAGGAGCAATTGCAAGATTTATTAGAGAAAGGATTCATTCGACCTAGCACATCACCATGGGGTGCTCCTATTTTATTTGTTAAAAAGAAAGATGGTTCAATGAGACTTTGCATTGATTTTAGAGCCTTGAATAACATCACTGTTAAGAACAAATATCGTTTGCCTCATATCGATGATTTTTTTGATCAGCTCTTGGGAGCTCAGTATTTTTCAAAGATTGACCTGAGATCGGGGTACCATCAGCTGAAGGTAAACGAAGCAGATGTTCTGAAGACTGTGTTTCGTACAAGATATGGCCATTATGAATTTGTAGTAATGCCTTTTGGGCTAACCAATGCACCTACTGTATTCATGGACTTAATGAATATAATTTTCCATGAGTTCTTAGATAAGTTTGTGGTGGTTTTTATTGATGATATTTTGGTGTTTTCTAAAAAGTAAAAAGGAGCATGAAAGTCATTTAAGGGTTATATTTCAAACCTTAAAAGAAACAAAATTGTATGGGAAATTTATCAAGTGTGATTTTTGGTTGCAACAAATTTCTTTCCTTGGTCACATTTTTTCAAAAGATGGGATAACTATTGATCCTGAAAAAACAAAGGTTGTTGAAGAATGGCCAAGACCCACAAATGTAACTCATATTCTTAGCTTCCTTGGTTTAGCAAGCTACTACCAAAGGTTTGTTAGAAATTTCTCACGGTTATCTAGTCCAATGACTAAGCTAACTCGGAAGGGTGTTAAGTTTATCTGGACAAAAGAATGTGATGATTGTTTTCAGGAATTGAAAACAAGATTGGTGAATGCTCCAATTTTGACACTACCATCCAGGAATGGTGAGTTTGTTATCTACAGTGATGCTTCATTGAAAGGACTTGGTTGCGTCCAAATGCATAATGATCAGGTAATTGCTTATGCTTCACGTCAATTGAAAACTCATGAGGTAAATTATCCTACACATGATTTGGAATTAACTGCTGTTGTTTTCGCTTTAAAAATTTAGAGGCATCATTTGTATGGAGTAAAGTGTGAAATATATACCGATCACAAAAGTTTAAAGTATATATTCACTCAGAAATAATTGAACATGAGACAGAGGAGATGGCTATAATTAATTAAGGATTATGATTTTACAATTCATTACCATCCGAGAAAAGCAAATAAAGTGGTTGATGCTTTGAGTCGAAAAAGTAATGCTTTATTAACAATGTTGCATTTGGAACATGATCCTTTGGTTATGGATTTGATGAAATTTGGCATAGAAGTTTTTGGTGCAGGATGTTCTTCTGTTTTGTTTCAGGTATCATTGAAATCTTTTCTATCAGACAGAATTAAGCAAGCACAGAAGCAAGACAGTGAGTTGCAGAAAAAGGTAGAGCTGGTTCAAAAGGGTAAGTTTCCTGAATTCAACATTGATAATGATTGTGTTTTGAGATTTTCTAAGAGATTGTGTGTGCCTTGTGATTCACAGTTGAAGAGAGAGTTGTTATGTGAAGCTCATAGTTCTCCATTTTCAGTTCATCCTGGCAGTACTAAGATGTATAGAGATCTGCGGGAGTATTACTGGTGGGATGGAATGAAAAGAGATATTGCTGATTTTACTATGAAGTGTTTGACTTGTCAACAGGTTAAAGCAGAGCGGCAGTTACCGAAAGGGATGCTTCAGCCTTTACCAGTGCCGGAGTGGAAATGGGAAAATATATCCATGGACTTCATTGTGGGATTGCCGAAGACACCTCAAGGTAATAATGCAATCTGGGTTATTGTTGATCGCTTGACTAAATCTGCTCATTTCCTTGCTATACGAGATACTTTTTCCCTAGATCAACTTTCCCGTTTGTATCTTAAAGAGATAGTCAGGTTACATGGAGTTCCTCTCTCCATTGTATCTGATCGTGATCACAGGTTCACTTCTAACTTTTGGAAAGGCCTTCAGAAGTCGCTGGGTACTGAATTAAATTTTAGTACAGCTTTTCATCCTCAGTCAGATGGGCAGTCAGAACGAATAATTCAGACTTTGGAAGATATGCTACGTGCTTGTTTGATGGATTATTAGGGATGTTGGGACCAACATCTTTCTTTGGTTGATTTTTCTTATAATAACAGTTTTCATTCCAGTATACAGATGGGACCATTTGAGGCGTTATATGGGAAGCGGTGTCGAACTCCAGCTTTCTGGGATGAAGTGGGTGAAAGGAAGCTGATGGGACCAGAATTGGTAGAAGAGTTGGCAGAAAAAGTTCAGCTGATACAGAAACACATGAGAACAACTCAGAGCAGGCAGAAGAGTTATGCAGATAATCGGAGGAAGGATCTATCTTTTGAGGTAGGTGATCATGTTTTTCTCAAAGTCTCACCATGGATAAAGTGTGATGTGATTTGGTAAGAAAGGAAAGCTGAGTCCAAGGTTCATTGGACCATATGAAATTATGGAGAGAGTTGGATCAGTTGCTTACCGAGTGGCTTTACCTCCGATTTTATCTCAGGTACATAATGTTTTTCATGTTTTGATGTTGAGAAAGTATATGCCAGATCCATCTCATGTTTTGAGTCTAGAGGTAGTTCAGCTGGAAGAGAACCTATCTTATGAGGAACAATCGGTCCAAATTCTTGACCACAGGGAGCAAGTGTTATAGAATAAGGAGATTCATCAGTTAAAGGTTTTGTGGAAAAACCACATGATTGAAGAGGAAACATGGAAATCTGAAAATGCAATGAGGGCTAAATACCCCCACTTATTCGATAAGTAAATAAATTGCGGGGATGAAATTTTCTAAAGGGGGGAAGGATGTAACATCCCAAGTAAGTAATGAATAATATATATTTTTATCTATGTCTATTAAAGACTTAGATAGTGTTTTAGAGTCTTAACTGAGAATAAATCCAATCTTAAGCATGGAATACACTAATATTTTTGAAAGATTGTTTTACTGCCTTTTGATGGCAAACCATTTTTAAATATATCTTTTGACAATTTTATAATCTATATTTTTCAAAATAAACTTATTCTTTATGATTGGGACATTGAAATTTACTTTGGGTAAATTTTTGGTATTTTTCCGACAATGTTCATTTTTTAATGAATAGTGAAAAATACTACATTTTACATCAAAACTGCTTTTTCATCTAATTTAATTATATTGTTAGATTATATTTTGAATTGGTTTTAAATTTCAATTAGAATATATTTTTACCATTTAATCCAATAGTGGTCGTTGTATTTAATTTCACTTTGAAGTTGGACTTAAACTAGTGTCAATCTTTTGATACTTACTGTTTCATAAAAACACGTTATTTGCTCTGACAGCGGAATGAATTATTAAATTAATTAATGTAACTTATATGTTTTGAATTTTGTAAAATAAACATCATTTTCGAATTCGTAATATCAAATATATCTTAGGGTGATGTTTTGGTAGTTTTCTGAAAAACTTCATTTTTTTATGAATAGTGAAACCACTAAGTGGTACTTAAAAACTGATTTTTCGTTTAATTTAAATTTTACCGCCTCTGTGTTTTGAATTTCAAAAATCTGACATACATGGTTGTCATTAAGAAGTAAAATGTGGTTCAATGAGATTAAAATAATTTTTTGGTAAATAGTAACTTTTAAGTTTTTTAGTCGCGATTAGAGGTAATTAGTGTAATTTAAGGTAGGAATAATGTTTTAATAATATTAAATGACCTAGACACATGTCCTACCCTTATTGGATGTGTCATGGCCGACCAAGACAATCCCTGGGTCAACTTGGGACCCCATGGAGCCACTTTGTTAGGAAAATGGCATTAATATATTTTTATTTAATGTTAAAGTAAAAATGTCACAAACATGAGTTGTTTTACTAAAACAATTTTTAAATGGGGTTATACAAGTCATATTTTTTACTATAAATATTCATTAGAAATATAAAAAGATTTCATACGTCATTATATTTTTTTTTATAATTTTTATAGATTAAAAAAATTAAATTAATTATGACATCATGATGATGCAGTGATTACCTCATTAATAAAGGATTTAAATAAAATGAAAAGATAATGTAAAATCTAAGACCAACACGTGTCAAAAACCTATTGGATGGGTATATTTCGAACCCATATAACATTATCCTCTAATTATATCAATGTGGGACCTTTTAAATCTGAAACTCAATTTAAAATAAAGTAAAATTTCTTTACTTTCCAAGAGTGCCCATCTTCTCCTCTTATAAAAGGCCCCCACCTCTACCTCCTTACCCTCACTTCCAAAGGCTTTGGCTCGGCCAAACCCTACCAATTTTGTCTCTCCACATCCCTCTCTTACTCCTTGAATCCTAACTTTGGGCCGAAGTCTTCCCAAGGAAGCCTTCGAGCTCAAATCAAAAAGAGTTACCCGATTTAAAGGTAGTGTCTTCTCTTGTGTTCTTATGTTTTATTTTGCTTCTCCAAACCTCTAAACTCTTTTTATTCATTTATTTTGTAACAACACCATAATATTCCATATACTATGATGTTGTTATAAGAATTATTCGAGCTACACTTACACACACCTACATCTAATGGTTAAAGAACATACTGTTTCTGTGGATGGTGAATTTCTGCCTCACGAAACGATGATTGTTCAATATTATTTTGACACCTTCAAAGGTGGCCATTAAGATGTCAATATATTTTTTTTATGATATATAATATGTTTATATTTTCCTTAAGCTTCTGTATTTTTCATTTATGTCATACCTTTATGGTTTCCATTATGGGTAAACGCGATATCTTCATTTTAGGAAGTGCGGACTACCGCCCCCTCAAAGTGATTTGATTCGTTAGTACCATATGTGGTACGTATAAAGGATATATTGAATGATATTATATACGATAAAATACTGGAATTATAATATACCTTTATATCATTATGATTCCATTCCATAAAATATGAAATAGAAATGAAATTAGCGTTCATGCGTACGTACGGCTTACCGTCTCCATGAACGGTGCATTTCATTTCTTACCTCTAAACGTTATGTAATATTATAAATTCATGTATATACTGGATATATATGATATATATGATATCTACATCATGATTATAACTCTGGATATAATGGATACATGAACAACGTGTAATTATAAAGAGTTTATTTTTTACTCAAGTACCAATGATCGTTAAAATGACCGTTATAAACTTAAATAATAACATAGTGTTCATGACATGGTAATAAATGATATAAAAGGAATAATGAACTTGAAAAAGGTTATTAATCAAGTAGAAATTAACTCAAGTTTATTATTCAGGAGATTAAAGAAAGATCAATTCAAGTCAGATACGAGGTATGGGACTTCGTCTCAATCTCCATTCATTGAGGCATATTTTGTTTTATACACAACTTTCTTTTATAAGGTGTATAAACCCCTTTGACTTTTATGTTTAATAAAAAGGAATATTTTTTATATGAATCATTTACTAAATGAAAAAAGGGAATGTTTTTGTCGTACGTATGCGGCGACAACGACTTCTTCGTCGTCGTGACCATTATTTGAGTTTCGGCTTCCTCTACAAGCCATACCGTTTTTTTAAAAGAAAAATAAATACCATGTTTTACTTTTATTTTATTTCAGTATTGAAAATGGTTTTCAAAATGTTTTTATATCAATGTTTTGTATTGATATCTTGTGATTGAAAAGTGGAAATGTTATGTTTCCTTTATGCATGTTTTATGTGATACGATTATGTTATGGTTCTTGGGCATTGTTATGAAGACGGGTGGTTCCGTGATAAACTAAGGGCGGGTGAGCCCGATATAGATCTCCAATGCATTGGGTAACACGAAGGGGTTAAAAGTTGAGGTTTATCCAAAGAGATTTAGGGAATATATTGTGATGGGTATTCCAAACGTAACCAAGAGGGTTACTCCCTACGTAAGAATGTTATGAATGCCTCAAGTTACCTTTATGTCTTATGATTTCTATGATTTATTACTGATTTGATGAGGTATGTTAAAGTGCTTATGTTTTATGGGTAAAGTATGATTTCATTCTTATGTATATATGTACTCATGTTTCCTTTCTATATTTTTATATCCCTTACTGAGTTTTTTATGCTCATCCCAAGTTTTTTAAATGTTTTTCACAGGTCAAGGGAAAGGTACATGATATGATTATAGTGTCAAGGAAGTGTCAAGAATTAATCCATGTTTTATTTTAAATATGTTTCTGTTGATGGGAAAAATGAATACTATCTTTTATGTTACCACTTCTTTTAAATGTAGAATGTAATGCATGTTTTATGATCTAATTCTCTAAAACTCTAAACCTAAAAAGTTCCTCAAGGTGTAATCTTGTAATAACTCAAGATTAAGTAATGTTTAAGGCTGGGGACTTATAATTTCTCCCAATAAAAAATAAGATCAAATAACTAGAATATAGAATGTAGAAAACCCAATAACTATACATCAATAAGATACATCAACAGAATCCGGGTACAACCATAATTGAATGAAATAGAAACTAAAAAAAATAAAACCAACCAACTAGACTGCCAAGATCTCCATGTGATCACTTGTTCACCACTATCTATAGACCAACCCTCTCTAAAGTCACAACTAAACTAGAAACCTAAACCTGAAAAACCGATCGATTCTACTGACACTGAGTGGCATAAGTAGGGTGTGAGAATAACATCTCACTAGGTAATCACCATGGAATCCATAAATTTCCTTTCCCAAAATAGTCCAAAAACACTGGGTTTAAATACATTTATAAAATAGTGTTTTATCTTTTTAAATAACCAAATATTTCTTTCCAAGAAATAAAACTTTTTAAAACAACATGCATTTGACTTCGCTTTTCGAAATATATTTCCATTTTAAATAACCTGTTTCAAAACGCAATTCCAAAACAAGAAACCAAAGAATTTGAAAAAATATTTATGCTAAGAACAAAATAAATAATAAAAGTAGGTAGAAACTAATAGAGCAGTAAAAATAGGTGCATCAAAATAAAACAGAACATACAGACAGCAATCATGGGAATTTCCTAAACATCTCTAGAAGCAATACCTTGATGTGCTCAGGTTGGACTCACCTGTTGTAAGATGGTGTATCTCCATATTCTATAACCAACTAGCTTCTCTAAATAATCAAATCTAGTGGCACATCTCACCTTGCCTCTTAGAAAATCTAAGGGTACCAACCAATCTAATCAGGGTCGATAAGTAATTGTCACTCAACCCTCTAGATAATGCCTAGGAATCTCATGATATAGTATGCGGTGAATAGGTAGGTCCTCACACACATTGAATAAACCAATAACCCACATGACATTATTATTTCCTAACCCAAGAGTCGACACCACCTATGTGATGACCCTCTCTTTAGAGGATCCACTGTAGAGGTGTCCATTTCTAAACAAGTCATTCACAAATTCCAATCGTTCCTTTGCAACACATGAGTTTCAAAAACAATTTCAAAAACATATCAAGGTACCAATTAGGTATTTACATTTTACAAACCAAATCCACTTTTACAAATCCATTTCTAAATCCAATATAGATAGACAACACATTAGAAGGTTCCAAATAGACCTTCATGTCATTTTGAAACCAAACCATAATTCAATTCACCAAACATGTGAAGCTTTAGGAAACACATTTGAAAACATACTTGAATTCATTTGAAAACCAACTAAAAATTTAGAAACCAAGGAACCATTATGAAGACGTTTTAATTTAGAAGATTCCATTTTATATAGGGAGGTTTTGGTAAAAGGAGGAGGATGAATGGAATCTTTTTTGAAATCTGGGTTCAAGGTGAACATCATTTTTGAATGCCATTATCATTTGTGTTCCCATCCATATGTTCATCTCATGAATGTATGTATGTGCCCAAATCCAATATAACACCCATTAAAATCAATAGAAGACCCAAATTATCCATTTTAAGAAACAAAATATCTCTGTAACCAATTACAAGAGTCCACACATAGGCACCAAATCACAATAATCACCAAATCTCACCAACAAGTCACAATTATCAATGAAATCCAAATTACCAACATCCAACCTTGGGAAAACACAATAAAAAAACACAATTTCATCTTTAAAGTCCATGGTACATTTTATCAAATGCTTATATACATATATATATATATGTATAATTAAAGAAACCCTTTGAAAACTCATTTTTCGTCAAATTTCCAACATGAAATCGCCATATCAATTCACACCATCACATAAAAATCATGTGAAACACTTCTATAAATTAATTATAAACACTAAAACATCAAATGGAATGTTTTAGAAAGGAAATGAATGGAAACACCTTCCTCAAGTGGAAGATTCATGTTGTTTAAATCCACTATAAATACACTTATACCATGGCTCACAACCCGAAGAAAGAAAAACCCCCAATTTCACACCACCTGGTATCCAAATTAGACAAACATGACTACTAGGGTTATAAGATGAGAGTAAAATGTATTAAGACTAAGGGGAAAGGAGAAGTAATATCTAGCCTTTTGAACTAGGAGAATAATCACCAAGAAACCACCATGAAATCACCATGGAGGAGCTTTGGAGAATGAAAATCCTTAATGAAAGGATTATAGGTCAGGGGAAATCAAGTGGGGATTCCAAGGGAATAAATCCCACTTAAAAATAATTCAAAATGACAAAAATACCACTCATTGGGTGGGATACACAGTTAAATCACATGGTTAAACAAATCATGTGAAAATCATGCAAATCCCCACTATTAAGAGTTTCACAGGATACACACTTAGGTTGTATGATTAGTTTAACCATGCACCTTAACCTTAGGTTTCATGGTTAAACTAACTATTCACCTTAATCATGTAACCTATATAAATTCACTAAACATTACTCTTTTCACCTGAAAACTCCTCTAACTCTAGGGGCTAAACCATACAACAAACACACCCCGACAGAGAAGTGACACTAGGGGTGTCATAAACTTCCCACCATTCAGTTTTATCCTCATGCCTTTCACACTAACCATGAATAAGGCCAAAAACCACCCAAAACCTCCAAAACATCTAATAAATACTCATCAAAACCTCAACCCAACACTCAATAGAAAATAGAAATATTCTAAAAGGAAATAAAAATAAATTAAATAAATTAAAATTGAGGTTGGGGTGTGACAATTCTCCCCAAAACAAAATATTTTTACCCCCAAATATTTACCAAGATGAATGAGAACCAAAACTCAAACTCAGAACCAAATGATGCTAAATGGAACCATGAACTTCTGGGTGACTCTTTACTCAACAAGTAACACCTGACCAGTTATAGGGAAAACCACAACAAAAATGAACTATGGTGAGAATAGAAAGGTTATCCCCACTACAAAGATCAACCCACTTTATGGCACGGATATGTGAACTCCTAGAAAAAACCAAATACCCCTAACATAGGGGAAACCCATATAGGGTGCTAAAAAACAACACTCACAAGCATGATCCATCATTTCTTAAAGAAAAAAACGTCTCCAAAGTGAGAATGAATGGAGAACAATACCAATCCTTGAGAAAAAACACAATTCATTATTTACATAAGACACACACATCTTCAAAATAGTCAAAACACAAAACCAAAACTGATTCACAAAGATAACCATTTAAAAAACCCATATCCATAAAACACAACCACAAAATTACAAAGAACATAGAACCACCAGGCCATTTACAACAAATAAAACTTACAACAGTCAAGAGAACTACAAAAGTGGACTTAAACTTTTCTATTCCGACATCAAAGACAAAAAATGGGCAACAACCCCACATTCAATGATTCTTTACTATGTGAAAGATTCACTTCAGGGTTAATGGATGGAGAACTGACGACTAAAGAATCCACTACCCCATAGTCTGGCATTAACATCCTTTGATCAAGACTTCCTCTTCTAACCATTCTTCTTACATAATTTCTACACATGACCCAAATGGCCACATCAAAAACAATCCTTCGTAGGATTATGACAAGACAACATCAAATTTATGAACCATCCACACTAAAAGCACATGAATGACTGGTCCAAAGAGTTTGAAACTAAAACCATTGAAGAAGAACCCAAATGAACAGGTTTATCTAGTACATACTTCTTAACAGATGGGTAACCTTCACAAGAACCAATAGAAACTAGATTTTTTACTGCTATAGATTACTCTATAGGAACCAACTCAACTAATAACACCTCATCCACTAACTTCTCAAACTAAAATTCCCCAGATGAGAGAACTCACTCCTTAATCTATGAATGAATACCCCAAAAAAATATAATATTTCAACTAGTTCATGGATGATAACTTGGGAGAAAAAGGAACTGAATCCTTGAAATGATCAACACGGGCCTTCACTGTCCGCTATCCTTGTTGAACACTCATGATCTCTTCTGAGTTCCTCGCCTTCACCTCCTCAGGTATAAATCATTAGATTAAATTAGTCTTAAACACTTCCCAATACATCCCAAATTTCAACAATGTCAGGACAATCACCTTCCACCAGTCTAAATGAGACCTTTAAATGAACCTAAAATAGCATGAACCCTCAAGGCTTCGGGACTTCCCAAAAACCCAAAAACACCTTAAACTTCCTCAAGCCACTTCACTACCTCTAATGAACATCGATCACCAAAAAATAGAGGCAAAAACTGAAAATAAATTGACTCCTCCACTCCACTCAGAGTCTGGGGAGGGCCAAAAATAGGAAGAGATTTGATGGAAACCTGTGGGACCTTTCTGGGTGGCATTCTCTAAACAAAAGAAATACATCAAACTAAAATTAAAACCCAACCAAAAATAACATCTCAAATCGAAACACCAAGTTTGAAAATGAAACATTATAAAGAAAAAACAAAAATGATTTGTCAAACCACTATCTTTATTCCTCTTTCAAAGCCACTTTTCCCCAAGGCCACTTTCCAAATACACAACTCACTTTTCAAATCTGGTCCAATCACAAAAATCCCACATTCAAAAAATCACAATGTTAAATCATTTTTCTTTTGAAAACACATTTTTTCAGAAAATCAGTTTCCTTTTGAAAATCCACTCACACCAAAAAAACCAAATCAAAACACAACTCATACTAAACTCTTGAGATAGGGAACTAGTATATGTGCATTACCCGACAACATGGTTTGTAGTCCATGCCCTAGGAAAGCACTATCCACTAGGAATATCCTAATACATGCACTCGATCTCCACATAGGTCACTAATCCATGTGATACCATCGCACTACATTAGATTTCTTCTATTTTTATCCCCTATCCATGAAAACCAAAAAAAAATAAGGACTCAAATCCCATACCACCCTTGGAAACTCAAGGTTTAGAATGATAAAGAGTTCTCGATGCTCTTCTCACACCTAAATTACAAGTCCCAACATTCCTAATCTCCAATTACCAAACACCCTATAAAAATTTGGTGCAATAATACCATTTTTTCATTAACCAGGTCGATCTTCCATCCGACCCAACACCCGACCTGGTCTGAGATAAGGCCTAAGAGGCATTCAGCGTTCTCTCGGGATGGAGAATAACACCGAGCATCAAATATATCACCATGGGAATTATTTTTCTCAATAAAAAATAGGATAAAATAACTCGAACAGAGCATGAAACAAATCCAATAACTTAACATCAATAAAATACATTAATATAATATAGGTAAAACCACAACTAAATGAAATAGAAACTAAAAAAACATAAAATCAACTAACCAGGCTGCCAAGCTATCTATGTGACCACCTGGTCACCATCATCCCTAAACCAACTTGATCCAAAGGAATAATTTAACTAGAAACCTGAACCTACACAATAGATCGGATCTATCAATTCCATGTGGAACGAGTAGGGTGTGAGCATAGCATCTTAGTAGGTAATCACCATTGAATCCATGCTTTTACTATCCCAAAATATTCCATAAACACTAGGTTTAAATACATTTATAAAATAGGTTTTTATATTTTTAAATAACCAAACACTACTTTCCATGATATACCACTTTTTAAAATAATATGCATGTGGCTTCCCTTTTCAAAACATTTTTCCATTTTAAAGACCCAGTTTGAAAACCCAATGCCAAAAGAGGAAACCAAAGCAGGTGATAAAACTTATATACTGAGAAAAATGAAAAAAAATACATGAAATGAGAAACTAAAATACTTTAAAAAATAGGTGCAGCGAAATAAAATAAAATATATATATATTAATCATGGGAATTTCCTAAAATTATCTAGAATCTATATTTGGATGAACTTAGTTCATAATCACCTTTCGGTGTATGGTATAACTCCATATTCAATAACCAAATAGATGCTCTAAAGTATCCAATCTAGTGGTTCATCCCACTTGGACTCTCATCAAATCCATGGGGAACCAACTCATCTAATCAAGGTTGATAATAAATCATCACTTGACCCTCTAGATGACACCTATGAATTTCATGATATAGTACATAGTGAATAAGGAGGTCCTCACATGTGTGGAATAAAAAAATAACCCACTAGTCACCATGATTTCCTATCCCAATAACCAACACCACCTATATAATGACCCTCTCCTCAGAGGATCCCCTATAGAGGCTCCCATCACTAAACAATCCATTCCCAAATGCCAACTGGGACTTCACATCACATGAGTTTCAAAACCAATTTCCAAAATATCTCAAGGTACCAATCGGGTCTTTAGATTTTCCAAACCAAATACATTTTTTCAAATCCATTTCCAAATCCAATATAGAAACATTAAACACTATAAAGGTTCCAAACGGACCTTCATATCATTTAGAAACCAAACCATAATTCAAGTCTCCAAATAGGTGAATCTTTAGGAAAGACATTTGAAACCATCCTTAAACTCGTTTGAATACCAAGTGATGATTTAGAAACCAAGGAACCATCAAGAATACATTATAAATTAGAATATTCTATTTGTAATGGTGAGGTTTAGGTAAAAGGAGGTAGAAGAAGAGAAGGTGTTTTGAAATTTGTGTTCAAGGTGAACGTCATTTTCAAATTCCATTATCATTTGTGTGCCCATCCATATGTACATACTTTTAACATATGGATGTCCCCATATATAATGTAACACTCATTTAAATCCATTAAAGTACCCAAGTATCCAATTTAATAAACACAAGAGCTTTGAAACCAATTACAAGAGTCCACACATAGGTACCAAATCACAATTATCACCAAAGCTCACCCACAAGTATCAATTCTCAATGAAATCCAAATTAAAAACATCCAAACTAGGCCAAACACATTCCAAAACACCCAATTTCGTCTTTAAAGTCCATGTGACTTTTTATTTAACACTTATATATATACATACACATATATATATATAAAGTAATAATTAAAGAAACCCTTTGAAAACCCATTTTTCATCAAATTACCAACATGAAATCACCATAAAAATCACACCAACACATCATAATCATGATAAAAACTTTTATAAATTAATTATAAACACTTAAAAATCAAATAGAATGTCCCAGAAAGGAGATGAATCGAAACACATACCTTAAGTGGAGGAATAATATCGCCTTCGATGAAATTCACCATAAAGATACTCCTACCACAAATCACAACCCTAAGAAAGAAAAACCCACAATTTCACACCACCCTATGTATCCAAATTTTCCAAAACTGGCTACTAGGGTTATAATAATATAGAAAAATGGATGAAAACCAAAGAGGAAAGTGATGGAAGCCCCATTATTTTGAACCAGGTAAATAATCGCCAAGAAACCGCCATGAAATCACCTTAGAGAAGATTTAGAGAAGAAAATCTTCAATATAAGGATTCTAAGTTGGGGGAAATCGAGTGGGGAGTCCAAGGGAAGAATCCCCACTTAAAAATAAGAAAAAGAGACAAAAATATCCCTCCTTGGGTGGGTTGTATGGTTACCTCGCATGGTTAAAAAAACTATGTGAAAACCATGAAATTAACTAATATCAACAGTTGTATGAGCTTCACACTTAGTCTACATGGTTAGTTAAACCATGTTACTTAACCATTCGATTAGTGCACACTTAGGATGCATTGTTAAACTAACTATTCACCCTAATTGGTAGACCAGGAAAAATTCATCAAACATCACCCTTTTCACCCCAAAAATCCTCTAACTCTAGGGGTTAAACCATCTAACAAATACACCCCATATAGAAGTGACAGTAGGGGTGTCACAAACACTAGAACATGACATTTTATTCCCATACCTTTCACACTAACAATGAATAAGGCTAAAAATTACCCAAAACATCCAAAACCTAAAATAAATATTCACCAAAAAATTGACCCAAACCTCAAATAAAATATCAAGAATATAAATGAAAATAAAAATAAAAGAAATAAATGAAAATGAGTTTGAAGTGTGAAAAATACAACCCAAATAGCATTATTTCATTTAGAAATTATGGGGAGTCCTGTAATGAAGTCCATGGTGATGTTTTCCCATTTACATGTTGGTATAAGTTATGATTTCAACATACCTTGAACTTTATCCATTCATCCTTAACTTTCTAGCATACCCAAAATAGAGATATGTATTTTATCATCACTCTCTTTATATTCTCCCTCCAAAATTTTTGTTTTATATCTCTATAAATAAATTTATTTTCTAGATCTAGAGGTAAGGATGAGTTATGTTCATCATTCAAAAGTTCCATATTCAATTTCAACTTTTATGGGACACATATCTAGGTTACAAACCTTATAAATCCATATTTATAAAAGTTAAACTTGAGAATATTAGATACCTTTTTGAATAGATCTATATCATCTTTCTAGGATTCTTTGATCATTACATGAATGGAAGTTCAAGTAGTTATTTGGGAAATATATGATTTATCTCCCTCCATTATGACTTCAAGATTAATCCTTTGAAAATCCATGGGTATTGGGTCTTTTTCAATCATTATCATGGATAGAGTATCATGTTTCTTCCTTCTTAGAGCATCATCCACCTTTTTTCCTTCCCTGGGTTATAATTTATTGAGCTTTAATAATATTTTATCAACTCTAACCATATACTTTGGAACTTATTCAATTATTTCTATGTGAATATATATTTTTATCTCTTCTGATTAGTATATATATCACACTTTTCTCCATATAGATAATGTCACCAAATATTCAATGCAAATATCACTACTTCCAGCTCTAAATAATTTGTTGGGTAATTTTTCTCATGAGTCTTTAATTTTCATAAACCATAAGAAATTACCTTATCATTCTGTATAAGGATGCAACCCAAACCTTTTTTCTAAGAATAACTATATCTTACAATCCCTTCCCCACTATAGGGTAATGTAAGTGTAGGAGCAGTAAAAAACCTCTTCTTTGAATCCTTAAAATGTTATTCGCATTCCTCTATCCAAAGGAATTTTAATCCCTTCCATGTCAACTTGTTTAGTGGATTTAATAACCATTATAAATTTCTCAAAAATAATTGGTAATATTCTACTAGCCTAAGAAAACCATGGATCTCAGTTATAGTGGATAGTCTATTTCATTCCTCGATATCTTCCATATTTGATGGATATATAGTTATTCCCTTTCATATTATTACAAGACCTAATAATTATCTTTTCTATAGACAGAATTCATAATTTCTATATTTGGCATACAATTTCTATTTTCTCAAGGTCTTTAACACAATCCAAAATTAATATTCATTCTCTTCCTTACTCTTTGAATATATAATAATATCATCTATAAATATAACCACAAACTAATCAAGGTAGTCTGTAACTAATCTATTCATTATATGTGTGAATACATTAAGAGAATTTGTAGTTCCAAATGGCACCACTATAAACTTGTAATGTCCATACCTCATATAGAAATATCTCTTTGAAATATACCCCCTTTCACCCTTAACTGATGGTATCTAGATCAAACATCAATATTTAATAATTATTGATATCCATAGAATTGATTTAATAGATCATAAATACAGAGAATATGATACTTGTTTTTCTATCATGATTTTATTAAAATCATAATAATCAATGAAAAGACACATTGATTCATCCTTATTTTTAAAAAAATAGAACGAGTGTACCCCACAATGAAACATTAGTGAATATAAAAAACATTTCCAAATTGACCTGTAGTTTATTATGTAGCTCCTTTAATTCAATAATAGTTATTCTATAAAAACTTTTTGAGATGGGCATGGATTCAGGTATGAGTTCAATTGAAAACTCAACCTCATGATCTAGTGGAAGACTAGGTTATCATCTGGAAATACATCAGTATATTCCTATACAATAAGAATGCTATAAATTTTAAATTTTTCCCTAATAATTTGAACCAAGAGTCCTTCATTGTTGGGTACCATAACCCACATTATTTAATTTGATTTCATGGGGAGTTCATAATCATCCTTTCATTGATAAATGATAATAAAATAATTTTGGATATGAAATGAGACTTTCTTATCTTAAAATGTTATATTTGATTTATTTATTGAAATAAAATCCATACCCTATATTATTTAAAATTCAAACAAAGGAATGAGAATTAGTTTTTCAAGAAGTATACTCCCACAAATATCAGTCAGATAAGATTTATAAATCTTAGATGTGATCAATGTTCCACAGGGGGTTTTCACTGATAGTTAAATATCCATGGTTTAGGGTGGTGGTTCCACATTATTAAAAAGAATTTATTATATAAAATAATGTGATGAACCAAAATAAAATAAGGTATTATCAGATCTATAAATTAGATCAAGTGTACCTCACATCGCTTCATTTTTTAGGATCTTCCTTAGCGGTAATGATCATGATTTCCTTTCTTTGTTCCCTTGGTTTAGGAGGCTAATAAAGAAAATTTATTTAATTATCCTAAGGGTTTGGATATTGATTAATATATTTTATAAACTCATTTAACTTGAATCATTTTAGTTTGGGAAAATCATTAGAAAAGACCTTTTTATATTATGTTATGTTAATCAGCCTCTTAGCCTTGGTTTGACAGTTGTGGTTTTGGTGTCCTACTTTACCACACTTAAAAAAATTCCATGATCCCTTGATAAAATTACCCAAGTTCTTTCCTCCATATTTATTTCATGTGGGAACTTTTTATTTCTTCTCACCATGTCTCTTATCATTAGATATTACATGATAATTTACTTTCCTTTTCCTTTCCCTATAATATTGAGAGGTTTTAGTTTCCATATCAACCTTAAGTTCACATTGAACAATCTATTTCTATATTTTTATGTCTCTTATGTCTAACACCCTTCTAAAACTAAGATTTAATCCAGTAAATAAGTGATTGATTTTAGTATTGGTATCAGAGATGAAACTGGAGACATACCTCTCAAGTCATGGGGAATTTTATTCATATGATCCAATATATTCTTCCTCTTTTTGATTCAATTCCAAGAATTCCCTCTCAATTTTTATGCGAAGAGTCCATGGAAAATAATTAGGAAAAAAATATATTCTTAAACTCTTCCAATTCCATTGATTCTATGTTATCCTTTTCCATGGTATTCTTAATGACACTTCACCACTGGTTAGCAACACCTTCTAAGTAATAGACTATTAAAACAACCTTCTCAAGGTCCAAGCACTAGATAATAGAAAAAAAATATTTTTTTCACAAACTTATCAAAAACTAGTGGATTAGAAGGCTTGATAAAATAGAGTGGATATTGTCTCATAAATGAATTAATAGTTAGTTTCTCCCTCATTGGTATGTTTTGGAGCTCAACATAATATGGGTTGTTTCCCATAGCTTGAGATAGTTGGGTGATCATTTCCATGTGGTTCTGTATTCCAAACTCAATCTCATTAGGTTTCCCATTAGAAAAATCTCTACATTGTCTAGTGAACCCATTGTTAACACAATTATTTTAGGTTCCCTCCATCACCTTAACTAAAGGAAAACTAGAAATGACTATACTTAATTAATGATTGTATATAAAAGGACACTATAAACTTAGAAGGATGATTTCATAAATAATGTGAAAAAATTATCTTATAAATATCTAGGTTTAAATCTAGATTTTTTATGGTCATATTTATAACTAAATTAGATATATAGATTCAAATACTTTATAATAGTTTGTAAATATAATTTTATTAACCAAATAATATCCCCCAGGAGTGTCAAACCATGTGTGTAGTTACTCCTCTTTACTTTTCACCAGGACATGGTTGATTTAATACTGAATACACCCTATTTAGATTTATTAACCCTAGGTATATATAGCAACCCAAGCTTCTCATACATAGAAATTACATTGTTTTAGGTCAATATTTAGTACACTACAAAAGTAAATTCCTGGGGACCATAATAGTTTATTTTATTTAGAATCTTGGAACACAATCTTTTAACTTGGTGAAAGATATTCTATTTTCCCCAAAAGTTCATCCCATTTAGTAATCATACTTAAAACCATTCTTCATAACCTTGGGAAAGGAAACTTAAGAAAGGGTGATCTCAGATTCCTAATAATGGTAAATAAATGAGATATATAATAATAACATGAAAATAAGGGTATGAGTACAAGAGAATAACATTTTAAGATCATACTCTGCATATCAAATATTGTATACATGAGTTATGGAATAAAGATTTGTAGATCATAATATATGAATAATAAGTGAACAAAGAGCATAATACATGAGAGAATAATATAAGAACAAGACATAAAATTGTTGTATACACATAAGCATATAGAATCTTATATCAACGATACCCATCAAGACATTCATAACATGCTAGGATTGGGCTAACCACCTGTATACCTACTTGAGAATTGGGATGACCACCCATGTACCCTTCATTTTGGGATTGGTCTGAAAAAATTTGTACTCTCATCTTTGGACTTGAGTTAAACACCTATGTACCTTCATATTTTTTATTGAGATAAACAATTGTGTACCATGTAAGATCATATACCATTTATCATTACCCAATGCATTAAAGGATTATCTGGGAACACCCTTCATATAATCTATAAAGGTATAATACTGTGCTATCTGGGTTTTCCCATAGTATAAGTTTTAATAATATTACATAGTGTTATCTAGGCTACTCGGTTATATAAGTTCTAACGGGATTACCTAGCACTATCTGGGCCACCCCATCATATACGTTGTAATGGGTTTACCTAATGCTATCTAGTTTTCCCCATCATATAATATCTAATTGTCTTACCTAGTTTTATATAGGTTTCCCCCATCTTATAATCTATAATAGTCTTACTCAGCACTATTGGGTCCACCCCATCATATAATAAATTTCTATTAACCATGACATGAAGTGAAAAGAGCTTCAGTGTCATCATAAAAACTCATAAAAACAACCATTATACTTTATTAACTTGATTAACCCATGGAAAATAAATTATTTTCATGTCAATATATTTGAGATATGATTAACCCATGTAAAATAAATAGTTTTCATAAAAATCCCTTTTGAACATGATTTTATCGGGTAAAAGAAATGGGATTCGTAAACATCATGCCATCAAAACATAAACCATTCAGAGAATGAATATGAATTGTAGCCTTGGATTATATCCCCTATAAGGCATAGGTAATAATTAAATATGTCATATTATATGGAAAATAATTTTTAAAGTACCATTTAAAAAAATTCTTGAGGAAAATATCCTTTTCTATTTGAAAAATGTTTTTAATACATAAAACATTTTAAAAACCTTTTTCTTTGAAAATAACCTTGAAAACTTATAAATGAATATTTAAAAAACATTTGAAACACTTTTTAAAACATAAAACATTTTAAAAATAATTTTCATTGAAAATGGTATTATAATATTATTTAAAAACATTTTTAGAAAACAATATATTGTAAGAAAATAGTTTTTTGACTAAAGAGAGAAATAAAGTCAAATTTTCTTAAAAAAAATTCTTAATTATCTTAGGTACCAAAGAGTTTAAATATGATTCCATTACATTAATATATCATAAATAATGGTAGGATGATAAAATTCATGATAATTCTTGAGATTTATATCGTCATATTTCAACATTGGAGACTTGATCATAAATAATCCCAATAAATGGTGAGATTGCAACATAAAACTCTTACGACTTTGGTAACCTTGAATTCTAAGAACCATAAAGGAATAACATAAAATTAAAATTAAAATATCATTAGGATGAATAAATTCATGATATTACATATCAAAGTGTTTTTATAAACACCTTGTGAAATAATATAAGTGCATACCATAATATACGCCTCTAAGAATACAGATTGAAACAAAAAAAATAACTTACAAACTTGGTAAATTTTAAACCATAAACCCCATTAAATAGAGATAATAAAATAGATATGTAAATACCAATAAATTTTAGCATAATAATTATAAAGTACATTAATTTTAATTATATACACCACATAGAAGAAATAGGTGGTGAGTATTTCATGTGTCTCGCAAAAGTAAAAAAGTGAGGTGGAAACCCCTTACCATAAGTCTTGACTTCCTTAGTACACATTCTAACCCCATATATAATAAATATAAGTTTATAATACATATAACAGATAACCATATTCATATATATTATACCATATGTTATTTTATTATGACTTTATATTACCCTTTTATTAAAAATTATTTGTTAATGTTATGTTTTGGGTAATAATCGCTTTGTTTTTCATATATTTTTTGACTTTTTATTTTTTGTACTCTTACTTTGAACATGTTTTACTCATTTCAAAAAATTAAATAAAGATATAAATATCATATATATTCATCATATAAGTATTTATATTCATCTATAAAATATAGAAACATGAAATAAAATACATTGTTCATAGAGATGGTAGGTCGTATGTATGCATGAACATTGTTTCTATTTTCTTATCGTATTGAAAGAAACAAAAGTAAATTATATATAAATATATATATTTTGTGTGTGTTTATATATATAAATATATATTATAATTTTAGTTGAATTATTATTTCATATATATCACATATGTATATTACACCCATCTATAATACATTTCATGTAAAGCATGAACGAATCATATCACTTCATGGGGCGATATTCTTTTATATACACAAATGACATTATCATATTATCACAAAATGGAAGTAATTAAGGTATGTGTTATATAATAAATCTATAATCATAAATAAATAAAATATATCATATATATCGTATTTAAATATCACATTTATCATTATTCCCAACCTTAAGAGGTGGTAATGGAAAAACAAAAAACATTGGTTCATAAGGTGGTAGTCTGTCGTACACACAAAAAATGATTTTGTATCCCATTTGATATAATTGTGTATGATTTTAGGTAATTACCTTGACATAAAAAATATAATTATATTTAATATAATAAAGTTATTATGAAATCATGATATAAAAATAATTGAAGGTGTTTGAGGAAGAAATAAAACAAAAACATTCATTGATGAATGTTACCTCTTATTTGAGTATTTCCTCTTTTTTTGCACCAAAGTACTTCCCTGGTTTGAATTATGACCAAATTAAGGTTTATAAGATTATATTAGGGAATTTTTTAAGTGATTTGGGAAGGTTTTGGTCAATATAAATGGATTTAGAGGTGTGAAGAAGTATGGAGAGAGTATTCCATTTTATAATGGAGGAGGAATGTCATTCTTGTAAATGCCAAAAATTATTCACTATTGAGAGGTCTCCCTTACCTCATGTGACTCAAAAATAGAAAAATAATGGAGTTAATGGATTCCTTGACAATATATACACCCACCACACAAAATAAATAAATTTTATCTAGTTATTTCTTGGTCTTTAATTTTACTCTATTTTATCTTTATAGTTTTTACCAAGGTAACATGTATATTTTTATTTACCTAGTTAATTTATCCATTAATATTATAATTAAAAATATATTTATTAGATAATTTATTCCCATTTATTCTAAATACTAATTATAAATCATTAAATAAAAATATTATGTGTGTTTATGATTAATTTTAATACAAACGCATGTAATGCATAAAAGCTTGTATTTACCTTAATCGTACTAATTAATTTTAACTATTCTAACAAATAATTATGGTAAAAATTTAAGTTGAACTTATTATATAATATAAATTATTCTGAAAATAAATATTTTATCCATTTTTTTTTCAAATTTCATACACTGATGTTTCAAAGATTAATTTAAAATTAATCTCATAGATGTGACGAGAAAGTGAGTTTTTAAAATGAAATTTTTTAAAAGTTATATGGTTTTTATATCCAATTCCAATATTAAATTGATTAAAATGGCCTAAATTTTATTAATATATTTTTAATTTATCTAATTATACTTTAAAAATAATTTAAAATTTAATTTAACTATATAAATAATTTGAACAAAAAGGTAGTTTTCTGTTAAAATTCAATATTTTTCATTATTCATCAAAAAATGAATCATTTTATAAAAATACCAAAAATACACCCTAAGATAATTTTTATGTTTTGATTTAAAAAATTAATTTTATTTTTTAAAATATAATTTATAAAATTTTCAAAAATTATTTTTATAATAAGCGCACCATTAAAAGGTGGTAAAACTGCCTTTTGAAAAAATACATCTTTTAGGCATAAAATTGAATTTATTATTATCTCTTATATATATAACACATAATATGAATGTTAAATAGTTTATTAAATATATAATATATAAATTTAATTTAAATCATTCATCAAAATTGGTTTTTTTAATTTATTTTAAAAAATGTGTTTGTGTATAAAAAATAGTTTTTCAGAAAAGGTATTTCTTTATTTTAAAATAGTTTTTACTTTAATTTATAATTAATTTATTACCAAATAATTCATTTTATAATTATTAATAAACTAAATTTTTATAATTTATTTGATCCTTTTTATACCCTCTAGTCCAATGGCTAGGTGATAACTATGATAAAATTTTAATAATATGTCATGTTTCATTTAGACTCAGTGTTGCATGTAACTGAAGATAATCTCTGTATTTCATATAATGTAATCTAAACTTGGTAATTCATGTAACACATGACAAACTCAATGATGCATGTACCTCAATATAAACCTAGTGTTCCGTGTAGCGCAATCTTAACTTGGTGTTGCGTATAAATAAATATTATCTTGGTGTAGCGTGCAATGCAAGCCATCAAAAAAAATTATTCAAATAATAATAATTAATAAAAAAATTAGGTTGTTAAAATACAACTATTCCTACACTTGTATTAACTTGTATTATCGAGACAGGAATTTAATTTCTAGGAGAACCACACAATATCTACTTTACCAAAATATCATGATGTTATCATATACTTAGTCTTACCCCTTAGATTGTTCCTTAGGGTTTTCAATAAATTTATCTAAATTAATATACAAAAATAACTAAACTCTAATCAGATACCAACTAAAGTGACCCCAGATAAACATAAAATAAATTGTACAACAATATCATGATTTAAATAATACAACTCAGAACAGTAACACAATCCAAGGATCAAGAGGTTTAGTGTCTTGGAAATTATCTTCATAAACATCTTATTTTACAACACTTGAAACATTCCTTTATAATCATACTCCTCTAAACCCTTTTATAAGCATAGAACATGATATAGTTATATTTATAACCTAGGGAATTGAAACATATAAAAGTTTTGAGATCAAATGATCAGTAAGGATAAAAGTATCATATGAGAGAGACATAAATATCATAATAAAAAACCAAAAGACCTTATACGATTATAATAAAACATGTTAGAGCAACAAAGATCATAAAAAGGTTTTCAAGGAAACATAAAAGATATGGAAAGGATAAAACCACATCTCTATAATCATATAACATATTATCATGACATAAAATGTTGAATACTATAAAAATAAGGTGTGATAATGAAAACATGGCTCTTTATGGAAATGAAATGCATCTTGATGTTTTGGAATAACTTTATAAACAACATGGAAATGTGGAACAACCATAACCATAGGAAATCTTATGTGATAAAACTCATTATTCCCATGCCTATGTGAAAAAAATCATTATTCCAATTCCTAATAATGTGAGCAAACCCATCATGCTCATTCCTATGTCAACAAACTCATTATGTACATGCCTGACTATCTTGTAAGATATAAACAAAAAATAATGCATTAGACGATGATATAGGACCCCGAAAATCATAATCCATACATATGTGTGCGACTTAAAATCAATAATAAAGATATATTAATGAACCCATTGAAAAAACAATAGGTTTCTTAAATATCTAAATCGAATTCATTAACTTTTCATAATGAACCCATGAAAATAAAATGGGTTTTATTAAATATTCAAATGGTATAAAATAACACCTTGAATTAAATCATTTAATACCAAAAACATGATCACCCAAAATTATTACATAATAAAATAAAATATAGGGTAAAACATCAAACATAAATCTATTATATATATCATTTGAATATAATGAAAACCAAATCAGGAAAAGTTCTTTTGAAAACATTTTATATTCACCATTATAAAATACATAGTTATGAGTCTCTTTTCAAAAAGTCTAATTTGTTTTCTGAAAAAAAAAGAAAAAAAACTTTCAAAGAAATTTATTTGGATAAAAAAATATTTTTTACCATAAATATATAGAGAACATCATTCAAAATGGAAAATATTATAAAAACAATGTTCAATAAAAATGTATATCTCAAAGAAAGGATTTCGATTATCCAAGTCTCTTACCTTTACCCTTTATCTCCAAAAAATTTATTTAACCTCATGTATCAAAAATATAAACATCCTAATTACCTATTTAAAAACCTTATTCATATACATTCCTATTCATACTCTTCAGTAATAATAATTCTCTTCATGTATAAGATTGTGGTAATATGTTTTCAACATTTGGTGTTAATAATCTTAACCTTTTTAAACTAGGTTTATAAAATCAATGTAGGTCTTCCTATTACTCATAAATATCATCATTTAAAAACCTTTAAATATTATATATTTAATTTTTTATAAATATTAATAATGTTATAACTCCATTACATAGAAATTTTAGTCACATTTCATAATTAATAAGATGGTGATGAACTAGTTTTTGGTTATTTACCAATATCGATGGATTACCTTATAATAATCATTAACTTTTGTGTTATTAAAAAAACCAAATTAATGATACATATTAGTTATACATATCATATATAGTTAGAAAATATAACCAAAATGATCTATTTTTAGAAGTGAATGAAAATGAAACATGTTTATTCGTGGAGGCGACAGTCCACACAATGCACGATTCATGTTTTATATTTTTCTTAATTGAAAAGAGGAGGGTATTTGATGTTTATACCATCATTATAATAACATAATAGTATTAAATTGATAATTTTGTTATCATTTTATGATTGGGAAATTAAATTTTAGTAAGAATAAAAGAGAATAAAAAAAGAGAGAATGGACTTATTCCTCACTTCATGGATTATGTCCTTTCTGAAGGGAATTAAGCCTTTAAGGGATGGCCTTTTGAGAAGATAATAACCTTTTTAAGGTTTATAAGAGTGTTTAGGAGAGGATTGAGTATATTTTGGGTAGAAATTAAGAGGTTTTTGTGTGACGGTAAGTGAGAATTATAATTCCCCTTTTATAAATGAAAAGAAGTGACATTTTTATAAATACCCAAAACTTTTCAATAATGGAAGACCCTATCAAAGAATGTGGATCCAATCTGAGAAATAATAGAGTGAAGAAGATAAAATTTTGACCCAAACCTTCACTATTCAAGTAAAAACATGTTTTAAACTTGTTATTCTATTTACCTCTAAGGTTACTCACTTTTATTATTTTAGGTTTCACCATAGTAACTAGTTTTTACCTAGGTAATATATCCTTTAAGCCTAAAATTAAAATGTTCCTTGTTATATAATTTGGACCAAATAATTCAAAATTTTAAATCATTTTCTTTATTTAATTTTTAAAAGTGATAAAAATTAATTTCAAAATACTAAATGTATATTATATTAAAAATAATTTTTTGAATAATATAACTTATATTAAAAAATGTCAAATTTGGGATTATAACTTAAAAACAATAATTAAAATTATAAATTTACGTATAAAATACATATTTTCTTTTAGAAAAGGGTTTTGTAAATTTATTTTTCATACTTATATACTAATAATTCTATAAAGTCATATTATTGGTAAAATAGTTATTTTACACTCTTCGCATAAAAATAAATCTTTTTATAAAAATATAAAAAATCCTGTTAACCTAATATGGTCCTAATAAATCCAAAAAATATATTAATTTTTTAAACTTTACATCCTAAATTTCATAAATTTAACTTTAAAATAAAATCATAAAATATCATGAAAAAACTATTTTTTTATAAGAAATTATTTTTGGGTATGTGAAATATTCTTCTAAAATTACTGTTAGTCATACATATATAAAAATTGAAAATTTTAAATTTTATAAAATATATTTTAGGCATAAAAAAAATTTATTAGTTTTTTAGTTGTACTAATTTAGTCGATATTTAAAGTGTAATATTATATATATATATATCATATTTTGATGACCACTATTTATACCTACCAATTCAATGACTACCATGTAATGTTCTATAATTTTTTGGTTTCATTGTTGTGTGTGGAGAAATTCATCAAAATAGTATTAATTTAAAGTGTAAAAACTTGAGTTGTTACACTTCACTATTCCATTCTTATGGTGGGTCAATGTACTTTGTTACAATCATTAATGATTTAATAAGTAAAGTATGGGTTTACTTCTTTGAGAACAAATATGAGTTGTTCATAATGTTTGTTCAAAGTTGTTCCATAGTGGAAAAGAGACTATAAGTAATCTTAAGTTCTTATTGTTAAATAATGGTGGAGAATATGCTAGTAGGTAGTTCTAGAGGTTCTTCTAGAGAAAAGTAATCATGTTTGAAAATATTATTTATGAATTATTAAAAAAAATGGTGTGGTGGACCAGATGAACTGAGTGAGGACTGATAAATCTCAGAGAATAAGACTATATTTTGGAATAAAGAAGGAAATTTGGGGGAAATCATTCAATTTTGTATCATATCTTATGAATATAAGTCATTTTTCAAAATTGGGGTAAGAGATTTTAGAACATTTTTTGGTCAAAAAAACCAATTGAATCTACCCACCTAAATGTTTTTAAAAGTATTTATTATATCCATGTTCATGAAAGGATTGAGAAAATTTTGAAGAAATTTCCCAACCATATTTATTTATAGGGTATGGTGATGAAAACTTTGGTTTTTAGCTTTGGTAAAATGAATATGATAATGTCATTAGAATCTAGAATGTTCTCTTCAATGATGAGGTCTTATGGAAGGATTATAACTTCATGAAAGATAGGGTTGAGAACAAATAATTGACTAACCACATCCAAGTTTATATAAATAGATGTTCAAGAAGGTAATTAGCTCAAAAAAGTTTATGAAGCACAAAAATTTTGGAGGAAAGTTCATCAGGGATAGAGAATGTAATAAAATTATTGAGGACTATAAAAGTTTAGTTCTATGTTCTAGAAGGTACAGTAATGAAAATTCTCAACTCTAAAAACTGAATATATATTAGTTTAATTGGAAAGGTATATCAGAATTCGATGATTGGTTTAAAGGTTCAGAACTAAATTTCAATACTTTAATATTATGAATGGAGGAGAGATCGAGATCCCAAAATAATAGGCGAGTCTTAGTGGTTCCATAAAGTGGGAGTTATCTATGAAATATGAAATGGATTTGTTGCATGAAAACGAAACCTAGGATTTAATAGAATTACCATATGGTAATAAAGAACTAAATAATAATTAGGTATTCTAATTGAAATAATAAGTGGATCATAGAAATAATTATAAGGTCAGGTTTTTTGTGAAAGGTTTTTAATATAAAGAAGGAGTGGATTCTATCAAATTGTCTCACATGTGGTCAAACACATAACCATCTAGGTGGTGCTGAGTCCAATTGCTTCTAAAAGTATGTATCTAGATTATATGGATGTGAGATATTTATATGAGTAAATATATACGAAGTATATGGATGGTTTTTTTGATAAAAAATGATGATTTGGTGTGTAAACTAAAAAAATACATGTATTTTTTGAGTAAATAACTGATACAATAGAAGAAAAAGTTTTATACATTTATAGTAGATAAGGGGTTCAACTGGAAGTTTTTAAAGGATGGGATTTTTATCATCCTTATATTGTATATGGATGACTTGTTACTAGTAGATCAAATACATTAAATGCATTTAAGATATTCAAAATGATTTTTCCAAAAGCTTTATGATGACGGATTTCGGGGTTTGTAAGAAATTTTTAGGGAATTGGATCAAGAGATATAGGACAGATGGAAATTTTGTTTTATCTCAGAATTATTACTTCTGAAAGTTTATAAAAATATTTATAATGATAGTATATAAAAAATGTCAACCCCATTGATCTGACACTGCAATTTATCCAAATAGAAATCACTAAAAATATAATATTAGGCCAAATACATGGTGAAAGTTCTATTTTCATGAGTGGTAAGAAGTTTTATGTACTTCATGGTATGTATAAAGTTGTACATTGCATATGAATTTGGAGTTGTCAGTTGATTTATGGAAGAATCTGGGAAAATAACATTGGTGAGAGATGAATTAGATTATATAATTTCTCAAAAATTATTGTAACACCCCGATATTTTTATGAGATATTTTTTTTTAATTTCTTCGATGTCTTGTGTTGTACACTACACCAAGATAAGATTGTGCTATATTCAAAACCGACTTTTATTGTAGTATACGTAACATTATGCTTGGCTTGTGTTTTACACAATTTCAAGTTATTTTGATAGAATTAATTTCATGAAATACTGAGTTTAATTGAACAAGTAAATATTATTATGTTGCCTTATAACCTAATCATTATAATGGTAGGTATGAACAGTATTAACATTCTTCTAAAAAAACTATTTAAATGAAAATAAGTGAGTTTATAAAATAATAAAATCACTCTTTAGGAGATCTATTAATGTAATATATATGTAATAAATTCAATATAATGTTTAAAATTCATCTTATATGTTTTCTATACATGATATAAGAACAAATTCAATTTTTCAGATAAAAGAAGTTTTTTAAAAAAATGAAGTTTTGTTGATTTTTGATGGTGAAACTATTCTAAATATAGTTTTTGAAAATTTTATATATTCTATTTAACAAAATAAACTTCTTCTTTAGAAAAAGTATATAAAAATTTACTTTGGATGAATTCTTTATATTTTTCTAATCAATTCTGAGTTTTGATGGATAGTAAAAATATACTAAATATTAATTAAAAACAACTTTTTTCATCGAAATAATTTATGTAGATAAATTATATTATAGAATTATTTCAAAGTATAAATAGAATATATTTTTATAATTTAATATAATTCTTTTCATTAGCATTAATTTTACGAGTAATTTTAATGTAAAAACAAATATTTCAATCTTTTACAATGTTTTAACTTTTAAAACCCATTTTCATTCCAACAACAAAATTAATTTTAAATTAATTACTTCAAATTATGTGTTTTTAATTTTTAAAAATGGATTAAATATTTGGAATCAATGGGTCCAAATTATGTAAATATATTTCTTTCATTTTTTGGCATTATGAATAGTAACTTCAGTAATAATTATTAATGCAGTAATAAAGGTAAATCGGGTAATTAAGGGTAACTATAATATTATAAAATTACCTTAACACCTGTCTAATTTGATTGTATTATTTTTTTAGACCTAAACCATATATGGGTTGAAATGATACCCTTTAGAAGCCAGTTGGATGAGATTATGATATTTAATATATTTTTATTCAAAGAAAAGTTAAATATGTCTTATTCAAATTTTAATAAGAAAATAATTTTTAATATAATTTTATACAGAAGATAAACTATATTATAAATAATAATTTGAAATATAAATTTTTTTTATTTATCATAGTAATTAATTTTTAATTTTTAGGAAATAAATAATTACATTAAAGTTTTATATATTGATAATACAAAAATTATTTCATTGATGAAAATCAATAAAATAATTTTTATAAAAATTATAATAACCATTAAAAGAAAAAAACACTGGGAAAAAAATATTTTTCAATTATATCTCAACCATAATCATAAAATGGTCGATTTATTGACCCTTTGGAGCCTTATGGAATAGATTATGACACTTATATTATTTTATTTAAAGTGATGTTAAAGTTGTCACATTCAAGTTTTAATAAGTATAGCATATTAATGATGGATTTTTCAGAACATATATTTAACTAAAATTTTTCTTCTAAAATATAGTATATTTATATTCATCATAGTATTTTATTTTTAAATTTTATTCAAAAACTAAGTGTATTAAATAATAACAAAAAACTGATCTTGATATTCTTTTATTAATGGAAATATCAAATTGTTGTTATTAAAAATATTAAAATAAATATAATTTTAGACAATTAATATATCCAATGAATTTTCTAGATAACCCTAACACTATAGGAATATAAGAAAATATTTTTTTGAGTGTAAAATCTTATCTTGATAATTTTAAAATTCCAATAATTGAATATTTTTAAAATTGATACTATTGTTGTTTTGTCAAAATAATGTTTTATTAAATTATTTAAAAATAATAATACATTTTTAAAAATATATAGTAATTATTATATGTTCAAAAATGTTCTAAATTATTTATTTATTATTTAATTGACATCAAATAAGTAAATATTTTACCCTTTTAATATTGAAATATTTGTTACCCTAGTTAAAATGAAATAGAGTAACTAAGTGATAAATTAAAATGATAAAGTATAAAGGGAAATAAAAACTTGTCTAAAAAATTTTTTTGATGATATTACAACATTATCTCATCTCATTTTTTAAACTAAGACATTTTGGAGGTTTTTGGATGGGATTTTATTTTATTATAAATTACTATTTTTGGAGATTCCAAAGGTGTCCCTCACCTCAATTATAAAAGGGAACCTCCTCCATCATTTATTCGCTTAACTTTGAGCCTTAAAGATAAGCTATACCCTTACCATTTCCCTTATCAAATTCCATAGTCATATTATATAGTTACTTGTCTTCTCAAAAAACCAACTCTATTGCCTTTAAAAGGATATCTAGAGGGTGCTCATCGAAGAAGAGGTAATCTCCTCTACCGATGCTTTCAAATTATTTCTTATTCTACTCCATATTCATGAGTTTTTTCCATACTAAAGTAATAACTATAGTATAACTTATATTATGAGATGTTATTGTGGTTATTTAACAATCATATTTTACCTTTTATCCATCCTACAAAAAAATCAAATCACCACACGTGCGTACGTACGGCTTATTGTTTCCACACCGTGGTGTAATCTATTTTTCACCACCACCTTACTTGGATTGGTATAATTATGTAAATAATAAATTTATGTGATTATTATAACATGATATTTATTCTGAAATATTATACACCATCCACTACAATATCATTCCTCAATTATGGGAATGATATTGTCATTCGTGCGTACATACGACCTACCATCTCCACGATGCGATGTGATTCATTCTACATGATCTTCATTAAAGAATGATTATATAAATGAATTGAATTAATAAATATGATATATATTATACTAATATCATTATTTATATGATATAGCTATAACTTATGAATAGTAATTTATCCAAAAAAATATGTGTAAGAAAATAAAGAAGTTAATACCTAATGGACGAGTAATAATATTACTAAAAACAGATGATAATATATGATGACTATAATTCTAGAATAAGTCATTGACATCATTTAAATAATTATACAGAAGGTTTAGATACATAAAAGGATATAGTACCTAATTAAAAGGATAATTTTTCAATCTCATTATTATCCGAGATTGTTTATATGTAATTATTTACTGGGATATATTTATCATCCATATTCATGTTTTCTAAAAATATTTTCATAAAATGTTTACTATTATACTATGGATTTTTAAAGTCATTTTTACCCTTTTTACTTTTACTACATGGTTTGGAAGGAATATTATTTTTTTCTATATGAGGTACTTTTTAACTTTTCTGTAAAAATTTCGAGAAGAATGTTTTTCTAACTTATACGGAATGAATGGAATTTTACACTTTCATAACCCCTTATTTGCGTGAAGCTTATCATAAAATTTTTCAAGTTTATTTCCAACAAAATTATTTTCTTTTAAAATTTCATAGTGTTTTAAGAAAATAAAACTTTTTTGAAGAAGAAAGGATGTTTTTTTCAAGAATTAATTCAAGTGTTTTATCAAAATTATTTTCCATCTAAGATTAAGGATATTTTTCAATTATAATATCCCTATTATTCTTATGGTTTATTATGTTTATTATGGAATTATTTTTATTAAATACATTTGTTTTACATGGATTATTTTATGATGGAATTATGTTTAAGAAACCCATTTTATTCCTTTGGTTATGTTATTATAAATGATTTATGTTTTTTATGGAAGACATATGTATGGTTTTCATTATGTGATGGGTGGGACCTATATATACCTAAAATTCATTGGGTAAATATTTATATATCATGAGATAGAAATGACTGGAATAGAAAGTAAATCTGGTTCAGTAATATAAGGATGGAATGACAAGTAAATTCAGTTCAGTAATATAGGGATGGAACGGTAAGTAAATCTAGTTACATAATATAGTTCTTGAATGGAAAGTAGACCAGGTTCAGTAAAGGATGTTTTACACTATCATGGTCTTGTAAAAGATCCATGGTTAATATGGAAATTATTTTCTATGCTTATTTATGTTCCACAATTCTATGTTTTATATAAATGCTATTTTCCCATGGTTCTTGTTACTTTATGATTTATTCCTTATGAATTATCTAGATTTATTCCATCACTTGTAATGTTGATATATGTTATACATGTTATGATTTTCAATGGTTATGTTCATTTTTTTTTACATTATTATGTTCATGTTTTGTTTGTTTATCCTTACTAAGCATTTTATGTCACCCTTTATTATGTTTTCATTCCTCAGGTTATATAGAAATCTTTTAAGTAGGAGTATTAATGGGGAAGATCTTTATGGGAGATGTTGAAGATCTTTCACCAATTTAGAAGAATGTATTCCAAGTTCCCAAAGTCACTAAACTATTATAGTCCTCAAGCATTCATTTTTAAAATTTAATGAATATTCATCTAATAAGATGTAATATTAATGTACATCATGCTTGGGTTGTTAAAATTATGAATATATAGCCTTGTATTTTGGAATGGATGGTCCATTAAAGGGTTGTGGTTATGTATACTTTGTGGGAGATATGGATGTGTGGATAAATACTGTGGGATTATTTTTACCTATGTATAAAAAATTAAAAGTTGAATATTGAGTTTCTAACCTAGTATAGTTCTATTCAAAATGGAAGTAGATTATGTAGTTGTCACAGAAGTGGGGAAAGAATTTATTTGGCTAAAAAAATGTTATAGGGGTATAGAAGGATTCTTGGAATTGTATTATTATTCTATGATTGTTTTATAGAAATTTATTTGGATAAGAATCCAATGTTTCACTCATAGAAAACCAAATTGAGTTAAAATATCATTTTATCTAGAAGATATTAGAGGATGGGGTATTTGAGATATGGAATATCAGAAGAATTCAAAATATGATTGACATGTTTACGATGGTTTTAGTATAGGAAATTTTTGGGCATCATTGTGCCTCAGTGATACTAGGGTGAATGAAATGTGTAATTTAGATACTCTTTGTTGTTGTGGAAGTTAAAATGGTCAATATATTTTTTAAGTACCAAAGAAATGTTGAGTCCTTGAGAGTAGACTTCAAGTGGGAGATTGTGAGGAAAATTGAACTAGGATTTCAAGTTCTAATTCTTTGTGTGTGGAAGGAGTTATTCCCAAAAATATAAGTTGGACTGATTAAGACTCATGGAACTGAAATATTGTTAGGATGCAAGATGGTTTTGATGCTTTATTCTAGAACTAGGATTTCATGTTGTAACTGTTCGGGTGATGGATGAGCAGATGTTATGAATTGTGTAATAATATATGATATAGTTATCTAAGGTGATCTTATATATTTAGAAAATGGATTACATATAAATAGTTAGTTGTTTATGTAAAAATGAATTACTTAGTTCATCAGAAGTATGTTTTGATAGGTCAGACATAACCATCCCATAATTACATGACTTATGGAAAATCTTTCATTGTATACATTTCAGAAAACTTTTAGGTTTAGATCTTTACAAAATTATGAAAAAATGTTAACTAATAAATATCATACCTTTCTATAATAATAAAAATATTTTCTGCCACATTGGGAACTATTTAATTCATAATAAGTCTTCAGCATCTCCCATAAATTCTCTACACGTGTTATTTTCTTCTATAAATATCATGTGTAATTATTTTCCTCATAATCTTGGAAAATGGAAATATAATAAGGGTGAGATAAAATTATCAATAAGGTATAACTTACAGTGGAATATATCATAGAATAAATAAGGCTTGAATAATATGTATAGAAGAAAATGATAATCAAATAATGTCATATAATTGATCACATGATCTTAAAATCTAATCCATGGATGACATAAAAATATAAATAATCACATGGATAATAATAACTAATTTCATAATGATGGAATACATAATGTGAGACTTTTCAATACCTTGTTCTAATACATTCCATAGTTTCATTTCCTTATTCCAAGACAAATACTTGATTTCAATACCATAGTCAAGGCATCTAAATAAATGGGTAGGCATACACCAAATACCTAGGCTAGTTTGTCTTGAGAGATATATTGATGCATTAAGGGTATATTATGGGCCACACCCATCACTAATTAAGTCTAATTTATTCATTATATGAAATAATAAATAAACTATACAACACAAAACCAACATGCATTAGTAATCAATAAACATCTATATTAAAATGATAAGTTTATGGATTTTCAATATTTCCCCTATCAATAAAAAGTTTTGCTTGTTTATTAAGCATCCCTTAAACTAACATCATCTAGAGTAATTGGTATATGGTTAGGTCAAAACTTCTCTAAATAAATAAATGGAATTATATGATCATAATTTATATAGATTAAGTAGTTGAATGGTTACGCAAGAGATATCTTAGTGTTCCCTAAGGAACCATAGATGGCTAAGTAGTCAATATTTGTCCATATAAAAATATTAGATATACGGATTATAAATATTTCCCTATTTAATGGAATAATGTTTTTAACTAGGTTAATATCCAAAAATATTAATACTCATTATAGAATAGAATGTACCCTTATCTAAGGAATGATAATAAGGTAATAGTGAGGAGTACTTTCATGACATAAGAATATAAATAAGAAATAATCTGTTAAAAAATGAGTTCATAAGGATAAAATTTAAATACATATAAATAGAAGTGTAAATATTATTTTATACAATCATAGGAAAAATTAATTCAACTTAGAATAATGGGGTTCAATAATAATCATTATAACTCAATGAAAGGAAATTGAGTTATGAAAATCCCTTACAAACATCTTAATTTGAAGTAAGAATCATTTAAAATGTGTTTTATAAGAAATAAATATAAATACCTTGAAAAAATAGATAAAATAAATTATAATATAATCATAGGTCAGAACATACCCAAATTATAATAATAAATTTCAAAAGTAACAATAACAACTCAATGAATGAAAATTGTGTTAATAAAACCCCTTATAGCTTTGATAACATTTGAATTGAAAGATAAATAAATAAAGGAACTAAATTTGGATTTTTATATCCCAAAAATTCAATGAAAAATATACTATAATAATTATATGGGAAGTAAATTAAAATAAAATTATATATGATTAAAAATAGTGCACAAAATATAACTTGTCTCATAGTTGAAATTTAGACCAAGAAACCCTTACCTTTATTACCACTTAAGGCAAAAATTCTCTAAATTCCTGTAAAACAAAAAATAATATATTAATAACCTTTGTTAGAACCTTATTCATACCTATATCCTTTTATAAATGTAATTTATAATCATTTATTAAAAATATATTAGTTATTTAAATGTTATTCCCATCATAGAAAGTTATTATTTTTGAGTTTTTGTTTAGTACTTATTCCATAATAGAGGTGTCAATTTTTGTTTATATATTCAAAATTCATCATTATAATATAATTTTAGGTACTATAATATATTATTTATAATGTTTTATAATGTTCTAATTTTATTTCATAAATATTTTGTATTGATTCATGATGATGAAGTTGGTGATGAGTTTGTGTCGATAATTTTAACCAACGAGGGGTGGTGTCTCAATAACGGGTCAGATATTAGCATTAAAATTCCATAAAAAATATTTTTTTACTTATTATTTTCTATTATCATAATTAATTATATTCCAACATTTATATTTGATATAAATTTATATTATTGTTCATGTATGCGATTAATAGACCTAAAAAATAACATTCTATAATCTTAGGGTGAGTGTAGTTTAGAAGGTGATTCTTTTGGAATAATATCATTATTATAGAATTATAATGATATTATTTATATTTTATTAATATTTTTAATTATATTATAATATTTTTTGGATAAATAATAAAAGAAAAGAGTGAAAATTCAATACGTCACTTTCGTGGATGTAGTGGTCCACAAGTATACATTGAAAACACATTCAGTTTCCATAGATCGGGAAGAAGATAGGTAATGGTTTATAATATTAGAATATTAAAAACTTTATAAATATCAAATTAATAATTAAAATATACTTTAATAACAATCTATGTAAGTTCGTTATGAAAAATCAAGCATGTCCTTCACGGAGGTGGTATTTCACATGTACACATGACGATGTCTTTATTTTTTGAATGGTTTTATATGAAGTTATAATATAGATTTTAAATTACTCTAATAAATTTTAAGAATATTTTTAATACTTATTTTATCATACTTTAATGAATATAATATGTTTTATGGGGAAAATCAGAAAATAATTGAGAGGGATCGGTTTAGAACATTACCTCTTCCATTGGAAGTTCTCCCTTAGGTAACGCCTTAAAGATAATTAGATTGGGAATTTGTTAAGACCAAGGATTATATGATATGGTAAGGTATTTTAGGATATACTAGGTGAGATATTTGTTTGATCTATGTCTTTGGGATGGGTTGATAAATGTGTTTGAAGTTATCTCCTTTTATAAATGAATAAAATGGAATTTTTGTAAATACCCATTACTTTTTCAATGATGGCATGCCACTATTCGAGGGTAAATGGATCCAAAAGTGGGTAATAATGAATTTTGGGGTTATATAAGTATTATAAATTCTCTAATATTCATTTAAACACAAGTTTTAAACATATTTCAAATATTTTACTAATAGATTTTTAGATTTTACCATTTTAGTTTTCACCTTGGTAACTAGTTTTTACCCAAATTATTTATGTTTTAGTAAAAATATATGTTAACCCCTATTACCAAATTTTTATTTTATGAACATAAATTTAATATCCATATAATATAGTTCAATTTATAAACAAGATAAAATTAGTATTTAATATAAAAAAAACTATTATGTAGAAAAATGTTGTTTTCACTATTAAGTGTTATTAATCATATATAAAATTAATTACCAACTAAATGAGTGATAATATATTTTTATATATATGTATAAATCATATCAAATTAATTATATAAATAGGTCAATTTAATTTATTAGATAAAAATTAAACAATATTAATAAAATAATTCTTTTAAAAAAACTCTTCCACCATTATCATTGTCATTAACTTTAATCTTAGTAATCATACTTTTATGAATAAAAATTAAATTTACCTTATTAAATAATATAAACATTCGAATCCAAAATATGAAATATATTTTTTTTATTTAATTTCTATAAATGATGAAAACCAATTTTTAATATAAGTGAATAGAAACAATTTTTTGAGTAATATATTATTTAAGTTTCCAAAACATTAAAAATGGGTATTATAAATTAAACATAGTATTTTCAATGAACCAATTTTATCCTTAAAAATATATTTTTATAAAAAAATGATATTTTTTAAGTAAAACTTCATGATAAAGTTATATACATTACAATATTAGTAAAAATAGATTTGTTTTTAACTATTCACCTAAAAATAAATTATTTTAGAAAAATATAAAAAAATACTAAGATAATTTTCAAACAATGAATTAAATAATGGTGTCCATTTTTTAAAACTCAAATTAAAAAATTTTCTAATTTAATTTTTAAATAAAAATATAAGAATATAATGAAAGTTGTTTTCATAGGAAAATAATTTTTTAAAATGTTATCTTCTTATTCTTATTTTCTATCAATTATTAATTAAATTAGTGTTAATATATTATTCATATAAACAATATATTTAATCCATTATATATTTAGTGTCTTAAAATAAAGTTTATAAAATCCAATTTTAAAGGGTAACATTTTAAAGCATAAATCAATCTTAGTTACTTAGCTACACTAATTGAATTTTATCTATGTATTAGTATTAATAATGACCTTTATTTTTATTTTTATATATATTTCAGAATTTTTTAACCTTTATTTTTACCCACCAATTATATGGAAACATTTTAATGGTTATATAATGTCTAACATTTGGTTGTGGTTCGATGTTTTATGTGAAGAAATATCATGATCACAATAGGTTCAAAGTAAGATTTGATTTAAAATACTAGGGTGTTATATTCTTTCCCCACCCCCACACTAAATAAATTATGTATTCAAAAATTTAATCATCACTTGCTGAATAAAATTAGTCTAGGTTATTTAAAAGATAAACATTACTCCAGATATAATTTTAAATGGGGTTTCTACCTTAATATCTTATGTGTGACTAGGAAGCACATCTTTCCCTCATTATATTAACTTATTTCTTAATCTTTAATTTGAAACTTTTTTCACTATTACCTCCCTTTCTATAAATAAATAATCTTCTAGTTTATTTGAGACATTCCCTTGGGTGATTCTTCCCCCTTTTTTCATATGTAGGAAATTTAATCTTCATTCCTTCATCATCTTTTTCACCAAAAATACCATGATACTCCATTCATATCTTCTTTGGTGTGTTTGGATTTACAAAAAGGTTCATGTTTTTAATCATAATTCACTATATATGGTTATCCATAATCATAATATTTCTCACTCTGACTCTTATCCCATTTGTTTTCTCATTAGTAATATCATAGAATTTTTCATCGTATCCATTATTAACTTGGTTCTTCCTAAATCCAAACATTACTAAACCCAAATAAATTAACCTGAGGGATAAAAAATTAACATCTTAAGTAAATTATGAAAAAATCAAACTCAATATTATATACTTTATGAAACAATCATGTTAGCTTACATTTATTTTCATTTTAAGCTATATCACTCTTGGTTCAACCTTTGTTTCTTTAGGTTAGGTTATTTAATTATTTTAATCCTCAAAAATGACACATCCAAATTACCATTATCTTTTTTACAATATTATATAAAAGAAGATCGTTTAAATATATTCTCCCAAAATTCACCACACCCATTATTCATAAAATTATATATAAATTAACATATACCTTAACATATGAATATCTTAATTTTAATCTATGTTATCCATGGTCATTATCCTATTAAGTTCTCTAACTAGTATATTTAAATCCTTTATTATGGTTTGTAAGTTGTATGTGAATCATCCAAAGAATATCCCCCAAGCGTATCTTTTTAGGTGTACAGTCTTAGACCTACTCATCATGCAATGATGAAATATTGAGTTAATAATCAACTAGCCTTCTTCATGGTGATTACCCCTAGGTTAAATTGTTGCACATCCATATCCACTTGTCGATATCTAGAAAGGGATTTAATTTATAGGATACCACACACTTCATAATTTTGCAAAATTTATGATTTTTTCTTTATATATAATTATTCCTAGGTTTTTCTATAAAGTTATATCATCCTAATTCCTAAACAACATAAAATATCCAATATTGCCTCAACTAACCTAAATTGTGATATATATATTCAAAATCATGATCAACCTTAAATTATCAACCCTTTATCACATTTATAAATCTTAAATTATTCTTAACAAATAGCATCCTAATAGAACTCAATCCTGGGGTGTGGAAAAAGATAATTGTTTTCCCATGTATGAACTAATTCATCTCCCAGAAGTGGTGTTTTAAATCAAGTTTTCATAAATGAAAAAGTAAATTAAAGTTCAATAATTTTAATGACTTGTTAAGAAGGGGACTTTGGTTTATGAATATCAATTTTGAGAATATAAATAGTTTTTAGGTTTGTCTCCCTGCTTGTAATGATATCATGGTCCTTTTGAAATTGAGTATTTTGTTTTGATTAATTAGTTTAATGAATGGATTAATAATCAGTTATCATTTCCCACCCTTGATTAAATTTTTATTGATAGTGAGAATAATCCTCCTGAATTTTATTGGTTAGACTATTCTTCTTCCAATTTTGAAAGGCATAGTGGATCTCCACTGGATCACTTAGGCAATTCCAAATCAGTAATTGAGTACCCTAAGTGCTCATATTATCCCACTATGTCTTCCCTAATTGTTTATAAATTACTAAGAACTTATCTTCCTAACACCGGATCACCCATTTGGTGTGATCCAATAATAATATGTGGGAGAATAAATTTTTTTAATTAAGGTAATTTTAGAGTGTTTATATTTGAAACAAAACACAATCGCATCCCACTAAAACTCTGAATTTATAAATTGATATCCATTTAATAAATCAAAATAGATCGATTTTTTTTATAAAACTAAGAATCCAACATTACAATGGGTTTCCTCCCCTTCACCTAATCACATAAATAGTCTACCCCTCCATTACAAAGGATATAGTGGCGGTATAAGAGGAAGAAGACAAAATGAAAGTAGAAAGAAAATAAAGCAGTAAAAGAGGGTCTCTAGTAGCAGCAGGTGTTTTCTCCTTCGGGTTCTCTACACCCTTTTATTAGTGGTCTTCCTCCTCCTTTTATAGGTAGTGAGTATTGAATTTAGTTTCCATTAAATCTCCCCCAGATCTTCCTCCCTGTTGGCATATCTTTGTTTAATTTTGAATCTTTATGATTCGTAACACTCAGGTGTCAATTTGGAAACACCTAAATTTATTGGGTGTTTTAAAATCTACAAACAGACATATTTTTTGGTATTCCCTTTCCCTTAGAAAATTCATGGCATGCATGGAGGGAATTTTATGTCATGGTAGTGGATTTTATGGCTTGTATATGTGCTAGAAGTAAGGAGGAAGTTCTCAAATGGAAGCATCACTTGGTGGTTGTTGACATAGAAGGTGTGGCAATTGGTTTCACTAATCCTCATATGGCCTTCACAGTTGTCAGATGAGTCATATTTTCTTCATGGTGGTGATATTCAGTGGACAGATGAGTCGAGCAGCTCAACAGGGCTAGGGGGCATCAGAGAAGGTAATCCCTTATTCAATAGTAGTATTGGTAGATGGATCTCCAGTGGTGGAAGTTGAGCCCAAACTGAGCTCCTCTAATGGATTCCATTGTTTTTTTCTAGTGGTTTTATGATGTATTTTAGGAAGTGAAGGTAGATGGTGTGGTTGGTAGTGGGAAACTGCTCAATAGTGTCTCATGAGTCACCATCTGTTCAACAATGTCTCATGAGTCACTGTCGGCTCCAACGGTATCTCATGATTCACCTTTGTATCAATGGTAGCTCATGAATCATTATTGACTCCATAGTTAGAGCATGAGTCACTATTGTATTAATGGTGGATCATGAGGCACTATTGTCTTGGCCAAAGTTGGCAGATCTGAATGGATTATTGGATTCAACTGGCGGTGTGCTACTTGTTGGTGTGGCAGTTAAAGTGTGATAGTGAGGAAGTAGAGGCTCCCCCTTCTCATCCAGTATTAAAAATGTTCAAATGATCCTTAAAATGGCTCATCAAGGTCGTTGAGGGTGTAGGAGATGACACATGGTGTCTAGGTTCTTCGGAAATGAAGGAATGATCAACCCCTAAACTTTGAGGTGTTGTAGATGTTAGTCTCTAATGATGGCAATAGCAGAGGATCAAGGAAGAAGGTGGCAACAGTAGAGGATCATGGCAGCACAGGGTTTCTGATTTGGGTTGATCAAGAGTGGTTTGAAGCAACATTTTTTTTGTTATAAATTGAATAGTAACCGAAAAAATGTATTCCTACATCAAAAATGAAACATGGGAGTGTACTAGCTTAAATTTAAAGTTGCATCTCTCCTGTAATAATGAAGTTGTACGGGGGGTCAGAGGACCCATATCCACTGTTGTGCACTGCCCCGTGCTGGCAAAACCTTCCTCCTATATCTTCATGGGTTCTTCCACCATGGGTCGATGCTCCACAGGGTTTCTGAGTTGGGTTGATCTATAGTGGTGTGAAGCAACGTTGTTTTTGTTTTTAAGTGAATAGTAACCGAAAAAAATGTATTCCCACATCGAAAATGAAACATGGGAGTGTACTAGCTTAAATTGAAAGTTGCATTTCTCCTGCAATAATGAAGTTGTACGGGGGGTCAGAGGACCCCTATCCACTATTGTGCACTGCACCGTGCTGGAAACACCTTCCTCCAATCCCTTCATGGGTTCTGACACCATGGGTTGGTGCTCCAAGTTTGTTACCCAGCTATAATCCCTACAGGATTGATCCTCCTCATGAAACTTCATGGGATTAATTCCCATATACTTTTTTGGATCTAGCAGGATCTCCTGATGGGATGTGTGACCATCTAGCCCTCCTAGTATGGATATGTGGTGTGTGACCTCTAGTTAAAGTCCTACTGGGGCCTGGAAAAAAATATTCCTTGAAAATATAAATACTTCAATAAATTTTTACCATAATAAAGAAATTAAATTCTCAATTTCAACTCCTATTTAATTTATTATTTTTAGAATATTTTAATTCCGCACTTCAAATTACCCATTGTTTAATAAAACATATCAATTCATGGGAATTTACATTAAAAATAATAATAATATAATTGAAAAACTTTTAAAAATATGCATGAAATTTGTTTGTGTAAAATACCTCCACACATAAACCATGCTCGTCCTCAAGAATTAAATCCTATCAATAAATTTGTAGGGTACTAATTTTATAAATATTCAAATTCTAAAATAATAAAAGTAATCAATTATCAATGTCAAATCAAAATTTAAAATTCTAGATAAAATATTAATTCAATTTCTCATTTTTTTAAAGAAAAAATTAACTTGGGTATTTTACTTTTCCCATTTTAAAAATGATGGAACTTCCTCTATCTTTTGTTCAAGTTCATCAATTAATTTTTATTAAACATTCCAAATAATGATTTACCACATTTTTGAAACTTTTAACTCATCTCTTATGATACAATTCAAGTGTATTTTTTATCATATCATGTGAACATGCTCCCTATCCACAAACTTGTAAAGTAAATACTTTCTCAACTTTGTAAAGACAAAATACACATTAAATCATGAGTACTTTTCTTTAGGGTTCAAATGACTATTATCCTTAAGGTATATAGTAATTGATATTTAAAAATTAAGGCTCTAATAGGAGGTTAATCTCTAAAGTAAAGTTCATGATATCAAGATTAAAAACTCAATTAAATTCTCTCCTTCAAATTTTAAAAACTCTAAATTCACAAAAATAAAAGTAAGGTCGTGATCAAAGTCAATCATAATGAATGATTTGTGCTTATTCTTGAATTTTTCACTACTTTTATACTTTTTTTCAAAGAAATTATTTTTTTTTAAATTTATGCTTAGAATAAACCTCACATCCACTATCTAACCACACATGATAAAAATCATCATTCTAGTGATGTTGTTTTTTTATTCTTCTATGTCAAAACCTATTCTTATTTTTTGTTTTTTTCAAGAGGGGTAAAAATTGAAAGTATAATGTATGAATCAAATGAATTTTCTCATTACCTAAAGTATCACCCCCACACTTTTTCCATACAATAAATTTCATCCCTTTAACCATGAATTTCCCAACCCCTACACTTCAACTTTAAAATATCATGCAATAACTAAGAGTAGGGTAGGAATGGGTAAAAATGGATTGAAACATGGATCATTCCTAATAAGGACATTTTGTGGTCTCTATAGTCTAAATAAGAATTTATATAGAGGTGGTATTTTAAGGATGGGGTATTTTTAAAATAAGACTAAATAATTTTAAATGTGTTTTTGTAAATTCATTGCTTTGATAATCTCAAATGAAAGTTCTAGTATGTGACATGTCCCAAGATCACTCAAGAAATATGCTTAAGAATATATAGGAATTTCTTGGTCTATAAATCCTATTAATAATGGGATATATTATTTGGGACAATCACTCAAGGCATGGAAAATAATAATTAATCAATTCATGTGAATTTCATAAATTCAATGTATGAAAAATGGTTGGAAAATTAATTTACATGAATCAATTAATTCCCTTAAATCATGACTCATCAGTTTAATATCCATGATTCACTTTAATCATTTTATTAACTATTTTACTCATTAAATATTATTAATATTTAAATCTAAAACATGGAATCACCAAATTCCTAAAAAACTCATGTCTTGTAGATAAGTCAACTAAATCATTATTCAATAATGGGCATGTAATTTCTAGTTTAACATAGCTTCTAGAATTTCCAATTCTCAACAGATTTTTAAAAACATGAAGGAATTTGAAAACAAAAATAATGGAAGAATAAGCTTATTATTCCCATGTATCTTTTTATATACTTAATTATCCATTCATGGGGTTTATTATTTACTTTCTTTGTGGTGTTTCTATAAAATAACTCATACCGTTGTAAGAACCATTCCATTAAAGCTCAGTAGAATAAGGGGAGAGGTGACTAAATTCTAAATCCGAGAAAATATTAAAACTCGGGTTTCCTCCCAAAACAACCTTTGTTTAATGTCGTTGGATCGACCTAACCTCATGGGAAGAAATTAGTATATGTTTTGGATAAGTATGAGATCCTCTACTGATTCTTAAGTTATATTCCCATGGATCTTTTTTAGACTCTTTTCATTGACAGAGAATGGTTTTCCTTTCACTTTTATCTTAATCTGAATTTCACTAAAGGGATGGAAATTAGTGACTATAAATGGTCATTCCTACTTAGAACAAACCTTATATGGCATTAAATTTGGTCTAGAATTATAAATTAGGACTTGGTATCCATGTTGGAAGTTCTTTTACTGGATTAGTTTTTCATGTGCCACTTTGGTTCTCTCAATGTAAATTCTTGAGTTTTCAAAATCCTATATTCTAATTTCATCCAGTTATTATAGCTAGAGATTTCTCTCTTTCCCAATACTCACTAAATTCAAATTCATATATTTTACATCCCAATAGTATTGGTCATCCAGTTCCACAGGCAGATGAAAAAAAATCATAAAACATCCTATAGGGGATCATACATATAGTTGTCTTTTAAGTTGTCTATTATTCCCATAATGTTTATTAAAGTCTTTGGCTCCAGTCCTTCCAATTATTTTTAACTATTTTCTCCAAAATACCTTTTATCTCCTAGTTGGACACTTAATCTTGTCCATTTTTTTAGGATGATAAAGTTTAGTTGTCTTGTGGTGCACACCACACTTTTTAAGCATATAATCTATTTTCTATTGAAAAAAATTAGTCTCTTGGTCACTAATGATGTCCCTTGGTACTCCAAACCTACAAAATATGTTAGTCCTAACAAAATCACATACAACCTTGGCATAATTAATCTTAGTGACCCTATCTTCCACTCATTTTGAGACATAATCTACAGTAAGTAAGATATAATAATTTCCAAAGGACATGGAAAAGGGTCCTATAAAATCAATGCACCATACTTCAAATATTTCACAAAAATGATGGGATTTTAAGACAAATTATTTATTTTCAAAATATTTTTATAATATTGACACTTCTAAAATTTCTTACGAAATTCATGAAAATATTTGAATAATTTTGGCCAATAAATTCTAGATTCCAACACTTTTCTAGTCAATATTTGAGGTCTAAAATGGCCTCCACAATAAATTTAATGAAAAAATTTGATCACATATTCAATTTCACTTGCTGGTAAGTACCTCATTATGAATTGATCAATACAAATTTTCCACAGGAAAGGATCTTCTTAAATATAGAATCTAGCTTCATACGTAATTTTGTTATTTTGATTATAGTTAAGGTGAAGAGGAACTTGATAGGTGGCCAAATAATTCACTAAATCATCATACCATGGTTCTTCACCTTCCACTATATTGAGTTCCTCTCCAAGTATTTCATCACTGAGCGGGCTTAGTTCTAGAATGTATGTTTTAGCAGTGTTTGGGAGTCTACTAAGGTGATATGCTATTTGGTTTTCAACTCCCTTATTTTCCTTGATCTCTATGTTGAATTCTTGAAAGAGTAGTATCCAGATCACTAATCTTGGTTTGGCATCATCTGTCTTTAGCAAGTACCTAAGTTCCACATGATCATAAAATACAATAACTTTAGTTCCCAATAAATAAGATATAAATTTTTCTAAAGAAAATATAAAATCAATGAATTCTTTTTCAGTAGTTATGAAATTGAGATGAGTTTCATCCAAGTTACTTGAGGTATATGTTATGACTTGTGGTCTTCCTTCAATTATTTGGGAGAGGATGTCTCCTACATCTTATTTTAAGGCATCACACATTAACTCAAATGGTTGATCCCAGTATGGTGGTTGCATAATTGGGGGGATAACCAACTTTTCCTTCATCTCATCAAATTACTTCCTATAATAATCATTAAAAACATAGTCAAATTATTTTAAAAGTAACCTTGAAAGGGGAATAGAAATATTACTAAATTTCTGGATGAATCTTCTATAAAATGCCACATTTCCCAAAAATGATATAATATGTCTCACACAAGTGGGATTTGGAAAATAATTAATTACATAAAATTTAGAATTATCCACCTCAATACATTTTTTTAAAATGACATGACCCAACACTATCCATTTTTCAAACATAAAGTGGCACCTCTCAAAGTTCAAAACAATATTGTTCTCTATACAAGTTTTCAAAAAAATTATAGGTACCCCAATCAATGATCAAAATATTTTCCAAAAATATTAAAGTCACCCGATAATTCCTCTAGGAATTCCTATATATGATCTGAGAAAATACTTATCATAAACCATTGTAATGTTCTAGGAGAATTACACAAGCCAAAAGGTATCCTCTTGTTGGAAAAGGTCCTAAAAGGGTAGGTGAATTTTATCTTATCTTAGTCTTATGGGGAACTGTGTACCATAAAATGACTATAGAATCCATCAAAGAAACAGTAATGTGTCCTTCCCGCCAACCCTTCTATCATTTGGTCTATAAACGGTATAGGGAAGTAATCTTTTTTGGTTACTCGATTCAGTTTTCTATAGTCAATGCATAACCTCCAACTATTTTGGACTCTCATAGGGATTAATTCATTGTTATAATATTTTAAAATTGTAGAACCAGCATTATTGTGAACCACATGAATGAGGATGACCCATTGTGAGATAGAAATTGGGTATATTATGTCAGTTTCCAACAATTTTTCAATATATTTTTTAAAAACTTTCATAGTTGTATGGTTTAGTCTTCTATAGGGTTTCCAAATTGGTCTAGATTTCTATCTAGAAAAATTATATTATAACAGGCCTTGGGGTTAATTATATTGATGTATCTAAGGCTTTATCCTATGACTTTAATTTTTCTTTTCAAAAGTTCAATTTAAAATATTCTCTTGGTCTTGGGACACGTTGTTAGAAATGATCACTGGAAGTTTTTATCTTTATAAAAGATACACATATTTTAAGTCACAAAGGAGAGGTTTTAGTTCTAGTATTGGGGTTTATTCTTGAGAAGAGAGTGAATTCAAATTTCCTACTCCAAAAGAATTAATTTCCTTAGAAAAGGATTTCATATCAGGTCCCTCTAGTAAATTATCAAATAATTAAGATTATAATTATTCTTGAGATAAACTTATATATTTTAGAGTATTCACTTATTCCCTAGTGATTTCATAAGAAAGGGTATCTCCTAAGTCTAAAAATTCTCAAATAATTGTTCAGTGTTCCATAGGCTTAATACCTTCTTTGTATCCAATTTCAAAAAGTGTATAAATGTTTTAAGGGTTTCTCTTGGGGTCAAGAACATTTAAGTACACCTTACTATCTCATAGTTCCATTGTAAGGGTTCCTTCATGTACATTAATGATCTTCTTGGATGTCTTTATGAATTTCCTTCCCAAAATTATGGGTGAATACCCTAGTGATTTATATTCCTCTATTGTTAACACATAGAAATATGCTATAAAAACTGATCCTTCTACTCCCAATTGCACATCCTCTAAAACTCTATTTGGTAATATAGTGGGTCTACTTCCTAATTAAACAAACACTCTTATGGGATTCATTTTACCTATTTTCAAGGATGAAAATATATATTTAGACATGAAATTAATGTAAGCACCAACATCACACAAAGCATAAACAAATTTTAAAAAACCAACAGTATAGGGAATAGAGTATGTTCAAGTGTCTTTATATTTTTTGGGTAATGGTGGTGTGATCATGGATAAAACACTTCTCCTAAGGTTGATTCTTTAATTCCCATGCAACCTATTACTCTTGGTGAAAATATCTTTTAGTAATTTGGCGTAGTTGGGAACTTTCATTATGGATTAAAATAGGGGTATAATAATTTAAACCTTTTGAAATGTCCCCAGGATTTATTTTGGAAGTTTATCTTACTTAATCTTCTTGGATTCTTTAAATATGGAAGGGAATGGAAGAGGGTGTATTTATTCTACCTTTTCTATATTTTCAAATGATTTTCTGGTCTCTTCTTCCTAAATCTTCTATTGGGTTCTCCCTCTTCCTTTTTGTCCTCTTGTGTTGGTGGAGTGGTTTAACTTTCTAGAATCTATCTAGAATTTGTAGAATTTATAGATTCCCCTACTTTGGGTTTAGCTTTGGATTCCTTAGGTTCCAGTGTATAGATCTCATTTACACTCCTTGTGATGATCATTTTTACACTTTCCTTTGGGTTCAGTATTGTCTAAGCTATGATTTTTCTTGGGTTTTTGTACAGCATGTACATGAGATTCTAAAATTTATTTGAAAAATCCTTTTATGTATTTTTCAGCGCCTCCATATCCATTCCTTACCTTCATTACAATGGTGGTGCACTATATGAGGTATATCCAAAGGATTTTTTTTAAAAAGTGGGGGTTTGGTAGAATTTTTGTTCGTATTGATTCTTTTATGGTTGTTACAAAGGGGTCTAATTCTAGAATAGTTTTTAGAAAGGGGGTCTAGTCTGAATTTTTTGACCTCCATATCCCTGTTGGGTTTTCCCTTCCCTCAATGGTTAGTTCTAATGAAACTGTCTTGGTTGGAATGTGGTTGTACAACTCTTCATACCTTGTACCTATATACACTGATTAGTGAATTGATGGGGTGATGAACATAAAAAACATACCTTAAGTGGGGAAGGTTTTTCATTATCTTATTTTACTTATATTGACCTTACAGGGATTTTTAATTATTCCATCTTGGTTTCAAGCAATAGTGATGAGTCAGAAACTTTTACATCATAGATGCCTCAGATTCTTATACTACTTGTTCCAAATTGTTTGAAATTTTGATCAATCATATCAATTAGGATCCTAGATTCAACAGGTTATTTATCAATCAAGGATCTTATAGATGATTTATCCAAGAGGTTTCTCTCATTGTCTATAATCCCTTAGTAGAAGAATACTAGGAGGTGATGATCTTCCACAGCTTGGTGAGGATATCTTTCACATATGTTTTTGAATATTTCCAAATATTTGTATAGGGTATCTTTGGTATCTTTTCTGAGGGAATAGATCTCCTTTATTATTATGGTTCTTTGAGAGGATGGGAATAATATCCTCATGAAACTTCTATGGAGATCATCTTAGTCATGGATATCTCCATGTTGTAAGTTGTACAATCATTCTTGAGTAGCTACCTCTAGTTAAAAGGGTAATTCCTTCCAATTTACTTATTCATCTACCACTCCACCTGGATTGAAGCTTGAATAGACATATCTAAACTTTTAGATATCTTTATTTTGGCCTTCTCCTACAAGTAAATGAAATTTGGGTAACACAAGAATCATATTGACTCACAATTTAAAAAAAATTGTGATACATGCATGGTCAATTGATTATTTTGATTGGAAAATTGTGGGGAAAAAGGTCCTTTAGGGTATTTTTTAGGTTAATTGTCATGGTTGTTGGCTCAGAATGAGCACTTGATGATTCACTTGAGTCTTATAACTTGATTTGTTTAAATTTATTTTCAAGGTTAAGATCCAGAAGTCTGCCCATCAAAGTCCTATATATCTAGGGTCAATATCTAATATTTCCTCATTAGAGTTCCTAGACATGAAATTTTTAGGTTTTATTAAACACCTACTCCATGGAAATGGTGCCAAGTTTTGATAGAAACCAGTCCTAGGGTGTGGAAAAAGATATTTTTTTTCCCTAAGGGTGTTGTAGTGGGTATAACCTAAGTTATATCCCAAGAGTGGTGTTTTAAATCAAGTTGTCACAAATTAAAAATTAAACTAAAGATCAATAATTTGAATGACTATGTTGAAAGTGACTTTGGTTTGGGAAGAAAAATTTAGATAAAAGTGATTAGGTTTTAGGTTTGGCTTCCCCCTTTTAATGTTTTCATGGTCCTTTTGAAATTTATACTTTTTTTATTAATTAGTTTAATGAATGGATTAACAATAATTTATCCTTGTCCACACTTGATTAAATTTTTATTGATAGTGATAATAATCCTAAAAATACCTTGGTTGGACTATTCTTATTCCATTTTTGAAAGACACAATGGATCTCCCTTAGATCGTCTAGAAAATTCTAAATTAGGAATTGAGTACCATAAGTGATTATATTATCCCACTATGTCTTCCCTAAGAATTTAGAAATTGCTAGGAACTTCTATCTATGACATTGGATCACCCAATTGGTTTGATTCAGTACCAAGAAGAGGTATAATAAAATTATTTAATCAATGAAATTTTAAAGTGTTCAGATTTGAAACAAAACACAATCGTATCCCATTAAAACACTGAATTCATAAATTGAAAACCAATTAATAAACCAAAATAGAGAGAATAGTTTTATAAAACTGAGACTCCAACATTGAAAAGGGACACATCCCCTTTACCCCATCATATAAAGGTTCTACCCCTCTATTAAAAAGGAGATAGTTGGGGTAGATGAGGCAGAATACATAATGAAAGCAGAAAGAAAATAAAGTAGTAAAAATAGAGTCTCTAGTAGTAGTGGGTGTTTTCTCCTTCTATTTCTCTATACCCTTTCATTAGTGGGATTCCTCCTTTTATAGGAAGTGAGTAATGCCTTCAGTTTTATTCAAATCTCCCCTGGATCTTCCTCCCCACTGGAATATATTCATTTAATTCTGAATCTTTAGGATCTATGAGATTCAATGTGTCAATTTGGAAACAACTGAATTTCTTGGATGATTTAAAATCTCTAAGAGGATATGCGCTATGTAATTCCCCTTCCCATAGAACATGCATGGTGTGTATGGAGGGTGTTTGATGTCATGGAAGTATAGTGTGGGGATTGTAAATATGGTAGTGGCAAGGAAGAAGTGCTCGAATGGATGAATAACTTAATGGTTGTGTACATGGAAAGTGTGGTAGCCTATTTTACCAATATTAATTTATCCTTTATAGTGGTTGGATCAGTCGATTTTTCTTCATGGTGGGGATCAAAAGTGTAATCTCGGGGCACAAAAATGGTGAGCATCTGCAGCTTTCATCATACCTCACCCAGCCATCACAATGGTCGGATGAGTCGAGCAGCTCAACTAGGTTGGATGGAAGAAGATAAGATGATCCCATGTTCAGTAGCAGTAGCGGAAGATGTCCCTTCAATAGTGTAAGGTTATCTCGAACTGAGCTCCTTTGGTGGCTTCCGTGGTGGTTTTCTAGTAGTCTGCAGGCAGCGGAGGAAGATAGTGTGGCCGACAATGGGAAACCTCTCAATGGTGGATCATGAGTCGCTATTGGTTCAATGGTGGATCATGAGTCATCGTCGGCTCCAATGGTGGCTCATGAATCACCATTGTATCAATAGTGGATCACAATTTACCATTGGCTCCAACAGTGGATTATGAATTACCATTGTATCAACGATGGCTCCTGAATCAATGTTTCATTGAAACGATGGCCCCTGAGGCACCGTTGGCTCCAATGGTGGTTCACAAGGCACAATTGGCTCCAATGGTGGATCACGAGGTATCATTGGCTAGGCCAATAATGGTGGCTACAAATAGCACAATGGAGTTGAGCAGCGGCATGCTACTTGCTAGTGAGGTAGTTAAAGTGTGGCCGCGGGGCAGTGGAGGCTCCCCCTTATCATTCATCCTTAACAATGGTCATATGAACCTTTAAATATATCATCGAGGTCATTTTGGGTGTAGGAGATGAACCATGGTGTCTGGGTGCTTCAGTAGTGGCGGAATTATTGACCCCCGATCTTCGGGGTGCCAAATTTGGCGGTCCTCGATGATAGAAGTGGTGGAAGATCAAGGAAGAAGGTTACAGCAATGGAGGAGTGCAGTGGCATGGGGTGTTCAAGCAAGGGCGAAGTGGGAGTGGTGTAAATAGGAGTCATTTTTTTATGAAGTGAACAGTAATTACAAGAATTTCATCCCACGTAGAAAATGAAACGCGAGAGTGCGCTGTCTTAAATAACAAGTTGTGGATATCCTAAAGTAATGAAGTCATGCGAGGGTCAGAGAACCCCCACCTTCCATCATGCACCGCCCCATGCTGGTGACGCCTTCCTCCCATAACTTTGTGGGTTTTACCACCATGGGGCAGTACTCTAGGGATATGACCCAACTATAATTTGTGTAGGCTTGATCCCTCTTAGGCCACAGTGTAGCCTTGATTCCCCCATGCTCTGTCGGCTCTAGTGGATCCTCATGATGGGTTTCATTACCTACTGGCCCTTCTGGGATGGTTGTGTGGTTCATGGCCTCTAGTTGAAGGCCTGTTAGATATTGGAAAATGTTTTTATACCTAAAAAATATAAAGCTGTCACAACCTGACCCATACCAGGGCTCGAACCGCAACTACTCCAAGCCCGCCTCCATAGGCCAGGGGCTGGCGACTAGCGCCGAAGGCACAACAAACTCGGGGAAGCCTTTGCCTAAGAACCTATACACACACACGCAACTAACTCAATGAAAAAGTGTAGAGAAAAAAGAATAAAGAAAGCTTCCACACTACTATAAAAAGAGAACCAAACAAAAATGCATAGACCTCTAACCGTACAAGTACAAGAAAAGTAAAGCTGAAAGGGAAAGGGGAAAAAATACACACCCAACTAGAAAAGTTCCACAACCCAGCAACATGTGAAAAAGTAAAACAGATGGAAGAGTCCCACTCCTGAATCCCAAGTTACGACCACCGCACGTGGTCCAAGCACCCCATATCCCAAAACTCCTCTGATGTCACGATCAACCTGTCCGTCATCTGCAAGGGCACACCAGATGCGGGAAAAGCCCAAGTAGGGGTGAGTATAAAAATACTCAGTAGAATTCCCCGAAGGCTCAAGGTAGAAGCAATAGAGGTACTTAAGAGGAGAGCAGCAAGAGAGAACAAGGTACAATAAGAGTGAACAAAAATAGTACAGCTCCACCCAATAATAGATATGATCGCTCAAAGAAACCCAAATAATAGAGTAAGGGGATCTTCATTTCACAGATCACATCAGGTATATGCCCATACATATACCCAGGGCAACCAGATTTACTTGTAACTCAGAACCGTAGTCTAGAGACAAGTCACACAACCACATACCTACGCTAGGGATCCAGTTCGAAGATTTCCACGAATTACTCATTCTGGGAGAACAAACTCCACGAGTCTGATAGCTCTGATGACGTCCGTCCAAGAAGTACTGTTTGTCGGGAAATGTCACGAGAGGTAGTTACACTCATTACAGGAGACACACTCTTGAGTGGGAAGATCAAGATAGATAGAAGCACTCATTATGGGAGGCACACTCCTGAGTGGGAAAGATCATGATACACAGATGAGGATCACTGCCAGGACCATGGCGGATACCGCGACTCATCCGAATTTACCAAATAGGTGATTCACCAGCTAGGTAGAGGATCAATGCCCGGTATAGTTGGTCACGTCGATGCCTGACTCTACCTAGGGTCAGGAATGGATAGAGGATCTCACTCCGGGCCTCTCAGAGGGATGCCGACTCTATCACAGAAAGTTCTGCTAAAGGGATCATACTCCTATAGAAGGAAACGATTCCTGACCTTCAGGGGAACGAGAAGAAGGGGCACTAACCCAAATGAAAGATGTCCAAGATACGGTGGAAAAGAAGATCAATCCATGTACTGAGTAGTACATGACGTGTAGAAAGGTTACACGTCATGTCCTCTGACCCTGGGTATTACCCGTGTACAACGGCCTGTGTCGCAAGGTTGGTCGTGTAAAACGCAACTATACAGCATGTAGAAAGGATCACCCGTCGTGTCAAAGTATTTGGGGTCTGCTCCAGGTATGCTGGTCATGTTCCCGCACACAACCTCAACCCATGTATGTCAACCCGTGAAAATTGGTACATGGGGTGACCCGCGTTACTGGCCTCGCCTGGCCGTGTGGTGGAGTACCGACTCCAAAGATAAGAAAAACATATCAGAGAAAAACGAACCCGCACTCACAAGGTGGGGAGTCCCATCTCTACTGAAGTAGAGGAGTAAGGAATGATTGCACCTTGAGTCATCATGGGAATAGTCATCCTAGCTCTCACTAAAAGAAACACCCTGGTTCTGCTCCTCAGGTTATCTGTGATACCTCAACCGCCACGAAGTTCCACAAGGAAGCAACTAGAAGGACCTCCATGTCATAGGGGTTACAACACGACAGACGGTGCGTCAATCGGATGCTCAGCCTGTAAGTTATAGGCATTTTAATGCCGAGGTCCCGGTTGGATTCATGTATGATCCAACCCAGTCGTACTTCAAACAAAACTGGTTAACCAAATCGGCCACACCGTTGCGATCCATACGAAGAAACACTCGATATGGACTACCCATTTGTCCAAAATGGATAGTCGGTGAAAAGGTTGCATTTCACCATAACACACACGAACCGGGCCTCATGGGGCCTGCGCCTCAACCTCGACTTAAATCTCCAAAACTGGTCTTGAAACATTCGTCTTAATTTCAGGGTCGCAACTTCATAGATGGTTCATTATTCCGACATTGTATGCGAGAGATAAGTCAGATTCAAGACCCTGTAATAATAATATTATTATTATTATTCAGTGTTTCCTGGACCCGAGCCACGAACCAGAATTTAGTATCCAACATTAGACTTGAATCGACCATCTTAAAGATAGGGTCACGTCGTCGCTGATGGCCAGTCAATCAGACGTCACATGCAGGAGTTATGGTGGGTCGAAGATTTAATAATAATATTAAATCTATTATTTTTCGAGTTTTTTGGGTACCCGATCCAAAAACCCAAAAAAATACCTCCAATATTCGACTCAGAATGTTCATCTTGTAATCTGGGTCGCACTGCCGCAGACAGTTCGTGAAACCGAGGTCACACTAAGGAGTTGCGGACAAAAAAGTGTTTTATCAACATAATTAATAATAACAGTATTTTATTTACATTATTATATTATAATAAATTCTTCTTTCCAATCTCATTTGAGATTTACACAAGGGTATCCCTTTTTTTTTGCGCACCGGATTCCACATAGTGCCTCCCACTTATTATATTCATTTTTCTTTTAATTTTTATATTTCAAATCTCATCTCTCTCCAATCTAATTCTCCTCCCCCAATTTCACATTTCATTCTCCTCCAATTTTAGCACCGCCCTCACGATGTAAACCCTATCATCCCTCGACCCTTCAACCACGCATCGTCCCACCGCCCACTAGATGTTCCCCCACTTCCACCTCCGACTAGCAGCATTGCGCGCCTCCAGGGTGTCACGCCGCCGTGCCTCAGGCCAGCCGCTCGACCGCTGTTGTACGTCGCACCGGCTACCTCATCTGGACCTGCACCACGGGATCCTTCTGCCTGCCATACGTTCTTTGATTTAAATTGTAAAAAAGAGGTGAAGGTGGATCCATGATCCTTGGGTCGAGACCTTCACGTCTGTATGTCGCACTCAACAAAACATTGAGATTCCATCATTCTTAATTATTTTGCGATGAAGAATAAGCGAAGAATGCGCGGTCTATGAATAAAAAAGGATCTCGGTTTAAGTTAGGATCGATAGCCGTGTTAGTTTGGCCAACGTTTTTGAGAATCAAGAACATGGGGGATTTTCAATTAAATATTTATCATGCCTCAATAATATCAAATTCAAGATAAACAAGAAGAAAATTAATTCAATTAATTGTTTATCAATCCGCGAATTAATTAATTTAATTCGCATTCATCTTGAGAAATTTAAACTAGGGTAAGGAATCCACAAAGATAAATCCTACCTCAGGTTTGGATTTATTGTTGGATAAAATTGTTTTCATAAATATCCACTCGGTATTGACGAGGATTGCACTTGCACAAAGATGAGAAGAAGATGTTGCGTTCATCGCTCTTCAATTCGCTTGGATCCGAGGCTTCGTTGTTCTTCGTTCGTCGTTCATCAATGAAGACAGGAGGAGAGGAGAGGAAGGGAGGGTTTACCGTTGTTGGCCAAAATGAGTTATAAGGCCAAACCCCTCTAAAAATGAATTTATAACCTCTCACTAGGTTAAAAGAAATAAATTAAATAACTAAATAAATAATTATTTAATTATTTAATTATTCTCTCATGATGGTGCATATTCCAAACACCTGATGCAGAAAAAGGTTATACCTTTCTTAGGGTAAAACCTATGTTCGAATCTCATCGGTGGCCTCAGAAGTTTCATCTGAGTCTCTATTCTAGAGATATTCAGGTTTGATCTATTAAATGAATAAATTAATTATTTAATTTATCCATTTAATACACCGCCAATGAGAGAGGGGTCCGAACATCCCACGCCAACTTATTTTATGTCTCTCCTAGGGGAAACACTACGTTCTGGACCCAACAGTGGTCTTGGATTTCTGATCTGATCAACTGTTTAAGAGATATCCCATTTTCTTTATTTAACCGCGTGTGCATAATATTAAAACACTTAAAATTTTTATAAAATTAATTTCGGGCACACTGGGTCTCGGAATTGCACACCATCTCAGCGCCCAGCTTTGGAAATATGTCAAAGTCTTATTAGGCCAAAAACCAGGTCTATGCAAAACCATTCTAAAAAATTCATCATAATGCATAAAAAATTCTCAATTTCAACTCTTAATTAATTTATTCTTTTTATACCATTTTAATTCCACACTTAAAATTACCCATAATTTAATAAAACATTTCAATTCATGGGAATTTAAATTAAAACCCATTAAAACATTGAAAATATTTTAAAAATATGCATAAAATTTGTATGTGTTGCGTCCTAATATCTAAATTCATCGAAACTCTGCTCTGGTATCAACTATGATAGCCCAAATGTAACCATCCCAGAATTACATGAACTATAAAAAACATTTCATTACATATATTCATATGACCTTTTAGGTTTGGATATTTAGAGAATTTTGAAAAAAAATTAACTAATAAATCCCCCAACTTTCTCAAGTAATGGTCATTTTTTCCTCAACATTAGAAACAATGTAATCCATATTAAGTCTTTAATATCTCCCAAAAATTCTTTACACATGCTCTTTTATTTTAGACATATCATGTGTAATAATATTATTCATAACTTTTGGAAATTTAAACATAAGAAGGGTTAGATAAAATGATTAGTAAGGGAGAATATACAAAGGAAGATAATATAGAATAAACAAGGCATAAATAATATATAAGTAAATGATAATAAAATAATGCCATATAACTAATCACATGAGATTAAAATAAATCCATGGATGAAATGTCAATATAAAAAATTACATGGAAAATAATAATTGAACTCACGGTGAAGGAATAAATAATATAATATTTTTAAAGGTCGTATTACATGACATTACATACCATCAAGCCCTTATTCCAAGACAAATATTTGTTATCAAGACCAAAACCAAGATATCTAAATAAATGAACATGCATAAACCAATTTCGCATGCTAGTTTTTCTCATGAGACATACTACTGCATCGAGGGTTTATTTAAATCCCCACACATCATTAATTATGTCCAATGAATTCATCATATGAAATAATAAATAAACTATAAAATATAAAACCAACATGTATTAGTAATCAATAAACATTCATATTGAAATAAAAAGTATATGGATTATCAATATTTCCCCAATCAATAAATTGAATGGTTCTCTATGTAAACATCTTTCAAAATAACACCATATAGAGTAATGGGTGTTTGGTTAAGTCAATACTTTCCCAAATTAATAAATGGAATTATATGATCATAATCCATCCATATAAATAAGGTTTATGGTTAAAAAACATATATTTTAATGTTCCTTAAGAAACCTCATACATAATCATGGTTAAGTAGACAATAGTTATCCATATAAAAATATTAGATATATAGAGTATTAATATTTCCCTATTAAATATTATAATGTGGCTAACAAGGTGAATATTCAATAATAGTAATATTCAAAATAAAATGTAAAGTACCCTTATCAAAGGAATTATAACAAGGTAGTAGTGAGGTGTACTTTCATGGCATGAGGATATCAGTAAGAAATGATTTATAAAAAAAGTAATTCATGTGTTTTGAATGTAAACACATATAAATATAATTTTAAATAATATTTTATATAATCATAGGGAAAAATAATTCATCTTATAATACTAGAGTTCAAGAATAATCATTATAACTCAAATAAAAAAATTAAGTTATGAAAAATGCTTATAAACAATGTATTTTGACGGAAGAATAATTATAAATGCATTTTATAAGAAAAAAATTTAAATCCAAAAAAAAGAGTAAATAAATCATAATATCATCATAGGGTACAACATACCCAACTTATAAGAATATAATTCAAAAATAAAAATCATAACTTAATGAATTAAAATTGAGTTAACAAAACTCCTTACATCTTGGGTAACACTTGAATCGAAAGATGAATAATGAAAGGAACTTTGTTTGAATTTTTATATCCCATTAATAACATGAAAAATATAGTCTAATATTTTCATGGTAACTAAATCAAAATAAAACCATATAAAAGTAAAAATGATTCCTAAAATATAACATAGCTTAAAGAATCAAAATTGAGGCCAAGAAACCCTTACCTTTATTCTTACTTAGTCAAAAATTCTCTAACATCTTGTATAAGAAAAAGTAATTTCTTAATCACATATTTTATAATATTATTCATAATCATAACCTATTATAACCATCATTTTATAATCATACCAATATATTAGTCAATTATATTTTATTTCCATCATCAAATTAAATTGTTCTAAATTGCTTATTTAGTACTAGTTCTATAATGGTTGTGTCAATTATTATTTATAGATTCAAATTTCATCATTAAGATCTCAATTAGTTAATTTTAATATATGGTTTATAATTATTTATAATTTTTAAATTCCATTTCATAAATATTTTAGTTATGATTCACAACGGTGAAGTCATTGATGAGCTTATTTTGGTAATTGTAATGAAAGAGGGGTGGTTTCTTCAAAAAGGGATAGATATTACTATCACTATTACTAAAAAAATTAACTATTTTCCAATTAGTTTCCAAAATCATCATTAATTAGTTTTCATTTTTATCCCTAATAAAAATTTATATCATTTTCAATGTAGGTAGTTAAACTGACCTAAAACGAACTAATTATAATCTTAGGGTGAGTATAATTAATAAAGTGATTCTCCTAATATAATATCATTATTAAGTAAGTATAACTATATTTTTTAGATTTTACTAAGTTAGTGAATAATATTATAATATTTTTAGACAAATAGAGAAAGGTGGTGGTGAAAAATAGAATACATCACTTTCATGGAGGCGGTAGTCTATATGTACACTTGAGGAACATGTTTGTTTTCTGTATATTAGGAAGAAGATAAGGAATTATTTATAATATCATAATCTTAAAATGTTATAAATATATTATTAATCCTTTAAATATATTTTTAGAACTATTCATGTAATGTGGTGATGAAAAATCAAACACTTCATTCATGGAGGAGGTATTCCGCATGTGTGCATGACGACGTCTTCATTTTTTGAATGGTTTTAGAGGAAGTTAGAAAATTGATATTTCATTTTTTTAATAAAATTTCATAATATTTTTAATTATTATATTTTAATAATTTCATGAATATATTACGTTTGGGTGGGTAAAATAAGGAAATAATTAAGAGATCTCGGTTGAGAATATCACCTCTCACTTTGTATGTTCTCCCTTGAGAAATAATTTAAAGGCTCTTTATCTTGATATTTTCAGAAAATAAATTCTTATAGGATATGTGGATATATTAAAGGAGAGATAGGGGTAGATTTTTGGTCAAGATAATTATTTTTTACCTATGGACAAAGGTGGTGGAAGTAATCTTCCTTTATAAGTGAAGAAAATAACATTTTTGTAAATACCCATTACTTTTTAAATGATGGAATATCACTATTTAAGGCTAAACTGCTCCAAAAGTGGTAAATAATGAATTTTGGGGATGATATATGGGTGATAAACCCTCTAAAATTAATTTTAACACGTTTTTTGAACATGATTCAAGTGTTTCACAACTAGATTTTTTTCATTTTACCATTTTGGTATTCACTTTAGTAACTAATTTTTACCCAAGTAGTTTATATTTAATTAAAAATATAAGGTAACCCATATTACCAAATATTTATGTTATGAACATAATTTTAAGCACCATATAATCTAGTTCAATTTCTAAATAATAAAATAATAGCTTTTAAATTAAAACACTTAATATATAGAGAAAAAAAATTGTAGAAAATATTATTTTTACCATTAAGTGTTCTTAATCATATATAGCATTAATTACCAATTAAATTAGTGATAATATATTTTTATTTATTTTTAAAAATAATATCATATTTATTATATAAAATAGATAAATTTAATTTATAAGATAAATATCACACAATATTAATAAAACAATTCTTTTAAAATAACTCTTCCATCATTATCATGGTCATTAACTTTAATCATAGTAATCATACTTTTATACCTGAAACTAAAATTGAAATTATTAAATAATATGAACACACCGATATTAAATAATAAATACATTTTTTATATTTAATCTCTAAAATTGATGAAAAATAATTTTTAATATAGGCAAATAAAAAAAATTAGAGTAAAATATTACTTAAGTTTCTAAAACGTTAAACATGGTTTTATAAATTAAACATAATATTTTAAAGGAATCAATTTACTCCTTAAATATATTTTTGTTCTAATAAAAAAATTATATTTTCAAGTAATATTTACTTCATGGTAATGTTATAAACATTACAATATTAGTAAAAATGGTATTTTTCACTATTCACATATAAATCAATTATTATAGAAAAATATAAAAAATAATAATTTTAAGATAATTTTAAAATTTTGAATCCAAAAATAAATTTCATTCTATCAAATAAAAATTTATAAATTTATAAATTTTCTTTTTAAATAAAAACATTAAAATTTATAATGAAAATTGTTTTCATAGGAAAATAACTTTTTAAAATATGAAATATCCTTATTCTTATTTACTATCAATTACTAATTAAATTTGTATTAATATTATTCATATAAATAATATATTTTATCCATAATATATTTAGCATCTAAAAATAAAGCACATAAAATAAAATTTTATAAGGGTTTCATTTTAAAGCATAAATCAATATTATTTGTTACTTAGATACACAAATTGAATTTTATTAATGCCTTAGTATTAATAATAACCTTTATTTTTCTTTCTATATATATTTCATAATTTTTTTACCTCCAATTTAATATACCATTTCTATAACTATATTTTAATGGTTATATATTATTCTCCAATTCATTGTGGTTTGGTGTTGCATGTGAACCAAGCTAGTGGACACATTAGGCTTAAAAGGAAGATATAATTTAAAATATTTAGGTGTTACATCGGAGGTTAAGGTAGAGATACCTATGGTGAATCAGTGGTGGCTAAGGAAAATGGTGTATTCCCCAAAAATCTTAAAAGTCATTGGAATCGGTTGATCAGATGGGCCCCACTTTAAAGGGTGGGGTGGAGCCACTTTTACAGTGTGGTTCGGGTTTGATATAATATTTGTTATTTGTAATTAACTCATTGTAATTGTAATATTTTATTATTATATAAAATCAAGAAGTATTAATGTTATCCCATGGATTTAGGAATAAAGTATAAATCCTTTAATTCTCTTTTTTCGTTCCTATTATTCTATTTCTTCTTGAATGTATTGTTTCTAGGAGCTTGTGTTTTCTTGAGTGTGTAAGGATGTCAATATGGTGGAGTGACTTGGGTGAAATTTTGAATTCTAAGTTCTAATACATCAGTATCGTGGGTTTATTCTAGTTTTGTAATTTATATAATTTTTTTCCAATAGTTGAAATTTTTTTGGGTTTTCTTTCATTGATTGGTGGTTTTAAAGTACAATAATATATAGGTTGTTTTACCCATGTCTTTTAACAATAATCATTTTCCCAACTACGCCTTTATAAATTGTAAAGTTGGGATATCATTTTTATTTAGTGTTATATCATCCATATAAAAACCATAAATACTAAATTACTCCCACTAACCCTCTAACACCTCAAAAAATAGTTTAAAAGAATACTATTTTTCATATCTTTCTTAATACGCAACATTGATCTTTAAGCAAATTAAAATATACTGTAAAAATATTAATATTTAAAAGTGATTATTATAAATTATCTATTAAATTGGAGGTATTAATAGTAATAACCACAATATGAAAAAAAAAATATAATGTTTTTATATAATTTATTGATTAATTCATAAGCACTCAATATTCAGTAAATGTCATTTTATTCTTTAAAAATATGTTTTCTTCAAAAAAAATGGTTTTATTGCATTTTTTACGTATATTTTATAATCCATTTCTTCCATTTATAGAAATTTTACTTAAGTAAATTAATATAATTTTTTAAATAATCATGTCAATATTGTCTTGCGGTGATTTTTTGGGATTTTTTTGAAAAGATTTATTTTTATGTGAATAGTGAAAAATACTGATTTTTGTAAAACTGTCATTTATTTTCATTAACTGTTGTAATTTAAAATACAATTATGTTATAAATTTTATTTTTAAGTAACATAAGTCTTATTTAATTATATATAATCTAATTAATCATATAATAATTGACATTATACTTGATTTTTGTATAAGTTCATTTTTAGGCTTAAGAACACATTTTTTTAAAACTATTTTTCATTGAGTTTTATGAGTTTATATTAAAATTTATCTATGAAACTTATAAAAAATTAATCTTTAAAAATTTATTCCATATTTTTAATCAGTGTTTTCAAATTTTTAAAATATATCCCTTTTAATTTTAGTCATTATAAATGGTAATCATAGTAGATTTTTGTCACCTCTATAAGGGTAAAACGGGTAAAATATGATTACAACTATGATATATGGCCTAAAAATATCCCTAATACTTGTATTAATTTTATTTAATAATTTTTTTTGACCATAATCATACAAGGTTCGACAATTTCACAATTTATTACCACTTTCCTTTGATAAGGACCATAATATGATTTTAAGTAAATAATAAAAAAATGTTACTCTCTTTGTTTTAACATCTCTAATATTTTTTCAAAGAGATAAAAAGTGGTTATGCTTATTTATAAACTTTTATTTGAAAATTTAATTAATATTTTTATCATGGTAATTTATTTTTAGTTTTTAGTGATGGAATAGTTATCTTAAATGATTACTCAATGTCAACACAGTGCATGTTCACGTAATAAAAAAATCAAGTAAATGAATTTAAAGACATTAAAAGTAATAAAATTTGGATAAAATATTATATTCCAGGAATTTTATATATAAATAAAACATAATATTTATTTTTTAAAATTTTAGTTTTTAATTTTATTACTATCTTGATTTTATTAAAGTCAAACTAGGTGAATAGCCCCAAAAATGACTTTAATGGTTTATTATGTTAAATAATATTTTATTTAATGATTTAAAATTCATAAAAATCATATATTTGGAAACTTTAATGGGATATGGTCAATAATTTCAATTATTTTCCAATTATGGGTCTTTTTTCCTTTTTTAGTAACTTTCTTGACTCTTATAGAAAAAAAACTTTAATGTCATGGTAATTTTCAAAAGGGTTAATGGGGGTTAAAACTATGAAATAAAAATATCTTAAACTTATCAAAAAATTATTTTATAATATTATTTAAAGTAATAGTAATTCCATATTCTAAATGGGTCAATTTTTTCCACTTGAACATGAAAATTAATTTGTATTAATTTAATAATTTAAGAAATTCCAAAGGTGCCCCGCCCCTCACTTATAAAAAGAAACATCTATCCTCTCTTCCTCAAACATTTTGAGCACTCTATTTTTTCCAATACCTTCCCAAATATCTCTATAAAATCCCTCCCCATGTCCTATAGGTCCTATTATCACCAAAATATCAAACCTATAAGCTTAAGGAGTAGGTTGAAGAAGTTATCTAAGGAGAATCTATAAGTCATAACCGACCCATTTCAAGTTTATTTTTTCTTATACCAACTTAAATTTTTTATTTAACTATGCTCAAATAATAACATCAGTATATTTTATATAATTAAATTTTGTTATGATTATGGTAAAACCATTTTCTATCTATTTTTCTATCCTATGGGGAATGAAAATGTCACTTGTGGGTATGTGTGGATTACCACCTCCATGAAGTGATGTATTTCATTTTTCATCACCATCTCATAAGAATAGTTATTATGATTGATTTAATTAATATATATGATATTAATGACATAATTATCATTATTAAAATATAAATATATCATTTGTTTTCTTATTTTTCCATCCATTGAAAATGATAATGGTGTTCATGCGTAACGGTGGACTCCAACCTCCACAAAGCAATGTGATTCATTTTTCATGTACGTATTTCATGGATGGTTATAAAATTTTATTTAATCTATAAAAATTATAATTATTTCATGATTAATATTCTGGATATTATGTAAAAATTATTCATTTGACCGCAATCAACCTACTGAAGTTGTTTTGGGATTATGAACTCAACATCCTCAAAACAACCTATGTGAACTTAACTAATTAAGTGACTAAATAAATCATGGTAATAAATGAAATAATTGGATAATTATAATTTAATAGAGATTAAAAATTATATTAAGAAATTATAAAAACCATATTTTATTATTCAAGAGTTAAATAATGTATGATGCTAAATGGTATTTAAGGTGATGGGTTTTTTTAACTCAATTTCCTTTCATTGTGTTATAACACTTCTTCATTGACTTTGTTATTACATTATTATGTGTTAATTTATCTATAAATTATTTTATACTTTAAATCTAATTTTTACATATTGATTTATATATTTTTACATAATCAATTCATGTATTAATTGTCACTTCAAATTTTAAGATCGTTGTAAGGGTTTTCATTGTCTCAATTTCTTTTTATTGAGAGATGTTTCATTTCATGCGCCATGATTTATTTATATAGTGTAATTAATATCATAAGAATTAATTTTAACATATCACCTCATGTAATTAATGGTATTTTTAGAGCTATATCATTTTATTTATTTCATTGACTTTTGATTTTAAAGTTACCAAAGCATTAAAGGCTTTATGTTACAATCTCATTTATTTTTGGGATTTTTTATGTTTATGGTTCCTTTGGGGTAAATTGTATTATATTAATTTAATGAACCACATATTTATTATTATAATGTTGTTTTTTTATTTTTAAATTATTTTATTTCATTTTTCTCTCTTTGGTATATAAAATGATCGAGAAAAAGTTTTTATAGAAAATTCAAACCTATTTCCTCTTTTTTCAATGAACGTTTTCTTCCATGTCCATACTCTTCAAAAAAAATTAAGAAAGTTCATACCTATAATTTAAATTTTTTAAAAATATATCATTTTCACTACCTTTTAATTTATTTACAATGGTTTAAAAATGAATCTTTCTAAATATTTTTTGAGTAGGTTGTTTTTGACTTCTAATAAAAGTGTAAAATGAATATTTTATTTTAATATATATGACACGATCATATTTTCCATCCATAATTACTGTTCTTTGATTTAAATCTTCCTTTAAAAGTTTAAATAGTTATTTTCAAAGAAAAAAAATTTATCAATATTTTTTAATTTTGGTTTTTAAAGGAAAAAAAGGGTATTTTTTCCTTTTTTAAAGGGAAGGTTTTCAATATTATTTTAACGGTATTTTCATATATGTAAATATAATTTAATAATTCCTCTACTTAATTGGTAATTTGATCTTATGATACCATCCATATTCTTTATATGGATGGCTTATGTCAATTTTTTTTAAAGATATTATCATGAAATTTATTTATTTTCCATGTGTAAATCAAGCTATAAAGGAATATAAATTGTATTTCAAATTTTGATGATGAAAATGATAGATTATATGAATTATAATAAAGTACCATACTATTAAATTATTTATAATGATGAATGATCCAAATATACCTCATGATAATTGGTGATCCTAATGCAGTTTATACGATGGGTGAGCCCGATATAGCTCTCTAATGCATTGAGTAATTTTCTTTGTTTTCAAAGGAAAGAAGTAGGGAGTTAATTGGAGAAGTTTCTACAATGGATTTAACTAGGATCCAGTTATATATATCATGAGTGAACACAATTTGTGAATATAATACTCTGATATGCATACAAGTGTTTCAATTTTATTTTTATGGGTTTTAAATGTTCTTTTGAGAAAATGGGGTTTTTATATATAAATATAATTTATTTTATATTCTAAAATAATATTGTAAAAATGGTAAACATTTTATGATTTTTTTATGTTTTTCACTACACTGATGGATTTAATTCCTTTAAATCCCTTACTGGGCTTTATTTTTCTCATCCCAAATTTTTAAATGTTTTTTAGAGGTCTTAAGTATGAGTAGGAATTGTTATAAATTGTAGATCTGAATAAATAAAATTTTTCTTAAATGAAGAAAGTGTGTCATGAATGAAATAAAAGTATAAACCTAAGAATACTATTTTTGTGGAAAAAATTGACATTGTGTTACAGTATTCCCTAAGTATTGTAATCACTTTCCGAATTTTTAAAAATTCTAAACCCAAAATATCATGAGAATTTAAGAAGAGTTTAATCCTTATCATAAATAATATAATTATGGGTTGATTAAGGTGTGTGTTATTATAAACCTACTTATATAAAAAAAACTTCATTTTCATTCTTAATGAAACTAAAATCTTTGATTGTACCCTCAAACTAGATGTTCCAACTCCAATAATTTTCTTTTAATCCATAAATAGACTTTTGAAACTTGTAAACCTTGGAAATATCACTTCAAACTTCAAAAACTTTAGGTTGTATAATATAAATTTCCTTGACTAAATCGTCATTAATGAAATAAATTCTAACATCCATATGATATATCTTATAATTATAATGATTTGTTATGGTAAAAAATATTTGAATGGACTTTATCATCTAAACTAGTGAAAATGTATCTTCATAGTTAATACCATGAATTTTTTAAACCCTTTTAACACCAATAATTCTTTATAGGTAGACACTCTACCATCCATATTAGTTTCCTTATTAAAAAGCCACTTGAACTATATATATCTCACCCCTTCATGTGCATCCACAAAGCTTCCAATTTGGTAAGTGTACATAAAGTCTATCACAGATATCATGTATTCTAACTATTTTTTAAAATCAATGATATAGATGGTTTATAAATAGTTAATAGGTTTAGTATATATGAACATTACTTTATAATCATTTACTATAAGAAATCTACAAATATATAGGTCTTAAATAATCCTACCAAACCTTCAATATTCTTTTTTAACCTGATCCGATTATGTTTTCACACTCCCTTTTAGAACCGTCTCACTTTCTATCTCGCGAAAATTCTAGTTTATTAGTCCTAAACTCCTCTAAGTTCAACTTTACTCCCACTAACACCATGATTGTGGTATAAATTGATTAAATAATGAAATTATATTTTTCAAGTAAGTATATATTTCTTGTGTTTATAATCTATATGGTAAAGAATTCTCCAACTTTAGGAAAAGGATCCATAAAATTGTGGTGGTTCCAATCAAAGAAGATACATCCACCAGCTAGTTGAGGATGATCTCTAAACTATCTATCTATGGAAATTAAAAACACAAACCCTCTTTGTAATGACCCAGAATTTTTGAATGGTAATCATTTCTTTAAAATGTGTGTTACATTATATTATTCACAACAAATCCATATATTTTTTAATGAAGTTAATATAAAGGTAAATGTGACCATATGGATTCGACCGTTATATGAAGTTGTTCAATTTTTATTATTTTTCAATATGACCATTGTTAATTATCCTCTGGAAAATAATTTTAACATTATTTTTAGTGTTTATAAGTAAAATTTTGAAAAGTAAAATTGATATCAAAAGAGGAGTCTTTGGTCTCAACCAGTAGAGTCGCTCTATTTGAATTCCATCTATAGGAACTTGGGAGGGTGGTATCATCACTGGGGTTTTCCCTTGACCAATATCAATCTTTGCTTCATTGAATCTTGAATGAAATAGTCTATAGGAGAAGTTCAAGTTAGTAGAGATTACCACTCGGTTGATGTTAGTCGAGGCACCCTAAGAAATGACCATCATTGCACACCTTACTCTTATGGTATATCCAGGTGTAATAATAAGTTATGTGTTGAGGCCCTATTTACTTAAATTTTAATTTCATTATATAGATAAAATTTTTGTTCCATAATTTCCATTTTAAGAATAGTTTTTCTTAATAAAATTGAGATAGAATTTGATAAATTGATTTTTCGAATATAGATTGTACTTTTCAAAAAAGAAATAATTATTATAATAAACTAAGTTATTATGAATAATTTTCATTTTAATGAAATATTATGATTAAAACGCTCTTATTTAAAAATAAATGATAAAATAAATTTATTTTTTTCAAGTGTTAGAAATTTTACTATGCATTTTCAATCCGCTTGTTTTTTAATAAATAAAGATTTTTATATTTAAAAGTAAATATTACAAAATATAAAGAATTATTATGAGAAAATAAATATTATTTTTGAAATTATCACATCAAAATTAGGTTAGGTTGAATTTATGATAATTTTCTAAAATTCTTTATTTTTCATCAATAGTAAAAATACAGTTTTTATTTTTCGGTATGTTAATGACAATATTATTTTTTCATAATGATGTAATAAATAATTAACCAAAATACACATCATAAAATATGTTATTTTATTAATATAAAGTATTTTAATAGATTTTAATCAATTCCCAAATATATAATTTACTTTCTAAATTCTAAAATGGAAACTTTAACTTTAAAAATGTTATTTTGTAAAACCTTGAATTTTCCTTGACAAAATAAGTAATATAAAATAATAGTAGACTATTTTGGATTAAAATAACATAAAAGGTGTCCCAAGTTTCTAATACTATGGTAAAATACCATGGAAAATCCCATGGTTTTTCATTTACCACTACCTGGGTTATCAAGGCCTATATTTGGAAACTAATAAACAAATCCTGCACTTTTGCTATAAATACCCACCCATTTATTCATTTACTTTCACTAAAAATTTATCCTATATGAATATGTGATAGTTTTACCTCCCAAATATTCCCCCAAATGATTACTCAATCCCCAAGGTATCAATCCTCAAGTTTTAGGTGTTACTCTTCAAGGCAAGGGAAATATCCTTCTTTTATTTTCGATTCAAGAACCTCTTTTTGTTTATGTATTCTGAATTTTATGGTCACTCCTTATTATTATTTTTTTATTAATTAAATTACTATAAAAATATTTTTTATAAATGGGATACCTTTGTATCCTCTATTTTTTACTCTTTTCTAAAACCATGTTGTATACCTGTTATACTGTTGATTTTACTCCTCAAAATTTATCTCTTCTCCTCAAGAAATTCCCTTTTATTTTCATTTTGTGAATACCCAAACCTCTTTATCTTTAAAATGCATTTACCAAGATGTAAAAATTATTTTATTCTGGTATTGACATGCATAAAACCATCATTCCCTTTCTGTGGGTTATAAATGACATAATGATCATGTTTTTAAATCACTTTTGAAATGTCGTGATTTTGATATGAAACATATTTTATTTTATTCTCAATGGGTTATTTATGAAATGATTTATTATGATATATGTGGATCACATGAAAATTAATACATATAAATGGTTCACCCTGATAGTGCTCTAATGCATTGGGTAAAGAATTTAATCTCTAGATATGACATATTTCACGATACCTTGGTGAACAACTTTGGTATTTTTTTATGACACCTTAGTGATAAACCTTGGTGATATACTTATGAATATATCATTTAAATATTTTAACCACATTTAAAAGTTATAAAGATATGTATTGACCCTTCCTTAGTGTTTTCTAATATATCCGGGGAACTCATGTATGATTATTCAATTGTTTGCAGTAATTAGAGCATGAAGCTCAAAAAATAGAGGTTTGTAAACACTCTTGCGAAATCCCCAGTCGCATTATACTATTCTTACACAAAATTGATTTCCCAATATTAAATCTTGGATATATTCTAACTTAATCATATGTTATATTTTTTTGTAGGTACTTAGTATTGGTCACCCATAGTTACATTTCTTACATAGTGAAACAAGTCTCAAAGGTAATAAAACGCATTGATCAGCCTGACTATGTTAATCATTCATAGGGTGAACTTAATGTTATGTGGGTTTTGAAATTAATAATTTAATATGGAACAACAGGAAATTTATAGTGTTTAATCATGCATAACTCCTTTTTTAGGAATTATTCTGACGCAATGCTTGGATCAGATGAATGATTCTTAAGTTGTTCAACATACTCATAGTTGATCCACATATAGTGACTGGGGGAACAAGTTTATTCTGATGTGAGCACTTGGTCATGAATTTAATCACACATAGCCATTATATTTTCTCGAGTGAATCTGACACAGAATTGAATAAATGAATAAAAATCCTATTTTAAATCAAGACCATTCACATTAAATTATAGAATAAAGTTTTTTCATTAAAACCATAATTAGTAAATTTTAAAATTAATCTCAAAAACGCCATATAAAATAAAACATTTATTATTTTCACTATTCTAATAATTAAAATATATTAACTAAAATAAGATTTATATTTTTTTAATTATACACATTTATCACCCCTACACTTAAAGTTATACATTGTCCTCATGAAATTACTCATAACAAAGACTTTATTAAGAATTAATTTAATCTCATGCTCAAACCTTTTTTCATTTAATGTTGTTCATTAAAGATTTAATTTGATCTCATTGTTAACATTTAAGAACATATTCAAATCCCTCTTATTCAAGCTTGTCACCCTACTACCTAATTTCAAAATAATGATTCATCAATATGAAATTAATCAAAAAATTTATTCTCTATTTGTTCATCTCAGTTCTATATTCATCTTTCCTTCTATCTCTCTTCACATCAAGAACTCATTCACATTTATTTTTTTACAATCCATGCATGTGCAATTGCACTTATTGGGTAGGGATAATATAGAACTGGTAATTCCAAACATGCCTTGAGACTATTTTTGAAATTTGAGGCATGGAAACAAGGTTTGAATAACCAAATCAAAAATTTTACAACTCTTTATTAATAGCTTTTTTATGTAAAATACTACAATTCAAATGATTTTATAAAATTTATTATTCATTAATGAATCTTTAAATGTTAGTTTTTTTTAACAAGTGAGTCGCCCAAATTTGAGTTTGATATTATGCATATTGAATTATCATCCACTTAAATTTTATTTAGTTGAGATTCAATGCTACAATTTTAAAACTGAGATTGATTTTAAAATGGACATTAAAGAAAAAAATGGATTTCATGTCAGTTTTTAAAACAATCGCTAAATGTGTTTTTTAGAATCGTTTTCTGTAAAAACTACCACTAAATCGTATTTTAAAATTGTTTAGAATCATTTTAATTTGTTTTTGGGGGAAGTTTATAAAAAATGTCACGAATTAATGATGTTTTTTTAAAATAATGCTAAATTAATGGAAAAATATAGTAAATTTTACAAATTTAATTATGATTTACCGTTAACAATTAATAATTATTATTTATAATCGTTTACTTTTTATTAATTTCAATTTTAATTAATTTGAATGTGTTAATTATTAAATATTTATAAATATTAGTTAGTAATTATTTGAAACTTAAATTAATTCTTGGATAAGTTAAAAATCAAACTTGATCATCTAATGAAAACAACTTTTGGTTCGGTTGTCCATTTTAACTCTACAACCAGTCAAATTGAAAATTATGAAATGAGCTACAACGACATTATATAATAATTTTGTAATAATTAATAGAATAAAAAATATTATAGTTTTAAAAGAAGTTTAAAATCAAAGTTGAACTTTAAATGACACTTTTGATCTGAGTGTCTGTTTGGGCACTACCACATATCAAATCAAATCTTGCGATGAAATATACGATGTATTAACCTAAGATATTTCTTGGTCACTATTTTTCGAGGTCAAAAATGTCTGAAAGGCCTCTAAAACTGAATTTTTGGTTTGGATACCATGATTTTTTAACATTCAATGAAATTTCAACTTCATTTAAGAGCGTCTTCATATACTTGTTGGGTTATCTATGATTTTTTCCATGGATTTACATTCCTATTGATTTGATGGTATTTAAATTGTTATGGTTTTCTCTCTTTTGGTGATTTAGTATCTGTTGTGTGTGTGTATGTGTGTTTATATATATTTTTTGAATATTTATTTATAATTTATATATATTTATCAATATTTATTTAAAATTTTATATAATTGTATTTGTGCATGAATATTTATATGTATTTATGAATATTTGTCTATATTTATATACATCTGTAAATATTTATACTTAGTTATGTTTATATATTTTTATATCATATATGGGTCTATATATAGATATTTATATTTACTTATGTTTATATATATATATATAATTATTTACATGTTTACATTTATGTATAGTTAAGTAACATAAATGTGTGTTTATATATATTTATATAAATTTCATTATATATATACATATGTATATTTATATTTATATATATTTATATTCAATTTTTATTTATTATTTATTACTTATTGTTTATTATTTATTATTTGTTCATTTATTATTTATTATTTATTTTTATTATTTGTTATTCTATTATTTATTTATTACTTATTTACTATATATTAATTTATTACTTATTAAAAAAATATTTTGAAATTATTATTTAATATTTATTAAATATTTATTACATACTATTACATAATATTTATAATTCATCATTAATTTATTATTTAATATTAATTTATTTATTATTTATTATTTATTATTAATTTATAATTGACGTATTTTTTATCATTTATTTATTATTTTTTATTATTCATTATTTACTTATTATTTAATATTTAATATTTAATATTTATTGATTTACATTATTATTTTATAATTTTATTTATTATATATCTATTAATTATTTATTATATATTTATTATTTATATATTTATTATTAATTTATTTTTATTTTAATATTATTTTATTATTAATTTATTATTAACTTATTGTTTATTATCTATTATTTAATAATTTATTATTTATTTATCACATATTAATTTATTCATTTTAGTAATTTATTATTTGTTAAGTATTTATTCATTACCCATTTGTTATTTATTTATTACTTATTGATCACTAATTATTATATATTATTTATTATTTATTATTTATTATTTATTCATTTGATATTTATTAAAGTATTATTTATTTATTATTATTATTCCATTATTTATTTATTACTAATTTAATATATATTAATTTATTATTTATTATTAAATTATTGATAAATTATTATTTAATATTTATTTTCTATTTATTATATAGTATTACATTTTATTTATAATTTATTATTATTTTATTATTAATTATTAATTAATTATTATTTATTATTAATTTATAAAATAATTATTATTTATTATTAATTTATAATTGATGTATTATTTATTATTTATTTTCTATTTATTGATTATTTATTCATTACTTATTTATTATTATTATTTATTTATTTATTATTTATTTATTTATTTATTGATAATTTATTATTTATTTATTACTTATTACTTATTAATTATTATTATTTATTATTATTTATTATCTATTTATTAATTTTCTATTTATTAACATATTATTTTTTTGTTTATTAATCATATGTTTTTAATTTATTAATCATTTTTTTGTTATTTATTAATCATTTGTTTGTTAATTATTAATTATTAATTATTAATTATTAATTATGTAGTTTGTATTTATTTGTTATGTATTATTTTTTTATTTTCTTTTACTAATTATTATTCTTTAATGTTATTATTTTTTTATCTATATTTATATAAGTATATGAAATTCTATTTTCTCATAACATGAAGAGCTTGTGGGAGTGATAAAGAAATTGCGGAATAACTAAGAGGTAAGAGGTTCAAATCTAACCAGACACATATATATGCTAAATTTCTACATGGCATATATGACATATGCATGCATGCATGACATGTGTATGAAAATAATAAATAAAAACAATAAATTATAAATTATATAAATAAAAAATAAAAAAAATAAAAAACCAAGATAAAACTGCCACAAAATGGTTTAGTAGTAGTTTAAACTACAACAAAATGCAAAAAAATCCATCGTTAATAGACAAAAGTTGGGAAGTGACAAAAACAAGTGAAAAGGAAAACATAAAGAGAAAGGAGAACATGATTAACTGGATTCACTCAAGTGGGAAAAACACAAAACACATGTTATCAGAGGAAAACATAAAAATAAAGGAAAACAAGCAAACTATTGTCCCCTCCCTCATACTTATTCATGTCACTAGCCTATGTGATTTAAGAAATGAATTTTTCAAAGAAAAATATACAAAAGTAGGGAAGTGGGAATAATAAGTGAAAATGAAATAGACAACTGGGAAAAGGATGTGGAAAACTTTATTTATTCCAAATGATCTCCAATTAAATCCACCAGCATTTTTATAACTTAAAACCCTATAAAGGAAAAAATAAAACAAATGATAATTTTATTAAATTGAAAATAAGTATAAAAATAAATTGATTATGGAGAAAAAAACTTGCGTTATCTCACCCAAGAGTATGGCATCCTGCATTTTTATTACATAAACTTTTTATTGCATTGTATAAAACATATGATCTTTTAAAGTTTAGTTTCTTGGAAACAAGGTACATAATACATGAAAACTTAAAACATTCTTCTAAACAACATTAAATGCTTATTCATTGTTTCATCCTAAATAATTTTACTACATCTCATAACCTGGGGACATACATAAAAGGAAATGGTGAGCATAAGGCCTAGTAAGGGAATAAGTAAGGGAAACAGTTTACAAGTGATCTTGAAGAATATCAATAAGAACATGAGTAATATCATTATGGATTGAGTCATATCATAATAAAAATAACATAAATTATAACTTGAAAATGTGGCTAGAACATTTAAATGAGACGTTTATAAGCATATCACCAAGGTTTGTCACTAAGATGTCATAAAAATTACCAAGGTATTGTAAAATATGCCATCTCTAGAGATTAAATTCTGTACCCAATGAATTGGAGCACTATCAAGGTGAACCCTTCATATGTATTAATTTTCAGGTCATCCACATATATCAAAATAAATCATTTCATAAATAATTTGTGGTGAATAAAAGAAAATGGGTTTCATATCAAAATCATGGTGTTTCAAATGTTCTTTAAAAACATAATCATTATTTCATTTATAAACCACATAAAGAGAATTTGTGTTTTATGTATGTCAATGGTATAATCAAATAAATTTTTTTTAAATCTTGTTAAATACCCCTCAAAAAGAAAGAGGTTTTTTTATTCAAAAAAAAATAAAATAAAAGAGAATTTCTTGAGGAGAAGAGATAAATTTTGAGAAGTAAAATCGGCAGCATAATGGGTATACAATGTGGTTCTAGAAAAGAGTAAAAAAGAGAGGGTACGTGAGTCTCCCATTGATAAAAAATAATTTGGAAGTAAAAGAATGAATAAAAATGAAATAATAGATATTTACCATAACATTCATAAGGAATAAACAAAAAAAGGTTCATGAATTGAAAAGAAAAGAAGGATATTTCACTTACTCTGAAGATTAACTTCTAAAACATGAGTATTGGGACCTTGGTGGCTTGTGGAAACCTTGGGAGGAATCCTTGGAAGGTAAAACTATCATATATTCATGGATGATGAATTTTGAGTGAATTTAAATGGATAAATGGATGGGTATTTATATCAAAAGTGGAGGATTTTTTTGTTAGTTTACAAATATAGGCATTGGAAACCTAGGTAGTGGTAAATGAAACACTATGGGATTTCCTATGGTATTTTCCCATGGTATTGGACACTTGGGACACCTTTTATGTTATTTTAATCCAAAAGAGTCAAAAATAAATTTATATTACTTATTTTGGAAAATTAAATTAAATTTTTTACCAAATAACATTTTTAAAGTTATGGTTTTCATTTTAGAATTTGGAAAGTAAATTATATATTTAGAAATTGAATAAAAACTATTAAAATACTTGATATTAATAAAATAAAATATTTTAAGTTTTGGATTGTGGTTAATTAGTTATTACATTATTATGACATAATTATGATTTCAATAACATACCGAAAAACTGAAACTGCATTTTTACTATTCACAACAAATAAAGTATTTTAGAAAATTATCATAAATTCCCCCAAACCTAATTTTGACATTGTAATTTAAAAAATTAAATTTATTTTATCATAATAATTCTCTAAATATGGTAATTTTAACTTTTAAATATAAAAACCTTATTTATTAACAATAATAGCAGATTGAAAATGCATAGTAAAATTTCTAACACTTGAAAAAAAAAATTTATTCATTTATTTTTAAATAAGAGTGTCTTAATCATGCTATTTTATTAAAATAAATATTACTCATAATACCTTATTTTATTATAATAATTATTTCTTTTATAAAAAGTATAATCTCTATCAAAAAAATCAATTTATCAAATTTTATCTCAATTTTATTAAGAAAAACTATTATTAAAAAGAAAATGATGGAAAAAAAATTTTATTTATAAAAAGGAATTAAACTTTTAGTAACTGGGGCCTCAAAACATAACCCCTTATTACACCTGCATACACCTTAAGAGTAAGGTGTGCAATGGTGGTAGTTTTGTGGGGTGTCTCAGCTAACATCGACCGAGTGGTAATCTTCACTAACTTGAACTTCTCTCGTAGGTGATTTCATTCAAGTTTCACTTATTAAAGCTCAGATTGGGATTTCGCAAGGGAAAACCCCAGTGATGATACCTCCATCCTAAGTTTCAACATATGAGCTTTAAATGGAATGACTCTACTGGTTGAGGTCATCGACTCTTCGTTCTGTATCATTTTTCCTTTGTCAAAATTTTACTTATAAACTCTAATGTTAACTTTAAAATTATTATCAAGAGTATAGTTCCCAATGGTCATATTGACCAACAGTCATAATTGATCAATGGTCATATAATGGTTGAATCCACATGGCCACATTTCCCTTTATATTCACTTCATTAAAAAAAGAGATATGGTTTTTTTGTGAATAATATAATATAACACATATTTTTTGGAAAAATTATCATTAAAAAAGCCTAGGTCATTACATTCTTCCCCCCTTAAGAAATTTCATCCCAATATTTTCAACTCATTCTCTTTGTTAAGAAAATGTATAGGTACTTCTTCCTCATTATCTCATCTGGTTCTCATGTCACTTCTTCATATTTATAGTTCCTCAACAATACTTTGACGAGGTGGATTGTCTTGTTGCGTAGAAACTTGTCTCTACGATCCAGGATCTCCACCTACTGCTCCTCGTAAGAGAGTTCGTGTTCCAATTGTACGACCTTAGGATTTAGTACGTGTGAAGGGTTAGTTATGTACTTCATTAAGATAGAAACATGGAATACATCAAAAACTTGAGCTAGATTTGCTGGAAGTGCTAGCCGATAGGCCACTACTCTTATACATTCAATGATTCCATAGTGTCCAATATACCTGGGGATAATCTTCCCCCTCTTCTTAAACCACATGACTCTCTTCCAATGTTATATTCAAAGGAAAACTTTATCTCCAACACTAAACTCCAAGTCCCTTAGATGGTTGTTAGTATAGATCTTCTGCCGACTCTAAGTATCCTTTATGTGTTTTTGGATGTAATAAAACTTTTTTATCATCTCTTTCACAAGATCAAGCCCAATAAACTTTCTCTCAAAAACTTCATCCCAACAAGTATGATTTCTACATCACTTCCCATATAGATCTTCATAGGGTGCCATTTGAATACTCAAATGGAATTTTTTATTGTATGAGAACTCAACTAATGATAAATGTTGATCCCATCCACCATTAAATTCTATTGATAATTTTCTTAGCATGTCCTTGAGTGTCTGAATAGTTCTTTCAGATTGTCCATTAGTTTGGGGGTGATAGGTTGCACTAGAATTTAATTTTGTACTTAGATCATGTTGAATACTTCTCTATAATTTTTATGTGAACCTTATATTATGATCAGATATGATTGAGAGTGGTACCTCTTGTACCCTTACCACTTCCTTCACGTATATCTTGTCAAGTTTTTCAAGAGATAAATCTTCCTGAATATCCATGAAAAGGGCAGTCTTGGTGAGTCGATACAATATAATCCAAATGAAATTTTTTCTGTTTGATGTTTTTGAGAGACTATTGACAAAGCCCATAGTGATATTGTCCCACTTTCATATTGATATGGGTAGTGGTTGTAATACCCCTTTAGAAAGTTTTCTCACTGCCTTCACTTGTTGACACATCAAGCACCTTTTAGTGTAGTTGTCAATCTCCCTTTTCATGTTATCCCACCAACAATGATCATAAAATTCCCAATACATTTTAATACTTCCAAGATGTAAATAGAATGTAGTGATATGATCTTATTCCATCATATGCTTCTTTATTTCTAGAATATATGGAACACATATCCTTGTAGGAAATTTTAGTACACCTTCTTGGTCAATAATGAACTTAGGAAGCTTCTCATTCTTCACATCCTCTATCTTATTCTTTAATAAAGGGTATTCTCTTTGAGATTTATTAATATTCTCTAATAATGATAGTTGAGAAATAATTTGGTATAGGGCTGATGATATCCCTTACCTTACAATTCCCATGTTCAGTTTTACTAGGCCTTTGATCAAAGGATCTCCTTAAATCCTCATCATTACCAACACAACAGGGTCATTCCTACTTAATGCATCAGCGACTTTGTTTTATCTTATAGAATGATAATGAATTGAACAATAATAGAATTTAATAAGTTCTAATTATCTCCTCTCTCTCATGTTCAATTACTTTTGTGTGAAAATATACTTCAAACTTTGGTGGTCTATGTAAATATCACATTTCTCCCCATAAAAATAGTGTCACCATATCTTCAAAGAAAAAAACCATGGTTAGCTCTAGGTCATGTTTAGGATAATTCTTCTCATGAGGATTCAACTATAGACATGTATAAGAAATCACCTTGTCATTTTTCATGAGGATGAACCTAATCCCTTTTAGATATGTATCACTAAAAAATAATGAATCTTTCTCTGATAGAGGGTAGAGTTAACACAAGTGTAGTAACACTACTAAAAATAAGGCTTTTAAAAGTGCTAGAAACCACTTTTAATAGTGCTAGAAATGCACTATTAATTGCGGTGAAGATAAAGGAGGGGTCCCATTTAATAGCACTAAAAAAGTACTGATAAAGGGGGCCCTTTATCCACGCTAAAAAAACACTGATAAAGGTCCCCCTTTATCAGTAATTTTTTTAGCCTGGATAAAGGGCCACCTTTATCACTACTATTTTGAGTTGTGATAAAATGGTCCTTTATCAGTGCTCAAAATAGCACTGATAAAGACCTAGTTTCCTACGATGTTCTATTTATTTAATAGCACACCCATCACCTGCACATCTATATAAAATATCACCTGCACACGAACAAATCACAGCAGAATGAAACATCGCATAGAAGAGTTTCGAAAACAATTATATATACATTTACTTGAAATCGTGAATACAAAAAAAACATTTTTATATACATTTAAAACAATGTTTTATATGGTTAAAATTACAATTATCCAACAAATAGTTAAAAATATTAATGTTTCATCCTTTGGCATCTGTGATCCCCTCTCAAAAATTGTCGTCCACAGTTTTAGTTGTCAAACAAAACATCTAAACTCAATAAAACAATTTCACCTATATAAGAAAAAATATTATGTTAGTAATACAATAATGATGTAAATTAAACATTAATATGAAATAATAGATTAATAAAATGTCAATTTTTAATAAAAAAGACACATTTGGAGTTATAACGGTCACATCATGAATTGTATTGAGGTGTGGTTGATTCTTACACATCAAAAATGAGTCATTGATCATTGTTTTAAAATATTAAAACAATCTGAATGGGTTTTCTCAGTTTTGAGTATGTCACTTGTTCTTTTACTGAAATTAATATCAAATTTAAATGATACATTTGGATTTATATCAGTCACATCGTTCCTTCGATTGAGGTTTGGTTGATTCCTACACATCAAAAATGACTGATGGATCATTTTCCTAAAGTATCAAAACAATTCAAATGTGTTTTCTTGTTTTTCTGTATGTCACTTGTATTTTTTTCTAAAATTAAAGTCAATTCTAAATAAAAAGAGACACTTTGAGTCATACCAGTCACATTTTTCATTTAATTGAGGTGATATTGATTCCTACGTGTCACAATTGACTCATGTATTGTTTTCTTAAAGTATCAAAACAATCTGAATGTGTTTGATAAGTTTGTAGTATGCCAGTTGTGTTTTTTTACTAAAATGTCATTTCAAACAGGAAACACGCATTCTGAGTCATACTGATCGCATCGTGCATTGGTTTGATATGATACTGCTTCATACACTTCAAAAATAACTTATGAATCATTATCCTAAATTATGAATACATTTGGAGTCGGTTTTCTTGGTTTTCAGTGAGTGGCACATTTTGAGCTAAAGTGTCAATTTTAAACTAATAAAAGACACTTTTATCCATACTAGTCACACTGTGAATAATATTGAGGTGAGATTTATTCTTACACGTCACAAATGATTGATGGATAATTTTCCTAAAGTATCAAAATAATCCAAATGTGATTTCTTGGTTTTCAGTATTTCACTTGTGTTTTTTTCTAAAATTAATGTCATTTTTAAATAAAAAGAGACACTTTGAGTCATATCAATCACATTGTGCATTAAATTTAGTTTTGTTTGATTCTTATATGTCACAAATGACTTATGGGTGGTTTTCATAAAGTATCAAAACAATCCGAATGTTTTTTCTCAGTTTTTAGTATGCCAGTTGTGTTTTTTTACTAAAATGTCATTTCAAACTGGAAACACACATTTTGACTCATACCAGTCACATCATGTGTTGGTTTGATATGACATTGTTTCATACACGTCACAAAGAACTTATGAATCATCGTCCTTGATTATGAAAACAATTAGAGTGGGTTTTCTTGATTTTCAATGAGTGACATGTTTTGAGCTAAAATGTCAATTTTAAACTGACAATAGATACTTTTAGCCATACCAATCACATTGTGTGTCTAATTGAGTTGTGGTTGATTCTTACATGTCAAAAATTACTCATGGATAATTTTCCTAAAGTATCAAAACAATATGAATGTGTTTGCTCAGTTTCCAGAATGAAACTTGTGTTTTTTTCTAAAATTAATATCAATTCTAAATAAAAAGAGACACTTTCAGTCACACCAGTCACATTGTGCATTGAATTAAGGTTTGGTCGATTCCTAAATGTCAAAAATAACTTATGGATCATTTTCCTAAAGTATCAAAACAATATTAATGTGTTTGATCAGTTTTTAGTATGTCAATTGTGTTTTTCTACTAAAATGTCATTTTAAACTGGAAACATGCGTTTTGAGTCATACCAGTTGCATCGTGTGTTGGTTTTATATGAGACTACTTCATACACATCACAAAGAAAATATTAATATTTATCCTAAATTATGAAGACAATTAGAGTGGGTTTTCTTGGTTTTCAGTGAGTGACACGTTTTGAGATAAAATATTAATTTTAAATTGATAACAGACACTTTTAGCCATACCGGTCAAACCATGCATCAGATTTATGTGTGGTTGATTCATACACGTCTAAAATGACTCATGGATTGTTTTCCTAAAGTATCAAAACAATAAAAATGTGTTTGATCTATTTTTAGTAATTCACTTGTGTTTTTTTCTAAAATTAATGTCAATTTTAAATAAAAAGAGACACTTTGAGTCACACAAGTCACATTGTGAATTGAATTGAAGTGTGATCAACTCCTACAGGTCAAAAATTACTTATGGACCATTTACATAAAGTATAAAAATAATCGGAATGTGTTTTCTTAGTTTTCATTATTTCACTTGTTCTTTTTACTAAAAATAATGTTAATTTTAAATAAAAAGAGACACTTTGAGTCATATCGATTACATCGTGTATCGTATTGAAGTTAGGTTGATTCCTACACATTTCAGCCATGTCCAACCTAGCCTTGATTCCATCCTTTTTTTTCTGGGTGCATTTAGCAACCTGCTAATGACATTATCACATACATTTTTTTCATCATGAATAACATCAAGAAAATGTCTAATATAGATACAATTCCAATATGGTAATAAAAAACTGATCTCTTTTTTCAATTGGTTTTCATAAGGTTTTTAAAAAATATTTTACCAAAATTAGTGTCTACAGCTTTTAATTTCTCAAACAATTGATCACCTTTTAGTAGAGACGGTCTTGTATGTTCTTCTGAACTTTCATCGAATGATGTCGTCCAATATTGGTACTTATGCCATCGGGGTAGAAATATTCGATGTCCTAGAAACACAGTTCTTGAGGACTGTTTAAACCTAATTGAATTTATACCTTATTCACAAATGAGACACCCTTTAATTCCTTTAATGTTATATCCTGAAAAATTTCCATAAGCAAGAAATTCATTTATCATCTCGTACAACATGGATCTCAAAGTGAAATATTCATTTTTGTAAGCATCATATAACGTACACCTGAATCCCACAATAATTTCAAATCCTTGATCAATGGATCCAAATAAACATCAATATCATTAACTAGTTGTTTTTGTCCTGATATAATCATAGATAACGTGATGTATTTTTGTTTTATGCATAACCACAGTGGTAAGTTATAATTTACCAACATAATTGTCCATGTACTGTGAGTTCTTCTTTTAAAACCAAAAGTATTCACTCCATCTGAAGATAATGCAAGACAAAGGTTCCTCGGTTCATTTCCAAATTCAGGCTACTCATGATCAATTATCTTCCACTAAGTAGAGTATTTTGGATGACATAGTTTCCCATATTTAATTATTGTATCTTTATGCCATGTCAATTATCCTATATTCTCCTCACTTCCATATAGGTGCCTAAACCTTTTAATGATTGGAAAAAACCATACAAATTTCATAGGACTCGATTCATCTTTCTTGTATCGAGAAGCACCACACGTTGGGCATTCATTAAGTGATTTGTGGTCTTTGTGAAATAGTATACAGTCATTCAGGATGGTGTTTATTCTTTTAGATATCATAATCATTGAGCATGGTATTCATTTGGCATCGTATTTTCAGCTTGGGAGCTCATTATCTTTTAGTAGTATGTCATTCAGGAGAGCAAGTAGTTCCGTAAAATTGGTGTCACTCCACACATTGTCTGCTTTCAAATTATACAGCTTCAGTATGACTGACAATGATATATATTTAGTGCAACCATCATACAATGTCATCTTTGCACAACTGTTTAACTTCTCAAATAATTTTGGTCAATAATGAAGATTGTCTTCAACATTCCTTCTCATTTCCTCAATAGGATCTTCATCATCATTCACATCTGTAATCACATCCTCCATATAGTTGTCTTTATTTTTCATGCTTGTAATTATATCAGATGATCCATAAAACACATTTCTATCCCAGTCACTACCTACATTAGTTTTTCCCCATGTTTATTCCAATATGTATAACTTCTATCTATTCTATGACAAATCAAGTGTTCTTCCAACTCCTCGCGATTAATTTGTCTTTAATAAAAACATTGTAAAGACTGACAAAGGATTTGAGAAGGTTCATATGCATGATCTTTTGCAAACTTGATAAACTCTTTCAAGACATATTCATACTCTTTTTTCAACCAATCGGAATTTATCCATTATTTATTCATATTCGTCCAATTTGATTCAGTAATATTAATATTTAACAAAATAATTACAAAAAATATTTTCAACTAGGGTCGTCATCCAACTATAATCAATGAAACTAGCTATGGTAAACAATACCCTTACCTCTCCATGCATTAATGAGGACCAAAGTAGATCACACCCATCTTCCTAATCACCTGAACAATAGAACTAGCTATGAGAAGCCCTTGCACTAGAATTTTTTAGTATCCCACGTGTGATCTATATACATTGTTGTAAACAGTTTTTTAGTGTTTATCAATAAACATAATGTCTCGAGTCAAGAACTATGGTACTAAACTATTAGATGGTATGATTTTTGATAGAGTGATTATGGTTTTAAGGATTCATTACATGTGTTGTTATGGTTATTTAACTAGGGTGTCTATAAAGTGTCTCATAGAGTCTTCTAGTGAAGTGGTTTTCTAAGATTCAATGGAATTGCACTAGTAACAAAGTGGTGGTTTCATTGAAATGGGTAAGGTTTGGATTGATATTCAATAGTGGAGGAACTACAACATGGAAAACAAATTTCATACCAATCATGCCAACAACTGCAACACCATACAAACATGAAATTGTGCTCACAATCGCAACACCATACAAACCAAACAAACACAATTTTAGATTTTACAAAACATCCCTTATTCAATTCTGCTTGTTAATTAAGGGGTTATCATAGAAGTTTTATCATCCTGGGGCATTTATTTATTATCAAAGTATATGTAAATTATTAATTTCTATATTTAAATGTTCAGTAGAAACCAACCAACATGCAATTCATTTAGTGCACAAACAAGGACTACCAACGGCCACAATTTTCAGTGGGGTGTTTAGCCTGTACAATTAATAACATAACGATCAATATCAAATAAAAATAACATGATAACAAGAGGAAACTAATTAGTAATAATAGAAAACTCACCGTGAAGGTGTGGTTCAGTGCATGGTGGAGGTTCGTTCGCGGTAGAGGAGATTTACAACTGAAAAGAAAACATAAAATGAGAACGCATATGTTATACCTATCCAAAATATATCCAATGAGATTTAGGAATGTGACATGTCTGGTTAAATAGTTTTATTGGCCAATAGTGGGATTTTATTTTATATTTATGATATCTTCTTCTATTTATTTATTTTTTGTGTATCTACTATTTTCCTAGATGTTCAACTTATGAATAGTACATGTCTAGTTTTCAAGTGAAATATCATTTTTAATTTACTCTAATTTAGGGGTAAAATATTCCACATTAAATGTATCTTTTTTCATGGGGATTTTTTCTATCCTGTAGGGATCATGAATGCCTCTTAGGTTAGTGGAAAGTCAGGTCATTTGTTGGTTATGATACCAGCCTGGGTCACATCATTACATTTCCAATTATAACTGACCCATGTTTATTTAAATATAGAATGGGGGTCAGACACTAATATATTCCCAATTCCACTAGAGTTTCTATGTTTTTGGGTTATGATAGTATCATATCTGATAAATCTTTTATAGATTGGACATTAGAGTAGTCACTGCTAAGGATTTCCTCATTTGTATGGTAGTAATGTTTGTTGAACCTAGGGTGTGAAGTAGACTTTAGAAACTAATAAGTAATTAAAACTTATGGGGTGACTTTATAACCTATATAAAAATATATAGTAAGTATCTTAAAAACCTCATTGAATCATAATAGGTTTGGTCTTATTCATCGTATAGTTACAAGTGATGTGGAATGTGTAAATGATATGCTTGGGGGCTGAATGATGTGGAGATGTTTATGAAATGATGATGTGGTAGTGTGTTTAAATATTCATTGTATATTTTTCATTATAATTAGGTTAGATTAAGTAATTATATTTAGGTTATTTGTGTTATTCCATCATGAGGTTCAATAAGAAGAGGTGCATCAAGCATCTAAGGATGTGCATCATAGACTAAAACTAATGGGTGGGAATGTAATGAAGTTATCCTTAATGGGGTTCTATATAGAGAATTTATTGAAGTATGATGGTTTTTTTTAAGTAATGTGACTTAGTGGTGGTTATATAAATTTGAGATTGTATTTCATCTATTCTAAACTAGAGATTTTCTTTATGTTCCTTTTGGGTTGAGTTTATTTTGAGGCTCAACATAATAGATGTAGATTTATTTCTAGGGTGTGTATGAAGGACCTTAGAGTTTATAGAGATATTGAATATATATTGATGATTTTTGGGTTGTTTATGTTTGTATAAGTATCTAATTATATGACTTGACAAAGGAGATTTTCAATTTGATCTCTGTATAGATAAGATTAATATGAAATTGTTTTTACATCGATAATTAGAGTTCTCTAAAAATGACATTTTATCATACTGTGTGGTATATAGATTACATTCATAATTGATACATCATAATAATAGTTTCTTAATAAAATTCAATCATGGGTATTGGTACTATTTTTTTAGGTATTATTTCTATTAAAATACTTATGGATGAGTTGGATTCTCTATGGGGTTGAGGGATATTTCAAAGTAAATGTGTTCAATCGAGTTAATATTAATCATGGTATGAAGAATATGTTTTTTTTCATGATGGTATTAAAAAAATTTATGAGTTTAATCATATATATAGTATTCATGTATATTCAGACCATGTTGAAAATGATCACCCTAAGATGATAGGTGAATCTATGTGTTGCATATTTAGAACTATTATCTTGATGATGTTAACCCCTTTGGAACTCATTAAATCCTTCACTCTTAATGGTTCACTCACCAAAATAAACACAAATGGATAAATATAATGAAAACAAGTATTTTACATGTTTTACTATAAAGGTATACATCTAAGGAGAACTCATCATTGATGAGTCAATGTGAAAAAATATAGTATACTCACCTTCAGTGGATTAAAATTTTAATGACATTCATTTCATAACAATGTTATTGTGAGGCACAATGAATAGCCACAATGATATAGATGCTTTGAGACATAATGTAAAAAAATGCACAACCCTGAGGCATACAAAACCAAGAAAAAAATTTAAACCAGGCAATGGTGCCCCCACCCAAAAAATCCCTCTTGAAAAACTAAACACACGCCGAAACCATTTCCAAAACAAAAAATATAACTTTTACATAAACATGGCCAAATGGGCCTTTATACCAAGGATTTACCAAAAAGTTCCCAAGTTCCTTTTTAATCCAATTTAAAACACAAAAAACATATAAAAGTTCCAAACGGGCCCTTGAGTTTCAAACACACACACACCCAAACATTTCACAATTGCCAAAAGGGCCCATATCCTTTCCAAACACACACTAATTCATTTCCATAAAAATCCATCACAACTCTAAAATGATGACACCTTTATAAAACAAACGAAAAAATTTATCAATAATTGTACAAAAAAACAAAAAATTAATAAACAATTATATAAACAACCCAACTAGTTTATAAACAATTTTATAGCAAGCTAACCAGTTTATGAACATTGTTTTTTGCAAGACAAAAAAAGTGTAAATAATTTTATAAGCAACCCAAACAGTTTACTAGTAATTATATAAACAAATAAAACAACTTTTTAACAATTTAATAAATGGAATAAACAATTTATAAATAATTTTTTATAAAAAACCAAATAGTTTATTAAAAATTTTATAAACAGATCAAACAAATTACAAAAACTAGAAAACACCATAATAAACTATTCAAGAGTAATACGAAGGTGCTTTTCATGTTGAAAGTATTATCAAAATGACATTTCACATCCACTAAACACAATATCCATAATCACACATAAACATAACCAGGGAAAAATACTTCAAACCCATTTTTAACAAAACCAACTGACTTGAAAACACTATTGCAGATTAACCAAGTGTATTGAGAAGCTGAGAATCATGTCAAATATTTAACTAAAAACATTCAAGCATCAAATATACTTAATCAAAAAGGAAAACACAGATTCTCCTACCTCAAATGTGTGCAAATGCGATAGAGATTTAATAGAAGGGAGAAAAAGACATCATAGACCCTCCGCACACCCTAAAAACCAAAGGAAATGCATCACACCTAAACCCTACCTATAACGGTTCATCCAAACCCTACGCACCCTATGGAAACTAGGGAAACCACAATAGAGACTCAACGAGGGGAATCTGTGCGCTGTAGAGGATATTGTCTGTAACACCCCGAGATTTTATGAAAAATATTCTTTTAATTTCATTAATGACTTGTGTTGTATGCTACACCAAGATTACCTTGCACTATACGCAACACCGTATTAGCTTGCAGTATACGCAACACTATTCTTGGATCGTGTTACACACAATTTTGATAATAGTTATTCTACGCAACATTGAGTATATATATATATATATATATATATATTCAATGTATAAATGAAAAATGGTTGGATTCTGTTATACGAAACAACGAAGGATTCTTGCACAACACGCAACCCTGACTTGGCTTGAATTACACGCAATCGCGACCTTCCTCGATAGCGTGTGTTGTACGCAATACCGGGTTTTACTAAACAACGATATATTATTATAATATTATTACGAACTAGCCGTTATGAATATTATTAACTAAATTTTGAATTTTATAACATTATTATTCATCTTACACATTTTCTAGAACATGGTATAAGAACAAAATAAATTTTTCGGGTAAAATAAGTATTTTTCAAAAAATGCAGTTTTGCCGCCTTTTGATGGCGCACCCACTTTAAATATAGTTTTTGAAATGTTTATAAGTTAAATTTGACAAAATAAAATTCTTATTTGGAATCAAGAAATAAAAATTTACTTTGGATAAATTTTTCATATTATTCTGGTAACTTTCATATTTTGATGAATAGTAAAAACACGCTATATTTTAATTAAAAACAACTTTTTTCATCGCAATAATATATATGGTTAAATTATAATATTTAATGGTTTTAAAGTATAAATAGAATATATTTTTACCATTTAATATAATGTATGTCATTATCATTGATTTTACATTAAATTCGTAGGTTAAATCAATTCAATCTCTTACAATGTTTTAATGAAAAACCTGTTTTCTTTCGACAATGGGATTAATTTTAATTTAATTTCTGCAACTTTTGTGTATTGAATTTGGAAAAATGGATTCCATATTTTGAATCAGTGGGTCCAAATTATGTTAATAAGCTACTTTTTATTTTTGGGAATTATGAATAGTAACTATGGTAAATTTTATTTACCATAGTTAAAGGTAAATCGGGTAATTAAGGGTAAATATAATATTTTAAAATTACCCTAACACAAGCCAAAATTCTATTGGATGGATAAAAGTGGACCCATATAACCTAAGGGTCAGATTGGATTCATTTTATAGACTTTTGACCATGAAAATAATTTAATTATTATTAAAACCAAAGAAAGTGACAACATGTCACTCTCTTAAATCTTATAAGTATAATAATTATAATTTAGTGATAAACATCATAAAACTTCGAACATGAATAGTCTCCAGAAATATAATAAAATTATCTACATCATGATAATTTATTTAGAATTTTTAGGGATTAAATAATTGTCATTAATGGTGATACATTAATGATACAGAAATTATTTATTAAGTGAAAAATAAGTAATATAGTTTTTATTGAAATAATAATACCCATTAAAAAGCCCACAAATCTGACCAAAACTTATTTTTAGTGTATATATACACCTTAATAATCCAATTACCTAATATATAACCGTTTGGATCCTTATAAAAGTGATTACGACACTTATATTATTTTATTTTAAATGATTCCAAAGTTGTCACCTTCATAATTTAATAAATATAACAATTTAAATATTGTGATTTTAGATGATAAATTCGAGTAAAAGTATTATTGTAAAAGTTAATAGATTTATCTTCATCATAGGATTTTATTTTTAATTTTTATGCAACAAATTTGTATATTAAATAATTATACAAAAATGTTGTAGTAATTATTTTATTAAGAGATAAACCAAATTAATGGTTTTAAAAATAATAAAATAAATATTATAAGAACTATTTAATGTGATACATTAATTTTATAGATACATATGACCTTTTATGAATCTATTAAATCTTTTAGTTTGAACATATATTCTGTATATATTTTATTTAAATTCAAATAAATGAATAGTGTCAAAATTGACACTATTGTTATTTTATAAAAATAACATATTATAAAAATTTTTAAAAATCACAAAAATATTTAAAAATTATAAATTTAAATTTATATGGTCTATAATTTTATAAAGTAACCAATTATGTAAAATTCACAACAAATAAGTAATTATTTGTTATAATTTAAAATTTTGAATTTTATTACCATAAATAAACTTAAATAGATTAAATAAGGATAAATCAAAATGATAAGGTTTAAAATAAGATCCAAACATGTAGAAATTTGATTGGTTGATGAGATTACAACTCTATCTCATCTAATATTTGAATATGAGTCATTTTTGGATTTTTTTTAAGTGGGGTTAGATTTATTATAAATTAATATTTTTAAGAATTCCAAAGGTGCCCCTCTCCTCCCTTATAAAAGGGCACCTCCTCCCTCTCTTCCTCACACCACTTTGAGCCTTCAATCTCGTCCAACCCCTGCCAAATTCTCTTCTACACTTCCCTAGAAACATACTAGAGGTCCTGGTCTTCTTCAAATACCAATTTTAGTGCTCTAAAAGGAGGTCTCAAAAAGGTGCTTCGAAGAAGAGGTAATGTCCGTTACCGATTCTTTCAACTTTATTTCTTCTTCTAATTCTTCTTCTTTAGTTGTTTCATTATGAATTAATAACATCAGTATCACTCATATAGTGATATTTTATTATAAGTATGAAACAACCCTATTTCACCATCTATTCATCCTACGGAAAACGAAATCACCGCGCGTGCGTACGTACGGAATACCGTCTCCACGCCGTGGTGTAATCTATTTTCCACCACCACCTTACTTGGATGGGTATAATGGTGCAGATAAATAACTATATATGATTATTGTAAATTAGTATTGATTTTGTAATATTATACATACACTCCAATAAAATTCCACGATCATGGGAATGATATCATCGCTCATGCATACGTACGGAATACCGTCTCCACGACGCGATGAGATTCATTCTCAATGATTAACCATTCATAAATGATTATAAAGTATATATAATAATTAATCATGAAATATATGACATAATAATGATACTGGATTTATGTGTATATATATGTATGTCATCTACTTAATTTCATTCAATTCAATAAGGAAACGAAAACAGTGTTCTTGCGTACGTACGGCCTACCGTCACCATGAACGGTGTATTTAATTCCTTTTATCGATAATATCATCTATATATAGTTATTGATAAAAGGAATAAGCAAATTAAATACACCGTCTCCATGAACGGTGTATTTAATTCCTTTTATCGATAATATCATCTATATATAGTTATTGATAAAAGGAATAAGCAAATTAAATACACCGTTCATGGCGACGGTGTATCATTTTCCTTATTTCATGATTAATTAAATTAATCATGGATAAAAACAATTGAAATGAACTCTTGAGGAAAATATCCTTTCTTCTTCAAAATCATTTTCTTTTAAAATTGCATGACATTTTGTGAAAAGAAAATGATTTTGAAGAAGAAAGGATATTTTCCTCAAGAGTTCATTTCAATTGTTTTTATCCAAACCATTTTCCATCTAAGATGATATTATTTCATATGTGTATGTTTCAAGTGTAATGTCTCTATGATTTACATGGTTTCAATTTTCTTATTATGAAATGATATCCATTTCTTTTATATGGATTATGTGATGATGGGATGATGTTTATGAAACCCATTTTATTTATTGGGTTATTATGAATGATGTATCTTTATTTTGTGGCACAAGTAAGAATGATTTAATTATGAGATGGGTGGGACCTATATCTCCCTCCAATGCATTGGGTAAAGATTTATATCTCATGAGATAGACATGGCTAGAACGGTAAGTTAATCCGGTTCAGTGTTACAGGACTGAAACGAGGAGTGAACTCGATTCAGAAAGGGACTTTGTCCACTAAGATGGTCTTGGCAGCAATGCCTTGGCTACTATGGAAATCATGACATGTGCTGAATGGTTTCCACAATTACATGTTTTACTCCTATGCTATTTTATCATGCTTAATGTTTCTTTATGATCTATGCCTTACGTACTTCCATGTTTTATGTCATTGCTCAAGCTTTTGATGTTTAAACATTATGTTCATGTTTTTAAGTTAAAATGTATATGATTTGTTTTATTTTTTCCATGCTTACCCTTACTGAGAATTTGAGCTCAACCTTTATATGTTTTCTTTTCCCCGGGATATAAAGAAAGGTTTTAGGTAAGAAAACAAAAGGGGAAGATCTTTATGGGAGATGTTGAGGATCTTTCACCACGATTAGAAGATGATGTTCCAAGTTTCCAAAGACACTAAACTATTACGGTCCTTGTGTGTCTATTTTTGTTATGTATTAAGTATTCCGCAAAAGTAATGTATTGTCCATGTACGTCAAGCTTCGGGTCTCTACATTGTCGGGACGGTCGTCGGATGAGGAGGGCGTGCCGGAGTAGGTCAGGTGGACATGGGGGCCAAGCAAAGAGGAGGAGGAGAAGGAGGTGGAGGAGGAGGTGGTGGTGGTGGTGGCGGCGGCTAAGGAGGATGAGTCGGTGGCCGCAGAGGAGGAGGAGGAGGTAGTAGCGGTGAAGGATGAGGAGGAGGGGTTGCGGTGGAGGAGGGATCGAAGGTAGAGGAGGGCTCGATGACGGAGGAGGGATCAACAATGGAGGAGGGATCAAGGGCGGAGGAGGGATTGATGGCACAGGGGTCAGCTTCCGTGAAGGCTTGAAAGGGTGCGAGGGAGGAGGATCCTATTAGGGTTTTTTTATAAAACTCATTGAACCTTTATTAATGCTAGCTAGAAGCACTGATAAATGTATGTTTTATGAGTGCTAAAATAAAAAGTGCTGATAAAACGTAACTTTATCATCACTTTGTTAGCGCTAATAAATATAGCTCTTTATCATTACTAAAAAAGCGCAGATAAAAGACATATTTATCAGCACTAAAATTATAGTGCTAATAATGACATCTTTTATCAGCACATTTTTAACGTTGATAAAGTTTATCTTTATCAATGCTAAAAAAGCGCTGATAAAAGACTTATTTATCAGCACTAAAATTATAGCATTGATAAAGACATCTTTTATCAGCGCTTTTTCAGCACTGATAAAGGTCATCTTTATCAACGCTAAAAAAACCACTGATAAAGGTATAATTTTAATAATTTATTTATATTATGATATATTTATTTAAAATGATATATAGGATAAATATATATTTATTTATTAATAATTATAACTATAAATAAATATTTATTTATTTATACTTATAAAATTATAATTTAAGTAATTATAAAATTATAAGCAATATAAATATTATATTTATAATATAAATATATTAATTATATATTTTTAAAATATTATAGATATATATATATAACTATATTTCTTCTAATTTTATAAATATTTATATGAAATATATATTTATTTATAAATATAATTATAAATATTTATTTATTTATTTATTTAAGTAATTATAAAATTATAACAAATTTATATATCTAATATTTATAATTTTTTTAATATGTATAATTAATATATTTATTATAATTTTAAAATCATTTAAATATATTTGTATTTATTTATAACTATAAATAACATTTGTATTTATTTATCAGTATTTGTATAAATATTTATCAATATATTTATAAATATATACTTATTTAATTATATATAACATATTATATATGAATTAATAAATATATTTTTTATAAATTAATAATTATTTAAATAAATATAAATTTATTTGTATTTATTTATAAATATATCGATTTAATTATATATTTATAACTTTTAAGTAGTATAATAAATATATTTATTATAATTTTATAATTATTTACATATATATATATAGTTATAATGAAAACAATAAATAGTATATATTTATAAATATTTTTATATTATTGTTAACATATATATATATATATATTAATAAAATTATAATATTATATGTATAATTTTATAATTATTTATATATATATAGTTATAATTATAATTAAAAATGTATTTGAAAAGTATTTATATATATCATTAAAAATATAAAAAAATATATTTATTATTTAAATATATTTAATGTAATTTTATAAGTACATTTTTTAGAGTATATATAGTTCATATGGGTAACATTATGAATTAATCAATATACCACATCAATGGACAACGTGATGTAATTTATAAATGAACATTCCTACATGATACATAGCATATATGCATGATCAATATATTCGTGATCAAATTCATTGGAAAACACATATATATTCAATAATTTTAATTATCAATATATATATTAAAAAGTATTATATATTTATAAATAAAATAAATATATTAAATATATTAAATATAACAGATATAATAAATATAATGAATTAATCCAATAAATCTAATAAATATAGTAAATTAATCTAATAAATCTAATAAATATAAATCGAATAAAAATCTAATAAATCTAATAAATCTAATAAATCTAATAAATATATATATTATTTAATTTAATTTATTATAATATTATAATTATTTAATTATATATATATAAATATAATCTTAGAAATACGTTTTTCAATTAAAACATTGTATATATATTTTTAAATTGTTAAAAAATATATATTAATTATAAACATGTGTTTTTTATTTAATGTATACAAATAAACATTATTTTTGAATATAAATATAATAATTTTATATAAATTAATAATATTTTTTATTAAAAAAAATTATCAGTGTTAATAATAGCATAGATAAATGTACCCATTATCAGCGTTAAGAAAAGAACTACTAAAGGGTACTCCTTTATCACTACTTTTTTAGCACTGATAAAGGGTACATTTATTATCTCTTTTAAATAGCATTGATAAAGGCTCACCCCTTTATCGGCACTTTCTAATTAGTGATGATAAAAGTCAGTGCTCCCCTTGCCCTATTTTGTGATAGTGTAACCAATCTCTTCTTTAACTCTTTGAAATTTTCTTCACATTCTTTTTTCTAGATGAACTTGTCCCCTTTTCGAGTTAACTTGGTTAGTGGATTAGAAATTCATGAAAAAAATGACAAACATCCTATAATATCATGATGAACCAAGGAAACTACGAATCTTAGTTACTATTTTATGATAAGGCCACTCATCCACAAACTTTGTCTTTGTAGGGACAACTGATATTCCTTCATTGGTTATAATGTTCCCTAAGAAAGAAACTAGTTATAACAAAAAATCACATTTACTAAACTTTAAAAATAGCCTCTCCTTTCTTATAGTTTTCAATATAACCCTTATATGATCCTTATGGTTCTCTAGAATTTTAGAACATATCATAATATTAATAATAAAAACTACCACAAAGTTATCATGGTATCCCTTAAAGACTCTATTCATCAAATCCATAAATAGAGAAGGAGCATTAGTCAATCCAAAGGGAATAAAAATAACCTCATAATGCCCATGTCTTTATCAAAAGGTAATATTTATAATATCTTATTTCTTCACCATCAATTGATGATAACCAAAACAAAGATCAATCTTGGAGAAGAATTGAGCCCTACGAAGCTGGTCAAATAAATCATCAATCCTTATAAGAGGGTAATTTTTCTTCACTTTGATCCCGTTAAGTTATCTATAATCAATGCATAGATGCATTGATACATCCTTATTATTCACAAAGAGAATAATTTCTCCCTAAGGAGACACACTTGGTCAAATAAATCCCTTCTCCAAACGATATTGAACCACCAGCTCCACATTTTCCATTCTATACAAGTTCTTTGATATCAGATTTGATCTAAGAATGAGTTCAATGGATAACTCTACCTCTCTTTCTAGGGGAGGTCCAGGTAATTCCTTAGGAAATACGTCAATGTATTCCTGAATGATGGGGATGTTTTCTATATGTATACTTTCATTTACTTATTTATCTTCACTAATCACTTCCATAAATAAGGTTGTGGGAGGTTCTTCTAGATAAAGATCAGGTCAGGATATCTCTCCTTTGAAAACAACCATAGGTTTTCCATTCAAGAATACTAATATTTCCTTACTTCTATATCTGATCTTAGAATTTTAATTTTAGAGCCAGTCTATCCCTAGTATAATGTCGATTTCTAACATGGGAATGAATACTAGATTTTTTTATGAGATTATTCTTTCCAAAGTTAATAATAGATATTCTATACAATATTGATGCTTGTATAATACCTTCTGGAGTCTTTACTGATATATCTACTTCCATGAGTTCAAGGATTGATTCTATATTCTTTTCAAACTTGGAGGAAATAAAAGAATGCGTAGAACTAGAATAAAACAAATTAATTTCTAGCTTTGAGAGAACAATGAGAGTACCTACCACCACATCATTTAGATCTTCAACTTTAGCGGTTGTAATAGAAAATTCACAGCCTTTCTCCCTTGCCCTATGCTAGGGTTGATGGTGGTTCCCCTCCATTATCTTTAGATTTTGATAGTGATTGGAAAAGTTCCCAAGTTGTATACACTTGAAGCATTGGACTTTAGGTTGGTCCTGCACCATCTTCCCTTTATCTTTAGTGTTGAGAAGTTGAGTCTTCACCTCACTATGATAGTTTCAAGAAATATGGTCATCTCTTCCACACTTGTAACATTTCTCACTCCTTAGAAAGAAGTTCCTCTAATATTTCTTGCCACATTTGTTGCATGTGATAAGTTTCACTTTCTTTCCTCCTCTTCCATGATCAAAGTTACTCCCCAAGTTTGTCTCCAAAGATCTCTTCTTTTCATTAAATCCATGGGACCATTGTATCTCTCTGAAATATAGTTCAACCTTCATATCAATTCAAAATATTTTCTCATAATTGTCATAGTCTTGATTGGATAGATTAGTCTGTAAATGGGGTCTTATTCCATCGAAGAATCTATCAATAGTTTCATTAGGATCCATGAAAAAGCTAGAGGTGTAGCAATAAGACCATGTAAAGTTCATCTCATAGCTTCCCATAGATTCATTTTCATTCTTCTTAAGCTCTAGTAATTACTTATCCATTTTCGTTATCTTATAATGGGGGAAATATTTTTTTTAAAAGGTTTCCCTTAACTCCTCCCACTCCAAATCTTCAATATCCCTTCTTGGATTTGTATTTTTAACTATTTTACACCACTGATCTTATTCTCTCTCTAAGAGGTACACATCGGGGGTGGATTTCTCTTTCTTATAATAATAGAGTATAGAAAATATCTTTTCTATAGATCTTATCCATTATTATGTAATTAATGGGTTGGTATATCCACTAAAATAAGGTGGTTGTTGACATATAAAGGAATCAAGGTAAATTTGTTCACTTCAATGTGAATCTAGTCTCTCATCTTAATTCAAGTTATTTCTTATAACTCGAGTCATTTTATTCATCATTCTTGTGAATTTTCCCATTCCTACTTCCATCGGGGGTCCATCAGTGCATGGTCTATTGAACTCACCATTTACACGGTTCCTCCTATTTCCCACCATTTTCTATAAGAAAAAAACTTAGTGAGAAATGTGTTTCTTTTAAGAATATTATAATTCTAAATGAATTTTATGTCTTAAAACATCATTCTTAAATATTTTATTCTTTAAAAACAATTATATTTTCTGTATATCCTTCATAATGGTTCGTAAAAATATTATGATTAACCAAACATATCCCTTAGGAGTTTCAAACCAGGAGTGAAGAAAGACTTGTTTTCATACACAAGATCCCATTCAAGTCTAGCTCAAAGCATTGTTTTCAGTTTTTACCCCTAGATACATCTGTTCCAGAGCCACATCCACTTGTTTATATCTAGGTAGGGATTTTTTTCTCTGAAACCACATACTTAATACTTCACCAAAATACCAGGATATTTTCCTATATTTTAAATTGTCCCTAAGGTTCTTCCTAAAGTTTTCAAATCCTAATTTCTATAAATAACTAAATTTTCCTTTGATACCAACTATGGCATACCACCTTGTTATTATATAAAATTTTCATTACATTATAAAAAATAGAAAATCTTTTAAATTTTAGTTTCTTATAAATAAGGTACATAATACATGAAAACATAAAACATTATTATAAAAAATTTGAAATGATTCTTCATTGGTTCATCCTAAGTAATTTTACTTCATCTCATAACTTGCAGACATACATCAAAGTAAAAGGTGAGCATAAGGGCCAATAATGGAATAAATAAGGAAAACAGTTTATAGCCAAATTATGCCCAAATACCTTCCTGACTATTTCTATATCTCCCTATCTCTCCCAAGTTATAGAGGAGTTTTTCTCACCAAAATACCATTATAATAAGTCTCAAATCTTATTCTTGAGGAGTAAGGAGGTTATATCATGTTCGACTTAGTGGGAATACAAGATAAGGGTTTCTTGTATCACTTTTATTTCTTTGAGAAATGAGTTATATTTCTCATTATTCATATTGTGTGGTGTATATACTACCCTATATATGTTTTAATCCTAATTTCCATACAATTTATTGTATTTAAAAATCCATATCAAGTTATATCTTTCATAGTCTTTTAATTCAAAAGATACCAATGTTGTAAGGGTTTCATCTCAATTTCAATTCCCCAAGATATGTTTTGTATTATGAACCAATTTTATTTTATATTATGTATATACCACCTATTTAACATATTATGTTATGATTCACTCTTTAATTCATGTTATTTAAAGATCGATTTCAAGTTCTCTCTCTCAATAGGTTTAGATTCCAATGTTATAAAATTCGTAAGGGGTTTTCTCACTAGACCATTAAACTCGATCCATAATTTCTCCAAAATATTTAAGAGACCTTGAATAATGATTGTTTATTTAATAAATAAATATCACTATATTATTATCCAATAAATAAATAAATATTATATTCACTAAATAATAAATAAATATTTATTAAATATTATACTCACAGAATATTCTCTCGAATAACTAGTGATTGAATATTTGTGATCAAGAAAACATGAATAATCATTAAACCATGTATGAGAATAATATTTATTCAACATGTTAAAAAAATAAATAATATTTAATATTTAACTGAAGTTATGGATACAGTTAGTCTGTGGCCCTCTAGGCCTCTTTCTCAATGTCATTAGGTGGAGTCACCCAAAGTCCATGGTTAGTGACTAGAAACACACCAAGGCACCCATGGAGAAAGAAGTTAATGTTTTAATTACATAAAACCTCATACATATGTTTAATGTGTAATATAATATCTTTATCATGATGTCTAAAATCAAGCTGGCTTCATATCGATGTCATCAACCTATGTGATCGATGTCTCTTTCTTTGACTATCTAGAATTAAACTTTCCCATATAACACCATGACCATGGATTTATTAAGGATATTTTATTTCTATCAAAGAGCCTAAGATATCAATTTTATTTAAGTAATATAATGGACAAATCTTTTCCCACGTTATCCATTAATGCAATTTTAAGTATAATGCACCCAACATATCCTACCTCATCATGAACATATTTCATCACAATTTTTATTAATACATAAAAAAAACATGACTAATAATATTTATTAATATTACTCATAATGTATAAGGATCCATACACACACCCTTATACAAGAACATCCAATGAAAGATATAAATGTGGATTTCCTACTAGCGAGTCTTGTTCTCATAATCTCCTGAACTGAAAATTACCAAGGGAATACACCATGAGAAGATACCTAAAATTCATATGAGTCTCCAACCTTTATAGATTTTATCATTTTTGTCTCATCAAATGATATCTTCCATCTATAGAACATATATTTAAGAATACTACCACAACACTTCTGGGTTCTCATCATAGTGGGGAACTCCTATAACCTTTCAATTCAACAATTACTCTTAGTACATTATCATATACTATGAAACAAATAAAAATTATCATGATGTAATAATAATTTTATTAATATTCAAAAAAATGAATACATGTTATCATAAAGGAAATGAATTTTGGTTCTAGGGAACCAACTCCAATAGACTCCCACTTTCACTAGAGCCAACTACTAAAAACCTTCAACCAACTAACTCTTACATGATATTCATGCTTCTGATAAGATAAGGCTTTATTCAATGGGTCCATTGAATTTTCTTCCATGGAATATTTTCTTAATTCAACTTCACCCCTATGAGAAAAATCCCTCAAGAGGTGATACTTCTAGAATATGTGTTTTGTCTGTTGATGTAACCTTGAATCTTTTCCAAGAGCTACCATGATAGTATTATCACAATATGATGTGATAGGGTATTTAATACTTATAACCAAATCAAGCTACTAGAAAAAAAAAATATCCAAATGACTTCTTTTTCTACATAATAAGCTTATATAAAATCAAACTCCACTATAAAATCAGAAACAACCGACTACATTGAACTCTTCCCACTCATGGATCCTCTATTAGGACTAAAGACATATCATGAATGATCATTTTGATCTATTTGAAAACTAGCATCAGTATAACTTCTGATAATCATCTCATTATCTCTTCTAGACACCAAGAATATAGCCTTAGTTCTTCTTGGATACTTAAGTATTTCCTTAACAGTAGACCAATTTTGTTCACCAAGACTAGATTTATATCTACCAACCATGATCAAGGTGTAGGAAATATCTACTACATAACATTGAATATATGTTTGATCATATCTCAAAAGAACATGATATCCTACTCATTCTCTCTTTCCCCATTTTTTTTGGGGACACGTTTTTTTGAAAATATTTATACCATGTGACACTAGAACCAATCCTCTCTTGGATTGTTCAATACTAAATCTCTTTAGAATCTAGTTAATGTATATATCTTGACTTAGTCCAAGAAACAACTTGGATATATTATGAATGATCTTAATCCCTATAATGTGGGCTAATTCACTTAGGAATTTCATAGATAAGAACTCATTTAACCAATTTTTAACTAACTATAAGAATGGTATGTCATTTACAATAAGTAATATATTATCAACATATACTACTAGGAGAACGACTGCACTCCCACTAAACTTATTGTAAACACATGGATCATATTCATTCTTAATGAAACAAAATTCTTTTATAGCTTCATTGAACTGAATATTCTATTACTTTGATGATTTTTTCAATCCATAGATGGATCTATGTAACTTTAAAACATTTTTGGCATTAGTTAGAGTCACAAACCCTTCTAGATGTGTCATATAGACATCTTCCTAAAGGTTCCCATTAAGGAAGGATATTTTAACATCCATATTCCAAACAACATAGTTATAGTAAGCTGTTATAACAAATAGAATTATGATTGATTTAAAAATGGAAACTAGAGAAAAGGTTTCATCATAGTCAATGCATCATTTCTATTTAAACCCTTTAGGCACTAGCCTTTCTTTGTAGGAATTTACTTTACCTTCCATGTCTAGTTTTCCCTTGAATACCCATTTACACCCAATAGGATTTACATCAACTAGTATATTGACCAGAACCCAAACTTAGTTTTGATACATGGAATCCATCATAGGATTCATAGCTTCTTATTATCTTGTAGATTTTGATCTATCTACTTCCTCTTTGTAGGAGAGAGGTTCATTATTATAAATCAATAATGATTCACCATATTCAGTGACTAGAAAACCATATCTTTCTGGTTTTATTACCAATTTTTTGCTCCTACACAATACTTGTGTTTTAGTAACAACTTCATTTATAGGGAAATGTGAAATTTTTTCATATACCAACTCTTGTGTATCTTGAACATCAATTTCATCGAAGTCAATATTTATCTCACTATCCTTCTTAAAGATGTGCTAACACTAAATAAATATGGATTTTCTTGCAATAATCACCTTATTTTTTATGGGTGTGTATAGATAATATCCCATTTTTTCCTTGGGATAACCAATAAAGATAAACTTCATGCCTCAGGGTGCTATTTTATTTCTTGATATGACCTTAACAAATTCCTTGTATCCCTATAAATGAGTGTGTGATAATACAAATTTATTTCTATAAAATAACTCATATGAAATTCCATTGTCCACCTTATTTGATACTCAGTTTAGATTGTGTGTTTCAACATGTATTGCATATCCTCAAAAGGATAATGTAAGATCAACATGACTCATCGCCAACTGTACCATGTCAATAAAGTTACGGTTCCTCCTTCTACTAGAACCATCCACTATTGTGTATAAGGTGGAGTGATTTGTGATAGAATACCAAACTCCCATAAAAAGTTAATAAACTCTTGGTTAATATATTCACCACCTCAGTTAGATTGAATCTTCTTTATATTTTTACAAAGTTGATTCTCCACTTCATTCTTGAATTCTTTGAATCTCTCAAAGGCCTTGGACTTATACCTAATCAAGTAGATATAACCACATCTACTCAAGTCATTAGTAAAAGTGATAAAGTAAGAATATCCACCTCCAGATTTTACTGTAAAAGGTCTACACACATCAACGTGTATCAATCCTAGAATCTTTGTGTCCCCTTCACCCTATCCACTAAATAGTGATTTGGTTATTTTTCCTTATAAACAAGAATGGCATCTTTCAAGAGGTTTTATCTTAAAAGAGTCTAAATAACCATCTTAATAGAGATTTTTCAAATGCTTCTTATTTAAATGACCAAGATGGTGATACCATATCTTGGTGTTGTATTATTTTTTAAAACATGATTTTTTATTAATTTTCAATATATGGTTTTTATAATTTAATACATAAAGACCGTTATTTAGTTGTGTCATACCATAACAAATGTTTTCTTTATAAAAGAAGAATTATTTATTTCCAAATTTAAAAATAAATCCATTGATGTTAAGGTAATAAAAATAGATAATTTTTTTAGTAAAAATTAGCACAAAATAATAATTTTTTAAAACTAAAATCATTCTGTATGGAAACATGAGGTGGTAGTATCCTATATCCATGTGAAAAGTTATACTCCATTGGTTTCTCTAATATCCTCCTCTCCTTTGTAAATCTTACAAAATTTACTTAGTTTCAATATTTGGATATAAATGTGAGAACCAAAAGCTTATCTAATACCCAATGTGTAGATATATAAATATTACACTCGATAATGAATGCACCTTTAGCTTACCCTCACTTCTAGGTGCAGTTCTTCCAGTGTCCTATCTTTCCACAAGAAAAACATATTGTTTCTTTTCTTTCTTCTACCTTTATATATTATTCATCTTGGATGGATTTTACTTGGGATATTAATAATTTGAGTGAGTATTGGGCCCCTTTACCTTTTTCTTATTTTTCTTATTCACCATAAAGACTATAGGTTTTTGATGCCCCTTGTCATTTAAAACTTGGTGAATAAGAGTAAGAAGTTCTGAAATATTCTTCTCACCATTTCTAATATTGTAATTCATAATGAAATTAGATAAAGATTTAATTAATGAGGAAATAATGAGATCTATGCATAGATCATCTGATAATTTAATGCCCAAGATTTACAGGCACTCTATATAGTCAATCATCTTTACTATATGAGGCCCAAAAGGTTTCGACTCTCCAAGCCTACATGTGAATAATTCATTGGAGATCTCATATATCTCTTGTCTCATTTTCTCATACTATAAACATCCATATCCTCAAGTTTCTTTAGAATCTTATTAGACATGGAATATATCATATAATAATAAAAATTTATTGCATCATCCAAATATTTATTGTAGAGAGATTACTCTTCCCCATTAGCTACTTGGCCAAGTGCTTTAGAAATGTAGATTTATAGCACATATAATTTTATTTCATGGTGTAGAATAACATGAAATAACCACTACCATTTTTGGAAATTAGTTTCAATGATAAGGTTATAATACTCAAGTATGGGTCATAGTTATATGTTTGGATTCAGGTGTATTACCATTTATAAAATTAAGAAGAGAATAGTTTTAGCACTTTATCTGATAAAATTAGATGATAAATATTAAATTTATTAATATTTCACTATTTTATTAAAACCTAATATCCCTCACCATTAGTTTCAAAATATACTATTTCTCGGATATTTTAGTGTCTTAGATCCATATGCACCTTCTCATAACCCATACAGAGGTCTCTCAGTCTATTTGAAGGTATTTAGGTAGGTATAACATTACAAATGCATTAATTCATAATTCCTCGATCTATTGAGTGGAATACCCAATCTTGAAATCCTAAACTTGGATTATTCAACACTTTTCCTAATAGTTTCACTAAGCCTCGTGGAATCGATCACCTATTAATTTGAACTATATTAATTCATCCTAAAAACTCAAGATAGAAATTCCCAAATAATTTAAATCACCCCAATAGAGGTTGGTCAAGCACTTTGAACTATGGTTTGATTCCTACCTAATTAATGGAATGTTATACCAATTGAATATATATAGTTGATGGAATTTAATTTTTATGTGTATATAACCCATTTTATCTTTATCATGTGATTATTGATATTAATTGGAGTTATTTAAGTGATTAATCACTTCAAAGATAAATATTACAGATAATCCAATTTATTTTAGTTTTATCTTGCATGATTATTAGTTTATTAGTTTGTGTGATCATGAAAAACATCCATAATGAAATTAACCATAAAAACTTATATAAATAAAATAAAAAAAGTGGTATGATCATGATATTTTCTTAATGGCTGGTTTATCTAGCATATGATAAACTATCCATAGACCTGGGGGGAAAGCACCTTGAACCATGTCATGGTTTTTGTTATAGATTTCCACCTACCCACCTGTGTATCTCTTGGATTGATTTCACCTCAAATCCAACATTGAACCACCTCTATTATCTCGGGATATCCATTCATTACATAATATTTCACTCATATATATGTGATAGGAGCTAAATGATGTAGGTTTTAGGAATAGTGAAATCACTTATGTGGCATAGACAACTCATATTTTTAGACTTAATTTATGAATAATCATTGATTTACATGATGGATGACATCATGACTAGTGTAAATTGTATATTAATTGAATTGAATAAACACTAGAACCAGAATATAAGGATCTTCACATGAAATTTATAATTATTTTATAAATAGATCTAGAATTACCTGAACTTGTAATTCTTTCTTTATTAACGGTCTCATTGACTCTATCTCATCATTTCATCATTTTATTGTAGGATGCAAGTGTATATTCCCTTTATAGTTGATCCATATGTGCACCAAAATCCATTAATGTTTCCATAAAATCATCAAGTTCTAGTACGGACGACCCTGGTTACTTTTATCAGTCATGGTTGATCACAAAAAAACTCTCTGGGGGAATTCTTGATGTTCTCTCAATGATTTGAAATAAGAGGAGAATAGAACACAATTTAAATATCTATAACCCTCTCTAGGGCTTTAGATTTATTCATTTTATCTATTGTGCATGGAAATTATGATTTTGGAAAGTGATATAATAAGATACTTTTAAAGGAAGGTATAGGGTTGGAGACTTGCACAAATTCCCCTTTCCACTTCCTTAATTCTTAGTTAACCCAATATATAATAATAATAATACAAATATTATTATTATTCACTTAATATGTGCATCAATTTAATAATTCATAAATAAATATCATTTATATCATTTCTAACTAGACCTTTAATCTCATTCCACTTACCCTCCTCGGTATTTACCAAGCCTTGAATAATGACTATTTATTTAACAAATAAATATCACTTCATTATTAATTAATAAATATAATAAATATTATATTTTACCAACCTTGAAAATAAATATTTATTATTATTATTTAACTCACTTACTATTTTAAATGACTTGTGATTAAATCTTAGAGATCAATTAAACCTGAATAATTATTAAACCATAAAGTAGGAAAAATAATTTTTTTAAATTTTTAAATTCAATTTTAAATTTAACCAAGATTACAGATACACTTAGTATATGACCCTCTAGGCCTCTTTCTTAGTGTCATTAGAAATAACCACCTAAAGAATAATTTTAGAATCTAGAAACATGTCAAGATATAGAGAGAAATTATTGTAACTATGATAAAAAACCTCAAATACTCATTGTGTAATATAATATCTTTACCATGATATCAATAATCAAGTAGGTTTCATAATGGTTTCATCAACCTATATACTCAATGTTTCATTATTTGACTTTATAGAAATTAACTTTCCCACTGAACACCATAGCCATAAATTTATCTAGGCAGTTTCATTCCCATCAAAGGGACTAAAATATCAACTTCTGTTAGGAAACAAAAGGGATAAATCCTTTCTCACCCTATCCATTAATGAAACACCACTTGTGACGCACCCAACATATCTTACTTTTCCATAAAAATATTCCATCATTGTTTTTATTAATACATCAAAGTACATGACTTATGGTATTCATTAATGATAATCTCAAATTATAAGGATTAATACACACAACAAAAGATATGAACATCCAATGACACTTAAGAAGTGGATTTCCTACTGGAGGGTCCATATTCATAAACTCTGATCTTGGAGATTACTAAAGTTGAATACCATGAGAAGGTATCTTAATGTATTATGTGCCTCCTACCCATGATATCATGTATCATATGTGTCCCTTCAAACAATATCATTTGGTTATAGAACATTTATTCAAGAATTTTATCTTGGTACCTATAAGTTCTCATCATAATGAGGAACTGTTATAACCTTTCAATGTGATATGTATTCTTAGGAAATTATAACATACTATTTTATGTAGAGTAATAGTCATGATGTGATAAGAAAATTTATTAATATTCAAGTAAATGAATACATATAATCATTAAGCACATTAGAAGCTAGTTTTAGGGCACCAACTCCAATAGACTATGACTTTCACTAGAGCCAAATGTTAATAACCTTTAGTACACTATCTATCACACGATACTCAGGACACTGATGAGATAAAGTCTTTATATCTAATTACAACAACTTCAACTCATTGAGAAAAATCTCTCAATAGATGAAACTTCTAAATTATATGATTTTTCATTAGATGTGACCTTATCTATTTGGATAGAGACACCACTGAAATGTTACTATATTAAAATGTAAAAGGGTCTTGAATACTAGGCACCACATCAAGATCTTGGAAAAGGTTTTGAATCCAAACTACTACCTTGGTTGCATCATAAGTTGTAATATACTCAAACTCTGCTGTAGAATTGATGACAACTGGTTTCTTAAAACTCTTTGATCTAAAGCTAATACATTGAGAAAAAATACATATCCTAGTTGTGAATTCATATAATTATGATTTATCTGAAATCTATCATATGTATAACCCCTGATGACTAGATCTCCATCTCCTCTGTATATAAAGAACATATCCTTAGTTCACCTCAGATATATAAAGATAGACTTTACAATAGTACAATGTTGTGTAACTGTACCAAATTGATATTTTCCTAACATTATTAAAGCATAGGAAGCATTAATAATCATACATAACATGATATACATGATAGATCAAATCATATAAGTGTATGATATAGTACTTATTCTCTCTCTATCCTTCTATGTATGAGGACATGTGGCCTGAAGCCTCAAGACCAGGAATACAATATGAGTTCAGACCTAAGAAGTGGAAATCTAAGGGACAATTGTGGAGACATTAAGGATCAAGTTAAGGTTATTGAGGATGAGAAGGAAGATAGAGACAAAGAGAATTACCTTGATCTAATTATTCATTATAAGTAAAATGTGTAAGAAAGGAATATCAAATTTAATGGACCAAAGGAGGAGTTAGCTAGAATAACAGAAAGAGAGGTATAAATTTATATTAGAAAGGATAAAATGGCGTGGATCTATTAAAAAGATCTTATTTTGGCATGGGATTTTAATACAAGTAAGATAAGTGCAGAAGAGTGCATCCAGACCTAGGATAAGTTGGCCACTCATTTTGAAAATTTAATCCAGGATGATCCAAATACAATGGTTAAAGCACTCCATTGAGGATTATACTAGGTAATTGATTATAATATTCTTATAATTGTTTTAAATGATTATGTGATATCCTTTTGTGTTGAATGAGCCCTAGAAGTGGACTTTATAGGTTTCCCACTTTGTCCTTAAAAGTTATTTTTAATAAAAATTTAATTTTTAGTCAGGACATGTCTTCTTAGAAATATTTATATCATGTGACATTGGAACCAATCCCCTTTTTTAATTATTATATACTAAACCCATTTATTATCTATTCAATGTATGTACTTTGAATTTTTTCGAACAAGCTCTTTGATCTATCACACATGATCTTGATCCCTAAAATATAGGTTGTTTCATATGAGTCTTTCATAGAGAATCACTTTCTCAACCATACCTTAACCTCGTGTAAGGATGGTATCTCATTTCCAATTATTAATATGTTATAAAAATATAATACTATGGAAACAAACATACTTAGAATAAACTACTTTTAAACACATGGATCACATTCGTTCTTATGGAAACAAAATTATTTTATAGATTCATCAAACTAATTGTTTTTTAACCTGGATTCTTGCTTTAATACATAAATGTATCCATATAACTTTCATACCTTTTTGGTATTTTATAGAGTTACAAACTTTTTAGGTTGGGCCATATACACATATTACTGATGGTTTCCATTAAGGAAATAAATTTTTATGCTCATAATCTAAATATCATAGTCATTGTAATCTTTCATGACAAGAAGAATTATGATGAATTTAAGAATGGAAACTAGAGAAAAGGTTTCATTGTAGTCTATCCCCTATCATTGTCTAAACCCTTTACCCAATATCCATTATTTATAAGTACTAATATGACCTTACATGTCCGTATTTATCTTGAATATCCGTTTTCACCCAATGGGATTTACATATGTGGGTAGATTGATCAAATCCCCAACTTAGTTCAGATACATGGAATCCATCTCATAATTCATGGATTCTTACCATATTATAGCTTCTAAGCTCTCTTATGCCTCCTTATAGTACATAGTGTCATTATTATCAACCAATAACAAGTCATTATTTTTGTGACTAGAAAACCATATCTTTCTAGTTCTATAACTTTTCTAGTGCTCCTACATAGTTCTTTTTTTAATTAATAACTTCTTTCATAGGGTATCACTACTAAAAATGATATATATAAATAGACCTATAGCCACAGTTTTTTAGGTCCATGGATATAGATTAATTTATAGCCATGGTTTAATTAAAATCATGGATATATGGTTATTTGAATTCACTATTTAATAAAAACTATGGAAATAGGTTTCATTCCCTCATGCGACTCTCCTCTCTGAGACCCCATCCCAATACCCTCGCAATATCTCCTCTATACGACTCTCCTCCCATTACCCTTGAGTTATCCTCTCTGTGAACCTCCTCCCTGACACTTCCACCCAACCCAACCACCCCATATCCTCACCAACGTTACTCCTAGGCATCTTGACCACCAAATCCTTCTACACACCTCTGATGTGTCCGCTCCACCTCCTAGTGATCATCCTCCTCATGAATCTAGTTTGATCACACCTCCTAAATATTCTTACCCACTAAAGTTATTTAGGGTTTTTTGTTGTCGGGTTGGTGAAATTAGTTCTTACTATTCTCCACAGTGTAGCGTCTACTCTATCACCAACCAAGGATTTGATTAAATCTTTCTCCTAGTGGGTGAATTTCATCAATTTCCTATGGTATGTTCTGATTTTAACAAACCCTAAGAGTTAATAATTTTTTAAACTAGTTTTTTTATGATTTTTCTACTTTGACTACATTAAGTATTTTCTCTCTAAACTATTGCTCTTATTTTTTCCATTCTACTCAAATGTTTCTTATTCCAGTTTATCATTTTAGTGTTATACTTTTTTCTTGTAGTGCTGTGGAGGAAGGATTTACTAAAATTAGTTGAAATTTCCTATTACCTATTTTTTACTTGCCTCTACACTTACCTGCATTAAATATTATATAAATTTAATTTTATACACTTTTAATCCTTGATACATGCATGATATATAACTCATGGAATTAATTTTTTCTTAAAATTCAACTTGTCATGCACAATTGGTTTCATTTAAAATGATGGTTCTTCTTCTTATTTAGGTATGTTGTGATTTTTATTCATGAGTATTAAATATATATTTTTAATTCATAAGTAATTTTATTATTTAAATCTCTACCAAAATATTGATCTATTATGGTTTGCTGTTATGGGGGTGACATTGTTATAAAATGTTTCTGTAAGAAATTATTCAGATTTTCTAAAACTGCTTATAGATTCTTCCAAAACTCTTTTTTTTAACTTCTTTATCCTTATATGGAAGTCTCACCACACCATCATTGTAAACAAATACATCTCAAAATTTCTCCAAAGTATTTTTTCTAATAGTCTTAGCATGTGATAACTCATCCTTTTGGTATAGAGCCAATATAGTTATAGTATATTTCTGTTGTATCCTAGTCAGTGCATCATAAACCAGTGGGGATGTATGCTTATTATTTTTTTATTTTCCCATTGTGAATTCACTTTCATATAATTTATAGAATTATACTAGGGATCTATTGGTGGTTTCTAATTGGTTTTTTTATTTGCACCTTTCATGGTCACCTCGATGTGTGTACTAAATTTGTTATTGAATCACCAATTAAAGGAAATAAGAGAACAAATCCCCAAGAAATATTTCATCATAATATATAGACATTATAAATTCATATATATTCCTTTTAAACTTAAAATTACCCTACACTCATCATGGATATGATGAATAGAGTATACAAATATTACCATGAAATACTTGTATTAGTTTTTATCAATTATATTATAATATATTCTTAGAGAAAGGGTGAACATTAAGGGTATTTTATGATTTTTCTAAAGACTTTAATAAATGAGGAATTTTATACCATGTTCATCATGTGAGAATTTTGGATACAAATAGTATCCATTATAGTTCATGTAATAACAATCAATGGTATATATATGGTCCATTAAATGAAAAAGGTGATTGGAGAATGGACTAAAAAACATAGTAATAGAGATATATAGTATTAATGGATTATTAAAGTACTATAATATCATTTTAAAAATTTATTAGTATTGAAAAATACTTTAACAAATATAATGTGGAAGTGTGTGATGTTCTAATGTATATAATAATGTTAAAACATTTTCAAGGGTCATAAGTAGAGGTCAGTCACTATATTTATACTCACATTAATCTACCGTAGAAAAGGGTTTTTATATATAGTTATTATTTGATTAAGGCCAATGGATGTATTCTTATAAAAAATGAAAAATTAATTTCACTTGTATCAGATCAATCATACACTTTTTATAAAAACCACTAGATGCATGATCTTGAGCCAACTAAAGTAATATTTTGATTAATTTTTTTTTATCATTATCTATATGGGTTGAAGTGTGACATATATTCCTAGAATATGAGCGTAAATTATATATTTATATATACATAGTTAAACATACACCAAATGAGATAGTTATAGTTAATGAAACTATATGATTATTCAATACATTATCATCATTAGAAAGAAAACAAGTTATTAGATACTCTTTGAAGAATGGATCATGCTAGAATAAATACCCATTATTTTTGGATATTCAATGGATGGAAACATAAATAATAATATAAGGGATTAAATCCTACCTTTAAACATATTTTATAATAATCCATCTATGGAAATATTATAGAGAAAAAAAGATGATTGGGAACTATAAAAGGTGATGGGAAGTATTCCAGTGTTCAACATGGACAATGGTGGGGTTATAAGATTCAATAATAGAGTATGGTGTTATTTAAAACATGAATTGAATAATGGTATTTTTTATTATACACATATATCATCCCTCTATATTCATCTTAAATGCACCAAGATATATAGAGATATTTAGTGACAATATATGGTCTTAGATTTCTAAAAGCCTTAATTTTTGCTTTCCTATGGCTCGGATGTGTCATGTGAGTGGTCTAAGAATTTTATCTTATTAATTTTTATTTTTAAATACCCCTTATCTTTTATATATATGGTTGATAATTTGTTCATGTGGTTGATCCATTATTCATGTGATTGATACATCCTTTGTTTTTATTGTTAATTCATAATATGAGATTGATCAGAATGGTCACATAGTTCTTTATATGATCGATCTGCATGGTCACATATCTAATTCATATGTTTCATCTAGGAATTCAATTTTTTTTTCTTCTTGTAGTGCATCCATGGGGTCTCTTTTTAAATTATGTATTCTTGTTTGGTCCGCTGTTTAAACAAAAAAATAATGAAATTATCCAGAATAATGTAAAAATCATTTTTTAAAAAAATAGGAATAAAAGTTTTAATCATGTGTTTGAAATATTGATGTGAATTAGATGGTGTATATCATTAAAATCCTTAATATTATGAGTTTTGAAAATAGAACTAAATCGATAAATAATTAATGATAAATTTAAAAGAAACATTTGACAATTTTTTTATAAATTCCCAATAGAATCATATTTTTTATTCTAAAATGTGATTTATTTCCACTCATTTGATCATCATTCTTTGTCTCAAGTCTGTTAAATCCAACATTCACTCGTGGAGTCTTATAACCCTTCTACAATCTCTTGACCCTATTCCTATGATTTTCCTGAACTGTGTGCAACCCTATCTATACTATGTTCTTGGTGTTGTGAGACTTCTTCAAAACTCTATATAGGGGAATCAATTATTCTTGTTATTATGTAAATAGTGTTATTTAATCATGAAATAATTTATCTTAATGAAGAGATATGATTAAATTTATGAATGATAACAATCTATAAAATTGCATTGATGATAATTGTTGATGAATCTTAAATTTATAAAGGAATAAGAATAAGGATGTCACATATTGATGATATTATCCTTTAATTGAGTATAAATACATACCGTGGAGTAATATTTTCAAGTAATAATATGGTAGTTGTATGATTTATTTTATTTTATAATAAGCCTAGAATTTGAGAAGATGAGGAAAATGGAAAATGGAATGAATCTAATAGGTATTTAAAATTTTTGAACTCTCATGATTTTTATTATTAATGATTTATGAAATAGTAAATAAGGTATAATAAAAAAATATCCTTGTTGTCTAGAACTAGCATTAAGGATAGTGCACTACTTTCTAAACCATACATAATAACCTTTCAAACCTAGTGTTCTTCCCATTTTTCACTCCCAAACATGATGTTTCTAAAAATAAATCATTGAACATCGATATAAAATATAAAAACAAAAATAAAAAAAAAATCACAAAATTAATTGAGAACAAGGGTAATCATGGAGATATGGGAATCCCAACTACCCCTAATAATATAATGTTCAATATGAATAATTTTTTCCAGACATAAAGTCATACATATATATTAAGATCTGGAAGTCCTATAACATGTCCACCATTACTCCCAAAAATATATAAACAAAATTAGGATTTGATAAAAATATACAAGGATCCAAGAAAAGATGATATTGCAATGATACTTCTCATTAGTGCTTTTTTTAGGTTATTGTTGTATTATTTAACATTTTAATTATTTCAAATTATCATAGAATATTATTTTAAATTTCCAGGTCAAAATGTCTTACTATGATGATGGTAGAAGAAGAATAATAGTATAGAGAAATGAATAATATATCGGATATTAAGGCATGTCACCTCTGGTCACCATTGTAAGTATAATTTATGTTTAGATATTATGTTATTTTTTATTATTTATCTTGTTATTATTCATTTTATTTTTTTCATCCATGTTATTTTAGGCTACATTGTTGAGGAGATGGTTGGATTATGCTATAGAATCTTATAGTATGGCAGGGGATACTGGTACGACCGATTATACAGTTTAACCAACCATAGGTGACTCTTACACTATGTGATGAATAGTGTGTGTTTCCTTGTTCTTTTTCCTATCCTTATTACTTTTAAAATAGCATAAAAGTAAATATATATATTATTCTCTTCCTTTCTTACACTGGATGTAATATTTTATTCTATATGTGAAAGTATAAATATATAGCACCTTTTTCTTCATCTTTATAATAGAGAATTTGGGTGTTTATACTTCTTCTTCTTCTTCTTCACTTACATGAATAAAATACACCTCCTATTATTTATTCTACCTATATTCCAACATAGATTGCATAAAACTCTTTTAATCTTCCATCTTTCCCATTTTCTCATTATTATCTCATCAATTCACCTAGAATTAATTTCTTTTTATCCTTATTTAGGGTATAGTAATGTGTATTGCATCTTCTTACTCATTTATTTAGTAAATTAACAACATCATTGGTTATCTTACTATTCACTTTAACACTAAAGGATTTCTTGATTATAAGTACGGTAGTAGTTCTTATATAATGATAGTAGGATCTTCTTCTTAGAATAAAAATGTCACTTATCAACCTATAATATATATATATATATGATGTGATACATACACATAAGTCATATGAGAATCTATCTCTTACAGAAAATATTTAATTACAAACTAAAAATTTCTTTAAAACTTGAAGATTTTAGATTATCAGTTTTCAACTATGCCTGAATTTTCACATTTCAATTTCCATCAAAGGATATGTGACATAAAGATCCTCTCAACTAGGAATAGTGTCTTTCCATTAAAAAAAGTTAGGTCATATGAGACTTTTTTATAAATTCTACTATGTGTATTTCTTTCACACATCCACAAAAGAGGTGAACACCAAGATAAATGAAAAAAATGTCTCCTTTTTTGACATTCAAGAGTTTAATGATATATCATTTCCTATTTTTAGTAATTCATTTTACAAAAAATACTATAGATTTTATCCAAAAAAATTCTTGTCCAGAGCCTGCTCATAGAGGTTGAAAAAATATATAATGAAGTTCAAATATCCATTTTCAACCCCATAAAAAATAAATATGTCATCAACATATAGAAGGTGAGTTTGAACATAGTTGTTTCTAGAAGTTACAATTTCCCTTATTTTCACCTAGTTAACTACATTGATAATACATATATTGAGAAATTATTTAGTGAGGGGATACCCTTTCCTCACCCATAATTAGAACTTGAATAAACCTTTAATTTATCCAAGAGGAAAAATAATACCATTAAGATCATGAGGATATAGTTGTCTAGTTAGATAAATCTATTATAGAATCCATAAATTAAGAGAAATTTCGCTTATGAAACTCCGCTTAAGGGTGTAAAGGGGTATAAGATGTCTAGTTTCAATTCAATATTCCCTACCATTATTTTATTTTGAAGATTATTGACTCCATATGTGGTAGTGTATAAAAAATATTGAAATTTTATTCAAGTTATAAAACCAAACTTATTAAGGGAGACCACTATATTTTAAATTGTTCCATGTTTTTTTTCTAGTGCCTTTATAATAGTATTAGGATGATTTTTACCAAAAAAATGGGAATATACTCATTCCCATCCAAATCACGATCAACCTTTGGAATAAATTATATGAATTGAGCATTCAGGTCTTGGGATAGGCATTCCTTATTGAATAAATCTCTAATCATTTATTTAAATCAAGTTGAATAATGTCCCAAAAATGCATGAAACATTTGTTGTATTATTTATTAGGCCCATTTGTTCTCTCCTTGTTCAGAAATGAAAGAGCATTTTTTATCTCATTATAAAGAGGGAAAACAATAATGAATTAATTTTTCATTATATTCATAGAATGAGGGATAATGTCCTCAAAGAGAAGTTTTAGGTGTCTATTATCCTCCTCACTAAAGATCTGAGTAAATTAGGTGACCAGACTCTCACTAATATAATCATAATATGTTTGGATACTTCTAATAATATATATATAATAAATCACTTTTTTAACATTCCATTAATTTTGAAGAAGGAGGATGAACATTGAGTTTATATACCCTTCCATAAGATAATTAACCTTGATATATTCCTTGATAATATGATAATTTTAATAGATTCAATTTTCCTAGTGATGATCCTTTTGATTTTCCTCAGTTGATTAGTGATCAAGCTAGGAATTTTTGTGTTGGAACTATAGGAGGTCACTTTCAACATTAGATATGTTTGAGTGCATGTAGTTAAACCTACTTTTTCTCTAGGTTATCCTATTGAATTTAACTCATAAGGTTTTTATATGAACTTTTAATGGGATCACTATCTGCAAACATGGAGCATTCACAACTATAAAATTGATATCAATAGTGAACAAAGAACAAAATCAATAGACTTTTGTAGATTTGTATTAAAAATAATTCTCATCATTTAACACTACTTTAAGTTTTATAGAAAATAATTCACAAGCTTTAAATAAAGGTTTCAACATCTCAAAGTTCACAAAACACAAAAATTTAAAAATCACAATTCAGTTTTTAAAAAATACACATGTACTATTATAGAAACTTAAAACCACTATATTAAAAAATTTAATCCTTATACACTCAATAGGAAGTAGCATGACTATTTACAACATAATAATGCATTTATAGTTCTTCTAAAAACATCATATCCAAATACTATCCAAACAAATCACAAAATTTTCTACTATGGATTTCAACATAACTCAACTAAATCCTAAAATACCAATTCAAATAATTAGTTCAAATCTACCAAAAATATATTTTTTTAATTTTAGTGCAACCAAATTTATTATGAAAACCAATTAATAAGAAAAAAATATAGACATATAGAAAACTATAACTACCAATAAAATAGAAAGGGGACTTTTTTTCTTTCTAATGAAAATTTCATTATTCTTTTTACATGTGATTTATTTTCAAGGGATGAAAAATCATATCCACATGAAGTGAAACCTTTAATATTTACTCAAATGAGAGTGGGAATCACTTTTTCTTAAATTTATTGACATAGGTGCAACATCCAAATCATCTCCTCCCATTCTAATTAAGTCTTTGATTTCCAATTTTTTATTATGCTTAAAAACTACATGATATTTTTCAATTTTTACTAATAATTTACTAAAAATTAATTATATTGGATGGGGTAACTAATGGCTTCCTTTTTTTCTTTATTTACTTTGTTTTAGTTTGTGTGTTTTAGTCAATCTTTTTTTAATCATAAAAAAATAGATAAAAATTCACTATTTTGGAAAATATATAAAGCCTTTTAGTTATTATGAGTGTATTTCAAAATTTCTTTGAGATGATTTGAAAAATAAGACCATTTTATAAGTACTAGTTGATTGTGAATAAAATTATCTTTTTATTGAACCTCAAAATATCAAATTATTTATAATTTGTATTTTTTTTATTAGGCATTGATTTTCAAGAAATTATATGAATTTTAACTATAGATTAAGATCAATTTGATATAGTTTATCTTATCTTAGTTTAATTTAATTGACTTATAATGTTTCTTTTTTTCAAAAAAAGGAATTGAATATCAAGGGTCATGTTCCTCACTCTACCTTGTTTTGTACAAGTAAAAAAATAGAGATGGTATTGTGGTAAATAAAAACACCCAGGAGACAATTGTAAGTATATATAATTTTATTTTATTTTGAATGAATTTAATTATTTATATTATTTTATCATTTTAATTTATGTTATATATCACTCAACATATTTCTTTGGAGACATTGGCAGAAAAAAACCTGACAATTTGGGTCAGAACAATCATATGCATTAGGTATTAGGATATGATCATCATGATACAGTGCATTTTAGTCCTGGGAAGAAGATTGTACCATCTAAATAATAGTATTTTGACAACATTTCTTCAAGTACTGATTCTAGTATGGTCACAATGGAAAAAATTAATTCCAAAATCAAACAATCAACTAAAAAATTAGAAGAAGAGACTTAATGTCAAAATATGATAAAAGTTCATATAATGAAATCAATGTCATCTCTTTCCTCTACACTTATACCAGAAGATTTTGTAGCGGTTGATGCTTGTTTAATGTTGATGCGTTCTATTTATGCAGATTCATTTTATTCTACTAGTGACACTATGAATTTTGATGCCAATATCGATGTTGATGTTGATTTTAATGATTATGTTAGTGGTGTGAGAGGTGGTGATGGTGTTTCTGTAGGAGGTTTAGATGAAGGTTATCATGGTTTTTATGATACTGAAATTGAGGCTGAATTTTGATGTAAACTGTATTTTTTGGTTTTTTTATATGTTAAATTTTATTATATAGTTAAGATTTATTGTTATTATATTGAATTATAGTATAGTTTGTTTGTTTTTATCTGTATATATTAAATTATTTCATTATGGTGTGTCTGTTTCTATAGGAGAAGTAAGGAGGATGGAATTTTTCTACCTGGTGGAGAAATCTATTTCCACAGTTTCCAACTATGGCTATAGATTAGAATAAAATTACCTATATCCATGTTTTAAAAATATGGTTATATGTGTACTTTCATGGTGGAAAATGTGGTTATATACCTCTAGCCATAGTTTCAAACCATAGAAATATATTATAATGGAATTGCCTATAGAAATTGTTGTGATCTGTGACTATAGGTGTACTATCATGGTGGAAAACGTGGCTATAGTCGTGACCCTATTTCCACACTAATAGGATCCATGGTTCATCAAACCATGGATATTACTTATATCCATGGTTTTTAGACCTATATCCATGGTTTAAAACTGTGGTTATAGAATGAATTTATAATAGTGTATTATGTAATCTGTTCATGTACCATCTCTTGTGTATATTGAGCATCAACTTCAACAAATTCAGTCTTACCCCCATTATCCTCCTTGATAGTGTGTTCCCTCCTAAGGAATATAAATTTCCTAGAAACTATAAAATTTTTCTCTGAATGATAATATAGGTAGTATCCCCTTGTTTCTTTGGGCTAACCTATAAAGATACACTTCATTTCCTAGAGTGATAGTTTGTTGCTTGATCTATCCTTAACAAACACCTCACACAACATTCATGAACATGTGAAAAACTAAATGGGAATATTATTTTCTACTTTATTTGGTACTCGGTATAGTAGGTATATTTTCATGTGTAATTCATATCCCCAAAAAGATAATATAAGGCTTGTATGAATCATTATCGACCATACCATGTCCAGCAAAGTATAGTTCCTCCTTTCACTAACACTATTCTTCTATGATGTATAATAAGAAGTGAGTTGAGATATACTCTCATAGAAAATTGATAAACTCTTGGATAAAATATTCACCACCTTAACCCAATCAATGTTTCTTTATATTCTTACCAAGATGATTCTCAACTTAATTATTAAACTCCTTAAACTTTTCAAAGGATTCAAACTTATACCTCATAAAGTAGATGTAACTGTGCCAACTCAAGTTGTCAATAAAAGTAATAAAGTACAATAATCCACCTCTAGATTCTACTTGAAAAGGTCCACACACATCACTGTGTACCAATTATAGAAGTTTCATATCCCTTTCACCATGAAAAATAAATTGTGGTTTGGTCATCTTTCCTTGTAAATAAGCATAACATCTTTCAATTGGTTTAAGCTCAAAAGAGTCTAAGTAACCATCTTGATAGAGCTTTATCAAATGTTTCTATTTTACATTAACAAGATGGTGATTCCATGACTGGGTGTGAAATGATTCATATGAATCTGATTCATTATCAATTACTAATATTTGGTTCTGATAATTGAATACATAATGCAGTTGTTCTTCAAATCTATACCATAACATATGTAGTCTTTATAAAAGTATCATATCTTATTTTTTAAACTGAAAATAAATCCATACATGTCTAAATAAGAAACATATATGATGTTTTTAGTAACATTAGGCACATAATAATAGTTCTCTAAAACCAAAAATCAATCATGTTGAAAATGTGAGGTGGTAGGCTCCAGTGGCTAGAGTGTCCAACCTCACTCCATTAGAAGCTCGTAGATCCACCTCACCTATGTAAACCTTTTTAAATCTACTTGTTTTATATATTTGGATAAAAATTTGATAACTACATGAACTATATATTCTGGTCTCCTTACCACATGAAAAAAAATACCACATTTCACTCCTTTTCTTGTCGCTGGATATTTTTTTGGAAGGATGGTGGTCTATACCCTTATACTTGGAATGAGTATTCAGGAAATTTTCCTTATTCTTACTTTACTTATTTAGTATAAGGACCATGATTTTTTCATGCCTCTTGTCTTTATCAAATTGGTTAATAAGTGAAAGATGTTTTGAAAGGGACTTTTTATTATTTATAATATTATAATTCACAATGAAACTATATAAGGTTTTAGGTATTTAGGATAGAATGAGATATGTGCACAATTAATCATGGATATTAAAACCTAATATTTATAATAATTATATATAACCCATCATATTAACCACATGAAGCTCAGCTAGCATGGAATCTCCAAACTTTCTTGTGAATATTTCATTAGAGATCTTCTACCTCTCTTGCCTCACCTTCTCCTGATAGAGATCATGAAGGTGGGAAATGATGATATATGAATCCATATCCTCATATTAATTTATAATATCTCTAGATATAGAGTATTACATGAAACATTGGACATTCATTGTATCATCCACGTGTTCCAAAAAGATAGATACTTTTTTCCTCACTATCCTCTTTCACAAGCAACTTGGGAAGTGGGTTTCTAGAATGTATAATTTTAGTTCATGGGGTAGTATAACGCATAAGTTCCTATACCATTCATGTAAATTCACAACGGTGATAAGTTTATCCTTCCCTATTATGGATCATAATTATATTTTCAAATTTGTGTAGTTTTCCATTTATATAAAAATAAAGAGTAGATAATTAGGACTTTGTTGATTACTAAATCAGTTCAATAAATTTAATTTTTATTAAATTTTAGTAATCTCTCACTATTTTTTTTAAACCTAATATACCTCCCCATTAGTTTTATAATATCCTATTGAATAAATTTTCTAATGGAAAGGACCCATATTCCCTTATCATAGTCTAGACTTAGGCCTGACAAGTTAATTGAAGGGTTTTAGGTATGTGTAACTTGCCAAATGCATTAACCTGGAATTCTTTAATCTATTGAGTGGACTCCCCAATCCTGAAATCCTAGATAAATATTTCCTAAACCCTTGAATCTTAGTTGCACAAAATATTTATTGGGTATTCAACCCTTGATATGAACCAAGTTAATCCAACCCAAAACTTCAAGCTAAAATTCCCTGATAATTGAAAGCACCCCAACTTGGGCTGGTCAAGCACTTGGAAATATGGGTTTCACTCTAACTCAAGCAATTGAAGGCTATACAAACTTAATATTTTAACTAAGGTATTTTTACCCTTATTCATATAATTCTATTTTTATCTTATCACATGACTTGATAATATTAAATGGATCTTATTTAAGTGACTAACCATGTCTGATAAAATTTATGCATAATTAAGTTTTATTTTATTTCATCTTTATTGATTGTTAATTAATTTATTAAGTGACATATAACACCCAAAAATATAAATAATAAACCATGAAACTAACATAAATAAAATATAAATGGAATGATCTTGAGATTCTCTAATAGTTTATTTAGAGGATGATAAACTAACCCTCTACCCTAGGGGAAAACACCATGAACCATATCTTGGTTCATGTTGCAGCATTCCACATCGACTCTTATGTATCACCTCAATTGTTTTTGCCTCAGCTTTGGGACTCATATCACCTCTTATTTCCTGGGATCTTCATCCTTACATAATCTTTTACTCACTCACAGGTGATAGGATCTAATGGATTAGATAGGGTTTTATATAAAATAAATTATGGGCACATATGCCCTTACATAACAAGGCAAAGGGGATGACTCATAGACCATAATTTTAATTTAATAATAATAAATTAAAATAAAACAAATCATATACAAAGTTATGCTCTAATCTTATGATCATCGATATAGCATTCAATGAATACACATTTTCAATTTATCCATCAATTACTTTAATTTGTTACTTAATTAATATAAACACCACAAATTAATCCAATTAATTAAATTTATATTAATACCATATAATAATCCTTAAAATTACACAATTAATAATTTTAAACAAATTAAATAAATTAATTTTATTTAAAATTAATAGAGTACATCAATATACTTTGAGGAAACGACATGTACTTGTCCAAAATATCGGGCATGACCCTTGTGCTTATGCATTCCCTTAGCATCCAACATTTATGCATGATAAGTAATTACATGGTGTGTAATGTCAAATAAATGAAAAATAGAACATATGTGAATTACATTGCATGTAATTCATTTGATGCACGCAAAGTTAACTATAATTAAAGACCATACAAAACTTGTAGTTTTAGAATTTAACACAGAGAATAATTCATTATATATTTAACAATCTGATGACATGACATGTACTATCAAATAAATGAAACATATAACACATATGAATAGGTTTAATTATATAATTAATTCTTCTATTCATTTAAAATTAATCACACTATTTATAGCATACTACATGGTGTGTATTGGATTACATAGTGTGTATAGTCTTCTGTTGGTGTCCATGACACATTCCTAGGGACTAGGTGTGTTACTTATTATAGATATGTATGAGGTACACGACATGTAGAATACTTAACATGATGTGTGGCCTTGGAGTTACATAGTTTTTTCAATCCCCATGTTTTGAAGTAGATACATGACATTCTTGGACTGATGTGTGCTCCATCAGGATTACACAAGAACTACACACTTGTATGCATGTTATGTAGTGTGTGGTTCTTTAAACCATATGTCATCCTATTTGGATTTGTGTACTGATATACTTTTATCATATCACTAATCTAATTTTATCATTATGGTTCAATATTATCATGAGATAAATGAATAATACATGGTTACATTACATGTAGATTTGGGGTACATGCTGTGTATACTTGTGTTACTTGGACAGAACTATTGTCATCTCCAGATGGCATTTTTAGATATCTCTTTATCTTATCATAACCTATTTATTGGTTATGTGAGAGAGAATAAAGAAATAGAAGATAAAATGATGTTTAGATTTCAATAAAAATTATATCTGAAGTAAGAGAAGTTTTAAATGCATGAAATTCAATCAATGATTAGTAAATAATTATAAATCAACCATGTGACTGCTCTGATGACACTTGTATGATCAGAGTGTAGCAGGAGAGCCTATATGGAATGGGTAACTTGTATTTTTAGTATTAATTTATTAATAATCATTATCAAATGTCATGAATGATATCATGACCAACATAATATGAAGATTTCTTAACTTGATTAAATGCATGAACCAAAAGAGGAGGATCTTCACATGTAATTTATAATTAATTTATAAGTAGATCTAGAATTTCCTAAACTTGTAATTATTTCTTAATTAATGATCCATTTAACTCAATATTTTTGCACTGTCATTGTGATGTAGTATCCAAGTGAAGAATCCCACTAGTTTTGATTCACACGTGCAGCATAATCTATGAACGCCACCATAGAATCACCAGGTGCTGGAATGAATGATCCAAATTTCTTGTGTCATTTGTGGTTGATCCCAACAGATTTATCTTGAAGAATTATTGGTGTTCTCTTGATTTCTTGAGAGAAGAGGAGGAGATAGCAGACTTTATATCTCTAAAACTCTCTCTAGGTCTTGGGAGAGCTTATCGCTATCCGCTATGCACAATAAGTGTGTTTTTGGAAACTGGTATAATAAGATATTTATTAAGTCCAGTATAGGGCTGGAAAATTGAACACAAACCCCTTTCTAATCCCTTAATTTTCAATTGGACCTATGTATAATAATAATAAAAAAATATTATTATTATTCACTTTACATGTGAATCACTTTAATAATATATAAATAAATACGTTTATATCATATCCAAATGGACCTTTATGGTCAGTCTGCTTACCCTGCTTGGCATTTACTGAGCCATGAATAAGGACTATTTATTTAACAAATAAATATCACCACATTATTCATTAATAAATATTATATTCACCAAACCTTGAAAATAAATATTTATTATTATTATTTAACTCACTTGTTCTTTTGAATGAATTTTGATTAAATTGTGGTGATCAACCAAACTTGAATAATTATTAAACCATAAAGCAAGAATAATATTTTTTTTCTAACTTTTTAAATTAAATGTCGAATTTTACCATGATTCTGGATACACTAAGTGTGTGGCCCTTTATTCCTATTTTTCAATGAAATTATGCATAATTGTCTAAAGTCCAAGGTTAGAATCTATAAATGTGACATGAAACCCATATAGATAGAAGTTAATGTTTTGATGACATACAACCTCTTATGAATTCTTACTATGCAATATAATCACTTTATCACGATATCACTAATCAAGCAGGTTGTATACTGGTATCATTAACCTTTGTGCTTGATGTTTCTTTCTTTTACTTTCTAGAAATGAACGTACCAATTGAAAACCAAGGCCATTGATTTATAAAAGTATTTATATTCTCATCAAAGGGCCCGAGATATCAACTTATCTTAGGAGAAAAAATGGATAAATATTTTCTCACATTATCCATTAATGCAGCATCACTCATGATGCAACAAACATATCCCACTTCACTGTGAACATATGACATCATGGTTTTCATCAATACACCAAAGTATATGACTTATGGTATTCATTAATGATAATATTAAAGTCTAAGGACCAATACACACATTTTTATATAGGAACATCTAATGACACATAAGATATGTATTTTCTACCAGCAGATCAATTCTTATAACCTTTGATGTTATAAATTTTCAAAGGTGAACACCATTAAAAGGTGTCTCAATGTCTTATGAGTCCCCTTCCCCTGATAGCCTACATCATTAGTTCCTCTTTAGAAAATATCATATGGATATAGAAAATTTATTCAATAATACTATCATGACACCTCTAGGTTCTCATCATAGTAAGGAATTGTTGTGACTTTTAGTGTGACATGTATTCTTAGGAAATTATCACATGTTATTCTATGAATAAGAACAATCATGATCTGATAATAAACTTTATTAATATTTAAAAAATGAATACACATAATCATAAAGTAATTTAGAAGTTGTTTATATGAAATCAACTCTAATAAAGGATTAGTTAATGGGGTTTAAATAAAAGTAAATTTTTGTTATATAGGACCTTACAAAATGATATAAGGGATGATTCATAGGCCATAAATTTAATTTAATAATAAATTAAAAGGAAACCAATCACATAAAAAGTTCTAGTATATGCTTATTTTTATCCACATACATAAAATTAATTAAAAATTTAATAAAATAACATTCAATACAAATCAATATTATTTAAGATGAATCATGGTTGAATCAATTAATTATCTTCTTTAATTAAACAATTGTTTTATCTTAATTCTCATCCAAAATTTATTGATATTATCATGCATCAAAATTTTTAAAAAAATAAAATAAATTTATTTAAAATTTATTATGTACAAAACATGCACCTTGGAGGAAATATGATGAGTACTTGTCTGAACTACCCATTGTGTATTATATATATATTTTTTATTCATGAATATTTTTATATATATGTTTTATCACATGATTTCATGAAATATATAAGTCAATTGAATGACACATAGATCACATCTTATTTACATAGCATGTTATGTTTTAATATATGTAGGAAAGTAACTCTATTATGATTTATGCATGATATATAGTTCTAGATATTGCATATAAATTATTTAGGCATTTAATATATATATAACCCATCACATGGAGTGTATGAGTCAAATAAATAACACACAGTGCACATGTTGATAAGGTTTAAATAGTATAATAATTTAATTTTAAATTCTATGCAAATATGTAATATACATGGCATATAATATCTCACTACACATCATGTATTATTATTCACCTTTTGGAACATATAAGATCTCGGTGTTTGACAAGGAGAGTTTTTATTTTAATTGTGGTTAAACTCTATTAAAATGATAAACGGAATGCCTCTAGGTAATGAGGAAGTCCATGAGAGTGTCCCTAGGGTTTGGGACATAATAAATGGGAAAAAAGAGACCATAAATTTCATGATGCATGGTTGGAGCATGGTTAGTGATAACTGTGCACTATAATTGTGCAACTTGGTGGAGGGTGGATCATAGTTATAAAATCATGAATGGTGTCCTAGGAGACTATGCGACTTGATCCCCCTTTGAAAGAGGCAACTGCATGTCTACCCTATAGTTTTTCAAACCATGTGGATGGCCCAGACAAATAGTGCAGCTTGGTTTCCTCTTGGATAGAGGGAACTACAAGGTTAGTGAATGGTTTGACAAACCGTGTGGCCAAACTATACACCTCTTAAAGAATGAAAAAAATGACCATTTTCCCTCATAAAATTTATACAATTTCACCTGATTTGTAACCCCATTTCTTCTCTAGTAGAAAGGGTTAAGAACCAATATTCCCCTCTTCCTACAAGGGTGGTTCTCCCTTAATTCAAACGTTTTTGTGTTGAAGTTTTGTGTGAATCGAAGCTTTGGGTAATTCTCTAACTTCATTTCATCCCATTTTCTAAAAAAATAATTATGGGTTATTTACACTTCTTATGAAACTTATGAACTCTATTTCTATGATATTATTTACCTTAGTGATTTCAGTCATTCTAGCTTCAATCATCGGCTGATGTTGGGTGAGTGTTTTTAAATGACCCTAAGGTAGGTGATCTGTAATACATTTTCCATATTCGTGATGTTTTTCTTATGTATGTGGTTGTTTCATTTCACTTTTGTGATGAAAAATTTTATTTTTTTATTAAAAAAATTAAATTTATCCATAATTTGGTGTGTGAGACCCTTCACAGACCTCATCAGGTATGTTAATGATTACGATATTGGGCCTATGGTCACCCATGGGGTGTGTCACTCCTTTGAAAATTGTGAAATGAGTTTCTAAATGATAAATTAAAGGGTTTATGAGATTAAAACATTTATAATATTGTTTATCATGTTAACATGGTATAAAGGGTTATTTGTTTTGATTTGGAAAGTTAAACGAGTTATGAGATGATTAAGGGTAAAAGTGATAAATGGTTAAAAGGTTGTGTCCATATTGTTAAATGGTGTAAAATAATATTTAATGGGTGTGGTTATGAGTAAATGGTAAAACAGACTACTTATAAATGTGTTGAAATTAATAAACCATGGTAATATTGGTAAATTAAAAGGAAGAATCTTATTATTATTGTTTCATAAAAGGTCATTGATGATGATCCATGGAAAACATGATTGATGGTATGTTTGGGGTGTTAGAATAAGGTTCCTCATCTTTGGGTTAGCCTAGATTGATACTCTAGGACCCGCCAATGAATTTTATGGTCTAGATGCTGGACTGATGCTTCAATCTCCTCTGGTGTAGAAATGATGTGGATACCTAAACTGATGCTTCAAGGTATGATGATTTAGTTGAATTGATTAATGAATTCACTTATGTTGTAGAGTGCTAAACCCCTTAAGGTATATGGTTCAAATTTACAGTGTGTTTTGAAGCATGTTTGGTGATTTGGTGCCACTGTGGAACCTAAGAGCCCATGGGGAAAATTAAAAACAATTTTATTATAAAACATGTTTTATTATTACTTGTCCATTTATTATCTATACTACTACATACACTATATTAGACTGAATATCACTATATAAACCATTGGTGGTGGCCTATTGAGTTTAACTCACATATTTTTCAGGCCATTATTGGTACTCGACTAGACTTCATGTTTGTAGGACTATATAAAGTAAAGGACCCTATTATAGATGGTTGATTTGGGATTAAGCATGGATAATGGGACCATACATGTTATAGAGACCAGTTGTGGGGATCATTATTGGTGTTTTATTATGGTTTCTGTTTAGAACTTTATACTATATTGGCATGAAATACTTATTAAATTAGATTGTTATACTTACCTAGTTTTTGGTAATTGGTCATGTGATGTTTAGTTATTTATTATTATTGAATATTGATGTTTATTATGATTTCTATTATTAGTTTACTCTGGTGAGGAAGTTATATTCTATCCACATGTTTCATTAAACCCTTGATACTAGTTATAATCCTCTGGTGTATAAGAAGGTGTACTTGAGGTCATGTTGTTAACCGTCTTGGGGCACTAGTTTAGTAGCACCTGAGTTGGGATGTTACAATATAGTATCAAAGTAGTTTTCTTTTATATTGATTTACTATTTAGGAATTGTAGATATAAAATTATGATGTGTCAATCCTTGGTAATGATCTTGTTCATTGGAGTATTTGACCCATGTGTGGGAGGGGAACCCAAGCTCCCAGGGTAAGATTATTATTCTTGATGTTTGTTGTTATAGTTGGATGTTATTTTACCATAGGTGATAAACCTATTGTGTGGTGTTATCATTCTTTTAGATTTTACTCATGTAATGGAATGAAACATTTTAGGCACCCAAAGATTTTTGTATCATGAATCATGTTAAGGACATACAGGAAAAGCATGTGGGCTATTGGAAATCAAGTTATTTTATATTTCTTTTTATGGTTTTAAAAAAATGGGGCCCAATAGATAAGGTGTGGTTATTTAAATTAAATATTCAAATTGAAAAGGGAAAATGGTATCAAAATGAAAAAGGTTTAATCTATTTAAATTTAAATATACAAAAGTGAAATGGGTAAAATGGTGTCAAATCTAAGGCTTGTAAAATATAGAAGTCGGTTTACCTAGTGTTAGCCATGGCCTCATATAGGGATGGTTGTGTGGTGTGATAGTACTATAGTTATGACTATTGGGATAGTGTGTAAAGACCCTGACCTAAGTATCTTAAATCAGGTTCCTTACTTAATTACATTGGTATAATAAATAAGGAAGTTGCATCCTGAAGAAATAAGTAATTTAGTAGTTTTGGAAAACCAGATACACACATAATTGTTACATTACAAATTGAAATAAAAATAGTAAATAAACTCTATAAGAAACACCAATAAACTCCTAGATTATCCCTATAAGTCATTCATAATACACATCTTCACATCCTATGGAAAAATAAAACATAAGAAAGGGGTGAGCTCAGATTCTCATTATGGGTAAGCAATGCAGTGGAAGCTATCATAAATAAACATAAACAATAAGGCATGGTTAATAACTAAAAACAAATTCCATTAAAACATAATCTTGATCATAATATAAAAGGAATAAAATATGAATAAATAATTCCATATAAATAATCACATGATAATGAAACTAAACCATGGATATTCTACTAGTAGAATAATCACAAGGGCTATAAATTATTAATATCTTAATGAGGTAATAAATAATTATAGACATCATAAACATATTGTTAGGGATTTTTCCAAGAAACCATAGATAAAAAGGAAAAAACCTGGTCTAGTTTGTCTTATGAGACCTATCGATGCATCAAGGGGTTATAGCAGGCCCCACCCATCACTTACTAAGTCCAATGAATTCATCATATATCTGATAAAAATCTATATTTAAATCATAGTTTCTCATACCACTTTTAAATATTTTAATCATAATCATATATGAATGTATTTTAATAAAATCGTTGATAAATTCTTGAGAGAAATGTCATTTTTACTTTATGAAGAAGAGTTCTTTTGGAAAAATCATTTGTATTTTTTCCAAAATAATATTTTAAAATATATATCATAGAAAATAAAATAGAGGTAAAAATAAATTATATTTTAGGAATAAATTATTTCCATCTAAAATTAAACCATATAGAAAATAGAATTTAAGAAACTTTTTAAATGAGCCGTTTTAGTGCGGTTTTATGGAAAATACTAAAGAGTATTTAAAAAAGACAATGGAATAATTTTTGTATAAAACAAGAAATGAAAAAAGATAGTTTTTAATTAGTGATTTTAGAAAAATAATGATGTATTATAATATATTATGGAGTGCACTTGAAAATGGGTAAGAAATTGGAAAGTCCCTTAAATCGGGTTTGCTTATCGGGAAGAATTGGAAAGGGAACCTGATAAAATCATGTATTTCCCATCAAAGAAGGATGAAATTATTTGGATAAATGAGTTTTGAATATATAAATAGAATTTAAAAGAGTTATATAAAATTAAAGAATAATTAAATTGGGTTAAAGAGAGAGAAAGCACAGCCTGAATGAAAAATGTAGGTTCGGGAAGAATCCCTTACCACTTTGCAAACAGTCGAACCATATGCCCCATAAAATTAATGATCATAAAATGAAAATTTTAATACCATGAAGATAAATATATTAATGATATTATACCTAAAATTTCAGTATAAATACACCACACGCAATAAATAGTATTGAATAAGGCATATCTCATAGAAATAAAGGTGAGATAAGAAACCCCTTACCTTTTGTCTGAAAGTATTTTGTACTTGCGCTTAATGTCCTGGATACTGAAATTAGATTCATTAATAATTTAATTTAGAACCCATTAAACATTTATTTTATTTATTATAATTTTATTAACTTCATTTATGATCTTTTTGATGAGTTATAAGATACAATTTTATTGTTTGGGAGTGTTTATTTCCTTGGTTTTCCTGACCGGTTTACTTGTATACATGTAAGGAAAATCAAGTAAAAGGAGAATAGTTTTCTAGAATTGAAATTATATGTTATTAATGAACTTAAATTATATTAAATGGTTATATATTTCATTTATTTATGTGGTATGATAATGAATTAGTAGATAAAACATTAGTGATAATCATTTAGATTCTTTTGGTGTTTTTCAATCATCACGAACTAGTTTTGTGTTATGAATTGATATTATGTATACATAATGATTTAATAAAATTAAATTATTTTTATTACACATATTAAATTATTTTTTAACCATAAAAATGTATTTATGTCCATTCTTGAAGGCATAATTGAAAAATAAAAACATGTCATCCATGAAAGTGGTAAATCGGCACCTCACGGATGATGTTTTCATCTTTAAAATAAAAGGAAAAGGAGAATAGACTTGAAGGTGGATTTTACATTGACATAATAACATTAAATTATATATAATATACTAGATTTATTAAGAATTTTTGGACAGAATATGTAAGGATAGAATAAGAAGAAAATAAATTTAAAGAAATTGAAAGAGAACGAAAGGATTTACCTCTTGAATTATTCTCCTTGAGAACCTCCTAAAGAAACTTTGAAATGGTATTTTTGTGAGACCATAATGACCAAAACATGGGTTATAGGTTCTAGAGAGTAAATGGGTATAATATAATAAAGATTCAAGCCTTTGAAAGTGTAAGGGGTGGTATTTGTAGTGGAGGAGAGGGGTGTTTTTTGATTAATTTAATCATTAGTTTCTTGTTTTGGATAAAGACTATGAATAATTTGAGAATTATCAATAAATAAATTAAATAATGGAAGAAATTTATAAATTATTGTTCTTACATAATTCAATAATTAAGTAATAGTGTATTTGTATTATTATGTATATATATCGTAAATTACCGTATTTCACTATTCATAAAGAATTCAACTATTTTAAAAAAATCCAAAAAATTCACCATAACCATTTTTCAACATATATAATTCAAAAATGAAATCCATTTTATGAAAATAATTTTCTAAATGTGATAAATTTAATTTTTAATTAAAATCATCATTTATTCTAAAAATACCAATTTTAAAATTATAACTGATTTTATAACACTTTGAAAAATTAATTAAGGTCACATAAAATTATATTATAATCATAATACAACAAAATATTAATTTTTGAATAAATTTATGAAAATATTTTATTTTAAATCATTATATTAATTATAAAATTGAAAATAAATATTTATGATTTATAAAAATATCAACACTTAATTAATAATTTCTAAAACATTTATTTACTTATACTATGATATAATTATATCATATCACCATTTATAATATGCCTAAATTTTATTTATACTTTTATAGGTTAGGTTACTAATAAAATCATAAATAAACTATTAATATAATGAAAATAATAGTTGTTGTACATCTCGTTCCCCTCGTTGTTTGATTTTCATGATCACAATCACCTTATTATTTGTCTAACCTTGTTTTTAAGTGTTGTGGATGATAGGCAAGAGATTGCCAAAGGAAATGGGCCATGAAGCATATCAAGTGGACTGAAATTCAGTCCACCGGCCAACCGGTGTGATAGCACCGGCCAGCCGGTGGACCTGGCAGAGGCATTGCCCACTGCCAGGCTCCACCGGTCAGCCGGTGGCTTGACCACCGGCCAGCCGGTGGCACCCAGATCAAACAGTGTGAGCTACTGTCTCCCCACTGGCCAGCCGGTGGTGCCTGGAAAAGAAGATTCAGCTACTGCCAAGGCAGCGGCCAGCCGGTGGCCCTGCACCGGCCAGCCGGTAGCCCAGTCAAACTAGCCGTTGGGTTTGACCAGTCAACCCTCTTTTGGCCTCCAACGGCTCCGAAGGCTCCCAATGGGTTCCATGCCTATAAATAAAGGCCAAGGAAGCCCCGGACACCCGCCGGATCATATACAAAGCCCACGGACACGTTGTTCATCTTTTGGCATACCTCCGGCGAGCCACCTCAAGGAACCCCAAGTGCTCCATCCAATTCCACATCCAAGGAGCTCCTTCAAAGAAGCTTGGAAGCGGCCTTCAACATCTCCAATCAATCAAAGGCGCCCAAGGCTTCTCCAAATACGGTTTTTATTGTTTTATTCATTTTGAGCTTAAATTGAGTTTGTGCCTACAAACTCCCAATTTTCTCATCCCCTCTTTCTTTTGGGTTTCACATCACCATTAAGGTGTGAAAAGGTTGCCAAGCTTTCCTTTAAATAGCTTGAGACATAGGTGAGCTATCCTTCACCTGTAAGAAGGATAGTGGGTTCTTGCTAAACCATTAAAAGCAAGTGGGTTCTTGCTCAACCATAAAAAGCAAGCTGTAATAGGTCCTAGTTCTACCTCAAAGCCTAGTGGGTTTCTTGCTAAAACCATTGAAAAGCAAGCGGTAGGAATCTCTCAACGGTTGAGTTGGGAGCGGAGACGTAGGCCGGGTTTTGGCCGAACTCCGTTAACAATTTCTTGTGTGATTGCCTCTTTTATTTCCACTGCATCATTTCAACTTTGATTTTTTAATTTGTTAATCTTTTTTTTTAAAGGCAATTCACCCCCCCTCTTGCCATCACTTCCCGTTTTTCTCCGACCAACAATTGGTATCAGAGGGAGTATTTGAATAATTCCCTAACCCGGTTTCAAATTAAAGATCCTTTTTTTTTATGGCATCTACCTCTTTCGCCCCCGAGGGCTACTCATTGGGTCGGGCTCCATTTTTTGATGGAACCGACTATAATTATTGGAAAACCCGCATGACCACTTTTTTAAGAAGCATAGGATATCCCATTTATAAAATAGTCATGCAAGGTTACACCCTCTCTTCTCCCGACGAATCCAAATGGACCCCTGCCGATATAAGAAACTTTGAGCTTGATGGCAAAGCCATGAACGCTCTCCATTGCGGCCTTGACCGAAATGAGTTCAACCGAGTTTCCACTTGCACCTCATCTAATGAAATTTGGAAACTATTGGAAGTGACCCATGAGGGCACTAACAAAGTTAAGGATACTCGGTTAGACATGTATAGACAAGATTTTGAGTCTTTTTCCATGCACCCAAATGAATCAATTTCTGAAATGTTTACTCACTTCACTGACGTTTGCAATGGAAGGAAATCTCTTGGTGATGATGTTTCAGCCGAGACGATGGTCAAGAAGATCTTATGGGTCCTTCCGAGCTCATGGGAACCAAAGGTGACGGCGATCCAAGAAGCTAAGGACGTCAAAAATATGCCGGTAGAGGAGCTCATCGGATCTCTCATGACTTATGAGATCACGATGAGGAGGCAAGCTCAAAAGGAGGGCACACCAATCAAGACACCAAAGAACATCGCCCTCAAGGTACAAAAAGAAGTAAGCTCCTCCTCATCATCATCATCTTCATCTTCTTCATCATCAAGCGGCGACTCGGAAATGGAGAATCTCGCCCGCCAAATGCACAAATTTATGAAGAAGCATAAGAAGAAGAAGAAATCTCGCAAGGCGCAAAAGCAAGAACCCACCGCAAGATCCGAGCCCAAGGTAAAATGCTACGGGTGCGGCGAAAAGGGCCATTACAAGCCCGATTGCCCACTCAACAAGAAACGGGCCACGCAAAAGGAAAAAGGAAAGAAAAAGGTCCTCAAGGCGACATGGAGTGACACCTCATCATCCTCCTCCTCCTCCTCGAGCGACCAAGGTACAAAATGCCTAATGGCATTCCATGAGGTAACATCATCCGACTCCTCCTCTTGTTCTTCAAATTCCAATTCTTTAAATCATCTATCTTATGAAGAACTCTCACATGCTAGAGACCAACTAGAAAATGGTTTTCATGAACTTTCTTCAAAATTTGTCGCTTTAAAAAAGAATTTCAAAAAGCTTTCCTCTGAAAAAGACCAACTTCTCAAAGAGAAGGAGGAACTCACCCTTAAAATCCAAAATTTTCCAAATGTTGATTCTATGGAATCAACCATCAAAGACCTAAGGGAGACCCTAGCTAAGTTCACCCAAGGGGAACAAAATTTGAACAATTTACTTGGTTCCCAACACGTATCCCGAACCACCCAAGGGCTTGGCTATTCCAAGCAAGCCTCCTCCTCCTATGCACCCACTATTTTTGTAAGGGGGAGCTCTTGTTTTAAATTTTGCAACTATTGTAAAAAGTCTGGGCACCTAATTTATGAATGCGAATGCAAAAATACCCGTTATGGTATGCCCAAATCTATTTTTTATTCAGACGAATTTTATAGGAGAAGACCCGCTATGAGACAAGTTTGGATTGAAAAATCCCTTCTTGCGAGTCTCTCCGGGCCAAAATTTGTTTCGGTTTCAAAAACCTCTCCCCGGTGATTTGTTGTTTTTATTTAGGGGGAGTTAGGTTCTTTTAAGCCTTTTTTGTGAATTCAAAATTTTCCTTCAAAATTCTCATTTCAAAATTTTCAATTTCAAAACTTTCTTTTCAATCTTTCAATTTCAACTCTTGGTATCAAATTTTTCAATTCAAAATTCTCTTATTCAATTTTTGATTCAAAACTTTCAATTCAAACTGTTATTCAATTTTTCATTTCAATTTTCTTTCAAAATTTTCAATTCAAAATTCTCAATTCAAAATTTTCATTTCAAATTTTTGATTCAAAACTTTCAATTCAAATTTCAAAATTTCAATTGATTTAAAATCTCGTTTTCCCTCAATCAAGTTTTATGCCCCACGCTATTTTGATAATCACAAAGGGGGAGAAATTTCTTGATTGATTGGGGGAGAATCCTTTTCATCATGCTTAGTATTTCCTTTCAATTTCAGTATTTTACATTAATTGTTTTGGTGATTGTGATCATCAAAATAGGGGGAGATTGTTGTACATCTCGTTCCCCTCGTTGTTTGATTTTCATGATCACAATCACCTTATTATTTGTCTAACCTTGTTTTTAAGTGTTGTGGATGATAGGCAAGAGATTGCCAAAGGAAATGGGCCATGAAGCATATCAAGTGGACTGAAATTCAGTCCACCGGCCAACCGGTGTGATAGCACCGGCCAGCCGGTGGACCTGGCAGAGGCATTGCCCACTGCCAGGCTCCACCGGTCAGCCGGTGGCTTGACCACCGGCCAGCCGGTGGCACCCAGATCAAACAGTGTGAGCTACTGTCTCCCCACCGGCCAGCCGGTGGCTCTGGCACCGGTCAGCCGGTGGTGCCTGGAAAAGAAGAGTCAGCTACTGCCAAGGCACCGGCCCGCCGGTGGCCCTGCACCGGCCAGCCGGTAGCCCAGTCAAACTAGCCGTTGGGTTTGACCAGTCAACCCTCTTTTGGCCTCCAACGGCTCCGAGGACTTCTCCAACGGCTCCGAAGGCTCCCAATGGGTTCCATGCCTATAAATAAAGGCCAAGGAAGCCCCGGACACCCGCCGGATCATATACAAAGCCCACGGACATGTTGTTCATCTTTTGGCATACCTCCGGCGAGCCACCTCAAGGAACCCCAAGTGCTCCATCCAATTCCACATCCAAGGAGCTCCTTCAAAGAAGCTTGGAAGCGGCCTTCAACATCTCCAATCAATCAAAGGCGCCCAAGGCTTCTCCAAATACGGTTTTTATTGTTTTATTCATTTTGAGCTTAAATTGAGTTTGTGCCTACAAACTCCCAATTTTCTCATCCCCTCTTTCTTTTGGGTTTCACATCACCATTAAGGTGTGAAAAGGTTTCCAAGCTTTCCTTTAAATAGCTTGAGACATAGGTGAGCTATCCTTCACCTGTAAGAAGGATAGTGGGTTCTTGCTAAACCATTAAAAGCAAGTGGGTTCTTGCTCAACCATAAAAAGCAAGTTGTAATAGGTCCTAGTGCTACCTCAAAGCCTAGTGGGTTTCTTGCTAAAACCATTGAAAAGCAAGCGGTAGGAATCTCTCAACGGTTGAGTTGGGAGCGGAGACGTAGGCCGGGTTTTGGCCGAACTCCGTTAACAATTTCTTGTGTGATTGCCTCTTTTATTTCCGCTGCATCATTTCAACTTTGATTTTTTAATTTGTTAATCTTTTTTTTAAAAGGCAATTCACCCCCCCTCTTGCCATCACTTCCCGTTTTTCTCCGCCCAACAATAGTTTTATAAAAAACATGATTTTTCACTTATTCACTGGAAAATAAATATTCTCAAAAAAAACCAAAATTTCACCATAAGATAATTTTGACATTATGATTCTAAAAATAAAGTTTATTTTGTTTTATAAAATTTAAAAAATTGTCAAATTTTAGTTTTAGAACATGTGCGCCATTAAAAGGTGGTAAAACTACATTTAGAAAAAAAATATAGAATTTTAATGCATAAAAGGGATTCATTATTATCTTATGCCTATAAAATCATTTGGATGAATATAAAAAAAAAATTGATTAAATATATAATATATAAATTTTATAATTTTGTTAATACTATTAATTCTTTCTATTTTAACGACTAGGTTATAATGGCCATTTTAAAATAATGATATTTAATTGTATATCATTATTCATTTAACCTTAGTGTTATGTGACACGTATGTTGTTAGAGAAATTAAATTTAAAAAGAGGCATACCATAAATTTTTGGGGCATTACATTCTCCCCTATTAAAATAAATTTTGTCCTCGTAATTTGAAATTGTACTTTGAAAATATAAGGCTGATACTTTAAAATTCCTTTATGGGAAACTCACATCAAAAATAGTGTTAATAAAATATCCTCTTAATAAGAGGGAAAGGGAAATGAGAAGGTCACCAAAAAACTAGGATTTCATGTAGAAAGTCATTAGTGTAAAGTTATGACATGGAAATAGAAGAGAAAATATAACTATCAAGTTCTGATAGAGAGTGATAAAGAACATGTTTATTAGAAATTTAACCATCACAAATCCATAAATATTATTATCAGTTAAAATACCACTGATTTCTTAGAAATAAAAGTAAGCAGATAATGTTTTTATTCTAAAATATTTTTCCTAGAGCTAATGGTTTCTTTTAATATCCATAAAATCACTTAAGAAGATAAAAAAACTTGATTCTTTTCCATGTCATTAAAATAATCTCATCCTTTGGTTGTGCTTTGATCTATTTTCACTTCATTCCTTACACCTAGAAATGAATTTTTATTAGGACTTTTTCATGCCAAAAGCACTTTTAATGAATCATATGTTCATTAAGTCATTCCTTTGAACTTTAAATTTTTACTGAAACCAAGAAGGTTATCACATGTTATCAATAAAAAATTCCAAAGTTTAAATTGATCCATTCCATAAGTAATTAATCTTAAAACTCATCTAAAACATGTATGTTCACATTCAATTATCTAAATTTTAGAAGGATGGTCACTAATTTTTTAATTAAACTTAACATAATATTCCACAAATAATGTAGATTTTATTATCACATACCAAATATATGAATATATTAATCTCTTTTAATCCTTTATGAGACATGAATTCATCCAATTACTTAAAGAATAAGTACCGCAATACAATCCATATATATCTTATGAATCTTATAAGTAGAGAATTATTAATAAAATACTCAAATAAAATAATTATTAAATCTAAACATAGGCATATTAATCATTCCTCTTCATATTATTTAGTAGCATAATCTTGACCATGATCCCTTTGATTCTTCTGAGCTATATTCCCTTGATGCTTGGGAGATTCATTTGCATAGTTCCCCATATCATTATAGTTGAAGCATTGAATATTGTAAAATTATTTCTTTCTCTTGAAATTATGAGCAAAGTGTAATTTTTCTACACATTTAAAGAAAACTCGTTTTCCTATTAAGAATATACCAAGGTGTTTCCTTCTACAATTATCACATGTGGGAAAATACTTCTTTTCCTTCTTCCCTTTATCAAAATTTTTCCCTATTTTCCTATTATTCTCATGATTCCTTTTGAATCCATAGTACTAATAAAACTATTTCTTCCTTTTATTATAACATGATACTATATCCTCATATGATGATAATGTTTGAGATACTAGTTCCCTTTGAAATACTGGGTTAAACCCATTAAAAATGATCATTCTTACTCTTTGTATTATGTGTATTGATGTGGTTCTCATTCCTTATTCTAGGAACCATTTCTAAACAATGAAATACACTAGATTAGATCATAACATTATGAAACATAATCAATAATCCCAAAAATAGTGAAATACATAACATTAATTGAAAAATTTATGCATAGATAATCTCATAATCCTAAACATGGTTTCTTTGGGGATATGTTTACATTTAAATCCTTCATAATATTTTTTAAAGAAAATGTGAATTATCCTAAGCATATCCCTCATGAGTGTCAAACCATCTGTGTATTAAGGCATATTTTCATGTACCAGGTTATGTCGAGTCAGGCCCGATGCACTTTTTCAGAGCTGTTACCCCTAGGTACATTTGTTCTAGAACCACGTCCACTTGTAGTATCTAGACAGGGATGTATTTCTAGGAAGATCCACAAAATCTATACCTTAACAAAAATTTTGGATATTCTATTATGCTTGTCCTCAAAGTCTATCCTAGGGTTATATTCCCAAATCTATGTTTTCTAAATATATTTTTCAAGGTTTTTACTAAACTTCCTCTAATACAAACTCTAAAGACCCTGACCCTAATAGCCTAGAGTTGGTGCCTTACTTAATTAAATTGGTATGACAAACAGGGAAGTCACATCCCAAACGACTGAGTAGTTTAGTATTTTCTTATAACTAGATACAAGCATAATTTTTACATTATAAATTGAAATAAAAACATCTAAGAAACTCTGTAGGAAACACCAATAAACTTCTAGATTATCCTTTCAAGTCATTTATAATACACATCTTCACATCCTAGGAAAAAATAAAACATAAGCAAGGGGTGATCTCATATGCTTAATAAGGGTAATAAATATAGTAGAATCTATCAAAAATAAACATAAAAAAATCATGGTGAATAACTAAAAACACATTCCATTAAAACATAATCTTGATCATAATATGGTAGGAATAAAATATAAATAAATAATACTATATAAATAATCACATGAGAATGAAACTTAACCATAGATATTCTACTAGTTGGATAATCACATGGGATATCAATTATTAATATCATAATGAGGGAATTAATAATATCAAACATCATAAAAATATATTCAAACCTTCATCCAGGAAACCATACATAAATAGGTAATGGTCTAGTTTGTTTCATGAGACTTACCGATGCATCAAAGGGCTATATTGGGTCTTGCTTGTCACTTACTAAGTCTAATGAATTCCTCATATATCGAATAAAAATATATATTTAAATTAAATTTTCTCATACCACTTTTAATTATTTGAATCATAATCATAGATGAAATTATTCTAACAAAATAATTGAGAAATTCTTGAGAGAAATATCATTTTTACTTTGTGATGAAGAGTTATTTTGGAAAAAAATTGTATTTTTCAAAAAAAATCTTATTATAAAATGAATATTACAAAAAAACAAAAGGGTTATAAAAAAATTATATTTTATGCATAAATTATTTCCAACTAAAGTGAAACCATGTAAAAATAGAATTTAAGAAACATTAGAAATGAGCCGCTTTAGTGCAGTTTAATAGAAAATACTAAAGAGTCTTTAAAACATAAAAAGGTATAATTTTTTATAAAAACATAAATGAAAAAAAGTATTTTTGAATGAATTATTTTTAAAAAATAATGGTGTATTAGAATAGATTGTGGAGTGAACTTTAAAATGGGGATGAAACTGGGAAGTTTCCTTAAATCAGGCTTGATTATCGGGAAGAATTGAGAAGGAAACCTTATAAAATAATTTATTTACCATAAAATAAGGATGAAATGATATGGATACATGATTTTGAAACATATAAACATAATTTATAATAATTATATAAAAATAAAGAATAATTACATTGGGGTAAAGAGAGATATAGTGTAACTCGAATAAAAAATATAAGTTCGGGAAGAATCCCTTGCCACTTTGCAAACAGTCGAACCATATGCCCCATAAAATTAATTATCATCAAATAAAACATTTAATAACATTAATATAAATAGATTTATGATATTATACCTCAAAGTTCAATATAAATACACCACACACAATAAATAGTGGTGAATAATACATATCTCATAGAAATAAAGGTGAGATGAGAAAACTCTTACCTTATGTCTAATAGTGTTCTGCACTTGCGCTTAATATCATGGATAATGAAATAAGATTCATTAATAGTTTAATTTATAACCTATTAAACATGTATTTGATTTATTATAATTTTATTATGTTAATTTATGCCTTTTTGATGGGTTATAAGATATAATTTTATCGTTTGGGAGCATTTGTTTCCTTGGTTTTCATGATCAGTTTACTTGTATACATGTATGGAAAAGAACATGAGCCTCAGCTCGGTTGGTGAGAACTCGACAAGTGAATCCAAGAGACCCAAAATCAAGTCCGAGTGGAGACATATTCCTATGGCACTGTAGCAGTACTATAGTAGGTACTATAACAGGCACTGTACTAGGTACTGTAGCAGGTACAGTGGGAGGTACTGTTCGGTACTGTAGCAGTCAGAACTTTTCATCCATCTGGGACTTTGGGCCACCGGTTTGGTCCTTAGGTACCACAAGGATTTCTATCCACCCAAGGCCTTTGGTCTAGTTGTCTCTCAAGGCCTTCAGGTCACCTCAAGGCCTTCAGGCCACCCTAAGGCCTTCAGACCACATGAAATATGCAGTTGTACCAATCAGATTACAAGGGAAAAGGCTCTAGATGAGGATTAAAGATAATGTGCATTCACTAGAGTAGAGATAACTAGAATTAGAAGATAGAGAGGGTATGGATTTACCATCGATACCATGCCTTTTTAGCTCTGCACATGACAGCTAGCCAACCAGCCTTCTGAAGGTGGAGTGCTAATATCATGACAATTGTTGGGGATGAGCAGTTCTAAGTTGTCTTATTTGGGTGATTTCCCCTAAGACCTATGGGTCATGTAATTGTATATTAATACTTTGGGCCTTTCAAGGGTTCCACCTCACCCCTTGAAAGTTGGATTATCAAAAATAAAAAAAAAAAAAAGTCCTTCGAACCATTCAGGAAGGTATAGAAAATCATGTAAAATGAGAATATTTGTCTAGAATTGAAATTATATGTTATTAATTAACTTACATAATATTAATTGGTTATATATTTCATTCGGTTATATGGTATGAGGTTTAATCATTAGATAAGACATTAGTGATAATCGTTTATATTATTTTAGCATTTTTTCGATCATCATGAATTAGTTTTATGTTATGAATTAATATTATATATATATATTAGTTCCAGAACATTGTATAAATTTTCTTTCACATATTTAAGTATATTTTAACCATAAAATGTTTTTATAACCATCCTTGAATGCATAATTGGAAAATTAAAACACATCATCCACGAAGGCGGTAAATTGGCACCTCACGGATGATGTTTTCATTTTTAAAATAAATTCAAAATGAGAAGAGACTTGATGGTGGATTTTCCATTGAAATAATAAAATTATGGTATACATAATATAATATATTTATCATGAATTTTTTTACATAAGATTTAAGGATATAATAAGAAGAAAATAAATTAAAATAAATTTAAAGAGAATAAAAAAGATTTACCTCTTGAATTCTTCTCCTTGAGAACCTCCTTAAGGAACTTTGAAATGGACTTTTGGTGAGACCATCGTGACCAAAACTTGGTGGAGATTATTGGGAGAGGAATTTTTCAGAATATAATCAATATTCAAGGCTTTGTAAGTGTGATAATAAGAGTTCATGATGGGTGGTATTTATAGTGGAGGAGAGGGGTGTTTTTTTTATTTTAATCATTAGTTTATTATTTTAGCTCAAGATTATGAATAGTTTGAGAATTATCACTAAATAAAATAAATAATAGAGTTAAGTTAGAGATTATAGTGCTTTCACGATTCATGACTTAATTAATAGTGTATTTATCTTATAATTAATATATATTGTAAATTACCGTATTTCATTATTCACAAAAAAATCAACTATTTCATAAAAATCAAAAAAAATCACCCAAACCATTTTTTTATGTGTATAATTCAAAAACTAACTCCATTTTATAAAAATAATTTTCTAAATATGATTAATTTAATTTTTAATTAAAATCACCATTTATTTGAAAATGTTGATTTTAAAATTATAACTAATTTTATAACACTTTAAAAAAATAATTAAGGTCTCATAAAATTATCTTATAATCAAAAGGAAAAAATATTAATTTTTTAATACATTTTATGAACATAAATTTTCTTTTAAATCAATATATTAATTATAAAATTGAAAATAAACATTTATTTTTTATAAAAATATCAATACTTAATTAATAATTTCTAAAACATTTATTTTCTTATAATATGATATAATTATATTGTATTACAATTTATAATATGCCTAAATTTTATTTATACTTTCATAGGTTGGGTTACTATTCAATTCATAAATAGACTATTAATATAATAAAAATGATTATTTTATAAAAATCTGTATTTTTCACTTATTCATTAGAAAATAAATATTTTCAGAAAAATATCAAAATATCATCCTAAGATAGTTTTGAAATTACAATTTTAAAAATTCATTTTATTTTTTTCAATATAATTTTCAAAATATTCAAAATTTAATTTTAAAACAAGTGTGTCATTAAAAGGTGGTAAACCTGTGTTTAGAAAAACAAAATAGCATTTTAATACATAAAATTGGATTCATTCTTATCTTATGCCTATAAAATAATTTATATGAATTTTAAAGCATTTGATTAAATATATAATATATAAATTTAATAATTTGGTTAATATTATTCATTCCCGCCAATTTAACAACTAGGTTATAATGGCCATTTTAAAATAATGATATTTAATTGTATATCATTGTTTGTTTAAACTTAGTGTTGTGTGAAACATATGTTTTTGAAGAAATTAAATTTAAAAAGATACATACCATAAAATATTGGTGTGTTACATAGTGTATGTAAATATCATATTATGTCTAGTAGTGACTATGTAATAATGTGTTATGTACCATGAAACATGTGTTTGGAATTGTATAGAGATTCCACCATGATGATGTTTATTGGTTGGGAAATAATAGGAAATAGTTGAGATTGTGCCTCCAATAGTGGGACTATAATCCCTATTGATTTTGGGTGATAGGGAATAAGAGAAGTTATATGGGAATTTATCTCATTTTATGCAGTTTATGGAAAGATACCCATGCCTGACTTCGCCTAGTTTGTTTGATTTGACTAGGGAATTCCAACTGTAGCATCCTTCGATGTTCACCATAGAGGGTGGACTTGAGGCACCAGAGTTCTAGATTGATTCTACCTAGAAGATTCTGGATCACTTAGATACTCCTCTATAGAAGAGGGTTAGATTTTCATCTTACATGTTATGGGGAACATCAAATTATTGGTGAAATATTTAGGCTTAGGCTGAGCATTTGTAGGATATGGTATAAAATTAATTCCAATATAATTTCTTAGAACAATTTTACCCAATGAACCTGAGATAAGAGATAGCTATAGTGTTTATGTGGTTGACCTAGGGGACTTTGTCAATGATGGATTGTGCTGGTCACTTCACTGATTTGAAGCATTTTTTTCTAACACTAATGGGAGATGAGGTAGTATAGCCAAACATTTTTAGGATAGGCTTATATGTGAGATCAAATCCCAAGTGAATATATTACGTTTAATAAAGTTTTATGAGGTAGTAAATAAGGATCTCATTTCTGAGGGGAACCTAAAGAAGGATTCTGGAAGAGGATATATGGTTTCGGCTTGGATATCAGGTAGTACATCCTCATATCAGTAGAAAGTGTCGTTGTGAGATCTTTTACTAGGATGGTGGTGGGTTGAGTATCCAGGGGAGAGGATTAGTCTCCCAGGGAAATGACTGAGTTTTCTACTATTAGTGAATCATATTTGGTCACATGCATAGTTTGTTTCCTCAACTGCCAATGGAGTATATATCTCGTAGTAGTATGGGGAATATATAGATTTATTATAGGAACCCTCGATAGACAAGTGGTGATGGAGGACCTAGGATGATATATGAAATTATAAGGGGATCTTCTACCCTATATCAGTCCAGCTCTTGGAGATCTACTAGTTGTACCAGTCGAGGTGGCAGATGAGGTACTTCTAGGTAGGATCATTCATATCGGTAGGGTAGTGCAATGCACAGGACTCAGACATGAGTCTAAGGTAGGGGAACAAGAAAGATGTATGAAAATTAGCCTACGTCAGATGGTAGTGAGGCTAGACCATTGATATTCCTAGGTACAATTATTTTAGTTTCTATGGTTTATAATGCTTTATTTGATATCAATGATTCTCATTATTTTATATCTACTAGGTTTTTAATGGTTTTGTTGTAGTATTGTAGTTTATGTATGGGGTTATGTTGATCGACACACTATTAGGGGTACAATCAGAGGGCATCTGACAATGTAAGTAGTGTGCCCTCAAGATTTGTGGGTACCATATCCTTTGAGATCTATTATTATTTTATATTCTAGGGTTTCACTTGATATTTGTAATGGACCAATTGGTTATGTACTAGTATTACATTGATTGTTACCACATGAGAGTCAGTTTCATGTCTCCCAAGGGTGAAATTTATTATCATTGTGGGGAATGGAATACCCATGAGGGATGTGTGAGGATAGTTTTTCAAAATTTGTATGAGAAAACAGCCTATGTGTAAAGTCTCATGCTTGATGGTGATGGAATGAAACATATAATTTTTCCTCCTATAGTGGATAAATTCTAGGATGTGTTTCTTAAGGATTTTTCAAGGCTGTTACCTGAGAGATAGGTTGAGTTCATGATTGAGCTGATGTCAAGAGTTGAGATAGTTTATATTATTTCTTATAGAATGGAACCAGTAGAGATTCAAAAGATTAAGACCCATTTAAAATAGTTGGAGGATAAAGGATTTATCCATCTGATTATGTCACCTTGGATATTTTTGTTTTTTTATAAGGTTGATGAGACACTGCATTTATGTATCAATTATCCAAAGTTGAACTATAAGATGATTAAGAACTAATATCCTCTTCCAAAAATCAATGATATTTTTGAACATCCAAAGAATACCTATGTTTTCTTGAAGATTTATTTGAGATTAGGGTATCATCAGCTAAGGGTGAAACCTTATGATATACCACATATGGCTTTTTGGAGTTGGTAAGGTTTTTTTTAGTTCTTTGTGATTCTATTGGGGATAATGAATGCTTATTCTATGTTTATGGATTTAATGAACCGAATATTTTACCTATACCTAGATCAATATGTGGTTGTTTTTGTTGATGTTATCTTAGTGTACTCCCATACTCATGATGATCATGCCAAACATCTTGACATCATCCTGAGTGCATTGAGAGAGTATCTGTTATATTCCAAGATATATAAGTGTGATTTATGGACTGACAAGGTATATTTCTTGGTTCGTATAATCTTTGAAGAAGTTCTTTCAGCGGACCCAAAAAAGATTTGGGCAGTTTTTTCTTACAAGGATCCTAATAATGTTTTTTATATCTAAAGATTTTTGGGTTTGGTGGGTTACTACTGAAGGATCATCAAAAATATTTCTCACTTGGAAGTACTGATCTTGGTCCTGACTAATAAAATTATTGTATATATAAGATACTGTATTTATCATTCATTTTTTTACATAATATTTAAGGATAGAATAATAATAAAATAAATTAAAAGAAATTGAAAGAGAGTAAAAAAAAAGATTTACCTCTTGAATTATTCTCTTTGAGAACCTCTTTAAGGAACTTTGAAATGGCCTTTTGGTGAGACAATCATGACCAAAAATTAGTAGAGAGGATTGGGAGATTAAATATTTATAATATAATAAATATTCAAGGATTTGAAAGTGTGATAAGAATAGGTCGTGATGGGTGGTATTTATAGTGGAGGAGAGCGGTGTTTTTTTATTATTTTAATCATTAGTTTATTATTTTGGATCAAGACTATGAATAGTTTGAGAATTATCACTAAATACATTAAATAATGGAGGGAATTTTGAGATTATGGTGCTTACATGATTCATGACTCAATGAATAGTGTATTTATCTTATAATGTATATATATTGTAAATTATTATATTTCACTATTCACAAAAAAATCAACTATTTCATAAAAATCACAAAAAATCACCCTAACCATTTTATTATGTGTATAATTCAAAAATTAATACCATTTTATAAAAATAATTTTCTAAATATGATCAATTTAATTTTTAATTAAAATTACCATTTATTCAAAAAATATAGATTTTAAAATTATAACTAATTTTATAACACTTTGAAAAAATAATTAAGGTCTCATAAAATTATCTTATAATCATAAGACGAAAAATAATAATTTTTGAAAACATTTTATGAAAATATATTTTCTTTTAAATCATTACATTAATTATAAAATTAAAAATAAACATTTATGTTTTATAAAAATATCAACACTTAATTAATAATTTCTAAAATATTTATTTACTTATAATATTATATAATTATATCATATTACCATTTATATAATGCCTAAATTTTATTTATACTTTTATAGGTTAGGTTACTATTCAAATTATAAATATACTATTAATATAATTAAAATGATTGTTTCATGAAAATCTGTATTTTTCACTTATTCACTGAAAAATAATTATTTTCAGAAAAATACAAAAATATTAACCTAAGATAATTTTGAAATTACAATTTTAAAAATTAATTTTATTTTTTTTAATATAATTTTCAAAAATTTAAAAATTTAGTTTTAAAAGAAGTGCATCATTAAAAGGTGGTAAAAGTTTGTTAAGAAAAAAAACATTTCAATACATAAAATTAGATTTGTTCTTATCTTATGCCTATAAAATCATTTAGATGAATTTAAAAACATTTTATTAAATATATAATATATAAATTTAATAATTTGGTTAATATTATTCATTCACACCAATTTACTAATTAGGTTATAATTTCCATTTTAAAATAATTATATTTAATTGTATATCATTGTTCGTTTAAGCTTGGTGATTTGTGAAACATATGTTGTTGAAGAAATTAAATTTAAAAAGAGACATACTATAAGATCTTGGGGTGTTACATAGTGTATGTAAATTATCCTATTATGTATAATAGTGACTATGTAATAATGTGTTATGTACCCTGAAACATGTGTTTGGAATTGTAAAGAGATTCCACCATGATGATGTTTATTGGTAGGGTGGTAAGAGGAAATTGCTGAGAATGTGCCTCCAATAATGGGACCAGAATCCCTATTGATTTTGGTTGAGAGGGAATAAGAGCAGTTATATGGGAATTTATCTCATTTTATGCAATTTATAGAAATATACCCAAGGTGAACTTCACCGATTTTGTTTGATTTGACTAGGGAATTCCAGCTACAGCATCCTTGGACCTTCACTAGAGAGGGTGGACCTGAGGCACCAGAGTTCTAGATTGAGTCTACCTAGATGATTCTGAACCACTTATAGACTCCTCTATAGAAGAGTGTTATATTTTCATCTTACATGTTATGGGGAGCAGCGAATCACTGATTAAATATTTAGGCTTAGGATGAGAATTTATATGATATGGTATAGAATGAATTCAAGAGAAGTTATTAGAACAATTTTACCCAAAGAACCTGAGACAAGAGAGAGCTATAGTGTTTATGTGGTTAACATAGGGTACTATGTCAATGATGGATTATGCTGGGCACTTCACTGATTTGTAGCATTTTGTTCCAACACTGATGGGAGATGAGTTAGTATAGCCAAACTTTTTTAGTATAGGCTTATATGTGAGATCAAATACCAAGTAAATATCTTATGCCTAAGGAAGTTTTCTGAGCTATTAAATTAGGATCTCATTTTTAGGGGAACCTATAGGAGGATTCTAGAAGAGGATATATGGTTCTAGCTGGGAGATCAGGTAGTACATTCTCATATCAATAGGAAGCGTCATTATGAGATCTTTCACCAGGATTATGGTGGGATGAGTAGTCAAGGAGAAGATTAGTCTCAGAGGGAAATGATTGAGTGTTCTACTATTAGTGTAACATATTAGGTCACATGCATGGTTTTTTTCCTCAATGACCAGTGGAGTGTAGAGATTTTATTATAATGGGGAATATACATAGGTATTGTAGGAACCCTCGATAGATAAGTGGTGATAGAGGACCTTGGATGATATAGGGAACTGGAAGGGGATCTTATGCCCTATATCAGTCCGGATCTTGGAGCTCTACTGGTCATACTAGTTAGGGTGAATTATGAGGTACTTCTAGGTAGGATCATTCATATTAGTAGGGTATTTCAATGCTCAGGACTCAGAAAGGAGTCCAAGGTAGGGGAACAAGATAATTATATACAATTTAGCCTACGTTAGATGGTAGTGATGTTGGACCATTGATAGTCCTAAGTATGATTCTTATAGATTATATGGTTTCTAATGATTTGTTTGATATCTAGGATTCTCACTCTTTTATATCTACCAGGTTTTTTAATGATTTTGGTCTGGTAGTGGAGTTTATGTATGGGGTTATGTTGATCGACACACTATTAGGGGTACGATCGAATGGCATCTGATAATGTAAGGAGTGTGACCTCGATATTGGTGGATACCGTATCCTTTTATATCTGTTTGTATTTTAGATTCCATGTTTTCACTTTATATTTGTAATAGACCAATTGGTTATATATTAGGATTAAATTTACTTTTATCACATGAGAGTCAGTTTCATGTCTCTTGAGGGTGAAATTTATTATCATTGTGGGGAATGGAATATCCAGGAGGGACGTGTAAGGCTGGTTTTTTGGAATTTGTATCAGCTCACTGGCCAGGTGGAAATTATCATGCATGATGATGATGGAATGAAACATATAATTTTCCCTCCTATAGTGGATCAATTCTAGGATGTGTCTCTTGAGGAGTTTTCAAGGCTGTTACCAGAGAGATAGGTTGAGTTCATGATTGAGTTGATGTCACGAGTTGAGCTAGTTTCTATTATGCCTTATAGAATGAAACCAGTAGAGATTCAAGAGCTCAATACCCAGTTAAAGGAGTTGGAGTATAAAGGATTTCTCTATATGAGTATGTCACCTTGGGTATTTTTTGTTTTTTTAATAAGGTTGATGATACACTGCATTTATGTGTTGATTATCGGAAGTTGAACCAGAAGATGATTAATAAGTAATATCCACTTCCACACATTAATGATCTTTTTGACCAGCTGAAGGATTCCTATGTTTTCTATAAGATTGATTTGAGATTAGGGTGTCATCGGATAAGGGTGAGACCTTATGATATACCACAAATGGACTTTAGGAGTAGGTATGGTTTGTTTTAGTTCTTTAAGATTCTATTTAGGATAACGAATGATCCTTCTATGTTTATGGATTTGATGAAATGAATATTTCACCTATACCTAGATCAATATGTGGTTGTTTTTGTAGATTTTATCTTAGTTTACTCCCATACTCATGATGATCATGCCAAAAATATTGAAATCATCCTGAGTACGTTGAGAGAGTATATTTTATATTCCAAGATGTCTAAGTGTGATTTATGGACTAACAAGGTATATTTCTTGGGTCATATCATCTTAGAAGAAGGTCTGTCAGTGGACCCAAAAAAGGTTTGAGTAGTTTTTTCTTAGTACCATCCCAATAATGTTTTTGATATATAAATATTTTTGGGTTTGGTGGGTTACTACTGAAGTTTCATCAAAAAAATTTCTCACTTGGAAGTACTGATCTCGAGCCTGACTAAGAAGGTTGTAAAGTTTGTATGGTCTATAGAATGTAACAATTCTTTTTAGGTGTTGAAAAGATGTTTCAAAACATCATCAAGTTTAAAAAGAATTGTTACAAAACATCATCAAGTTTAATCTTACCCAAACCAGGTGAAGAGTATACTCTATTTTGTGATTCATCTGGGATTATACTTGGGGTAGTGTTGATGCAAGGATATAAATTCATGGCATATAGATCATGGAAATTGAGTCCACATGAATGTAACTAACCTATAAATGATCTCAAGTTGGACATGGTGGTTTATTCCCTAAAGTATTTATAGAATTATCTTCTTGGTGATAGTTTTATGTTTTATATTGATCATAAGAGCCCCAAATACTTATTTTCCCAGCATGATTTGAATATATGGAAGTAGAGGTGGGTTGATTATATGTAATATTTTGACTTTGATCTATCTTATATGCCTATGAAAGGTAACAGTGTTGTTGATGCATTAATTTGGAATACATAGACTCAGGAAGTTCATTAGTCTAATTCCAAGAGGAAAATGATGGATTTGTTCACTAATATGCATGTTGGTGTTCAAGAGGTGTAATAAAAAATGATGCTCGTGTCTTTATCTATAGTTCGCTCTCTCCTGAACTGGGTTAAGAGTGGTTATTATGATGATTCTGAATGTCTGGCCTTGAGAGGTAGTTTTAATGGTGGGGAGATACCTCCTAGTTAGACCATCAATGAGGATGAGAATATTTATTTTTATGGATATTTTATTATGCCAACTTTTATAAGGGAGGAAATGTTGCATAAGTTTCATGATTCAAAGTGGGTAGTCCATCTTGGTTTGACCAAAATGTATCTTGATCTTAATATATAGTATTTTTGGCTAGGAATTAAAATGGATATTGAAATTTTTGTGAGATTATTCTACACTTTTCAGCAGGTGAAGTCCAAACATCAATGACCTACTGGTTTGTTACAGTTTTTGCCTATTATGGAATGAAAGTGGGATAATGTTACCATGGATTTTGTGGTAGTTCTTCTAAGGATGCCTTAGAATAATGATACAATATGGTTGATTGTGGATCAATTGAATAAGTTATCCTATTTCTTATCGATTCTATAAACTTTCACTATTAATTAGTTGGGTGACTTATATGTTTGAGAGATAGTTTGTTTGCACAGATTGCCTCATAGTGTAGTTTTATATCATGATCCACATTTTACTTCACATTTCTAGAAAGGGTTATTAAATTAACTGGGTAATTAGGTATGTTTGAGTACAATGTTTCAACCACATATGGATGAGAAATCAGAACATACTATCTAGGTGTTAGTGGATATACTGAGAGCATGCATCCTAAACTTAGGTGGGGTATAGGAGAAGAAATCAGTGCTTGTGGAGTTCACCTATAACAAAAATTATCAAACAAATATTTAGATATAACCATATGAGGAATTCTATGATAGTCCATGTATATCATTTTTGGGTTGGATGGAAGTAGTATAATCGAGGTTGTTGAGACCAAGTCTTGTAAAATATACATCAAAGTATGTTTAGTTTATCCTGAAGCATATGGATATGGCCCAGAGTAGAGAGAAGTCAAATGATGATAAAATTCATTGACCACTTCAGTTTTTAGTAGGTGACTATGTTTTCCATTGGGCGTTAGCAAGGTTGGGTCACCATAGAATTCAGAATTAGGGAAATTTAGTACCTAGGTATGTTAGGTCATTTGATATTTTGGATAAGATCATATTAGTAGTGTATTCGTTGGATCTTAAAAAATGGTATGGTGTTATTAATGATTTTTTTCATGTGTTGAAAATTTTTCATTATCACCTAGACCCTTCTCATGTGATTGATATTGATGATGTTGAACTTGAGGCTGATGCATCCTTTGTAGAGAATACGGTTCATGTTGTGGATGATAGTGAGAAAGTTTTATAGGGTTGGACTTAGTAATTGGTCCAAGTGTTGTGGTATTATGGTCATGTTTTGGAGTAATCTTGGTAGAGGGAGGCCGATATGTGGTCCTAGTGGCTCAATCATTTTACCTTGGCAGCTCATTGGTGCTTGGGAGTGTAGTTTGAGGATGATCTATTATAAGGCGGGGAGGTTCTAATATTTGGGTGTTTGATGAGGTTTTTTTTCATTTTAAATTTGGTAAAACTCTATTAAAATGGTAAGTGGAATGCCTCATAGGAATGGAGAGGTCCTCTATAGTGTCCCTAGGGTTTGGGACATGATAAATGGTGGAAAAGTTTCCATCCAATTCATGGTGCATGGTTGGTTCACGGTTGGTTATAAAACTATTCCATAACTGTATGGAATGGTAGAGGTGGAGCATGGTTATAAAACCTTGAATGGTGTCTGAATAGACTGTGTTGCTTGATCCCCCTCAGATAGAGGCAACCGTACAGATATCGTACGGTTTTTTAAATCATGTTGATAGACCATACGGACCATGTGACTTGATTTCCTCTTGGAAAAGAGGGAAACACACATTTGGTGCAGGGTTTTTCAAACCATGTGGCCAAGCCATGCACCGCTTAAAGAGTGGGAAAATTTATCATTTTTTCCTTCTGGACTTTATATGATTTTAATAAATTTTCACCCCATTTCTTCTCTAATAGAAATGGTTATGAACAAAGAGATCCCTCTTCCTCCAAGGGTGGTTCTCCCTTGATTATAATGAATTTGGGTTAACATTTATTGTGAATCAAATATCTAGGTAAGTCTCTAACTCAGTTTCCTTCCATTTATTTCAAGAATTTTTTTGGGTTATTTCCTCTTCTTCTAAATCTTATGAACCCCGTTTCAAGGAGATTATTTTCCTTAGTGATTTCATCCAATCTATCTTGAATCAAGGGATGAGTTTGGGTGAGTATTTGTCAATGACCCTAAGGTAGGTAGTCTTTAATCTGTTTCCCATTTTTGTGATGTTTTTCTTATGTTTTTAGTTTTACTATTGTTCTTACATACTGTGTAATTGTATTTTTGATTAAGAAAAGTAAATTTAGCCTTAATTTAGTTTGTGAAACCCTTCATGGACCCCTTCGGGTCTGTTGATGACTATGATATCGATCCTATAGTCACCTATGGGGTGTTTCACTCCTTTAAAAATTGTGAAATGAGTTGTTAAATAATAAATTAAAGGGTTTATGATATTAAAATTTTTATAATTTCGTTTAGTATATTAATACGGCATAAAGGTACATTTGGTTTGACTCAAAAAGTTAAATGGGTTATGAGATGATTAAGGGTAATAGTGATAAATGGTTAAAGGGTAATATCCATATTGTTAAATGGTGTGAAATAACATTTAATGGTTGTGGTTATGATTAAATGGTAAAATAAACTAGTTATGAGTTTAAGATAAATATGTTGAAATTAATAAACCATGGTAATGATGATAAATTATAAGTTGAACCCTTATTATTATTTTTTGATAAAATTTTTCTAATGATGAACCTTAAAAAACATTATTTATGGTATGGTTTGGGTTTGGACTGAGGATCCTAATCTTTGTTCATTAATTAATCAATTCAACTAAATAATTGTACCTTGGGGCATCAATCCAGGTATCCACATTATGTCCTTACAAGAGGATCATGAACCATCAGTCCAACATCCATACTATAAAAAACATCTTCGGGTTAGGACAAACTGATGCACTTGGCCCCATCGATGTATTGTATAGTATGGATGTTGGATTGTTTCTTCATGCTCCTCTAGTAAGGAGATAATGTGGATACAAGGAGTGATGCTCCAATGTACAATGATCTAATTAAATTGGTTAATTAATTCCCTTGTGTTCTAGAGTGTTAAACCACTTATGGTATATGGTTCATATTTCCAGCATGGTTCGAAGAACGTTTGGTGAGTTGGTTCCATTGTGGAACCTGAGATCTCATAGGTAAAATTAACAATTGTTTAATTATAAAACATGTTTTATTAATACTTGTCCATTGTTTATCAATATTTCTGCATACAATGTATTAGACTGAATATTTCTATAGAAACTATTTGTGATGGACTACTGAGTTGTACTCATACCCTTCTTGGGTTGTCGTTGGTAACCAAGTAGACTTCATGTTTATGGGGCCAGATAAGAGAAATACCCCTATGATAGATTGTTGATTTGTGATGAAACATAGATGAGGGGACCATACATGTTATTGGGACTCATTATGGGGATCATATGTGGTGAATTTATTTTGGTTTTTTTTTCTCACTTTAGACTCTCATGGCATGAAATACTTATTACATTGGATTGTTGTACTTACCAAATTTTGGGAATTTGTTATGTTGTGTTTAGTTATTGATTATTATTTCATGTATATTTTTATTATGATTTTAATTATTAGTGTACTCTAGTAAAAAGGGTATAGTCTCCCTGGATATTTCATTAGACCGTTGCTACTAGTTTATAGGATCTTGTGTGTAGGGATTTGTATTTGAGGTCATGTGGTGAATTGGCTCAGGACACCAGTTTAGTAGCACATGGGTTGGGACTTTACAAAACATGCATAAGGAATAGGCGTGTTATTTTTTGATGAAAATTAATGGAGTAAATAGGGTGTACATGGGCTACAGTCTATGTGGTATCTGATTTACATGGTCACCAGTCATGTAGGTCATGTAAGAAATACATGGTCTGTATTGTTTACACAAGTTACATGTCGTGTATCCTAGTTAACTATGCACCAATATGGGCTAGTTAACATGGAGTTTATTAAATACTAACAAAATTTAATAAATGAACACGCTCTAAATAAATTCATGAGTTCTCTTGATGCTTTATACAAGGGTACATGGAGTGTACCAATGGGATATAGGTTGTGTACTCTTGTTCTATTCAACTAGAATCATCATCACCTCCGGATGAGTTCATTAATTGTTCTTCATTCAAAATTAATCCATTTATTGTTTATATTTCCGAGAACATAGAGGAATAAGATAATATCTCATAATTAATATTAAAAAAATAAATCATAATTTAAAACTAATGAAAAATGTGGAAATAAATCAAAGATATTTAAATAATTATAAATTATTATGTGATCGCTCTGATACCACTTGAAAGTTATGGTCATAGAGAAAGCATCAATGGTGCATGCCCAGCTCATCTTTTATCGTAATTGATGATTAATTCAAGATGTACTTCAATGATAAATATTATGACCAACATAATCGAATAAATTATTAATTGACATGAGAACACTAGAACCAAACATAAGATCATCACATAATGATTTAGAATTAATTTAAGCTATTAAAGAATTGCCTTATAATGAAATATTTCTTCATTAATGTATCTAAAAACATCTCTACACCATACTATCACTGTGTCATAGGAATCAAGTATAGATTTCCTCTATTGGTTATCCACACATATACCATGAACCATTAATTGTCTCCATAGGAATATCTGGGCGCTAGTGTGAAAAACCCTAATGCTTGCGTCGTTTATCCTTGATCACCATAATAATTTCTTCCAAGAAGGATTATACTTTATCTCTCTAGAAATGAGAGGAGTGGTGGAGGATAATCACTCTCCATTCTTGATATTATTCTTGGAGAGGTTCTCTCTAGGGATTTAGAGGATTCTTCGAAATTGCTATGCACAAATAACATAATGACTAGCATTAAGTTAGGAAATAATATAATTGAGTTTAAATAGTGTTAGGGTTAGAAAATAATAATTTTACATGCACCCTTATTATTTCCTCAATCCCAGTAATAATATTATTATTATTTCTTGACATGTTCAAAACCATCAAATTAATTAAATATTATTTATTTAGTAAATTATTTAAAATTTATTCAAATAATATTTAATATATATTATTTCTCACCATATCATTAAACTTGATATGTCATTCTTATAAAATATTTATCATTCCTTGAATAATAACTATTTATTTAGTCAATAAATGTCATTGAATTATTTATCAATAAATAAATAAATATTATATTCACTAAAAAAATATTTCTTAAATATTTTTTCTCACAAAATATTCTCTTGAATAACTAGTGAATGAATATTTATAATCAAGAAAACATGAATAATTATTAAACGATGTGTGAGAATAATATTTATTCAACATATTAAATAATATTTAATATTTAATATTTAACTGAAGTTATGGATACAATTAGTGTGTGACCCTCTAGGCCTCTTTCTCAGTGGCATTATATGGAGTCGTCTAAAGTCCAAAGTTAGCATCTAGAAACATGCCAAGGCACCCATAGAGAAATAAGCTAATATCATAATGACATAAAACCTCATACAGATTCTTGTTGTGTAACATAATCTATTTTTCATGATTTATCTAATCAATCATGTTGTATGCTAGTGTTGTCAGCCTATGTGCTCAATATCTATTTCTTTGACTATCTAGAATTAAAATTTCTCATATAACACTATGTACATGGATCTATTTAGGTTTATTTAATTATATAAAAGGGATTGAGATATAAAATACCACTAAAGAAGAAAAAGTAAAAATCTTTTATCACATTATTAATTAATTCAATATTGTGACACACCCAATATATCTTATCTCATTCTAAACATATCTCATCACAATTTATATCAATACATAAAAGTACATGAATAATAATATCAATTTATAATAACCATAAAGTATAAAGATCAATACAAGTTTCCACATATAAGAACATCCAATGACATATATAAATGTGGATTTCTTACTAGCAGTTCATGTTCTCATAATCTTCTGCATTATAAATTACCAAGGGCATACACCATGAGAAGGTTCCTCGAAGTCCTATAAGTCTCCACCCCTAATAGCATGTATCATTTGTGTCCCATAAAATGATATATTTTATCTCTATAACATATATTTAATAATAATATAGAGACACTTCTAGGTTCTCATTATAGTGAGTAACTATTATGACCTTTTAGTGTGATAGTTACTCTTATAACATTATCACATACTATTCCATGTCAAAGAACATTCATGATGTGATAAGAAGTTTATTAATATTAAAAAAAAGTAATACGGGTTATAATAAAGTATATATAAGTTTTTTCTAGGATACCAAATCCAAAATTTAAAAATCTAGCTCAAGTTCTATCTTACATGGGCTTTCAATTCAAAATATACCAATGTTGTAAGGGTTTCGTCTCAATTTCAATTCCTTTAGACATTTTTTGTATTATGTAACTATTTTATTTTATATGGTGTATATACCTCCTATTTGAAATATTATATCATGATTATATCTTTAATTAATGGTATTTGAAATTTAATTACAAGTTCTCTCTCTCAAGAGGTTTGTATTCAAATGTTATAAAAGTCATTAGGGTTTTTCATCTTAATTTTCATTCATTGAGATATGTTCAGTATTCACAAATTTTTTTCTTTTGTGTGGTAAATATACTACCCATGGATGTATTTTTATCATACTTATCATGAATTTAAAGTTATTTATAGATCTATCTAAATTTCTATATTTCAATGTGTTTTTAAATGGTTACCAAAGTTAAGGGTTTTTCTTAAATCAATTTCCTTCCACTGAGTTATAATGTTTATTTTTGCACTCCATTATTATAAGTTGGGTAAATTCTACCCTATGATTGTGTTATGTTGTATTTTATTTTTTTTATGTGGATTTATATTTCTTTCTCATGAAATCCTTTTTGAAGGATTATTACATTAATTCTTACTTGATGAACTTCTTTCTTTATAAAAATGAAACATTATAAAGAATAATCCTCATCCTTTTTTATGGCTATTTCTCTTCCATGTCTACATTATTTATTACCACCAATATTCTCCTTTATTATTTTAAAATAAAAATATTTATCATTTATGATGATCTTAATATTTATTATTTACCTATTTTTATAAAGAATATTTTTAACTTTTTTAAATGATGTGGATTTCAATAAAGGTATTTTAAAATACTAAAGTGGTTTTCTTTGCACAATCAAATATTTTATCTCCCACTTCACATTTCCTTTAGAAATTTTTATTTTATTTTTCAAGGCTCCACTATTGATATTTATTTTAAATTGTTATTTCAAAAGGTTTTTCATGTTACATTATTGAAAATGATTTTTTAAAGGTGACTCGTAAATTCATCTTTTCACAACAAGGATAAAAATGTTTTAGTAAATATATTTTCATGATTTTACTTCCATTTTCATCTTTATCTAAACCACATTTAACTATTTTTGAGTGATGTTTCATAAATTATCCCATAAATTCCCTTATGAAATATTCTTATTGAATGATTGAATTGTGGGTATCAACTGATCTAACTCTTGAGGTCATTTCATGTGATACCATTTAGAAATGTTATAAAATATATTTTCCTTCCATGGGTTCTTTATGATATGATATATGATTGATTTGTTTGGTACACATGCATATAGTTTACCATTATGATATGGGTGGGGTCCTATAAAACCCTATAATTTATTGGTTAATTTTTTTCTCATGAGCACAAAAGGGTATGTGGGAGGTTATCCCAATACCAATGGTTTATGAGAGGTTATAACTATGACGAACCCGACCCAAATACCCTCTCAACTGGTAATAGACCCAAACCATCATGTACCTGAAGGGTGTATTTGATCCCCGTGTGTTGGAATCTTGCACCCAAGAGAAAAACAACAAGTAGAGGGAATGATTTCTCCCAACCTGAAGTAAACAACATGACATATATACACATGTTTGGAAAGAAAAATTGGAATAAAACATGAATATATATGTCATAACAGAAAGAGAACAATGAAAATGATAAGACTAAAAAAGGTAGTAAAACAAACTCTAAGATACAATTTCAACTACAAAGGAAAACTAAGTTAAATAGATACTCCAATAGTCTTCATGTGATAGTGTGGGAAAATCCACATTATCTCAGCATCTATCTATCCAAAACCCAATTGATAGAAAAACATATATGCCTCAATGTGGCGCCTTTCCTTTCCCTGCATCAAAATACATAACTATGTTTATGCACCACCAAAGGGGTACGCTGGGTGTGAGCTAACATGATTAATAGGGTCTTACCCAGGTGCACTATATCAAGTATATGAGCAATAATATAAGCATGATGAACTTTAAAGAAAATAAGGCATGATATTGTTTAACAATTTTTTTAAGTCAAAAGCATGGAAAAATAATTTAATTTCCCTTTTTACATATTTCCAAATAAATAAGGTAAATAAATTTCAAATCATTTCATATACATTTATCACAAAAGATATATCATGTCAAAAAAATCATGCATCACATCTCATATCAAATCCATGGTAGTAAAAAAATAGTACAAACTAAAACCATCCCAGTAGGATAAGAATAAGCACATGTAACATCACGCCAAAGATCACACTTGGTCGGGATAGCTAGAACATTCATACCTAAACATATAAAATAATTTGGGCGCCATTTCATTTCATTTAATAAAACAATTTATCAAAAACAAGAGTGATGTAGTTCACTAACACAGACTAGAGATGGAACCACCTACCTCAAAACTTGGGTCACACACACTCGTAACCGAATCCACCCCACAGAAGAAACCAATAATGAAAATGGAGGCCCTATAATCAACCTATAAATCTCATAATTGATTTAATTAAACAAAATGGTCAACAAAGAAGAGTAAACAATACATACCTCAAGAATTCACACCCACCACACCATAAACAATGAAGTAAACATCCCTTGAACAATATCATGCAACAAATCTAGAAGAGAAACAAAGGAAAAATCACCATGGGTCAAAAAATCTTATAACACAATGCAATGGCGCTACCATGATCAAAGGAAATGAAGAATAATAAAATAGTACTCACCTAGAAAGATTAAACCCAACCACAATGGTGATCAATCACTAAACGAATCAATTTAGAATGAATGAAGGCTATCAGAATCACTAGAGAAGCACCCTAGGTTGAGAGGGGAGAGAGATGCAGAAGAATGAATCAACATATCATCCAAACAACACCCTAAAACACATGTTCACAATGATTAAAAAGTGTGTAATCCGTTTACATGTCGTGTAATCCATTTACACATTGTATAATTCATGGGGATAGAATCCTTTTCTTTTTAATTAAAAACTAAATTTTTATCATTACACGACATGTAACCTTTACATATCATGTACTCCTTTCACGTTGTATACCAAGTTTATAGAATATTCCCTTTATAACTTGCACATTATGTACTCCCATTACATGACATGTATTTCTCCTACATACTACAAAAACTGTAGACTATTTACAAAAACCTCAAAATAACTTAGGCATTCTCCAAACTCAAGATGAACCTCACAAAGCCATTAACACATTTATACCCAGACTCCATTAATTAAAACAAACATACATCTCTGAACTTTAGGTCATTTTTCTCATTAAATGTTCTCTATCCTTGGGAGTCCCAATATGCTCCCAATTAAATAGGAAAACAATCAAAGAGGAGGAAAAATACTTGAAAGTGGGTAACGAGATGTTACAAACTCCCCACTATAAGACATTTTGTCCCCAGGAAGTCATGTGTAATAAATAATTATGGAAAATATGTGAGTCTGCTACTCCCTCATCAATGACTCACACTTCTAAGTCTCATATGAATTTGATATGTTCCTTCATAACACTCTGACCAATGGAATTGACTTCCCACACAATTCTTTCACTTGAGAGTCAATGATCTATACTGGATGCTTCATAATAAAAACATATGGCTCTAACTCAATATCATCTCATCTTAGAACATGATAGAGATCGAGATAGTTTTTTATAATATGCAATATATAGAAAACATCATGAATGTATGTCAACTAAACTGACAATTCTAATCAATAAGAAACATGACCAAGCTGTTTAGTGACCTCAAATGGTCCAACATATCTCAGAGCCAATTTTCCCTATTTTCCAAGCCGACAATGACCTAACTAAGTAGAAAATTTAAATAAAACTCAGTCACCTACTAAAAACTATAAAGGATGACAATATTGATCTGCATAATATTTATGTTGACTATGAGCTTCAACCCACCACCAACGTATATCCTAAATCCTCACATATATTTCCTAAACCGAACTTGGTCCCACCAAATAAGCTTTGCCCACATCTTCCCAATAAAGAGGTGATCTACATAGGCGACCATATAAATCCTCAAAAGGATCCATTTTGATCGACAACTGATAACTATTGTTATAAGAAAACTCAACCAGTCCCAGATGGTTATCCTAAGATCCACTAAAATTCAAGACACAATTATGGAGTATATCCTCTAAAACTTGAATAAAATTATCTATCTGGCCATCTTTCTGTGGATGATAAGTTATACTCAACCTGAATCGAGTCCCCATCACATCCTAGAGACTCTTCCAAATCCTTTAAGTAAACCTAGGATTTTTATCTGAAACAATGGAAGAAGGAACCCCATATAACCTCATAACTTTCTACACATACACCCTACCCATATCATTAACTTTAGTGGTGTCCTTGATCAGGATGAACTGAGATAACTTTTTCTACCAATCAATAACCACCCAGATAGCATTCGTCCTTAAGGGAGTCTATGGTAATCCTATTACAAGTTCCATGAGTACCTTGTCCCATTTTAAAAATGACACCATAAGATGCTGAAGAAAACTAGAAGGTTTCAGATGCTCTCCCTTTATCTATTAGCAGGTGTAACAGTGGGACACATAATCAAAAATTTCACGCTTCATACCAAGACACCAAAATCTCCATATCATGTCATAATACATCTTCTTAGTGTTTGGATGAATGAAATACGAATAACCATGATAATTAAACAAAAACAAGCTCCTCATAAATGTTGGGATGAAAAAATAATCCCCAAAACTGAGAATATCATCTAAAGAGAGTGACCATCCAGATTTGATATCCCCACCATATAGGGTTTCTCAAATTCATCTAAACTCTTCATCATGCTTCTGAATCTATAAAATATACTCAAGGATAGATGGTGATAACAAAACATTGTTCGGAAACATACCTTGAAAATTTCTCCCGAGTATCTAGATAAAGCTGAACAAAAATCCCTATAAGGTTCCACTCTTCCTTTGAATCTTGAATAGCTTGTAATGGTACATTCCTTCTAAGAGTGTACGCAATGACATTACCCTTCTTAGGGTTGTAAGTGATATCTAATTCAAACGTATGAATGTATTTCCTCCATAATATCTATTTGAGATTTGAGTCTTTTTAATAAAAGATATAGCTCAAAATCATATGATCAGAAAAGGCTATGAACCTATCCCCAAAAAGATAGTTCCACTAATACTTAAGTGCATGAATAACTTCAAAAAAATATAAATCATGAGTGGGGTAATTATTCTCATGAAATTGAAGTATACCATATTTGTAAGCTACCACATGATCATCCTATATAAGCACACAACCCAAACCAGCACCAAAAGTATCATAGAAAACCACATACCCCCTATCGGGCTTAGGTAAGATCAACATATGACTCAATGTTAGAAGTTGTTTCATCTCGTAGAAAGAAGACTAACACTTTGCATCCCATATTAATTTTACCCCTTTCCTAGTAATATAAGTCAAAGTTGATTCCAACTTTGAGAAATCCTTGACAACCCATCGGTAGTATCTAGAAAGAATAGGGAAGCTCTAAATCTCAAAGACATTTTGTGGATCTTCCCATGACAAGATAGCTTTTAACTTATCAGGATCTACTAATAATCCATGATTATAAATCACTTTCTATAAGAACTTCACTTATTGGATCCAAAAATTTCATTTAAAAAGCATTACATGAAAATGATAACTCCTTAGGATTTCCAAAACCAAACCCAAATAGTGCTTGTGCTCATGTTTAGATCTCAAGTAAACCAAAATATCATCCATGAACACAACCAAAAAAGTGCCAAGATACTAATGGAATATCTGATTCATCAATTCCATAAAAACTTTAGGATCATTAGTTAGACCAAAAAACATCATAAGATGTTTATAATGGTCATACCTAATTCTGAAATATGTCTTAGGTATATTAGACTCCCGAACTCTAAGCTAATGATAACCTGACTGAAGATCAATCTTTGAAAACCACATTTCCCCCTTCAACTGGTCAAACAAATCATCCATGGGAGGCAAAAGGTACTTTTTCTTAATTTTTAACCAATTCAACTTCTAATAGTCCACACACAATCAAATTTAACTATCTTACTTATTGTAAAAGATAATTGGGGATTCCCAAGGCGAAACACTAAGGCAAAAAAACCATTTTCCATCAGGTCATCCAACTGAATATTTATCTCTTTTAGCTCCACTAGTTCCATGTGATAGGACGGTTTCTAAATTATATGTGTACCTGTAACCAGGTAAATCATGAACTCCACCTCCATATCTTGAGTAATCCTGGAGAAATTGTCTGAGAAATAATCAAGAAAATCCCAAATGGAAATAGGAAAATCAACAATTGAAGAAATGTCATCAACATCAAGTGTAATAGCATACAACAAAATTATGAGCTCTAGACAGGAAGGTCCTGTATAAATCAGCCCTAGATCCCACTCTCCCTAAAACACACATGATCTCCCATAAGACATAATAAATGAGACACACTGATGATAATAATAAACCTCATCATGATGAGAGAAAATCCAATCCATCCTAATGATGACCCCAAACAAATTCAGATCAAGAAAAATAAAATACCAGACTAACTCCGCATCAACTATTGATAGTGCACAAGGACACTGAAACCCATACTATTTCCTCTTCCTAAGAGGTGTCACTAAATCCATAACAAAGGAAATGAGATCCATTGGAAAGTTAAGCATATCAAAAAAATGGCTAGATATAAATGAGTGATAATCACCAATATCAAATAAATAAATTGCTACTGAGTATAAAATAAATAAGTTATCTCTCCTTGTCATTGGACCTGCATCTACTTCCATTGTAAACTCATTTATTTCATGATGGTGATTTAATCCTGAGGTCTTTGGATAGATCCCTATAGTCTTAGAATCATCTGACTATCTTGAAGTAGCTTTTGGATCTGATGATCCTTGACCATATCAAGGTATATACATGGCTTGAACAAAAACTATACAGATGACCATAAAGTTCACAACTATTACACATATTTTCAGGTGAAGGACAAGAATGTAATGTGTATTTAACCTTTCCACACTAATAGAAAATCAGAGGCACACCACTAAATACAACTAGAGGTGTCTAAGAGGCCTTCTATCAAGAAACTCCTCCACCACTCTTGTGATGATACTTCCACTTCCTCATTTTCCCTATCATTCCACTAAAGCTGCCAATAAGTGGAAGAGAAGGGACATAAAATCCAACCTTATCTTCCATATTCATTTCTTCCATCATATCCCTATCCGCTATCTCTGCATAGGTCAAAATATTTATCATAAATACCTATTATCTGATATATAGTTTCAAACCCTTCAGTTACTTATGAGCTTTAATCATGTCATTTTTTATAACCTATGGTGAAAAATTAATCACCTCCGTAAATTGATTAGTGTTCACCGACATCGACCACTATCCCTACTACAAAGAGAGGAACTCCATATAATTCAACGTCATTAGTAAATCTAGAAAAAACTCTTGGAAGAAGAGAGTCTTGAAACCCTTACATTCTAATCCCATTTTCCTATCAACTTGTATCATGGAATATCACAAATGCTTTCTAGGACCCTCAAGTATGAACACTACAAAATTCACCTTAATACTTACTGGTTTATCCAAGAATTTTAAGATCTGGTCAATCTTATAAATTCATTACTCTGCCTCTTTAGGTTCATTTATATCTTTAAAGGATGGTGGATTCTCACAAAAGAACTCGTGTGATCAATCTCTATCTTCTATAGCTCTCAATTGTACCTAAAAAATTGTATTCTAAACTTGCGTAACATTCTGGTTGATAACACAAACTTCCCACATAATACCCTTGATAAAGTTATTATACATAAGAGTATTACCTTGAGGAGAATTAGTTTCACCCTCCTGAGGAACTTTCATAACACATCTCGGAGGGATACTACTGCACACTGAAACAAAAGAAAGGATCAAACAACCTAATAATCTCAGTTCAAACTAGATAACCCATAAGAAAAAACTGAGATCAACATAAAGAAACCAATATAGGAGACACACATCCCAAAATCCCATGGTAACTTGAGACTTATCACAACAAGAGATATCCAGGCACTCAATGCAATATACCTCTCAAGTCCTGAAAATCTTATCTCTAGTCTAACAGATATCCCAAGGAAAGGACTCTTTAGGAAAGACCTCCTTTGATACAAAACTATGATGAACCCAAGCTGAATACTATATCAAACCGATACCTGACCTAAACAATCACATACCCAAAGGGAATTCTAAATCCCCATGGGTTGGCGTATGCACCTGATAAAGTAAAAACAATCATAGGGAATTATTTCACCCAACTTGAAGTAGACAACATGACATATATACACATGTATGGAAAGAAACATCAGAATAAAAAATGAATATATATTTATATATATGTTATAACATAAATTGAACAATGAAAATGATACAACTAAAAATGATAGTAAAAAATCTAGAAGAGAAAATTCAAACTATAATGGACAAAAAAAGCTAAACAATTAATCAAATAGTCTCTATGTGATAGCATGGGAAAATTTGTACCATCTCACTATCCAGCTAACCAAAACCCAACTGATAGAAAAACCCCACCACCTCACTATGGCACCTTGCCTTTCCATGCATAAAAATACATAAATAGTTCTACACACCACTGAAGGGGTACGTAGGGTGTCAGCTAACAGGAATAGTAGGGTCTCACCCAGGTGCTCCATATCAAGTCTCTAAATAATAATTCAAGCATGCTCAACTTTAAAGAAAACAAGGCATGATAAAATTTAACAGTTTTTTATATCAAAATTATTTAAAAACATTTTAATTTCCCCTTTTCACATTTCCAAATAAATAAGGTAAATCAATTTCAAATAATTTCATATACATATATCACATTAGATATATCATGTCAAAACGAAGCATGCATCACATCTCATATCAAATCCATAGCAGTGCAATAAAATAGTACAAACCAAAAGTATCCTGAATTAGTGAAGAAGTATCATGAGTAACATCACACCAATGATCACACTAGGTTAGGATAGATTGGACACTCATACCTAAACATAGAAAATCACATGTGCATCATTCCATTTCATTTAACAAAATAATTTATCAAAAACAGGAGTAATATATTTCACCAACATAGGCTAGAGACAGAACCACCTGCCTCAAAACTCATGTTGCACATGCCTGTAATGGAATACACCACTCTGAAGAAACGAACAATGAAAAAATAGGCCCTATAATAAACATATACATCTTAAAATTGATTTAATTAAATAGAATGGTTGGTATAGAAGAGGAAAAAATGCATACCTCAAGAATTCACACCCACCGCACCATAACCAATAAAAGAAATAGCCCTCGAAATAAGATCGCACGATGAATATTGAAGAGAAACTAAGGAAACATCACCATGGGCCAATGAATCTAATAACTCTACATAATAGTGCTACCACGATCAAAGTAAATGAATAATTAGAAAGTATTACTCACTCAGAAAGATGAAACCCAACCACAATGGTGATCAATCATCGAATGAATCAATCTGGATCGAATAAAGACTCTCAAAATCAATGGAGAAGCACCCTAGGTTGAGAAGGGAGAGATATATGGAAGAATTAATCAACATATCATCCTAAAAGAACCCTAAAATCCTTGTTCATGGCACTTGAAAAACAAGTAATTTATTTACACATTGTGTAATCCATGGAGATCACTACACCAAAAAATCCATCTTTTTTTATTAAAAATTGATATTTTATTATTACATGGTGTGTAACCTTTGCATGTCATGTACTCACTTCACATTTTATAACAGGTCATGACATCTTCCCTGTAGAACTTAAACATCATGTACTACCATTACACGACATGTATTTCTCCTACAGACTGATTCTTTACAAAAAAAATCAAATGTAAATTGGGAATTCTCTAAACATAGGAAGAATCTTGAAAATATATTAACACATTTATACTCAAAATCCATTTATTCAAGAAAACATACATCCTTGTAATTTAGGTCATTTTTTCAAAAAATGTTCTCCATCCTTGGGAGTCCCAAGACACACCCAATTAAAGAGAAAAACAAGCAAATAGGAGGGAAAATACTTAAAAGCGTGTAATTGGATGTTACAATCCCAATCCTAAGGGTACACAGGTGGTAAGATCAAGACCAAGGGTACATGGGTGGTAATACCAAGACTTATAAGGTACATGAGTAGTTATCTTAATCCTATTAATATTATATATGGATTAGTTCACATTTCAACACATCCATAATGTTATTATTACCTTTGTTTATGCTTATTCCATGCTTCTATGTTATAAACCTATGTTATTCTCTATGGAACATGATTATTATCTCATGATTCCACACTCTAATTCCATGTTATATGTTTTATCATTTGATATTATACATCCTTCTATTTTATAGACAAATATTATTGGTTCATTTTTTTAATAATATATTTATCCCATGCTCATGTTTTGCATATACTTATGATATAACCCTTTTGATGACTCGATGATAATTTTTCCCTTACTAGGTGTTTAAGATCACCCCTTTCTTATGTTTTCCATTCCCTATGATGTGAACATGATTATAACCCAAGAGATTCTATTACCCAGGTTATGAAGATGATTATAACCCAAGAGATGTCTAAAAGGGGATCTAATATGGTGCAATTATAGAGAAATGTTCACAAATGTTGTAAAATAAGTTTTTTGTGTAAAAAATATTCAAAGAAACTAAACCTAAAGTTTATTAGTATTACATGATATTATTTTGAGATATAATATTAATGTGAAATATTTGAAAGTTTATCTCAGGTCATCTCACTTAGTATTGAAGCCAGTTTATAAAGAATGTGTTTTTATCATAGAACCTAGGAGTGCAGGTCTAGGGAATCTTAGTGTCTTTAGAGGACTATTATAAATAGTCCCATGTTTTTTTATGTGTGTGTGATATTGTGACTCTATTATTGAACTTACTCAAAACTAAATTTCTCCTCTCCTCTAACTATATCTCTTTAAACAAGGTTCTAGAAGACAATGAGGAAGTGAGGACTCCTTAAGTGCATAATTTCCGAGTTGGTGAGGACTTCTTAAGTGCATCCAGGTGACTCGGGATCAAATCCAGGAAGAGACATAATTTCCAGGTACCATAGTAGTACTGTATTAGTACTGTAGTAGGTACTGTAATAGGAACTGTAGCAGTACTATAGCAGGTACTGTAGTTGTCACGACCGGACCCTACCGGTCTCGAGCCGCAACTACCTCAAGCCCGCCGCCATAGGCTAGAGGCTGGCGACCAGCGCCGAAGGCATAATAATCTCAAGGACGCCTTCTTCTAAGTACCTGTACTCATGCACACACAACCCACACAACGTAGTAGTGCAGAGTAAAAAAGGAAACCAAAAGACAGGCAGTTATACCCCAACCACAGTCATGAATCAACAACTAAAAAGAGTAAGTAAAGTGCTGGAAGTACTGACAAGTAAACTGAAAAGTAAAAAGGGAAAACACGCGCCCAATCCCAAAGATGCCACAACCCGGAAAAAGGTAAACAAAATAAGACAACTGGATAAATTCCCACCTGAATACTCTAGCACGACCGCGGTACACTGCTCCAACTACTGTGACCTCTACGCTCCTTCGTAGTCACAATCGACCTGTCTGTCGTCTGCAAGGGTACACCAGGTGTGGGCAAATCCCAAGCAGGGGTGAGTATAAAGATACTCAGTAGGATTCCCCGAAAGCTCGAGGGAGCAACAAAAGAGGCACTAAAGGGGTGAGCAGTAGACTAACAAGAACAGTAGAAAAGTTCAGTAAAGAGAGTGCAACTCAACCCAACAAAAATAAGTAGGCACGGACCCCAAGGAGTGGGAACGAAAGTAGGGTGAAATTATATATATATATATGCTCAACAAGAAACCCAAACGAGTGTGTAAGGGGATATCCATCTCCAAGCTCAGCCCAAGATAAGTCTCCATTAGTTCCAAGTAAAACCATTCTCACAACCCAGCATCTCGTCTCGTCTGCCTAGGAAGCCCAAGTCGTAGGGGCTCAATCACTGCACTTCAATAATATCTGCTTTGGGCGGCACTGACTCGCCCACACAGTTTTAGGTTGCATCTCAAGGACGCGTCTCAGTAGGGAAAGTACCCCTCTTCCTTGTGGGTACTTAGGTGACGTTAAAATTGTCTCACCACTGATCCGCACAATTAGGGTCCCGCTATAGTAGTCACGGAGGAAAAGTCAACAACTAGCCTCATAAGAAGGGATGAGTCTGAAATGCTAACGGGTGACCCACTGTCTAGCCCTACTGGAGGTTAAACCACAAAAGATGTCGGGTGACCCAATGCCAGCCCTGTTGGAGGGTAAACCCTAATACATCATCAGGAGGCCCACTGCCCAGCCCTGCTGGAGGGTAAACCTGAAAGAAGTCGACGGGTGACCCACTGCCCAGCCCTGCTGGAGGGTAAACCTAGAACAAGTCGACAGGCAACCCACTGCCCAGCCCTGCTGAAGGGTAGACCTAGAACAAGACTAAGGGTGACCCACTTCCCATCCCTGCTGGAGGGTAGACCCTCAAGAGTCGTCAGGTGACCCACTTCCCAGCCTTGCTGAAGGGTAGACCCGGAATCGGTCCGATAGCCCTACACCACTACAGACAACACCAGGTGTCACTAACAATGCCAACGTGTGTTGGTTTGAAGTGTGTCAAAAGGTACCTCTGTCCAACACCTTCCCATGCTTCCACATTTAACATGATTTCCAAAGAGGCTCCACATGCCCAAACGGATTTTACCATTTCAATCCTCGTGGAAAAACACATGAGATATACTACTTACTCACCCAAAACAGACAACCAGTGAATATGGTACTATTCACTATAGCCATCCTGCATGGGGTCGATTCCCCGACTCCGATACTTGTTGGGAAAACTATGTCATCGCGATGCTCTTGGAAAAACATGCAGAAACGACTACTCATACGCCTCGAACGGACGTCTGGTAAAAAAGGCGCAAAAACGATGCACGCAGCTCAAAGACGGCCCTGTAGGGCCCACGTATCAACTCCCACTTCAACACCTGAAACCATACTAGAAATATCCGCCTTGACACCAGGGTCACATCGCCGCTGACGGCGCTCAAATCGGACATCGGATGTGTCAGCGCCAACCAAAACAAGAATCCCGGCATAGCACTTAACGGGCATGCCATGCCACCGAGCCCCCTTCCTGGGAATTAAAAATCCCCAAAACCATCTCAAAACTTACTCCTTGAGCCAAGTATTATACTGCCATGTATGGCATGTAAAACGGACACCCATACTGAAAGTTACGAGTGTCCGGAGTCGGAGGGGACAAAGCCCCTTGGGCTGGACCGGCCTGGCCCGGCCGGTCCACCCGGTTTGGGTCAGCCCGCACTGGTCGGCCAGGCTCGCAACGCTGTCCTGTGGTTCAGTTGTGCGGACCAGCGCTAACCCATGGTCCACCCCTTCTGCAGACTGGCCTTCATGGCCGGTCTCCTTGCCGTGAGAAGACCCGCGTCCAGCAGGTCTTGGTTCCCGCTCGGGGTCGCGCGTCGCGACCCCAGCCCACTGGCCGTCAACCATGCCGTCCCGAAGAGCCGCCTGGAGTCACCTGGAGCCACCACTACTGAGGATTCTACCACCGCATCTCCGTCTCGGAGATCCTCTACCACCGCTAGAACGCGTCGCGCCGCCGCCAAAGCTCGCTGGACCACCCTGGTTCCACCGGAAAAAGAGGTATCTGGCCGAAAAACTTCCCAGGGCCACCCCGGGACTCCAAAATTTGATCTGAAAGGATATTTGTGAAGATAAACTCGATCCCTAAAAAACCATGGGCTTCTCTCGATGATCTAACAACAATTCGACAGAACTAAACTAAATTTAAGAAGATTTCGAGAATGAAAATGATAAAACACAAGCCTACCTCGAGGGGTGTTGCCCAACGCTTCACGATTGGGATGCCGGAGCAGTCGTGCCTTACCGGAGTGGTGGATGAGAGGTTAGATCCTTGTTTATATCCCTTTCTCCAGGGAAGAACCAACCAAGGAGAAGTGAAGAGGGTGGAGGGTGTGTTTAAATAGAAAAACACACTTAACCACCCACCCGTCGGCCCATACCCGAACTTTCATCGGGGTCGGGATTGTGATGCCTTTAGGGTAAAAACCACATTCTAAGTGAAACGGCAGTCTCAGATTTTTAATCTGAGCCTCCATTCTAAGGGTTATAAAATTCGACGCCCGAGGCCGCTAAATTACGAAAATTCCCTTGGGGGCATTTTTCACAGTCGGCACGTGCCTGAGAAAATTATACCCCTCCTAGGGTAAACGGCACATTCTGGACTCAACGGTGCCCTCAGTTTTCCCGTCCGAGCTATCGTTCATGAGTTATTCTATTTATTTAGCCCACTCGGTATGAACGCATGCCAAAATTAATTCCGGCCACACCGGGGCTCGGAATCCCACGTCGTCTGAATGCCATGCTCTGGAATAACATCAAGAAATTTTTTAAAGTCTTACAGACTCAAAAACTGGGGTTCTTACATCATTCTCTCCTTCATGTTTTTCATCCCTAAAAAACAAAACTACAAAAACAGCTCGGGGTACTAAGCCTAAATCTGGCTCTCCTACTCCCAAGTGATCTCTTGCACCCTCCCATGCTACCACAGCACACGAACTAGAGGAATGGCCCATTCGCGCAGAGTCCACTCCTGCCGGTCCTCAATCACCATCGGGTGATCTGCAAAGGTGGATCCATCCTCAATGTCCATCTCTCCCCAGTCGATAACGTGTGTGGGGTCGTGCATGTATTTCCTCATCTCTGACACGTGGAAGACGTCATGAACTCTCTCCAGCTGCGGGGGTAGAGCGAGACTGTAGGCGACCTCATCAACCCAGCACACGATCTCAAAGGGCCCAATGAACCTCAGAAACACCTTGCCTCCCCGGACGAACCTCCACATTCCAAGCCGTGGGGAGACTCTCAAAAAGACATGGTCTCCCTGCTCAAACTCCAAGTGCCTGTGATGTCGGTCTGTATAGGACTTTTGTCTGCTATGAACTGTCCTCATCCGCTCATGAATGACCTGCACCTTCTCCAACGTTACCTTCACCAACTCTAGTCCCACGAGGGAGGTCTCCCCAACCTCTGTCTAGCACAAGGGTGACCTTCAGGGTCTCCCATAGAGGGCCTCAAAAGGTTCCATTCCAATAGTAGAGTGGTAACAATTGTTAGATGCAAACTCTACCAAGGGCAGGTGATCCTCCCAGCTTTGGCCAAAGTCTAATATGCACGCCCTGAGCATATCCTCTAACACCTGGATAGTGTTCTTGGTTTGCCCTTCATTCTGGGGGTGAAAAGTTGTACTCATCCGCAATTGAGTCCCAAATGCCTCCTGCAGGCCTCGCCATAACCGTGACGTAAACCGCGCGTCACAGTCGAAGACGATCGTCGAGGGTACTCCATGAAGATGGGCAATCTCCCGGACATATAACTACCCTATAATCTCCACCGAGCTCTGTTCCTTGATAGAAAATAAGTGTGCCGACTTAATGAGTCGGTCCACTATCACCGAAATGGAGTCGTGGCCCTTCGTTGTGTGCGGAATCCCTGTGATGAAATCCATAGATATGTCATCTCACTTCCACTCTGGGATATCAAGGGGCTGCAACAACCCTACCAGAACCTGGTGCTCTGCCTTCACCTGCTTACAGGTAAGACACCGAGAAACGAACTCGGCTATGCTCTGCTTCATGCCAGACCACCAAAACTTCCGCTGAAGGTCTATGTACATCTTCCCCACACCGAAATGTATGTCCAAGGGAGAAGTGTGTAACTCCCGTATCACCTCCTCCTGCATCTCAACTGGTACTACAGCTCGCCCCTAAAAAAGGATCTCATGATTACCTCCTTCAGAATACCCATCGGGTGCGTTGCCCGTGGATATCTGATCACGCAGTACCTCGCTATCGACATATCCCAGCTGTGACTCTCTCACATGCTCGAGGAGCAAAGGAGTCAACACCATCGACTTTAGAAAAGTTGTACCCTCCTGCTCCACCAAGGTCAGTCGAAGGGAATCCGACTACTCTGAGGCTTCCTGCACTAGATGAGCCTGGGACTTCCTGCTAAGGGCATCTATTACTACGTTGCCCTTCCCCGGAGTGTAGAATATCTCGAAATCAAAGTCCTATAGAAACTCCAGCCAGTGCCTCTGCCTCAGGTTCAAATCCCTCTAAGTGAAGATATACTTGAGGCTCTGGTGATCTGAGTAGACCACAAAACGCTCACCCAAAAGGTAGTGTCTCCATAGCCTCAAGGCGAAGACCACCACTACCATCTCCAAATCATGAGTCGCATAATTTTTCTCATGGGGCCTCAATTGCCTCAACCCATATGCAATCACTATCCTTTGCTGCATCAGCACACACCTGAGCCCATCTCCTGATGCGTCACAATATACGAAGAACTCAACGCCCTCCTCTGAAATCCTCAACACCGATGCACTAGTCAGCCTCTGCCTCAACTCCTCGAAGGCCTTCTGGCACTGATCAGTCCAGGTAAACAGTCGTCCCTTCTACTTCAATGCGGTAAAAGGGGAAGCAATCCTGGAGAAGTCCTCTACAAACCTCCTGTAGTACCCTGCCAAACCAAGGAAACTCCTCACCTCAGAAGCTTTCTTGGGTGGCTCCTAAGAAATCATTGCCTCTATCTTTTCAGGATCCATAGTCAAACCATGCTCCGTAATAACATGTCCCAAAAAGTGAACCTTGTGAATCCATAAATGGAACTTCGAGAGCTTCCCGTACAGCTGGTGCTCTCTAAGTAAGTCTAGGACCATCCTCAAATGCTCCGCGTTCTCCTCCTTTGTCACTGAGTAGATGAGTATGTCATTAATAAAGACAACCACAAACCGGTCCAAGTATGGCTGGAAAATATGGTTCATCAAATCCATGAATACAGCGGGGGAATTATTCACACCAAAGGGCATCACCAGAAACTCGTAGTGCCCATATCGACAATGGAAGGCCAGCTTCAGGATATCAGCCTCACAAACTCGCAACTGGTGGTAGCCAGATCAAAGATCGATCTTCGAGAATCACTTCACACCTCGCAACTGGTCAAAGAGGTCATAGATCCTCAGTAAAGGGTACTTGTTCTTTATCGTGGCCTGATTCAGGCGACGATAATCCACACAAAGCCATATACTCCCATCTGGCTTTTTCACAAACATAACTGAAGCTTCCTAGGGGGACACACTGGGCCTGATGAATCCCTTCTCATGAAGGTCATCAAACTGAATTCGTAGCTCTCGAGACTCTGTGGGTGCCATCCGATATGATGAACAAGATATCGGAGCAGTCCTTGGCTGCAAGTTAATTCAGAACTCCATCTCTTGCCTCGGAGGTAGTCCCGGAACATCCTCGGGAAAGACATCCATGTAGTCCTCTACCACGGTAGGGATCCAGGTGCCTGTAGAGTCTGCTGCTCTAAGAGACATGCTCACCAGCTAGTGCGAAAAAGGTCAGGGTCTCCTGCTCAGAGTACCCATCTACTCTGTCACGAGGTCTCATTCACCAAGGATGGTGAACCTCGTCCCATTAGAAAACTCGCCTCTGACTCATCTATGACAACAATCAATCTGATCGTGAACCATAGAAAACCAATCCATGCCCAGGGTGACGTCGTAAGGTTCCATCGTGATGATGATCAGGTCCCACATGAAACTCCCTCCTCCGAATGACAGTTCGCACTGTCTGCAGATAAAGGTCACTAACGAGGCACTTCCCGTATGAACTTCAACACTAAGTGCAGGTGTCAGTGCCTCTACTGGAAGCTATAACTCCCATACCAATAGCAGTGATATAAAGGAATGGTTGGTACTCATGTCTAATAGTACTGAAGCAAGTGTGGATTAAACACAAAGTGTACCTCGGACCATCTTGTGCACTGGAGGATCTCAAACACCCATGGCCTAAAGATACCCGCGGCCCCTACCGCTAGCTCCCTGAGCCTGGAGTGGGCCGCCCGGTGGTGGAGGTGGAGGGATCTCGAAATGTTGTCCTCCACCTTCTGGTCCTACTGCTCTGCCTACTCCACCTCCCGGAGGACCGCCCGGTCCCCGCTTAGGTGACCCCTGGTCACGGCACTGCCTCTACATCTGTGGTGTGCCCGCTTCCTACCACGGATGATCTGTATGCCTAATTGGGAAATCCCGTGCTAGGTGACCCATTCCGTCACAAGCATAGCATCATCTCTCTCTTATCTGCCCTGGCGCCCTATGACACCACTACAATGTGCGACCCTGGCCCTGGGTCTGCTCACAGAAGGGCCTCCTCGGTTGAGTCCCAGCCCTATGTTGTCTACCTGCTGAAGACTCCACTCTAAAACAGCCACTGCTAGGTCCTGCTATCTAGCACCCCTCATCCAGGAAGCTCTCGGTCAAAAGCACCTGCTCCAGCACCCCGGAGTAAGTGGGGATGCACAAGGGTACCATGCTAGAATGGATCTCCCTGCGAAGACCCTGCTCGAACTTTCGCGCCCGGAAGTAGCTGTCGTGGATCATGTCCTGCGAGTAGCGCGTAAGATCAGTGAACTGGGCCGAGTACTGGGACATGGAAATACCTCCTTGATTCAGCTCCAGAAGCTCCTGGATCCGAATGGAGTGAAAACACGAGGGGGAGTAATCCTCCCGAAAAAGCTGCTAGAAGCCATCCCATGTGAGGGATGACTCGTCACGGGTCTGTGTCACCAGATCCCACCATCGCCCAATTGTCCTAAGGAAAATACTGGCAGATAGGGCCACCATCTGGTATTCTGGGGTTTATACCAGCCTGAAGAGCCATGCCACTGATTCAAGTCAGTCCTCCTCCACCTGGGGATCCCGATCCCCGTGGAACCTCGGCGGCCTCTGACACTGGAAGTCTCGAAGCGCGCTTAGTCTGTGCGCAACCTCGGCCTGAGTTGCCAGTACTAACTGCCACTCCTCAGGTGCAGGGGCTACTGCTAAAGCACTGGGTGGAAGGGGATCACATGAGGGTCCCTGAACTGACGCCTCATCACTTGCCAGATCGTCGTCACGAGCTGGAGAGGGTAACCTGGATGGCTACTGTCGTGGGGGCATCCTGAAAATTATCAAGGGATACCATGATCAGATGAGCATATATATACATAACAGTAATAACAAAGGGTATATAACTCAAAAAAAGACAGTCAAAGACTCATTCCTACGAGATGCATGTTTCAAAATTCCTTGCAACAAGTGTCTCAGCATGCCGAGTCGACAAGCGGGTTATCAGGGTCCTGGTGAATGGATACGTCAGCCACCTGTACCATTACTGGACTCCCTAGCCTGAGAGCCACTCTCGAGACATGTCAACATCATTGCCCTAAATCCCAACCAATTCCTTTTTAGGGATATCCAAACAACGCCCCAAGGAATGAACCACCTCTGATACCACTTTGTCACGACCCAACCCTACCGGTCCTGAGCCACAACTACCTCAAGCCCGCCTCTATAGGCTAGAGGTTGGCGACCAGCACTGAAGGCGTAACAATCTCAGGTAGTCCTTCGCCTAAGTACCTGTACTCACGCACACACAACCCACACGACGCAGTAGTGCAGAGTAAAAAAGGAAACCAAAAGACAGGAAGCTATACTCCAACCACAATCATGCATCAACAACTAAAAAGAGTAAGTAAAGTGCTGGAAGTACTGACAAGTAAACTGAAAAGTAAAAAGGGAAAACATGCACCCAACCCCAAAGATGCCACAACCCAGCAAAAGGTAAACAAAAGAAGACAACTGGATATACTCCCACCTAAATACTCTAGCACGACCGCGGTACGCTGCTCCAACTATTGTGACATCTACACTTCTCCATAGTCACGATCAACCTGTCCATCATATACAGGGGCACACCAGGTGTGGGTAAAGCCCAAGTGTAAGAACTCGGATCTTTGTTTCAGGTACGCTTTTCCTTTTTCTGGAGTTTTTAAGAAAAATGGAGTTTTTGGAAAATTTTGAAGTATGCGCCGTGTACTTTCTGAGTACACGCCATGTACTCTTCCTCGGCTCGAAGCTGTGTGTTGTCTGTGACTGGGCCACACACACGGTGTGTAGGGGTGACGTGGAGGCTGATTTTGGCAGAGTATGGAAAGACCCACTACACGCCGTGTACTTTAAAAATACACATCGTGTACTTTTCTTTTTTTCACTAAATGGATCGGGGTCACGCCTCATCATCATAAACCTCTTCTTCTAGGTCTGGTTTGTCTGAGAGAGACCTGTACGGCCAGATCTTCCCCAAGATCCCGCCTCTCCATCCATTCTCCGATTCAAGCACGGTCGATTGTGTTGGAAGCGCAGCGGTGAGTTCTTCCTTCTGCTTGAGCCTTGTTTTCCAATTATTCTTCCTCAATTTATCTAAGTTTGAATGTTTTGTAAATTTTCTCAGATCTATGACTCGATCTCCTTGGATCTAGGTAGGTGGTTTTTTCCTTACCGTTCAAAGTCTCTGAGTTTTATGTGAAAATTCCACCAATACCCATGAATGGGGTATTGAGTGTTTACCTTTTTACCCTCATTGTTTTCATGCCTTTCCTGTATGCTTGTGTAGAGGTAATTTGACCATGTTAGAGGATAAATTATTGTTCTTGAATGTATTTGATTTTCTTCATTCTATTTACGACCTTTGCGTCTCGGTTTCATTTTGTGGCTACACCTGTTTTCGTGCCTTGCAATTATAGGTTGAAGTGAAATTCATGACATGATTATTGCCTTGTAGACTGTTTAGCTAAGTAGCTCTATAGGTGTACTTTGGTTATCCAAGTATCTCTATAGGTGTACTTTGGCCTTATAACATTATTATGCACAGACTAGCACGGGGCTGAGAGAACCTAGTGCTGTAGACTATAAGGGATAGACCGAGTGAGCTTCCCAGAGAGTCTTAGATATTACAGACTACATAGGGGATGCACCGAGTGAGATCCCAGAGAGTCTTGTATTTTATAGACTACAGGAGGGTAGACTGAGTGAGATTCCTCAGAGAGTCTTACCTTGTTTGAATCTCTTTAAGAACCTTCCCAGGCTAGAGGGGGAATTGACCGAGTGAACTTCCTCAGAGAGTCTGTGGTATACCTGAGGCTATAGAAGGAATTGACCAAGATAGCTTCCTCAGAGAGTCTCTAGACCTTGGGGGTAAGAGGGTTAGACCACGTGATCTTCCTCAAGAGAGTCCCTGACTACCCTAGACTATAAGGGGAATTGACCGAGTGAGCTTCCCCAGAGAGTCTCATAAATTCATATGACCAAGCCATAGGGGTTAGGTTGAGTGCACTGCCCAGAGGATTGTGGTACATATTGGATAGCACTAGAGGGGATGGCTGCGAGTACTTCTCAGAGGGTTTCCGGCTTGTTAGTTGTTTTTTTAACTACTGTTGTTTTGTTGTGTATTGATTGCTACTATATATCATCATGTTTTACTACTTACTGTTTACTGCCTTCTACTTGATGTTTTTGTTTACTACTTATTGCACTTTTACCTGCCATATACTCACTGAGTGTTAGGCACAGATCATCGGGTGAATGCCTACTGGGATTTTATCTCATACCCTGTTTCGGCCATGCTTTTGGGCCCAAGCAGACTATGTTGTTGCAGGTATAGACAATGGCAAGCACCCTTCGACTTCTGTAACTTGATTACTTGGAGTAGGAGAGCGTGGGACTGATCTTTGGATCGCGATTCTGAGGAGCTGTTTACTTTTATTTCATACTTGTTTTGGTACTGTAGTGCTTTCCAGCATTGTTACTTGTTTGGATTATTTCCTAGTTATGTATCATGCATCATTTATTATATACATATGTGCTCCAGTTTGCTGATTTAGTTTTCTGTTGTTATATTGTTTGTTATTACTGCTTCCACTATTTTATGTTATTCTTCTTCCACTATGTACTCTTCCAATGAGGGCATAGTTTCCCCACTATCACACCCAAGGCTCTCGCTGCTAGTCGGAAGCCTCTGGCGTTTGGGGAAATGTGCTTGAGGCCATGTGACCAACCGGGTACGGGGCACCTCTGGGTGGCTTCCGGAACCGGGACATTACAAAGTGGTATCAGAGGAATTATTTTCTCTTGCATTACTGTTTGGAGACTTAGCCAGGGATAGGATGGATTCGGTACTTGGTAATAAGTTATGCCTAGGAGTAGCTAACCCATGTATAGGGAAAAGTCATACTACCTCATTTATTTCAGTTTTGTTGGTTTTGAGATTTTACAGTTGATACAATTTCACCTAGAGTGATTCACATGCTTTATACTGTTATTGTTTTGATATTACGGTTCTATTTTTATTTCAACCCGATGAGATGAGGGTATGTCATCTCATGCATCATATAGGCACTTGTAGAAATCACATTCCATTCATTCTTGACATGCCATTTAGGGTGCATTATCAATTGCATGCTGTTGTGATAGAGGTTGTGTAGATTATGCATGTTGTTGTGATAGATGCTTGATAGAATCTCTGTTGCTTGTTAGAGAAATTTTTGTATTGTACTTTGTTTAAATGAACGCAAAATTTTAATTCTTGAGATGTTATGGGCCCTCTTGAATCGTAAATTGGTGGATCATGATCTTGTTTCCTCTTGTACATGACTGTAGGGGGTGCCAAGCTTTGATTCGCAGGGAGTATGGGCCCTCACGGATTGGAATTTGGCACATCTTTGCCTTGTTTTCAGTGTTTCTGGGCCTCTGTGCAGTTTCTGAGCTACTGCCCAGAAAAACCCAGAATACACAGCATGTACTTTCTGGTTACATGCCGTGTAGTTTTCAGGTCATGTCTTTGACCGTGTGAGCAGAAACACGGTGTTCTGGAAATAACTTCAGGAACACGTCGTGTACGGTATGTACACGTCGTGTAGTGTAGAGCCTTATACCCAGTTGTGTCACTAACAACACGGGTCGTGGAAGCTCGAGTAGAACACGCCGTATTGTAATGGAACACGTCGTGTAGTTCTGCCCAGGTACCCGGTCGTGTCACGAACAACACGGGTCGGCGTGACCTTCTTTAAGACACGCCATGTTGCTTTTGGAACATGCCGTGTAGTCTGCCTAGGTACCTGGCCATGTCATGAACAACACAGGACGGTGTCACCTTCTCCTATACATGCCTTGTTTGTTCGAAACACACCATGTAAGGGCCAGCCGTGTAGACATTTGTGTAACTAACAACACGGGCCGCCGAGTCAGTGTCTAGTACACACCGTGTCCCTAGGGAACACGCCATGTAGTCTGAGGTTAGTTTGAACCATGTGAGTTAGCCATTTAAAGAGACTCGGGAAGGGGTTTAGAGTAAAGTACATGTCGTGTGTGTGGACAACATGTCGTGTAGTTTGGGGTGTTACACGACCTGTAGGGCAGGGGTACACGCCCATGTCAGTGGCTTAAGAGGACACGCCGTGTAGTTTTTATACACGCCATGTAGTCGTGTTTTGTAAACTTGTGTGTTTTTCTTCCCCTATTCCTATTTTGTACTCTTGTGTTCTTTGTCCTTATTTTTCTGATTTAAGGTATACTTTTGATCTTTCAGAGTTATGCCTCTGAGATGTTCTTCGGTTGTACGTCTGTCGTCAGGCAGTGATCAGACGCTAGATATGGCTGATCAAAGACTTCTTGCCGATCCTCTAGTCGAGCTATCCTTGGCATCGGCTGTCATACCCGTTGCAGGCACCAAGGCTCAGTTCAGGGAGGACTTCCTGAGGATGATGCAAACCTTCCAGGGAGCGCCGCCTCCTGCCCCATCAATGGATGAGTTGACACGGGTTTTCCAACAGTAGCATCCTCCTACTTTTTCAGGGGATGGAGTACCTCAGGCTGCAGAGTCATGGATAGAGGCCATATTGACCATCTTTGAGCACCTAGAGATCCCTCCAGAGAAAAGGGTAAAGCTGGCTACTTATATGCTCCGGGACACCACCAAGAGGTGGTGGGAGGTGATCTCACGGTCAGGGCGTTAGCAGGATATGTCTTGGGATGAGTTTTAACGCACCTTCTATGACTACTTCTATTTGGAGACCCTGAGGGCCGATCAAGCCTAGGATTTTATGAGTCTGCAGCAGGGTACTCTCTCTGTTATGGAGTACTCGTCCCGCTTCACTGAGCTGCAGCGTTTTACACCGATCCCAGCAGGTGATGAGTTGTTCCTTGCTAGGAAGTTTGAGGATGGTCTTAGGCAGGAGATCCGTTCCCAGGTGAATATCTTCCTGTTGACTTCGATATCCTCCATCATCAAACAGGTGCTGATCACTGAGCACAATCTGAGGATTCTGGAGTAGTGAGCCAGGGCGGTTCTTCATCCAGAGTCGGTGTTCCTCCTACGGATAGTAGGAAGCGTCACAGAGAGTCTTCTCGAGGAGATCGAGGTTCGTGGGATGCGTCTTCTGGAAGCCAGGTTGTATGCTACCAGTGCGGTAGGAGTGGGCATACTAGGCCTCAGTGCCAAAGAGATTCGATAGAGTGATGGTCTTGCAGTAATATGGGCCATCTTCAGCGTTTTTGTCACATCTTCTCACCTTCAGCTGGTGGTAGGGGTTCCTCTATGACCCCGCGTTCTGGAGATGCTTCACCAGTTTCCCACCAGTCAGGGAACTGGAGTTCTTCCAGCCATCCAGGCTGAGGTGGAGGTCACGGCCGTGGTGGTCAGTCACTAGGTCATCAGCGACAGTAGAGTGGATCAGCTCAGAGTGGTCATCCAGGGGCGCAGGGCCGTAGTGCAGGCCAGTCTTTCGCCATGGAGTAGACCTATAAGGATCAGGATCCTAGCCCTTCTACAGTTCGAGGTACGATCTTAGTGGCCTCATTTTTATCTTCATCCCTTTTCGATACTGGTGCTTCCCATAGCTTTATCTCTGTTGCTATCGTGGAGATCCTTGGGCTCTGTATCTTTTCGTCTGCCGACTTGTTGACTCTTGACACACATTTGGGAACGAGGAAATCTAGCATATGTCAGTGCATAGAGTGACCTCTTGAGGTTGTGGGGTTTCATTTATTATGGGAACTCTATGTCTTAGAGATGACAGGCTATGACATCGTTCTCGGGATGGACTGGTTAGTTCCTTTCCAGGAAGTCGTCGATTGTTATCGTCGCAGGGTGAGTTTTGTATCACCAGAGGGCAGATCTTTTCTTCATAGAGTTGAGTGGGATGTCCAGGTGGGTATAGATGGACCCGAGAATCATGGTCTAGGGGAAGTTACAGCCCAGATTTCCAGTATTTATCTAGATGACTAGGGGACTTCATAGTTAGACTTTCCCCCAGTGGTGGATCGTTTCAGGGATGTCTTTCCAGAGGACTTTTTAGGTTTACCTCCGGAGCGTGAGTTATACTTCTCTATTGAGCTCATTCCAGGAGAGGAACCGGTGTCCATTCCTCCTTATAGGATGGCTACACCTGAGTTGCAGGAGCTCAAGAAGCAGTTGGAGGAGTTGTAGGAAAAGGGTTTCATCCGACCCAGTACTTCTCCTTGGGGTTTGCCTATCCTGTTCATGAAGAAGGCAGACGGTACATTTCAGATTTGTGTGGATTATCAGAAGATGAACCAGTTGATGGTCAAGAACCGATATCCCTTTCTGAGGATCTATGACCTCTTTGATCAGCTTCGAGGAGCCCGGGTGTTCTAGAAGATCGACTTGAGGTCCGGTTATCATCAGTTGTGCGTTAGACCATCAGATATACCTATGACAGCTTTTCGGAGTAGGTATGTTCTTTAAGAGTATACAGTCATGTCGTTCGGTCTTACAAATGCACCTTTAGTCTTCATGGCACTAATGAACTGAGTTTTCCATCCGTACTTGGACTCTTTTGTCGTGGTCTTCATGGACGATATCTTGTTGTACTCTCACACTTGAAACGACCATGACACACATCTTGAGATCGTTCTGAGTACACTGAGAGAGCATCAGCTATATGTTAAACTCTCAAAGTGCCACTTTTGGATGGATTATATTCACTTCCTGGGTCATGTTATCTCGGAGACATGAGTGTCAGTGGACCCAGAGAAAGTGAGAGCTATAGTTTCCTGGGAGCAGTCGAAGAACGTCTTTGAGGTGCAGAGTTTACTAGGGCTGGGCGGATACTACAGACACTTCATTCATGACTTCTCATGCCTAGAAGCACCGTTGATAGGTCTGACCAAGAAGGGGGCGAAGTTTTTATGGTTAGATTCTTGTGAGTCAGCCTTTCAGGAGCTGGAAGGGAGGTTGACGTCAGCACCGATACTAGTCTTGCCAGAGGCGGTCAAGGTATACACTGTTACTATGATGCTTCAGGTATCGGGCTGGGAGCTGTGCTCATGCAGGGAGATGGAGTCATTGCATATGGGTCTTGGCAGTTGAGGCCACACGAGAAGAATTACCCTACGCACGATCTGGAGTTGGCAGCTGTTTTTCATGCCTTACAGTGTTGGAGACACTATCTTCTAGGAGAGCACTTTGTGGTTTTCACCAAACACAAGAGTCTCAAATATATCTTCACTCAGCATGATCTGAATCTGAGACAGTGCAGGTGGGTCGAGTATCTTCAGTCCTTTGACTTCGAGCTCGCCTATACATCGGGAAAGTTCAATACAATAGCAAATGCGTTGAGCAGACGAACTCAGATTCAGGCAGTTCAGGAGTCCATCGGTGATTGGTAGCTTATGGCTCTGTTCTCTTAGATGGATCTGAAGGTGCACGACAGGCAAGGACAGACCTTTATTTCATCTTTGGTTGTTACCTCTACACTTCTTGATCAGGTACGAATGAGGCAGCTATCAGACTCAGAGGCCTTGTTCTTGCGGGAGAATGTGTTAGGAGGGGACCCTCTTCCTGGATGGACAGTGGGCGAGGATGATATCTGGCATTTCTAGGGACGCGTATGGGTTCCATTAGACATACACGAGAAACTGATACGGGGTTTTCATTCCTCAGTTTGGGCAGTTCATCATGGCGTCACCAAGATGTATCGGGATCTTCATCGCCAGTATTGGTGGCCAGGTATGAAGAAGGATGTTGCTGGTTTTGTCATGAAATGTTCTACTTGTCAGTAGGTGAAATCAGAGCATCAGCAACTAGCAGGTCTTTTACAGCAGTTACCCATTCCAGAGTGGAAGTGTAATGATGTCGTGATGGACTTCATGACTGGGTTACCAAGGTCACCTTGAGGAAGTGATGTTGTTTGGGTTGTCGTCGATAGGCTTAAGAAGGTTGCACACTTCTTTCCAATCAAGGAGACCTTCAATGTTGATGATCTAGGACAACTGTACATCCGATAGATTGTACATCTACATGGATTTCCACACTCCATTATTTCATACAGGGATGCGCATTTTACCTCTCGGTTCTGGCAGGGACTTCAGAAGGCTTTGGGTACCCAGGTGCTTTTTAGTACAGCGTACCATCCCCAGACTGATGGCCAGTCCGAGCGCAGGATCCAGGTGCTTGAGGATATTCTCCGAGCTTGCATTCTGGACTTTGGCAGTTCTTAGGAGAAGCATATCCTTCTGGTGGAGTTCGCCTACAATAATGGTTTTCAGGCGACCATTCAGATGGAACCATATGAGGCTCTGTACGGTAGGCTATGCCAATCACCCTTATGCTGGCTGGAGGCAGGAGAGGCAGCTTTTCTAGGACCTCATCTTGTTCAGGAGACCTCAGAGCAGATAGAGTTGATTTGGAAGAGGATGGCTACAGCACAGTCTCGACAGAAGTCTTATGCTGATTAGCGGAGAAGACCTCTGGAGTTTGAGGTCAGAGATCAGGTTTTCCTACGTGTCGCACTGAGGTTGGGACATAAGAGGATTCGGAGACAGGGTAAGCTTTCACCATGGTACGTCGGGCTGGTTGAGGTTTTGGAGAGAGTTGGGCCAGTTGCCTATCGGTTGCAGCTAACTCAGAGGTACCGGGCTATGCACAACATCTTCCATGTCTCTCAGCTCTGATGTTACTTTTCAGACCCGTCTCATGTCTTTCAGCCCGAGGAGTTTGACCTCAAAGAGGATGTATCGTTTGAAGAGCATCCTATCTGGATTGTCGATCGCAGTACGAAGGTTCTCTGAGGTCGTTCTGTCCCTCTGGTACGAGTGCTAGGGCAGCATGGGCGAGTACAGGACGAGACTTGGGAGAGGGAAGCCGGGGTTAGATTTTAGTGGCCGGAGTTGTTCAAGGATCCTTCTTCTACGCCCACCTAGGGAAATTTGGGGACAAATTTCTTTAAGGGGGGAAGTTTTAAAGAACCCGGATCTTCGTTTCAGGTACTCTTTTCGATTATTTGGAGTTTTTAAGAAAAATGGAGTTTCTGGAAAATTTCGAAGTACATGTCGTGTACTTTCTGAGTACACGCCATGTACTCTTCCCCGGCTCGAAGCTGTGTGCTGGTCATGCCCGAGCCACACACACAGTGTGTAGGGGTGATTTGGAGGCCGATTTTGGTGGAGTACGGAAAGACCCACTACACGATGTGTACTTTAAAAATACACACCATGTACTTTTCTTTTTTTTCACTAAACAGACCGGGGTCATGCCTTATCGTCATAAACCTCTTCTTCTAGGTCCGGTTCGTCCAAGAGGGACTCGTACGGCCGGATCTTCCCTGAGCTCCCGCCTCTCCGTCCATTCTCCGATTCGAGCACGGTCGATTGTGTTATAAGCGCATCGGTAAGTTCTTCCTTCTGCTTGAGCCTTGTTTTCTAATTCTTCCTCCTTCTCAAGTTATCTAAGGTTGAAGGTTTTGTACATTTTCTCAGATCTACAACATTCTAGGGGGAATTAGCCATTGTGGTTAAAGTATATCGATCTCCTAGGATCGAGTTAGGTGGTTTGTGCCTTACCGTTCAAAGTATCTTAGTTTTATATGCAAATTCTACCAATACCCGTGAACGGGGTATTGCGTGTTTACCTTTTTACCCTCGTTGTTTTCCTGCCTTGCATGTATGCTTGTGTAGAGGTAATTTGACCATGTTAGAGGATAAATTTTTGTTCTTGAATGTATTTTCCTTTCTTTGTTCTGTTTACGACCTTTGGGTCTCAGTTTCCTTTGGCGGCTACACCAGTTTTCGTGCCTTGCAGTTATAGGTTGAAGTAAAATTCATGACATGCTTGTTGCCTTGTAGACTGTTTAGCTAAGTAGCTCTATAGGTGTACTTTGGATAGCCAAGTAGATCTATAGGTGTACTTTGGCCTTATAGCATTATTATGCACAGACTGGCATGGGGCTGAGAGAACCTGGTGTTGTAGACTATAAGGGATAGACCAAGTGAGTTTCCTAGAGAGTCTTAGATATTACAGACTACAGAGCGGATGGACCGAGTGAGCTCCCAGAGAGTCTTAGATTTTATAGACTATAGGAGGGTAGACTGAGTGAGCTTCCTCAGAGAGTCTTACCTTGTTTTAATCTCTTTAAGAACCTTCCCAGGCTAGAGGGGGAATTGACCGAGTGAGCTTCCTCAGAGAGTCTGTGGTATACCTGAGGCTATAGGAGGAATTGACCGAGATAGCTTCCTCATAGAGTCTCTAGACCTTGGGGATAAGAGGGTTAGGCTGCGTGATCTTCCTCAAGAGAGTCCCTGACTACCCTAGACTATAAGGGGAATTGACCGAGTGATCTTCCCTAGAGAGTCTCATAAATTCGTATGACCAAGCCAGAGGGGTTAGGCGGAGTGCACTGCCTAGAGGATTGTGGTACATCTTGGATAGGACCAGAGGGGATGGCTGTGAGTACTTCCCAGAGGGTTTCCGGCTTGTTAGATATTTGTTTCACTGTTGTTGTTTTGTTGTGTATTGATTGCTGCTATGTATCATCCTGTTTTACTACTTACTGTTTACTGCCTTCTGCTTGCTGTTGTTGTTTACTGCTTATTGCACTTTTACCTGCCATATACTCACTGACTGTTAGGCACAGATCTTCGGGTGAATTCCTACTGGGATTTTATCTCACACCCTGTTTGGGTCATGCTTTTGGGCCCAAGCAGACTATGTAGTTGTAGGTATAGACAAGGACAAGCGCCCTTCGACTTCTGGAACTTGATTGCTTGGAGCAGGAGAGCGTGGGACCGAGATTTGGCTCATGATGCTGAGGAGCTGTTTACTTTTATTTTGTACTTGTTTTGGTACTGTAGTTCTTTCCATCATTGTGACTTTTTTGGCTGCTTTCCTAGTTATGTATCATGCATCATTTCTTATATACATATGTGCTCCAGTTTTCTGATTTAGTTTTCCGCTGTTATATTTTTGGTTATTATTGCTTCCATTCTTGTATGTTATTCTTCTTCTACTGTGTACTCTGCCAATGAGGGCATAGTTTCCCCACTATCACACCCAAGGCCCTCACAACTATTTGGCAGCCTCTGGCATTTGGGGAAATTTTCTTGAGGCCATGTGACCAACCAGGTACGAGGCGCCTCTGGGTGGCTTCCGGAACCGGGACGTTACACCAAGCAGGGGTGAGTATAAAGATACTCAGTAGGATGACCCGAAAGCTCGAGGGAGCAACAAAGGACACACTAAAGGGGTGATCAGTATACTAACAAGAACAGTAGAAAAGTTTAGTAAAGAGAGTTCAGCTCAACCCAACAGAAATAAGTAGGCATGGACCCCAAGGAGTGGGAACAAAAGTAGGGTGAAATTATATATATATGTGCTCAACAAGAAACCCAAACAAGTGTGTAAGGGGATCTCCATCTCCAAGATCAGCCCAGGATAAGTCGCCATTAGTTCCAAGTAAAACCATTCTCCCAGCCCAACATCTCATCTCATCTACCTAGGAAGCCCAAGTCAGAGGGGCTCAATCACCACACTTCAATACTATCCGCTTTGGGCGGCACTGACTCACCCGCACAGTTTAAGGTCACGTCTCAAGGATGCATCTTAGTGGGGAAAGTACCCCTCTTACTTGTGGGTCCTTAGGTAACGTTAAAACTGTCACACCACTGATCCACACAATCAGGTTTCCGCTCTGGTAGTCACAGAGGAAAAGTCAATGACTATCCTCATAATAAGGGTTGAGTTTGAAATGCCAACGGGTGACCCACTACCCAGCCCTGCTGGAGGGTAAACCACAAAAGATTTCAAGTGACCCACTGCTCAGCCCTGCTGGAGGGTAAACCCTAATACATCATTAGGCGACCCACTTCCCAGCCCTGCTGGAGGGTAGACCTGAAAGAATTCGACGGGTGACCCACTGCCCAGCCCTGCTGGAGGGTAAACCCAGAACAAGTCGACAGGCGGCCCATTGCCCAGCCCTGATGGAGGGTAGACCTGGAACAAGATGACGGGTGACCCACTGCCCAGCCCTGCTGGAGGGTAGACCCTCAAGAGTCATCGGGTGACCCACTTCCCAGCCCTGCTGGAGGGTAGACCCGGAATCGGTCTGATAGCCCTGCACTGCTACAGACATCACCAGGTGTCACTAACAATGCCACTGTGCGTTGGTTTAGAGTGCGTCAAAAGGGACCTCCATCCAACACCTTCCCATGCTTCCACATTTAACATGATTTCCAAAGAGGATCCACATGCCCAAACAGATTTCACCGTTGCAATCCTCGTGGAAAACATGTGAGATAGACTACTTACTCGCCCAAAACAGACAACCAGTGAATATGGTACTATTCACTATAGCCATCCTGCATGGGGCCCATGCCCCAACTCCGATACTCATCGGGCGAACTGCGCCATCGCGATGCTCTCGGAAAAACACGCAGAAACGACTACTCATACGCCTCGAACGGACGTCTGGTGAAAAAGGCGCAAAAACGTTGCACGCAGCTCAAAGACGGCCCGTAGGGCCCACGTATCAACTCCCACTTCAATGCCTGAAACCATACTGGAAATCTCTGCCTTGACTCCTGGGTCGCATCGCCGCTGACGGCGCTCAAATCGTACATCGAATGTGTCAGCGCCAACCAAAACAAGAATCCCGGCATAGCACTTAACGAGCATGCCATGCCACCGAGCCCCCTTCCCGGGAATTAAAAATTCACGAAACCATCTCAAAACTTACTCCTCGAGCCGAGTATTACACTTCCATATATGGCATGTAAAACGGACACCCGTAGAGAAAGTTACGGGTGTCCGAAGTCGGAGGGGACAAAGCCCCTTGGGCTATACCGGCCTGGCCCGGCCGATCCGCCCGGTTTGGGCCGGCCCGCGCCGGCCGAACCGGCTCACAATGCTGGGCAGAGATTCATCCACGCAGACCAGAACTTACCCTCAGTTCCCCCTTCCATATACTGGCCTTCATGGCCGGTCTCCTTGCCGCGTGAAGGCCCGCGTCCAGCGGGTCTTGGTTCCCGCTCGGGGTCGCGTTCCGTGACCCTGGCCCGCTGGTCGTCGACCCCGCCGTCCTGGAGAGCCGCCTGGAGCTGCCACTGCTGAGGATTCCGCCACCGCACTGCCATCCTGGAGAGCCACCGCCGCCGCTGGAACGCGCCGCGCCGCCACCAAAGCTCACCGGACCACCCTGGTTCCACTGGAAAAAGAGGTATCTGGCCGGAAAACTTCCCGGGGCCACCCCGAGCACCCCAGGACTCCAAAATTTGATCCAAAAGGATAGTTGTGAATATAAACTCGAGCCCTATGAAACCAAGGGCTTATCTTGATTATTGGACAACAATTATATGCGACTAAACTAAATTGAAGAAGATTACGAGAATGAAAATGATAAAACACGAGCCTACCTCGAGGGGCGTTGCCCGACGCTTCACGGTTAAGATGTCAGAGCCACCACGCCTTGTCGGAGTGGTGTATGAGAGGTTGGATCCTTGTTGAGAGCCCTTGCACTAGGGAAGAACCAACCAAGGAGAGGTGAAGAGGGTCGAGGGTGTGTTTAAATAGAAAAACACACTTAACCGTCCGCCCGTCGGCCCGTACCCGAACTTTCGTTGGGGTCGGGATTGTGATGCCTTTAGGGTAAAAACTAAATTATGAGTGAAATGGAGATCTAGGATTTTTAATCCTAGCCTCCATTCTAAGGGTTATAAAATTCGACGCCCGAGGCCGCTAAATTACGAAAATGCCCCTGGGGGCATTTTTCGCAGTTGGCTTGTGCCCATGAAAATTATACCCCTCCTAAGGTAAACGGCACATTCTAGAATCAACGGTGCCCTTGGTTTTCCCATATGAGCTAACATTCAGGATTTATTCTATTTATTTAGCCTGCCCAGTGTGAACGCATGCCAAAATTAATTCCGGCCACACCGGGGCTCGGAATCGCACGCCGTCTAAACGCCCTGCTCTGGGATAACATCAAGAAAATTTTAAGTCTTACAGGATAAAAAACCGGGGTTCTTACAATAGTGGTATTATAGAAGGTATTCTTTGTCATTGTAGCAGCTAGGAATATTCCCCCGTTTGGGCCTTTGGGCCACTAATTTGGTCCCCGAGTCATTTAAGACCTTCGGGCCACCCAGAACTTCGTGCCACCTAAAGGCCTTCGAGACACCTTAAGTGCAGAAAGGAGATTTTACCATAGAAAAATCTAAACAGATTGAAATAATGAGAGGGTATGGAACCTGCCATTAGGACAAGCCTGGGCTAGCACGGGAAAGCCTAGCTAAATAGCCATGCAAAGGTGGAGAGCTGATTTCATGATGAGATGCTGGGGAGGATAAATTCCAAGTATTTAGTATGGGTTGTATGTAATGTTTGAATCCTACGGGCAATGAATTCCTCTAAGTCCTACAGTCCATGCAATAATTATGCCTATGGGCCTTGTAAGGGTTCCACCTCACCCCTTTAAAGGTGTATTATCAAAAATCAATAAAAAATGAAGGCCTTCGGGCCATTGGAGGAGGAAGTGATAATTATTCCCAAGTGTTGGTAGATTCACACAACCCATAAATACCCTAGGATAAATAAGTCTATTATTTTCTTCTCAGTGATAATTTCCAATATCATACCAATGAACTTGGATATACCATATCAATAGAGAAAATTAATTTGTTCTTTATTTATTTTATTGAATCCAAATTAATGGGAAATTTTTATGGCATAAATTGGTTTTGATTATCATTTACCTTAAATTTATACAAGTGTTTCCCTCTTTAAAAATCTATATTAGTATCAAATCAAATTCTATATCATTTGGTTTGAAATTTTGGATAGATGAAAAAATTGGGAAAATGGGGTTTTCTAAAACCACGGCATTTTTTATAAAAAATAATCATAGTTTATGAAGTTTTTCAAAACCATGATGTGTTTTAAGAAGAAAACAAGTGTGGTTTTATAGAATTTATTAAACCAAGTCATGGTTTATGAAAAATGAGCATCAAAATATTTCATGAAAATAGAGCATCATAAAAATGATAACACTATATCACAATTAACCTAAAAACACTCATGGTTAGTAGAAAAATTTAATTTTCATAAGACAACCACAACATAGTTAGTTGAAACCACATTGTGGTTTCTTAAGTATGAATTTTGAAGGCTCTGGTTCAAAACTGATTCACCGAGAGAAAATAGTTGTGGTTTTCCCCTTGTCAAGAGTCGTCACCGAGGATAAACTGCAATATATTTCTTTATGAAAGTAATCATTTTTTTAAAGAAAAATTGGTGGATATAATATTGGTTTAAAGTGAATTTACATGGTTTATAAATTTTTAAAGTGTTTATAAATTATAAAATTAGGATAAATAAAAAAGTGATTATATTGATTTATGAAATGTTTATAAATAATAATATGGAATGTTCATATTAAATGCCTTCTTAAGAAATTTATTTACACAATGCCAAAAGGGGGGTTTGGGGAATTTTATAAAGGTTTAACTAAAATAAAATATGTGATATTTAGTTTATGTAAAATATATATATAAAATATGAACTATTTATATGATTATAAAACATTTTATAAAATATCATATATATTTTAATATGAAGGGGTACATATTAAATTCCAAGTAAATTGATAATATTAAAGAGTTCATATTGAAATAAAATTTGAAATGATCACATATGTAATAAAAATATAAAACATTTATAGTCATATAATATGAAATGTTTGTAAATTATGTTAATTTTTAGTGTTTATAATTAATTTATTTTAAAATATTTATAAATGTTTATCTCATTTATAAATTTATGAATTATTAAATTATTTATTTTATTCCATATTTAATATTAATAATTATAAGTGTTATATTATGAATGTATTTATGACTTAGTTTAAAGTTATAAAATGATTTTTATAAATTTCATACCGTGCATATAAGGACTTATATGCTATGTATGACATAATATTTAGTTACTTTCAACAATATATATGATTTTTTTATAGGTTATGAGCTTGATAGTAAATGTTGACTATGATTTATAGATATTAGGTGTTAGGATTGTATTGTAATTTAGGTCTCTCTTTAGTATTGATCCATAGATAATAGAATTTTGGGTCATACTATTCATCGAACTGGGGCTTAAGCCCCTCCTAGAGAAGTGGGGGTTGAATACTTGTCATACCATGCTTGATCTTATATGGAATTTTATTTCATATGATTATAATACTTTATAAGAAATGGATTATTGTACCTTATACATGATTTGAATTCAGATATGTGTGAATATAATTGGATTTTATTTCTAGGTAAGTAACTCAAATCATGAGTTGTATAAAGTGTCATACATTAATATGTTTTGAATATATTAATTTGGTTGAATGTATAACATAAAAAAACTAAATTTTTATTTACATGCATGAATAAAGGTAATAGCTAATATAATATAGTGAGGTTTAAAACCTCTTAAAAATACCAAGTGTTAGATTTCTTCCAAAGAGAACACTTGTCAATACCTCAATTATCCAATTGGGTAGGTTCATGTTAAAGTTGTGTGTCCATGGATTATCTTGTGTACGGAAAAAAATTATGAGTAACCATAATTGTATTAGGTAACCATATTTGGACCTCAAGGTAAGGATTCCAGAAGAATGGATCTTAGATAATATATGTGATGAATTGGGTAAGGATTTTTTCACATAACTATTCAAGATTCATATATGATATGATCAACATCATTGTCTACCTAAATAGACAAGTGATGAGAGAAACACCAAATTATACTCATTACTCAGTGAAATATAGATCTTGGACCACTAATGGATATGATGTGAATTTAAAATGGGTCATCATTTTAGTGTGGGTACATTTAATAAAGGTCCTTATGAAATTAATGTAAAACATGATACTTATTTGATAAAATATTCCATTGAAGATAAAATATAATCATCATTATTAAACCTGAATTTGATATCAATATTGGATAAATAAAATATTAATGAAATTAACTTTCTATATTGGTATAGGAATCTGAGAATATTTCTCAAGTATGAAGGAAAATTCTATGTGTTGGTAAAAAAAATCTTGAGAAATTTTAAAATGATAAAACTAAGAAAGAATATAAAGATGATTATAATAAGAATAATAATAATTCTCATGATGTATCTACATTGATGTTTTTCTCTATGTATCCCGAGATTCAAAAGTAACATGATAATATGGATGCTTTTGAAATGGTACGAAACTTGAAAATGATTAATTAATATTAGGATAGATGTGAGAGATAAGAAGTTTCAAAATCACTTTTATGGTGTAAGATTATTTGGGGTACTTTAGTCTTAACCCATGTACTCAATATGATTGTGTGTTTAAATGAATCAAAGAGACTTATTTCACCCCCGGACTTGATTTGGCCACAAACTTTATTCCTAAATCACTGTTGTAAAGGTTTTAACAATTTATTATAAATTAAAACATGAATGAGTTTAATAAGAGTTTACTTAACATATGTATGTTGAGGATTATTGATCAAGACATGAGAGGTCCAAACAAAAGTGTCATGATAATGGTACAAAAGAAAAGGGTAAATTTTTGGCTAGAAATAAAATAATAGAGGATGTGGAGAGTCCACACTAGCTTCTAAATCTAAGAAAAAATTTAATGGAGGGGAACATGTCCATTTTAGAAAACCTGGACATTGGAGGAGGAATTGTCTAGAATATTAGAATGGGTGCAATAAACTTTGTGAACATTCTATATCAGGTATTTATGTTATAGAAATCAATTATTATATTTTTAAGGGTACATGACATCAACTATACAATAAAAAAATGTTTTGAATATGTATAAGAGTTCAAAATTGAAGAAGGATTGATGGTTATATAAATAAGCATGCATTTGGGTGATGAAGAAAGGGTTTATACATCAAGGATTTGTATATAATAGAAATTTAAAGCTCTGGTGGATTATAATAAAAATATGTGTTTCCATTTGGTTTTTTTCTTATATACAAGTAAAATTATTTTCAAATAGTGTTTTTATGGTCAATACAAGATAATTGTTTTGATACACATGGTTATTATTCATTTAATTCTATGACATGGTTTAGAAAAAAGAAAAGGATAAAAATGTTTTATCTAAGATAAAATAACTTATTCAATATATTTTTTAAAATATGAGGGAAATACTTACATAACTCTTTATTTTAACATTTTAAAGAATAAAATCCTCTATTTATAAAACTACTCTAAATACATAGAAAAAAAATAAGATATAAGTGTTAATTTTTTATTTTTTAAATATTACCTCTAAAGAAAATAAGTTTTATTTCTCAATACACATTATTTCATTTTATAGAAATATATTTTAGAGAAATTATTGTTTCTAAGAGACTAGTGGGAGTATGTGTGAATTGATAAAATCTCAAAGTGTCACAAATAAATGATTATACCAATGTAATTCAAATTGAATGTCACTATATTCTAAAAGAATTTTATGATGTATTGATAATGAAGTATCTTAATTAAAATATTTACATTTAAAAAAATTACCAAATGCTCTCAAATTTTGGATGTAAAAGTTCAAATATGATGGATATGAACTTAAAAATAGTTCTAAGTATACAATATAATTTATTAACACCAAAAATGAGGATTTTATAAAGTAAATAAGTTTGAATATTATCTGTTAAAAGATTTGAACATGAAGATCATGAATAAAATATCACTGTTATTCAAATAATATTTACTCATATAAATTTATCATTAAAATAGTTTAGTGGGTGGATTATAAAATATGTTCACATATAGATATGTCAGTAAATGCATAGAGATGTAATTAATTTAACAAAAGCCTAAAATTTCAGCAAACATAAGGCCTCTTTAGCAATTTTTCATATGAGATATGATGATATGAGAACTTATGCACAGTTTTGTTGGTATTTTTAAAGGAGTTCAAGAATATAAAATGTATCATAGTATACAAAAGTCAGTATCTACTTTATCATTATTACATGTTGGTTGTATATATTACACAAAGTTAAATGATAATTAACCTCTCAAATAATGAATTTGATTCATCCCTAATTAATGGTAAAAATGGATTATTATATGTTATGATAACATTTGAAGATTAATATAGGATGGGTTTCTTATATAGATACAAAATTTTCTTATGATGTATAGAAAAAGTTTTGTGTACTGGATAACCCATTACATATACCACATGGAGTTCCACTCACTATGTATTTAGTATGCTAGGGGTGAATGTTTCATGTTGAATCAATATTCTCATGGTTGAAAATATAACTATCATGAGAACTTCAGACTTTGATATATTTACTATATCATTCTTGAGGTTGAGCTAATCAGGGATTGGTTGGGAATGTTGTTGATCATGTCGTTAGTTTAGGTCTAACCAAGATGGGATTTGTCATCTTATATAATGAGTATGAGATCTAGGCCTTCAATTGAGATAGATCGAGAAAGTGTATGGACATACCCATATAAGGTATATATGGTGTGATTTTCTATTTTGTGAGGGGTATATGATGTGTTTATCTATTTGGTTAGTTTATAATTAGAGAATAGATAGTGTATAAATTGATTATACAAGATTATAATACTCCATGTCTCATGGTCACTCGATGACTTAGACAAAGGAATTATATGATTATGTATACTTCTATATGATACAACTAGTGGATGTGTGTATGGGGATTTATGTGTTTGATATAGATCATTCCTAATACCTTTATAACTTGAGAATAATTGACACTTTTCCAGAGACCACTCTTTTCTTATAATTATGGATTTGGGAATTCATGATTGTCATCAAAGCTATAAATAATCATGGGATTTCACTTAGTAGTTTTGTGTATGTTCATTAAGTTTATTTAAAAATTATTTATGACAAACTTTTATAATTACCCTAAAAGTGTTTTGGAGGATATCTAATAGAATTTTTGGATGGATTTTCACAAGGTGTTAAATATTATGTAAAACATGGAGAAAATGAATGATAGATTTTCCAAAAAGAGTTTTAGAAGATATCCATAAAATAGTTTTTCATATTGTTTAACAAGTTATTATATATGATGTGACATAAGGTGAAAGTGAACTAGTTTTAAAATTATTTAAATTAAGTGGTTGATTGTTAAAAATATGCACTAAATACTAAACCATAAAATTATTGTATAAACTATACCATATTTTGATCTGGTTTAAACTAAAATGTAGTGAGGGTCACTATGAAATGGTTTAGTGCATGGTAGAATATGAATTATCCATTAATTCATAAAAATTCATTATTTATCCTAATATTAGTTATCAATTTTAGTTTTATCATAATGTAATTATGATTTAAGAAGTTTGAATGCCAAGATTAATTGTTTCAATGTTAAACAATTGGTCACCATAAATGAGATTAAATTGCAATGTGTTTTAAATTCATGAAACATTTATGAAATGTATCATTGATAGTAGAACATTTTAGAAATGTTTAGTTTCCAAGGATTATCATTGGATAACCTATATAAAAAATCTCATGGATTGTGGAAATGTGGATTATACTATGATCTGGTCATTGAAATTTCTCAAAGTTGAAGATCTTGTTCTATATCTCTCTCTCTATCTTTCTCTCTATAGTGCCATGCTAAATTCCAAAATACTATAATGTCAAATTAATGTCTTCATTCATTCTTGCTATAGTGAATTAGCATTACTGTAGTTCCCAAAAAAATTGGGTCAGGGGCCTTTAGACCCCAGACCCCCAAAGCAGGGGCATGTTTCCCCTACAACCCCCAACAACCTCACCATAGAGTATTGGTTTGGTGTTCCATCTGGATCATTAGAATTCATACCAAATTCATAAAAATGAATCAAGATACATGATTATAAAATATCATGGGGTCTCTTTTTCTGCCTCATCCCCTTTCTATTTCAGATGTTTCCTTAGCTAAAACCACAATAAAGGTTGGCCCTAAAATGGGCCACCAACCACACACCGATGACTAAGAAAGGTCAAAAACTCTCTCTTTTGATTGTTATGAATTAAAAAAGTGAAAAAAACTATGCCTGACCCATTGGTAGGGGTCTGAGAATTTATAGCTATGGTGAAATGAGTTGAATAAGGATAAAACTTACTCCCCACTGATTAGAACTTATTTTTGGCAAATAACTAATAAATCTTGATCATAGATATACTTTGTGGAAGTTAATAAAGACTCCCATCTCATGATTATTCAATCTTAGAAAACAACCTCTCAATGACCTCATTCCTTTCCAGTACCTTAGCATATGATTTTAACATAAATTAGGTAACCTAGTGCTAGATATTTTTGTTCAAAGCCTCCTCGAAATTCCTCGCACTGACCTCCTCATCTAGAAAAAGTTTTGAGGCGTAACATGGGAGGTTCTTGTAGAGGATAATGAAAACTAAAACACTAGAACTCCCCTTTTGAAGGGTAAGGATATTCTACTGACAAGACACCTTATAAATAAAAGATAAAAACACAGCTTGAAACTGATCATTGAATCTATCCCATGAAACAACCAACTCCTCACAATCCTTGAGGAATAAAATCTATCATTACAAAGTTAACCCATGAAACAACATCACAAGTAAATAAACATATTTTTCTCATGGATAATGGATCTAACTAAAGGTTATCTTCACCTCATCTAATTAATCCTTTATCTCTCGATCTAAAATTAATCCCTCATACTTTTGTAGAACCTAGAACTGAAACTCTTAGAGTGTCCTTTTCTATGTTTCAACATCATTAACCTTCACTCTATGGAAATATACTAGAACATCCTGCTGAAAAAATTCCCTAGGAACCTAATGGGTATGTTAACCTAGTGTCATATTTTTAAAATAATTAACTTTAGTAATCCTAAACCTAAAACAAAATAAAATTTTAAAGTTAATTAATTAATTCATTTAAACTTTTTTCCCATTGTCTACCCAAATTAAAATACAAGTGCGGAACATCATGATGCATGATCCTTACTTAGTTTTATACCTTTTAAGAAGCATCACTTCACTTAGCATGTTCATTAAACTTGAAGTCCATTCCATTGGATCATAGGTGGCCATAAAATATAGTATCCTATTTAGTCTCCCTTGTTTAAAATATGTATTAATACTATCTGATATTGTTTCCCTACTAACTCATGCATCCTCACTAGTTCCTAACTTCAAACTCCATCATATCTCTCAATAATCACCATTGATACCACTTTATCATAACCCCCTCCTCCAAAGGTACTCTACCTGGGCCGACAATGAAGAAAGTGAGATAATGACCCCCACATACCACCTTCAATAGGTCATAGGTTGACAAATATCATGGATTCTATATAAATCAAACACTTGGGATACATTACCATCTATATAGTTTAATTAGTACGTATAATAGCCCCAAACATGCACTCCAGGATCTTGTGATAATAAAATAAGCATTACATTTCCAACTTTGATACCAATGAAGGTGACCCAATTTTCATCATCCAAAACTTAGAACATCAAAATAAAATATTGGATCACTTATATTATCAAGGACCTTTTAGGTTTAAAGTTTTATATAATTAAGAAAAAGTCTTATATAAACAATACCCAAGTCCTTAAATGATCATTTCTCACACTTAACCCAACTTTTCTTATTTCACATTAATTTATCATCATCATCCATATGAAACCCTTCTAGATGTAATTCATTGAACAGCATTCTTTATAAGCTTAGGAAAAGGAAATGTAAGAAGGGTGATCTAAAATGATCAGTAAGGGTAATAAGGGAATAAGGGTGTGATGACATAATAAAATCACATGAATATAACATAAGAATATTCATACCCAGCAATACCTGGATCATCAAACATGAAAACATGGAATCAGGCTTTCAAAAATGAAATAGTAATCAAAATCAATAATCATGAGCCATGTGATATCAATATTGATTAAAGGAAACATTTATAACCATATAAAGAATAATGAAAATATATTGGTATCTTGGTACATTATCTTCAAATCACTTCTTACAAATGGAATAACCAATATGGTCGAATTCTATCTATGTATTACCCAATGCATTAAAGGGATATCACAGACCCACCTATTCTTGATTTATCATAGATCCACCCATCCTTGATTTATCATGGAACCACCCATCCTTAGTTTATCATAGAACCACCCATCATCATAAAAAATATCCAAGATTTATATCATGAATAAATTATATAGAGCATATATTTAACTATAAACTCATAAAAACAACCATTATTATTTTCAGAACTTAATTAAAACATGGAAAAGAAATGGTTTCCATGAAAATCTTTTGGAAACATGATTAAACTAATAAAAATAAATGGGTTCCTTGAAAATATCTTTGAAACATGATTAACTCGTGGAAAAAAATGAGTTCCATGAAAATATCATTGATACAATCATAATCCGTCTAGATAAAGAATAATAATGATATCATTACAAAATATCACCAGTGGTTCATAATTAATATCAAGGGTTATTTTCATTGATGAATAAAAATATCATTAAAAGATCATTAAAACATTCTTTAGGAATATACCCTTTTTACTTTGAAAATCACATTTTAAAAACAAAAAAAACACAAAATATTGGGAAAATAATTTTATTTGAAATAAACCTTGTAAGAGTATAAAGGAAACCTCAAGGAAAATAATTCTAGGAAAGTCCATTCATGTCATAAATGTTAAAAATAAACATTCTTTTCAAAATATTTTGAAAAATGGAGTCAAAAGTGACCCATTTGGGAAACGTTAAGAAATTTACTTTTAAAACTTTTTAAAAGAAGGTAAAGGATCATGTAAAATGGATTTAGGAAATAATTTTTTTTTAGAAAAGAAATTTTTTTAAAACATTTTAGAAAATATGGATATAGGAGAGAAAGATACCTGGTATAAAAGAAAATACAATATCAGTATCACTTCCAAATGACTTTCTTGATGTTTTTTCTAATCAATAAGGGGGAATGGAAATAAAACATATTAAACAAATTCATAACTAGTGGAGAAGAAATATTTTTGGTCCAAGAAAATAATATCATATTATTTTCTCCAAAGGAACCTTGAATATAAACAATCCCGGAAGGAATGAGATTATAACATAAAGCTTTTACCACTTTGGTAACTCTTCAATCGTATGTCCCATGAATTAATAACATAAAATGATACTTTAAATATCATTAACATATGAAGTTTCATGATATATCATTTCAAATGGAAATTGATACACATCATAAAATAAGATAGGTGTATAACATAACATATGTCCCAAAGAATACAATTTGAGATGAGAAACCCTTATAATGATCATAATGTTGGAGTGATAATTAATCAATGAATTGATTATGTGTATCAAATGTAAATCCACATAAAATAAGTGGAAATACAACTTAAGATAATAAAAATTAATTACACACATAATCTTAGAAAATCAAAGACAATGAAGAAGTAATATAACCCAATGAAAATAAATTGAGTTATGAAATTATTTACCACTTGGTAACTTTCAAGTCAAATCCCCTTGGATGAAATAATTCAAATTAAAACTTAAAATACCATTAAGTATGAAGGATTCATGATATTACATGTCAAAGGGGGATTATATAAACCAAATAAAGAAATTAGGTGCATAACATTAAAATATGCCATAATGAAGGAAAATTGAGACGAAGTCCATTACTACTTTGATAATCTCAAGACTAGAACCTCATAAAATAGATAACCTCATATGGATTTTCAAATCCCAATAATTTTCATGAAAGGAATCCTAAAAGAAAATCATGGGAAGTATATGCATCACAAAAAAAATGGTGAATATGGAATATGTCTCAAGAAAGTAAAAGCGAGATAAGAAAACTCTTACCTTTGGTTCGACTTTCTTTTTATGTGTTCAAAACTCATGTATAATAAACTTATATTAATTATTTTATTACTTAAGAACCTTTTATATATTTAATACCTTATACTTAAATCATTTATTTTATTTTTTCAATAATATATTTAAATACTTAATCCGTTAAGTTCAATTTGGGTTTTTTTGAGGAATTTTGGTCCATTTTAAAAAATTAAATTCACAGAAGTGAAAAATTTTAATTTAAAATTAAATTGGTAGATGTGTTGAAAAAACGGGTTTTTAAGAAGTGTATTTTTCAAGCAAAAGAAGATTTTATATTAACTCTATAACTAATAATAATCATTGTATAAATCCAGATTAATATTTATATATATATAACTTATAAATTTTATTTAAATAATTCCTTATTAGGGTTTTTTTAATTAATTAAAAAGGAGAAACATTATTAGCTTTAAAATATTTTTCATAAAAATCTCATTTTTAAACCAAAAAGAAAAACTTATAGTAAAATCCAATATAAATATGATTAAAATGTAATTAAGTGGATTAAATATAACTAAATAATACTTGAGTTACTTTAAATCATATTCAAAACATAATGTTACTTTTAAATTGCTTAATTTATTGAAAAGAAATGATAGTTTTACAAAAATCGATATTTTTCACTATTCACTAAAAAATGAACATTTTCTGAAAAATCCCAATATTTTTCACTAAGTTAATTTTGATATGATGATTTCAAAAATGAACTTAAATTTATCAAATAAATTTTCTAAAAGTTACAAAAATTAATTATAATATTTTCTCACAAAAACTAATAAAAATCATTTTTGAAGAAAACATGTTTTTGAAGAATAAAATTACTTTACTAAAAATTGATTTATTATTTACTAAGAATTTATCTATAATTTATATTGGGTAGGACATATATATAGCATAAATTAGTTAATAATATTCATTATCTCTAATTTAATGTCTAGGTTATAACGGTTATATATTTCATGGGTTGTTTAAGCTCAGTGTTGCGTGTTGAATACGCTATCGAACATAATATTCTTCTTTTAAAATCTCGAGGTGTTACAGCAAGAGATAAGAAGTATGATCTCCAACCAACATCATACATAAACATGAAGAAATACTAATACATGTAATATCATACATCAACTGGAAAAGTTGAAAACACAAACTTAAAGTACTAAAAGTAAAACTAGGAAGTGACCACAAACTCCAACAACTCCTGATAGCTACTTAACAACTCATCTGACCTAGTAACATCCAACCCAATCACCAACACATCCTTGCTGACCTGAAAACAATTTTTATATAAGTATGGTGATTATAACTTGTATACTCAATATGATCCTCCTTGAAACCTCTCATGAAAAATGTAAAAGAAGTATACTAAATCTTAGTGAATAAACTAATGAAATCAACTCATCACTTAAATAGGTAATACTAATTTATCATTCTCACTATGTATCTCTCACCAAGTAATGCATAGAAGTAAAATAATCTATATCAAATCATATTTATAAATGAAGTTATAATTCTTCCACTTCTCCACTTTTTTCTCACTCTCATGCCCTAATAACAACATAATATGCTTATACCTTCTATAAACAATTCATCCCTGATATGAGTTGGACCTTGGCCCTACCAACCTCTGTCCCACACAGGGCCCAACATCTCATGTTGGAATATGTCCTCATATCCATATCATCATTAACATCATCTCATCCATAAATAAGTGTATGTTTATAAGCCATTATAGTCTGTGTAAATGTATTACACCTCAAGCCATAACTGACCATGCACGTATACCCATGGGAAGTTGGTTCCACTATGAAAATATACAAGTATGAAATATACCTCAAGCCATTACAGCCCGCACATAAATGTATAGTAAACCATGAGTCATCATGACCCTGGTAGGAATGCACCCTATACTATAAGTCATTATAACACGGGATATACCTACTCATCTACATCTAGAGGGAGAGAAATGGAGAGGGAGAAGTTAGTCACTCATTCCCTCGTCATCCTAGATGTTGGAGAAAACATCCCCCAAAACATTTGGGTGTTGGTTACCCTACCAACATGGGTAGGTTGGCATATGAAATTAGAAAATATAGAATAATATCATGCACACTACGCTAAGGGAAACTACCTAGTCTTAGACTCATTTGATGCTATCATCGCACTGGACCCCGACTTCCATTACTAAAGACTAGATATTAAACAATAATGCAAGCATAAAGTTTGGTATTAATTAATTAATTAAAAATTAAATTAACTCACATTAACATTTTCCAAGATTTCCATTTTAATATTCTTAAGTCAAGTGTTGATGACACTAGTAATTATCTTGCTTATTTTTTTCATGTATATCATCATCATTTGTGAACATCATGAACCAACCTCATTCATTTATTAGTTCAATTATTATTTCAGGAATCATTTGGGTAATCTAGGACTCATACAAATCTACCTCTTCAAAAATGCACTCACAATGAATAGAAACAAACTACATCAAGCAGTTGGATATTGGTTGAGTAAATATAATATGTCCATCTAGCCATCAAGTAAGTATCGAGCAAGAATCAAGAAAAATTAAACATGTTGGCGAGTATTCCCCTCTCTAAACTCGTCTGTCTTCTCAGTGTACCACACTATTTTTTATAACATAAATTTTCCCACCATCATTGACATCAACTATCTTTTCTACCTGGGTGTCACGAACCAACCTGTCAGGGTCCGACCCTTGACTATCCCAAGTCCACTTCTAATAGATTAGGGGATTGAGACTAGCACCAAGTAGGCATATCCCACAGATGGGATGAATTATCCTAATTTACCTATACTCATGCACACATCTCTAATCCCACACAATGTTGAAATATAAAATCACTGAAAAAATGCACGCATAAATCTATAATCCCACAACTAGAGTATGGCAGTAAAGTACTGAAAGTGGAAAAAGGGGGAAAATACAAGCCCAGCCTGAAACTATAAAGACTTCATCCTGCTCCAAGGGTGAGGACTAAGATCAAATTAAATATCCTAGAAAACACCTTTAATTAACAAGATCAAGCTATGATCCACCAGATCCACGTCCTCCAAGGGCATCGCCTAAAGGGCTTTCGTCTGCATAAGACATGACATGTGCAAGATAAACCCATGCAAAGGTGAGTATATCAATACCCAATAGGATACCCCGAAAACACTGAACCTGAAGCATCAAGTACAGTTAGATAAATGTAAGGAAATAACAATAAATTTACAATAAAAAACACCCATATATAATCTGGAAGGACACTATGCCACCAGGCACTTACAACCAACTGCCAGCTATAAGATTTGGCTCTAAGAAATGATCATTCCGAGAGAATCCACTCCATAATCCAAGCTATCACCAGAGTCACTCAAACAAGAGGTCAAGATCATTGGGCCCTGCCCAAGAAAGCTCAATGGTCTTATAATACCCTAATACTCATATAAGGGGGTCACATCCAGAACTACTGGAGGACAACACAAACCCAATTTGGATCAACCCACTATGTAGGATATTATATAACAATGATACCACGAACTATAATGATACATCCGTATAGATTGAGGATTAATTACCCACTCAAGGAGGTCATGATGATTCCACAAACCCCACCTAGGATATAAATTTGACAGAGGATCACACTCCAGTCTCATAGAGGGACACCACGAACTCTATTTGAGGATCACCCTCCAGAGGGGATCACAATACTATGATTTGGATGCAATGTCACACTGTACACTCAAGGTAATGGACCAAGGGAACACACTCAACCAAGACTGGTCCAAAATAAAGAAATGAAGGGCTACAAACACCCTTGAAGGGGGTACACAGCGTGTACTAGGGGTACACAACATGTCCAGCTATCCCCAAGTATGCATGTGTGGTAAAACCTCAAATGGAATTTAAACATAAACATCCATTATGTTTGGGTAAGGTGCATAATGCGTAGAGGTTTTCGGGAAATTGGACAAGTCACCTGACCGTGTCTGTGTACCAGCTTTTGTAAACCTAGTCGTGTTTGTGTCCAAGTACACGACATGTCACTGGTTATGCACATCTGGATGTGTTCATGTACCATTTGAAGTACATGTCGAGCCATCATGGAAGGGGTCACATGGAATGTGACCATGTCACACAACATTTGATACTTAACTCCATCTGAAACCCTAGTGTCACTACCATGGGTCCCACATAGTGTGTAATTCCAAAATACACACCGTGTTGATTGGGATTTTCTAGATCCGCTAGATTTTCCTCTGCATTATCCTCTACACCACCAGAGAAACCTCCCTCACTGGAACCTTTATATCAAGGCTTGTCCAAGACTCTAGTCATTAGAGATTGGGATTCTCGGCTTTGAAATTTCTTAGAGAATGCTGCATCGATCTTCCCATAACCGCCTCATCAAAATCGGGTTGAACAGATACTAAAAATCCATTCTGATCCACCTTCAATCATCCACCACCATTTTCCATATCTTGACTACACCATCAATCACAAACCTCACCCATGGTATTAATCTGTTATGTCAAAGAACAGTTGATCAATGATCAAATACTGAGTATTTGTCGAATCATGGGCTAAAAGAAACACCAGTGATGAACGCACGAAGAATGAGAGAAGAAGTATATAATCCATAAAAGTGTGGAACAAACCTAAAACTTTGTTTATTCTTCCTTGATCCATTGTCATATAGATAAAAAAATTAATAGGAATAAAATACAATGAACAAAAATATAATTCCATCAAATTAAATCTACGGATGATACGCATATCAATTATTTTCATTAAATTGATTTTCATTAATCTGGGATTAATAAATGGGATGAAATACACAAATTACCATCCTACCTATAGTTTGGATCAATAATTGTTAAATAATGATTCTACATTACTATCCTTGACAAGATCTACGAACTCTGTTGGCACAACAATCCACGATACGGTCTCAATCTGTCGTCGTTCGCCAATAACACTCTCCAGTGATTGTCTAGATCTCCAAGGTTTGAGTGTCCAACCCTAAGAAAATAATTATAACCAAATAATTATAGGATAAATCGGTCAACACATCAAAAATAAATAAAACAAATTAATTAATTAATTAATTAATTGTATTCATTTATGCCCGTTGTGAATTTTTCATAAACACCCCACACCAAAAAAGGTTATGTCATGCCTAGGGTAAAAACTATGTTCTAAACTCAATGGTGCCATCATATTTTTAATCTAAGACCCCATTTAGAATTTATTCCACTTTTTTAGGAAAGCTATGCATGTATACTATTTAATACATTTAATATATTTCAAACATCTATTCTGGGTACACCGGGCCTCAGAATCATATGTTGTATCAGCACCTAATCACAAAAATAATCCATATAATATCCATAAATAATACATGGAAAATATGAGTCATTGTATTATCCCCACCTTAGGGATTTTTATCCTAAAAGGAGAAAAAACTACTCAAAAAGATAAGGGGATTGGGCTCGCATCTGGGTATCCCGCTCTCATGTGCTCCTGCTTGGCATCCAAGAGACCCGGGTTCAAAACTGGGTGGAGGTGAATTTCCGGGGGTACTGTAGCAGTCACTATAGAAGTTACTGTTCAGTACTGTAGCAGCCGGAACTATTCACCCGATTTGGGCCTTCGGGCCACCGGTTTGGGCCTATGGGTCTCCAGGGCCTTCGGGTCATCAAAGGCCTTCGGGCCATAGGGTCTTCGGGTCACGTAGACCATGGAGTAGCCTAGTTCACACAAAACAGGCCCCAGAAGAGGATCAGAGCAATAGGAGTAGAAGCCACCAGATGCAGAGCTAACCAGATTGGAAGAATGAGAGGGTATGGTAGCCGCCATCGGGACCAGGCACCGTGCAGCTTTTTACGGGGCAATGCTAGCCGATCAGCAATGTAAGGTGGGGATCTAGGTGATCAATGACGTAGAAAGCTGTGGAGGGGCAGTTCAAGTGGTTTGGGCCTATGGGTCATGTATTGGGCACGGTATTCCTTTGGGCCTTCGGGTCATGTATTGCGGGTTTGTCGGGCCTTGTGACTTGGGCCTACGGGTCATGTACAGGTTCCCCTTCAACCCTTAAAAGGGGGATTATCCATAATAAAATAAAAAAGAAGGCCTTCGGGCTATTCGGGGCATGTTGTCATTGGACATTCACTAGGGGAATCGATCGCCCATAAAGGATCCTATCATGAAAATCCTTGATCTCTACCGAGTACTCTACAAAGATAGTTCCATCCTTGATGTCTAGCTCACCCCAATTGATAACATGCATCAGGTCATGCACGTACCTCCTCAGCTGTGACACGTGGAAGACGTAATGTACCCGATCCAACTATGGCTATAGAGCTAAGAGGTATGCCACCTATCCAACTCTATGCAATATCTAGAAGGGACTAATGAATCTTGGAGATAACTTTCTACCATAGAAAAATCTCCTCAATCCACGTCAAGGTGAGACCCTCATGAACACATGGTATCCCTCCTCAAACTCCATAGGTTTATATCATCAGTCCACATAAGTCTTTTGAAGACTTTATGTAGTCAGTATCCACTCCTATATGATCTTAACCTTCTTTGTGGTAGCTCTCACTAACTTTGGGCCCATGAGTGATGAATTATCTAGATTAATCCAACAAAGTGGTGACCTGTAGGATTTACCATACAAAGCCTTGAATGGTTCCATACCAATGGTGTAATGGTAGTTGTTTTTGTACACAAACTCCACCAGTGGTGGGTGGTCCTCCCTAACTACTTCCAAAGTTCAACAAGCAAGCTTGCAACATGACTTCCAAGACCTGAATGGTCTGCTCAGCCTAGTCATCAGTTTGGGGGTGAAATTCCATACTCTCAAGTGTAACTTAGTTCCAAGTTCCTTTTGTATTCCTCTCCATAATTTTGAAGTTAAGTGAGCATCACAATCTGAAATGTTCGTCATGGTAACTCAATGGATTTGGACTATCTCCTACATGTAGAGTCACCCCAAGATCTCTACTAAACTCTTCTCTTGAATGGATAGGAATTGGGTCGACTTGGTGATTTGGTCTATGATCACCCAGATGGAATTGTGTCCCATATATGTATGTGGTAACATCTTCATGGAGTCCATGGATATCCCGTCTCACTTCCACTCGAGCACCACAATGGGTTGAGCTAAACCCATCGGAACCCAGTGCTCAGCCTTCCCATGCTGACAAGTGAGGCATCGAGATACAAACTCTATAACTCCCTTCTTCATTCCTGGCCACCAAAACTGACGTCTAAGTTCTTGGTACATCTTTAACACACCTGTATGTACCACCAAAGGGGATGTATGAAACTCCTTCATCACCTCCTCTCAAAATGGTAAGGGCTCCATCATCCATCCTCTGAAAAGGATTGCATGATCTCCACCTTCAGAATATCCATTAGGAGCTCATCTAGTGGATATGAGAGTACATAAGGTGTCACAGTTAGTATCTCCATGATAAGAATCCCTAATATGTTGTAAAAGAGGTGAGGTAACAACTATCAACTACAGATATGAAGCACAATCCTTGTCCACTAAGGACAAATACAATGAGGCTAACTGCTCAGATGCCTCAACCAACAACTAAAAACAATATCTTCTGCTGAGAGTGTCTTCTACCACATTCCCCTTCCTAGGAGTATATAAAATCTCAAATCCGTAGCCCTAAAGAAACTCTAGACATCACCTCAGTCTCAAGTTAAGATCCTTATATGAGAAGGTATACTTGAGACTCTTGTGATCAAAGTAAATGATAAACCACTCTCTCATTAGGTAGTGTTGCATGTGAAGACTACCGATGCTAACTCAATATCATGGGTCATTTAGTTCTGCTCATGTGGTCTCAACTGACATGAACCATAGGCAATCACCACCCACCTCTACATCAGAACACAACCGATTCGGTTCCCTAATGCATCACAGAATACAATGTACTCAACACCCTCCTCTGAAAATATCAAGATGGGAGTGCTCATCAAAATCTAACTCAACTCCTAAAAATATTTCTCAAACCTTTCTATCCACATGAAAGGATTCCCCTTTTGGGTCAAAGCTATCAAGTGTGCTATCACTCTGGAGAAATCAGGTGCAAAAATTCTATAGTACCTTGAAAACCCAAGGAAACTCCGCACCTTGGTAACATTATTGGGTGTCTCCCAAGCAAGAACTACCTCAAACTTATCTAAATCCACTGCTAATATTACCTATGAGATGACGTGTCTCATAAAGTAGACCTCATAAATCCAAAACTGACACATCGAGAGCTTTCCATAAATTTGGTACTCTCGTAGTGTGTTCAGGACCACCCTCAAGTGTCTCGTGTGATCCTCCTAGGTCAATGAGTAAACTAGGATATCATCGATGAAGACCACTATGAACCAGTATAAGAAAGGATAAAATATATGGTTAATGATTCTCATGAACACTACTAGGGAATTATTCATACTGAATAGCATTTCTAGGTACTAGTGACTATAGAAACATCTGAATGTTGTCTTCAGTATATCATCATCTTGTACTCATAGCAGGTGATAGCCTAATCTGAGGTCAATCTTTGAGAATCATTATGCCCCTCTCAACTAATCAAAGAAGTCTTTAATCCTCAATAGTGGATAATTATTATTCACGGTCACCTGGTTCAACCACTGGTAGTCCATGCATAACCTCAAGCTCATGTATGCCTTTTTGGAAAACAACACTGGGGCTGTCCAGGGAGAAACACTAGGTCTCAAAAATCCCTTCTCCTACAAGTCCTCAAATTTCACCCTTAGCTCGCAAAACTCTATAGGATCCATCTGATATGCTGGTGTAGATATTGAGTCCATCTTGGGATTTAATTTAATATAGAAGTCTAGCTCTCGACAGAGAGGTAGAACAAGTTCATCCTTAGTAAAGACATACTCATACTCTTTCACCGCCATAGGAAATTGATATCTTAAATCATCCACTGATCCAAGAGTCATGTTATCTAATTGGTGAGTAATCAACTACACTCTCCTATGCATGAGTTCATCCTAATCTACCAAGATTTATTTTTTATCCATAAAGGAAAACCTAATCCCGTCTTTGTGGACACATTACATCCTCTGCCTAAAATAATCAATATGGGCTTGAACTGTGGATAAATAATACATACTTAATATGACTTCATAAGTCCTCATCACTGCTACAAATAGATCTCATAAAAAACTCTCACCTCTAAGAATCAGATCACACTATTGGCACAAGTGTATAATCACTGAGTCACCACCTATCAGAGTCTCCAACCACAAGGGTCGAACCAATGGTTCAACTAGAATCTTTAAGTCTCAAACCAGAGAAGTAGAAAGGAAGGAATAGATCACACTTGTGTCTATAAATACTAAATATAAAGTATAAAATACATAGATAATACCTCGTATCATCCCTCAATCCTCGGGTTCATAGGCCTCTATATCCTATAGCTAGCCTTATCCCTAATCACCAGCTCCCTGAACCTAGTGTGGACCACCTGGGGGTGGTGGTGGTAATAGGTCAAACCTTCAACCACCTCCTTCTATTCTATAGTCCCCTCTACCATGTTCTCAACCCTTCAGACCACCCTGGTCCTATATATTTCTCTGCCTCAATGGTTCATCCACTGTATCACTATTACTTTTACGATGGGTTGGAAAATTCTGATCCATATGTCCCCGATCATGGTAGGAGAAACATTGCCTATCCCTCAACTGATTTGAGACATACTAATATCCAATCACTACTGACCATGTGTCTTGGATCTTCTTCTAAAAAATCTGACATGCTTGGATCCCTGTTATTGTCATCGACTACCAACTACCGAGATCTCGCCTCTAGGGTTCCTATTACCAGCACTTACTATCAGTTCCTTCTCTTCCAGTAATCTCTCCACCACCAAGGATTTCTTGAGCACCCCAGCATAGGTGGGAATGAAAATGGATACCACTAAATCTTAGATGTATTGACGTAATCCCTTCTCAAAGGTATGTGCTCTAAAGAATGGATCTTGAACCATATCCATGGAGTAACATGAGAGATAAGTAAACCTTATCGAATACTCCACCACGGTCAAACTTCCCTTCTACATATGTAGAAGTTCCTATATGTGCACTGATTGTAATGTGTCTAGAAATAAATCCTCCCTGAATAGATGCTTAAAGACTGGCCAAGATAGATTTGTCTCAACGTGTGACTGAGTCACTATGCTCCACCACTGCCTAGTAGAGCGTTGAATAAGACTCGCCATTAGGACCTCCATCTGATCTGTTGGCACGCTCACTAGGTGAAAACATGAGTAACTTCCTATATCCAGTCCTCATCCACCTGGAGATTTGGATCACCCCAAAACTTGGGAGGTCGCTGCATCTAGAATGAGTGTAGCGCACTCAGTCTGTTTGCATCCTCAACTAGAACCGTCAGCACTAGATTCTGCTCAATGGGTGGTGGTATACCTAGTAAAACAATCTGAGGTGAAATCTCTGATACATGCCCCTATACTTAAGCCTTATCACTCAGAGGATCATCCTCATAATCATACAGTGGAATATTGGCTGACTGTCTATGTGGAGGCATCCTAAAATAAAACAATATGTACCATGATCAAAACAATATATCTGGGGAGCTGACTCAAGAAGGACATGGAAAACACAACCTATTCCTATATGATGCATGTACCAAAATTTTTACTAGTAACCAATATTTACATATATCGAGTCGAAAGGTAGGTGATCAGATTCCTAGTGTATGGATAAGTTGGTCAACACGCCAACATTGGAGTCCCTGGCCTAAAAGACAAACTCAAAACACTAAACATTATTTCCCCAAACCAATCTCACTGAATTTGGTCCTAAGGTAGAACTGACTTCTCTGAAACTAATCTGTCATGACCTGACCCATCAAGATCCAACTTGTGACTATCCAAATCCCACCTCCAATAGGCTAGGGGCTTCTGACCAGCACTGAGTAGGCATATCCCATGATGGGAGGCATTAGCCTAATGTACCTATACTCATGAACACATCTCCAATCCCACACAATGTTGAAATATAAAACAAATAAACAAATTCATGTATACATCTATAATCCCACAACCAAAGTAAGATAGTAAAGTACTAAAAGAGGAAAAGGGGGATAAATACAAGACCAACCAAAAAACCGTAAAGAGTCTAGCATGCTCTATGGGTTAGAACTAAGATTAAATGAAAGATCCTAGAAAACACCTCAGTCTAAAAATCTCAAGCTATTCTCCACCAATTCCACATCCTCTAAGGACACCATATAAAGGGTTATCGTCAGCATAAGACACACCATGTGCAGTCAGATCCCATATAGGGGTGAGTGTAAAAATACCCAGTAGGACACCCCCAAAACACTAAAAATGAATCATCAAGTATATTTATCTCAATAAAAGGATATAACAATAAATTTATAATAAAAACATCTGTATATACTCAAGAAGGACATCGTGCCACCTGGCGCTCACAACCAACAGCCATAGGATTATGCTCGAAGCAATGCTTGTTTCAGTAGAATCCACTCCATGAGCCATGCTATCATCAGAGACACTCAAATAAGAGGTCAAGATCATTGGGGCTCGCCCAAGAAGTCTCACTGGTCTTATAAGATCCTGATACTCAGATATAAGGTCCCGCCTAGAACTACTGAGGGACACCACAAACCCAATCTGGATCAACCATCTATGTAAGAGATCATATGCCAACAATACCATAAACCCTACTGATACGGACTTATAGATGGAGGATCAATGACCTAGTTAAGGAGGTAATGTCGATTCCACAAACCACACCTATGGTATTAATATAATAGAGGATCACACTTCAGTCTCACAGTGGGACACCACAAACTCTATCTAAGACTCACCCTCCAGAGGGGGTCACAATCCTATGTTGTTATAACAACCCATCTCTTTATTACACATTAATACATGATTTATTACATAGTATTTAACTTAATACAACCCAAAATATTGAGAATTATAGTATCTTTTGGAATTAGGCACATTATATAACAACTTAAAATATAAAAAACATCATCTTTATTGAAAACATCCTTAACATGCTCACATGTAAAACTACATGGGATAACATGAGGACATACATAAGAAAGGGGTGATCTATAAATACCAATAAGGGAATAAACATAAAATAAGGTAATATATGATAGAAAATATGCATATTAATGGGTAATAAAAGGTGTGAGAATCATAAACATGAATAATAAGTCATGATATATCCTGATAATCATGACATAGGAAATGTGGTTACATCTTAAAACACTACATCATTAATAAAGGTCAAGGATAAATTCTAAGACATCATGATGGAAAAATCCCATAAAGGAATTAGTTTCACTTCATGTCACAACATGATGTCTCTTGATACTAAACATTACCCAATTCATTGGAGCGCTATATAATTTCGGGTGCACCTATCACTTTTATTTCATTCTCATGCTTAAGTGTTCCACATAGATCATACAATATGCATCCATTCATCATTATATTTTATTCCACAATCAAGGAGTGTGGAATACATACATGTAATTCCCAAGCCAAAGAATTATAAGTGTAAAAAGTTGAATTACCTTGATATGAAATGGGTATGGTATTCACTATAACAATTATTTTGGCATGGAAAATTGCAGTGAAATTTTGGCAGCGTAACGATGTCACTTAAAAATTCATAAAATGGGTTGATGAGAGAGAAAAGGGTATATAATCATTTTGAAATCAAATGATAATTAATAGGTACATTTAAATACATCTCCCAACATTAGTAATTGTAAAATATAAGACATGGGATAATAAAGAAACATGAATAAAGAAGAGAAGGAAAAGATCCCTTACTAAATTTCAGCATGGTAACGGGTGTAATAACAGTTCATGAGGGGGATTAATGAGATTGAAAGGGGTATCTAATAATATAAAATAAAATGGATAGTAAGGGGGATATGTAAGAACATATTACAATATAAAAAAAATGGATATTAAGAATCATAACATAAAATAGGTTCTTGAATAAAAAAGGAGAGTGGAAGATCCCTTACTAAATTTTGGCATGGTAATGGGTGTACATAATGGTTCATGGGTGGTCTTAATGAGCGTAAATGGGGTATCTAATCAAATGTAAAGTAATTGGGATATGGAATAATATATCCCAACATGAACAAAAGGAAATTAAGAATCATAACATAAAATAGGTTCTTTAATTGAAACAAGAAGAGATAGATCCCTTACTAAATTTCATCATGGTAATGGGTGTACGTAATGGTTCATAGGTGGTCTTAATGAGAGTGAAAGGGTTATATAATAAAATGGAAATTAAGGGGTATATTTAATAACATATCCCAATATAAACAAAATTAAATTAATAAGCATAACATAAAAGAGGTGCTTGAATTGAAATGAGTAGAGAGAAATCCCTTATTTTGGCACAGTAACGAGTGTGCATAAAGATACATGGGGGAATTAATGATAGTTAAAGGGGTATCTAATAATTAATACATAAAATTAAAAGTATGGGGGTATTTAATAACATATCCTAGCATGAAAAAAATGTAATTAAAAGGCACAACATAAAAGTGGTGCTTGAATAAAAAGGGGAGAGGGATATCCCTTACTAAATTCCGACATAGTAACGGCTTAGGTAAGGGTAAAAATGAGAGAGGATGAATGGTATATCATTAAAATAACATAAATTTTATCATTATTTAATGATTATAAATGAATTAAAATATAACCAATTGAAATTAAAAAGACAAATTTCAAATAAGGTTCTTGAATGAAAGGAGGAGAGGAAAGTCCCTTACTTGAGTGTGTGACTCCAAAATCTTGGGAGGTATCTAGAGAGGGGAGGTAAGAGTAAAGAAATTGGCTAAGTATTTTGAGTGAAGATAAATGGGATCTTGGTTGGGTTTATATAGGAAATGAGTGGGTGGTTATTTATTATTTCTCAAACTTAGGTTTTGGACTCTATATAATAAAATAACCAAAACCACAAACCTTCTAATGGTTTTTGCCCATTATTTCTTCTAAATGGGATTGGTTTTAATTATTTTAGAATTAAAAGGGCCTAACTTAATAAAATAATTCACTTTCTTATGTGGAGGTGATTCATACTCTTAAAGTAAGGATTTTAAAACATTAAAATATATTAATGGTTTTGGAAGATTCATAATGGTTTTATAGAATTAATCAAATAAACTTAAAATCAAATTATTTAAAATTTAAAACATATATTTGGTAATTTATACCCTTTATATTATTTATTAAATCAATTTTTGGTCATTATGATGTCATAATACACACCGTATATTTATACAGTATTTAATTTTTACCTGAAAATTCAACTGTCTCAAAAAATTATGAAAAATTCACCTTTGGATAATTTCAACATTATTATTCCAAAAATAATATTAATTTGATCAAAATAATTTTATAAATATATTTATTTTCACTTTTAAAATAATAATCAACATTCGTTGAGAAATACTAGGTTTTTAACAATAACAGTTTTCGAACATTTATAAAAATTAAATTTGACTTCATACAAATTATATGATCATTTATATTTAATAAAAAAATTAATAATAAAATATTATTAAAATATTATTTACTAAAAAATCCATTAATTCATCAAAATTAATTCCTTAATTGAATTTGAATATTACCCAAAAATACAATTTGTGTTTTATTGTATCAAAATATAGTTTTTATCGAACTATTACTTCATTATTTATAAATTAAAAACAATAAGTAATAAATATAATCATAATTTAAATAAAAATTAAATATTAATATTAATACTATTAGGGTTACTTTGTTTTTAGTCCTTGTTAAATTATTTTTATCCTTAATTATCCTATTTTCCTTTTATCGTGGTAATAAATATTTACTACAATTAATATTCATATTGTTAAATAATTAAATTGAACTTATTACCTAATATTAATTATGATGATTAAAAATATGGAATTCATTTTATCAAAATCAATTCATATATGTGGAATAATTTAATTTAATATAAAACCTACAAGCATGATGAAAGTATTTTTCTAAAAATGCATTTTTTAAGGAAAATATTATTCAACTTTAACTTGATAAAAAATAGTATTCATTATATATATTTCAATTCATAAAGATAGATGTATAATATAAATATTTAATTTATTTAATTTCTCATTATGCATTATTTTAATTAATTATAATGGAGAGACATTATGTATTTTAAAATAGTTTTCAGAAAAATATGTTTTTAATCCTAAAAATAAACTTATACTAAAATTTGATAAAAAGATTATTTAAATGTAACTAATTGAATTAAATATAACTAAATGATACTTATGTTTCCTTTAAATAAAATTAAAATAACAATTGTACTTTTAAATTAATCCATTTATCAAAATAAATGACGATTTTACTTAAAAACATTATTTTTCACTTTTCATTGAAAAATATATGTTTTCAAAAAATCTCAAAATTTAACCATAAGTTAATTTTGATATAATGATACCAAAAAAGGAGTTATTTTTTTTTTAAATACATTTTCAAAATTTTATAGAAACTAATTATAATATACTTTTTTATAAAAGGAAATAAAAAATCATTTTTGAAGAAAACATATTTTGAAGAACAAAAAGACATTACCAAAAATTGATTGATTATTTACTAAACATTTATCAATATAATTAGGAAATATATATATATTTCATAATGAAGTTAATCCTAATTATATACACAAATTTAATGTAAAGGTTAAAATGGTCATATTTAAATAATCATTGTTTTTTGGGTTTGGTTTTGTGTATCACATGCAGTATCAAACATAGATTTATATTTTTAGAAAACTCGGGGCGTTACATTCTTTCCCCCTTTAATAAATTGCATCCTCATAATTTAAACTTTAACTCAGTTCTTCCTATTTTCATCTGTTGACTAGAATAAAGGGAAAATTGGGGATGAGTATTTTTAAATTATTAAACTCATAGTAGGGAATCCAATAACATTAAAGGGATAACTTATAAATGACATGTATTTCCTTAACTTATGAATTTATAGGCTTCACTCTACGTTATTCATGATCTATTTTATAAAAAAAGCTCTTATAGGAATTTTTTTCCCTTAATAATGGTTCATAATGAGCTTATGATTTTACCAAATCTTGTCCCTATAGAGTGTCAAACCTGGTGTGCAGTAAGGCCCATTGTCACACACTAGTTCTCGATCGAGTCTAGATCAATACAGTGTTTTCGAGTTTTACCCCTATGTACATATTTGTCAAAGCCACTTCCACTTGTAGTATCCAGATAGGGATGTATTTTCTTGACAAACCACTTACTCTATACATACCTAAATTTAGGGATGTTTTATTATACTTAGTCTTATCCCTAAGGCTTTCTCTTGAGATTTATAATCCTAATCCCAAAAATAACTAAACTTTTTTCTTTGATACCAGATATAACTACTTGTCTCTTTTATTATGTTGAAATAGCTATAGTGATAACACAAGAGGGGGTGAATTTTTTTCTTTTAAAAATTTCACAATTCTGTCGATTCACATCAACAGCAGATAGAGCTGGAGGCGTTTCTGTAAGAAAATATATATGCAGCAGATAATGAACAGTGAACAAGGCACAATAATTTATAGTTGTTCAGGGCACAAAGGTCCCCTAGTCCACTCCACCAATCACCCTCTCTACGGGCTTGGTGAATTTCACTAGTAAGGTCCTCATATCATAAGACAGATCCACAACTGAGTGCAAGAAGTTTTCACTATTACAAACAAAGGCTTACAAAATAGAGCCTTTTGGTTCTTTTATAGGGAACTGATAAAACCACAGCTTAGTCCAAGAAGCTGACACTCCACCACGACTGAATACGAGCAGCCGAAACTCAAGATAAGATGAAGTTTGATGAAAAAAAGATGCAGCTCATAGTTGTAGCAGCACACAACTGATAAAATATGGATCTTTCCTTCAGAAAAATAATAAACATGAAATATATCTGAAGAGATCTGGTATTATAGGATATCTTTGATTTTAAGAATAGAAATAAAAATAGAGCATCATGTTTCCAGATTTGAGCATGTATATCTCCAAAACACAGTCCGTGTTTCTCATATGCTTGACCGTTGTAGTATAGTAAAAATAATTTGTACAAGAAATCTTATGGAATAAGAAATATCAATATAGCCAAGAGATCTTCAGATCTTCATGAAAAATATCTAACACAGAAAGATATATATAACAGTATATCTCATAGTATGATTTTTAGATCCACAAAAGATGCCTGATAAATTGAGTGAATTTGAATTCAAAGAATACAGCTCAAATTAATCATAACTTCCCTTAAGAATAGGAGAGAAAATATCTAATTTAAATGGATCTTTAAATCTTTTAAAATTAGATTTGGATCAATAAAAATCAAGCTTTAAATTTCCCTGAATTTCTGCAAATAATGTTGCAAAATGCTCCGATAAAGACGTAATTTCAAATTTCTGATGTTGAAATGTCAAACGTAAGGTTTCTTCACAAAATGAAAAAATAAAAAAAATGTAGGTTTTAACTTCATAACATAGTTTTGATGATCTATACCTTTATCCATGTCATTATAGATCTATGAATGTAACATTTATTATCCATTATTCCACTTTTCCAAACGTAAGGTTGAAAACATAAGGTTGATCATAAAAGTAAGGTTGATGATCCATACATTTGTAAAGTTCCATACTTATGTAGGGTTATTTAACCATACTTTTTCTTTCTGAACCCATACCTTTATTCGAATGTAAGGTTGTCTAATTATACGCACTGATCTTTCATCATAAACATAAGCTTTGTTCCATACGTTACTTTCTTCGATAAACAATATTTCTAGTAAACAGTAAATTGTGAGAAATGTTTCCAGAATATGCTTAAGAGAGTTCCAAACACTTTAACAAATATTTGTCACAAATAAATGGTTGAATATTATTTCAAGATAATGATAATAAAGAATATAAATTTCCTGAAATACACTCAAAATAAAATTATTAGTAAAACAAACAAGGGTGTTTGTGAGCATCAAATTCATTAATATTTATAGAGTGTTTTTAAGACAATACATACCCAAAAATCTCCCCCCTTTTGATGATAACAAAATCCATAAATTAAAATTATAATTGTAGCAAAAATAATTTAGAATTTCCTAAACATTAAAAGAAAATAATTTTGATTTTATAGAATTATTTTGATAGAGAAGAAATATTTTAATTTTTCTAGAAGAAAATGTTGTCTTATCTAATTCCTCCCAAATAAAATTATGAATTATTTTTATAAAATGGAAATATTTGAATTTCTCTATAATAAAAGAAATGTTGTGTTTATCTAAATTTCTCCCCCTTTTTGTGGTATCAAAAAGAAAGTATAGAAAAAGATTAAAACACTTTTAATATTGAACAGAATTATAAGTGAATGTTATCAGTAACGATAATGAATAAAGAGAAATAGATTTTGGATATCAAAAAAAATATAACATATAGATGGCATAAAAAAATTATTGATTAATAAATACATGAATATAATAGAGTTTATGACTGAGAAATAGAAACTTTCATTTCCATGGGTAAAGGTACGAAAGAAAAAGAAGATTAAGGATTTGCTGGATAAGAATTTTTTATGGCTTCAAACATGTCCTTCGGATCAGCCATCTACAATCTCAGCTTCTTCATCAAACTATCTCCTAGCTATATTATCAACTGTCTGGCATTATTATTTACATAAAGATTCTCCACAATGTTGAATTTCAAAAACTCATGAAGACTTTCCTCTTGCTTCATGAATATCTCTAGCTTCTCTATAAACTTACTCAACATCAATTGAATCCTAGGATCTCCCTGGGTTAATTAATCCATAAGAAAATTTTGATTGTCTAATAAAACAGATAGAGGATCACTATTTAATTGAAGATCCTAAAATTAAATATTCATATCCACCATAACATATGTAATGGCCTAAAATATTCTAATTAAATCTGGACTGGTTGTAGGGATAGGAGTAGATACACTGGCCTGATTCACTGAACCTTTCACCGATTCAAACTAACTTCCTAAATACCATTTTAATTCCAAAAAGTCTGATTTCTACACAGCTTCAGATCTGATCTTTCTAATCTCATTTAACATGTCTCTCTTGAAGGCATCAAAATCCCTTCTAGAAACAGTGTTCTCAGTAAGCTCCTGAAGCTTTTTCTTTGCACTTTCCAGTTCCTGCCGCAGATTAGCATTATCCTCTTGAAACTTATTAAATTTTATCACAAATTTTTCAACTTGATGAGATAATAAATCAGATGTTCCCTCATCTGTATTCATATCTTGATTTTTATTTTCAGTTATAAAGGGATCTGTTACTATTTTTAGTATAGATTCTTCACAAGAAAATGATTGATTGTCCAATACTTCAGTTTGTTCGCCATAAATATGATTTGACTATCCCATAGTCTGATCCACCATTAAAGGCTAAATTTTTATAACTAATTCTTGTAAAATCTTCCTTTCTTGAACAACTACTTGTTCAATAACTTCCTCATTGACAATCTTATATTGAACATTTTCATATTGAGTATTATTTTCTTGAAATATTTCCACTAGAAAGCTCTCTACTAACGGTTCATTCTCCAAAGATACAATCATAATCTCTCAAGCTTGAATCTCCACCTAAACTTCCTCTTCAATAACTATTTCTTCCAAATGAACTGAGAATGTTGCTTCTCTAGAAGCCAACACTTTCTCTTCAACTTGAGGAGCATCACTTTTTCTAGATTTTAGCACAAGTCCTTCCTGACTCTACTCTTCCTCCTCTTCTTCTTCAGTGTTAAATCTAAGTATTCTTTTGGATGGTTGTGAAACTGTATTTTTTATAGATTTATCTACTCCCTCCTTTATAACACTATCTTTCTCCCCCTAAATAAAAGCTCCTAAGCTCTGTTCTTCCTCTTCTCTAACAGGAAAGATATTTCCTTTTACAGTGCTCTAGAAAAATCCAAGTTTTCTTAAAGTTCCAGCATTTAACACATTACTATGATGACATTTTACTCTAGTTTCAACTAATCTGATCATATCTTTCTTAAACAAAATCCTTGAAATTATTCGTCCATATGGATAAAAATTTATTCTCGCATCTGGTGAACAAAAGTGATGAAGATATCTAAATAAATACCTCAGGAAATTTAATTTGATATCTCTTAGAAAAATAAACATGATATACATGTCTGGGTAAAGGATTTTCTCCATCTCATCCATCCTTGGCGCTATTCTAGTCTGAATAAATTTCACTAAAATCTTATGGTCAGGTTCTAAATACTTAAAAACATCTTTTGGATGAGTGTTGATTTGAACAGAAAATACATAATGTCTTTGGAAGAATGGTCCTTATCTCCAATCGACTTGAGGTCAAAATGAAAAAATCCTTCATGTGAATAGTTCAAAATCTTTGCAACCTCAGTAGAAGAAATAGGGAAATCTCTATCTTCTATACTAGAAAAAATCATTTCCTCTGTATCTTCGAAAATAAACTACACACTCTTATAAAAATAATTTAGTTCTACCTCATACAGAAACTCTGATCTTCTGTCATTAAAAGCTATTTTGAGACCTTGAAAAGCCAGTGCTTGTTTTAGGAGCAAGTTCATTTGGCACAACCATTCCAGATCAATCACCTTTCCCTGAATAATTTTTCTTCCTGAAATTATTTTACGTTTCGGTTCACTTTCTTCTCCTTCTTTGAATCTCTTGGTTTTCGTCATTCTTGAATATCTAAAAATTTGAGGTTTTCGGTTTCTAGGGTTTTGGAAGGACGAAGAGAGAGAGAATAGGTGAAACAGGTTTTGTTTTTTGTTTTTTGATTTGGGTAAACAGGATTTGGAAGAAAAGGGGTTTGTAAAATGAACAGTTTGTGACAAATAACATATGTCCTCATTTCCCGTGTCGTAGAGTAATTATGACAAAAAAACTATACAGTGTAAATATATTTAAGATAACATGTATTAACTGAAATACCATAAGATAAAAATAATAAAAGTAAATAAAATTTACAGAAATAAATTATCGATAAATTAAATAAATAAAAAAAATAAAATAAAAAAAATAAAAAAAATATTTAATTAAAAAATAAATAAACCTAACTCCCCTTAATAAAATCAAAAAAATCAGTGGGAAGAGGTTTAGTAAAAATATCTGCTAATTAATATTTAGTGTTAACAAATTCTAAAGATTTATCCTTTTTGAGAACATGATCTCTTATAAAATAATGTCTAATATCAATATGATTAGTTCTAAAATGTATTATAGAATTTTTTGAAATGTTTATAGCACTTTATTATCACATAAAATAGGTGTATTATTAAAATTAAGTCCAAAGTCCATTAGAGCGTTTTTTATCCACAACACTTGTGCACAAAAACTGCATGTAGATACATACTCTTCTTTGGCTGTTGATAGTGCAACCGAGTGTTTCTTCTTACTTAACCATGACACTAACAATTTTCCTAAAAAGTGACAGGTTCCTGAAGTATATTTTCTATCTAATCTACATCCCCAAAAATATGCATCTGAATATAATAATAAATTAAAATCATAAGTTTTTAGATAAAGAATAGATTGAGAAATTGTTCCTTTTAAATATCTAAAAATATTTTTTTACAACCGCAAGATAGGATTTGATGTACATGGATTTCGCATGTATTTTTATAATTTTCTAACATAGTTTTAATTAATTAGTTTAACGATTTTTTATATTTTTAGTTTATTTTTGTAGTTTTGTATTAGTTTAAACATTTTGATAATTTTTAGTTAATTTATATACTTATATTAGTAATTTAGTATTTTTATTAGTTGTATTAATTTTATATATTATATTTAACACTATATTATTATTATTATTAGTTTCACTAATTTTAGTTTAGTTATTTTATTAATTTTTATTAGTATTTATATATTTTAATTCTCTATTTGTATTATATTATATTTCATTATTTTTATAGTATTAATAACATAGTATCTCTTTATTAGTTTATTATTTTTTATATTTAATAGTATAATATTTAAATACATGTGCATTAATGTATTATTATTATTATTATTATTATCTAACATTAAATATTTAGATAGTTGTTTTTTTAATTTGAATTCTAATTTAAGTTTTAACTTTGATTTTATTTTTTTATTTTTTTATTTTTGTTTTGATTTTCTCCCCCCAACTACCCCACCTCCCTTGACCTTTTCTCCCATTTTTTTCTCCACGCCACCCCACCTCTCTCCAATCCTCACCCTCTCCCTCTCCAATCACTCCCCACAACGCCCCATATATCCCAGCGCCCCCTGCTCCCTTCTCTAACCCGTACCCCCCTCCTCCCCTTACCCTACCTGCCGCCCCTTTCTTCCCTTCCATTCCCAGCACCACAAACCGACGACCCTCTCCCCAATTATCCCCATCATCTCCAACGCATCCCCATCATCTCCAGCGTCTCCCCTTCTACCCGGCCACACTCATCCCACGCCGCCCCCGGCTCCCATCTCTCACCCGCCGCCTCCCCTCCTATTTCCCTGCATCTCCCATATACCTGCCGCCTCCCCTCCCCTTACCCTCTCAACCCCACAGCCCCTCCTATTCCCCTACACCCTGCTCCTCTCAGCCAACACTCGTCGCTACACTTCCTCCCTTCACTTCTCGGCCATTTCAACGTGCAGTAGGCAACAAGCAGTGACGACCTCTTCGCTGATCAGCACACCAACCACAGCGAGCAGTCCTCCACGGATAGAACCAGCGGCAAACCATCATCAGGAGCGTAGCGGAGGTTCGGACACATCATCGACGTTAGTGGCGGTTCGCTTGGACTTCCGGAGATTGACGTCACACGGTGAGTGCGAGCGCAGATCAAAACATATTTTTCAGCGACGCGGTGGTTTGATTCGGGTGCGGCGTCAGCGACTGCACGGAGCGGAGAGATGGTTATTGTTTTGCGATCGTTGACGGCATCTCGTGGTGACCAAAACAATGACATGAGCACGGTGATATCTTTTATTTATTATTTTATGCGTCGTGTCGTCATGATGGCGGGCTAATTCATTAGTGTTGGAGTTGTGATAAATGTGATGGTGAATGAATGTCTTTAATTTATTCTTACGTTTGATTGCCTTTTGAATTAATTTCATTAGGATGTTTATTTAATTAATTGTATCTGCGTTTAAATTAATTATCATTTGGGCCCTGCACACATGCTTTGGTGCCCGTTCGTGTGATACCTAATAAGTAATCACGAACGGGAGTTCATCCGAGAATTTATTTATCCGGAATTTGATCAAGCGCGCAATCGAATTTTGAATAAATAAATATATTAATTGGAAAATTAATATTTTGTGTGCGCTCTCCTTCAAACTGACATGAGTGATACTTAATAAGTAATCTCATGTGAGCGAACCCAACGTAGGTAGATACTTAGACTTTGTGAGAAACAGGTCATTGTATTTCACCAAGTGATTCAGCACTATAAGGACGCGCAAATTATTTGTCAGGACAGAGAACGAAATGACAAATAATTTGTGTGAAAATTAGAATGTTTTCTAACATCAGAGAACGAGACCAGATGACATTTTGATTAAATTTGGAATCGGTGATAATTGAATAAATAAATATTCAAATATGGGAATTAAATAATTGACATTGCATGCACTTGAACGGACATCACGACTCTGACACTTCCATCTCTGCCAGTTTCTTTCATAGCTAAGTTCACTTAGATAGTTTTAGTTAATTTAATTAGTCATTTTTAAAATAGTCATTTAGTTTTTATAACTTAGTTGTTAATCACACAATTAAAGCCCATCCGCCTGAACATTCCTCCAAAAGGACATTTCTAGTGTCTACTCACATTCTCTCTGTGGTTCGACCCTGCTCACCACTTCTACAGTAGTTAGTAGGTAAATAAATATTGCAAATTTTCACGCGTTGCGACGCGCGTTCCAGGATTCTTTTGGATTTGATTGAAATCTAGCACAAAAAAATACTAAAAACATAATATCGGGTCTGCTAGCAGTAATTATACCTCTATATAACTTGTTGTTCACTAGTTTTCTAGCTTCATCCAAGTCAGGTTTAATATTAGTACACATGGGAGTTGAATATGTCTTGTTGTTTTCAATACCAAAATTTTTCAATAAATCAGTAATGTGTTTACTTTAATTTAATACATTTCCAAAATCTTTTTGATAAATTTGAAGTCCTAAAAAGAAATTTAATTCTCCCATCATACTCATTTCAAATTCTTTTTGCATAAGTTCTGAAAAATCATTGCAAACTTTTTTATTCATTGATCTAAAAATAACATCATCAGCATAGATTTGAACTGATAATAAATTATAACAAAATATTTTATTAAAGAGGGTTGGGTCTTCCAAGCCAACAGTAAAACCATTTTTTAAAATAAATGAACTTAATATTTCATACTAAGCTCTAGGTTCTTATTTAAGGCCATAGAGAGATTTAGTAAGTTTAAAAACAAAATCTGGTTTTTGATAATTTTCAAAACCAAGAGGTTGCTCAACATAAACTTCCCCCGTTAAATATCCATTTAAAAAGGCAGATTTTACATCCATCTGATATAATTTAAAATTTTATATGAGATGCATAGGCTACAATAATTCTAATTGATTTTAGTCTAGCTATGGGAGAAAAGGTTTCATCATAATCTATACCTTCTTCTTGATTATACCCTTTATCTACTAGTCTAGCTTTGTTTCTAGTTATAATTCCTTAATCATCTAGATTATTCCTAAAGACCCATTTAGTTCCTATAACTGGATAATTCGATGGTATTTCCACTAATTTTCATACTTTGTTTCTTTTAAATTGATTTAACTCTTCTTGCATTGCTAGCAACCAACTTTCATCTTCTCAGTATTCTTCAAAAGACTTAGGCTCTATCTAAGAAGAAAAGTAGAAAATTCCACTAGGTTTCCTACACTTATTCTAGTTTTTATTCCTATGTCTAGATCTCTTATAATAGTCTATAAAGGGTGATTCTTTAGGATTATAGACTTTCTAGGTAGAGAACTTTTAGGTTCATCAGTATCATGTTCTTCTGAACTGGACTGAATTTTATTTATATTTTCAAAATCATTTTTCAAGTTATCAAGTCTCATGTTGTTAGAATCATCATCTTCATATGTTTGATTTTTCTTTTTATTAAAAGGATCAGTTTCATCAAACTTCACATGAATAGATTCTTCAACAATCATTGACTTTTTATTAAATATTCTATAATCTTTGGAAGTTGCAGAATATCCTAAGAATATTCCTTCATCAGCTTTTGGATATAACTTTCTAAGATTATCCTTGGTGTTCAAGATATATACTTTGCATCCAAAAACCTTTAAGTACTTTACCTTAGGCTTTCTGTTATTCCAAAGTTTATAAGGAGTCTTTTTAAAAATAGGTCAAATTAAAACTCTATTTATAATATAGCATGTTGTGCTTACATATTCTACCCAAAAGTAGGTTATAAGACTATATTCATTTAGCATTGTTCTAACCATTTCTTGAATAGTTCTGTTTATTCTTTCAACAACTCCATTTTGTTGAGGTGTTCTTGGTTCAGAGAAGGTGTGTTTAATACCCACATTTGAACAAAAAGAATTGAATTCTTGATTCTCAAATTATCCACCATGATCACTTCTTAATGAAGTTATCTTAAGACCTTTTTCATTTTCAATACTTTTGTAAAACCTTTCAAAAATAAAAAAAAGATTCGTTTTTGAGTTTTAGAAAATATACTCAAGTAAATCTAGAATAATCATCAACTAAAACATATACATATAATTTAGCAGCCAAACTTGCTATTCTGGATGCTCCAAAAAAATCCATATGAATAAGTTCTAGGGGCTTTGAGTTAGCAATTTTTTTAACATATTTGAAGGAAGATTTATGTTGTTTGGCTATTTGGTTTGCATCATGGAATCTATCACTATCAAATTTGAGACTGGGTAAATCTGAAACTAATTGTTTCTTAGATAACTTATGTAAAGTAAAAATATTACAATGATCAAGTCTTCTATGCCAAATCCATGACTCATTTACATTAGCAGTTAAACAGTTCACTTTATATTTACACAAATAATTTAAATCCAAAGTGTAGACATTTTCTATTCTGGGTGCTCTAAATTTATGCAAACTATTTTTAAAAACAGAACAGTAATTACTAGAAAAATCAGCATAGTATCCATCATCACAGAGTTGATAGATACTTATCAGATTGTGCTTAAATCCTTGTACATAGAGTACTTTATTAATTGAGATAGTATCTGGATCTCCAACTATTCTACGTCCAATAATTTTTCCTTTGTCATTGTCACTGAAGGTGACTAGGCTTCCATCTATTTTAGTCAGAGTACATAAATTTGATGAATTTCCACTCATATGTCTTGAACATCCATTGTCCATATACTATATATATTTTCCTCTTCTGTGGCATGTTACCTACAAGGTCAAATTAAACAAAGATTTGTTTTGGTACCCATATATTTTTGGGTCCAATAGTGTTAGAAATCAAAGACTTAGGAATCTAAACAGATCTATTTTGATTAACATTTTTATAATTAAAATTAGATAAAGATTTTGAATAATGAACATGTTTGACACCACATAATTGAGATTTTATTAAATAACAATCATTTGCATAAATTTCTATTAGTACCACAATAAAAACATTTGATAGTAATCATGATTTTGCTGTTAGAACCAGGAACAAAATAGTTTTTGTATAGTTTGGTTTTTTCACCCTTACTACCTATACCAAATCTTTCATTTTTAATTACATTTTTACCAAGAATTTCATTTAGAATGTTTTCTCCTTTTCTAAATATAAGAGAAACACTTTTATAAGTTTCTACTTCATCCTGTAGTTTTTTAATATTATTTTCATGGTCAGTACATTTTGTAGTAGATGAACTAAATTTCTTAATTAATTCTTGATGTTTTTTAAGTAAAGTATCCCTTTCTCCTAAAATAGCATTATGAATATTTTTTAAAGATTTTTGTTTCTTTAATAGAGAGTCGTGTCTTTCTTCTAGCATAGTGCAGTAGGAAGTTAGATATTGATGAGTTGTTGGAGTCTTCAGAAACACTCCAAGTGGCCCTCATAGCTCTTTTGTCCTTTTTCTCATAATTAGCATTCTTCTGATATTTCTTTTCTATTTTTCCTTTCAATTGAGGATGATCGGGTCTTATATGACCCATTTTTTTGCATTTATAACATCTTACTTCCCTTGAGTCTTTATCATCCTTTTTTAAGGTCTTTCTAAATCCTTTATTCTTTCTATAAAATTTACTAAATTTTCTAGCTATTTGAGCCAGCTCAACTTCTCAGTCAGATGAGTCTAAATTTCTTTCTTCTTGTTTCAGTTTTCTGTTCTAGTTTTGGGATACAACTTTTAAAGCAGTGTTATACTTTTTTACAAGGACTTTGTGATCTTCAACTTCATCATCTATTTCATCCTCATACATCATTAATGTTCCAATTAATTATCTCGTTGTCAGATTCTTAATAGGTGTTGATTGGTAAATTGCAGCAGAAATTCCATTCCACTTTGCTGGTAGAACTCTTATAACTTTCAAAGCTTGATCAGGTTGATTGATAGGAACACCTAAAGATGTTATATTATTAATAATTTCTATCAGCCTTCCATTCATCTGTGTGATGCTCTCTCCATCATATATTCTGAAAGTATCAAACTTTAGTTTTGTTATAGCATATCTCATTTTTCTAACATTGTCAGTACCTTCATAGGCTACTGCAATTGTCTTCCATATCTCATAGGTTGTTGGTCATTGCAATATATAGTTGAATTCATCTGGTCCAAGACCACATATAATGGCATTCATTTCCTTCGAATTCATATAATACTCAGCCTCTGTAGTAGACCAAGTTTTAGGTTTTTTAGGAATTGTGTAAGGAGTAACAATTTTTTAGTATACTCTAAATGCAAGATTTTTTAAGTAGATTATCATTTGTGACTTCTAACATCCATAATTCTCACCATTGAAATATAGAGCATGAACTATTGACATTCCTTCCTTGAGATTCTCTATTTCCATCACTAATATAGATCTTATGCCTTTAGCTTGTTATATCTATATTGAAAAGCACAACCTCTTAAACCAAATTTTAGGTCTAAATAGCTATAATGATAACACAAGAGGGAGGTAAATTGTGTTATTTTAAGAATTTCACAATTCTATCGACTCACATCAACAACAAATAGAGCTGGAGGCGTTTCTGTAAGAAAATATATATGCATCGGATAATGAATAGAGAACAAAGGACAACAATTTGTAGTGGTTCAAGGCACAAAGGTCCCCTAGTCCACTCCACCAATCACCCTCTCTGTGGGCTTGGTGAATTTCACTAGTAAGGTCCTTGTATCATAAGACATATCCACAACTGATTGTAGGAAGTTGTCACCCTTACAAAAAAAAGGCCTACAAAACAGAGCCTTCTAGTTCTTTTACAAGGAACCAATAAAACTACAGCTTAGTGCGAGAAGCTGACACTCCACCACGACTGAATACGAGCAGCCAAAACTCAGGATAAGATGAAGTTTGATGAAAAACAGATGTAGCTCATAGTTGCAGCAGCATGCAATTGATAAAAGATGGATCTTTCCTTCAGAAGAATAATAAACTTGAAATATATCTGAAGATATCCAGTTGCACAAAAGATCTTTGATTTTAAGAATAGAAACAAAAACAGAGCATCATGTTTCTAGATTTGAGCATGTATATCTCCAAAACATAGTCCTTGTTTCTGAGATGCTTGACCACTGTAGTATAGTAAAAATAATTTTTACAAGAAATCTTGAAGAATAAGAAATATCAATATAGCCAAGAGATCTTTAGATTTTTGTGAATAATATCTGACACAGAAAGATATATATAACAGTATATCTCATAGCAAGATTTTTCGATTCACAAAATACTCCTGATAAATTGAGTGAATTTGAATTCAAAGAATACATCTTAGAGTAATTGTAACTTCCCTTAAGAATAGGATAGAAAAACTCTATTGTAAACAGCTCTTTAAATTATTTAAAATGAGCTTTGGATCAATTGAAATCGAGCCTTAAATTTCCCTGACATTCTACAAAGACTGTTGCAAAAAGATCTGATAAAGACGTAATTTCAAATTTCCGATGTTGAAATTTCAAATGTAAGTTTCCTTTACAAAATGAAAAAATAACAAACTTAGGGTTTAACTTCATCATGTAGGGTTGACGATTCACATGTTTATCCACGTCAGCATAAATCTCTAAACATAACATTGATTATCCATTTGTCCACTTTTCCAAATGTAAGGTTGACAATGTAAGGTTTATCATAAAAGTAAGGTTGATGATTCATACATTTGTAAAGTTCAATACTTACATTGGGTTCTTTAACCATACTTTTTCTTTCTGAAAAACATAAGGTTCTTATCCAAACGTATTGTTCCTTAACCATACATTTATTCAAACATAAGTTTATTTAATCATACGCGTTTATCCTTCATCATAAACATAAGGTTTGTTCCATACATTACTTTCTTCGATGAACAGTATTTCCAGTAAACGACAAACGATGAAAAGTGTTTCCATAATACACTTAAGATAATTCCAAACAGTTAAATAAATATTTCTATTAAATAAATTGTTGAATATTATTTCAAGATAAGAATAATAAAGAATATAAATTTCCTAAAATACACTCAAAATAAAATCATTAGTAAAACAAACAAGGGTATTTGTGGGCATCAAAATCATTAATATTTATATAGTGTTGTTGAGACAATACATGCCCAACATCTTTATTACACATTAATACATGATTTATTTCATAGGAGTACACTTAATACACCCCATAAGATCGAGAAGTCTAGTGTATTTGGGAATTAGTTACATTACATAACAACTTAAAACATGAAAAACATCATCTTTATTGAAATCTTCTTTAACATGCACGCACTTAAAATTGCATGGGATAACCTAGGGACATACATAAGAAAGGGGTGAGATATAAAGCCCGGTAAGAGAATAAACATGGAATAAGTTGATACATGATAAAAAAATATGCATATCAATGGGGAATAAAATGTGTGAGAATCATAAACATGAATAATAAGGCATGATATAGTATGATAATCATAGCATGGAAAATGTGGAAACAACTTAAAACATTTCATCATAAACATAGGTTATGGATAACTTCCAAGACATCATGTTGGAAAAAGTCCAATAAAGGAATTAGGTTCACTCCATATCCCAACATGACGTCTCATGAGACTAAACATTACCCAATGCATTGGAGTATAATATAATTCTGAGTGAACCAGTCACTTTCATTTCATTCTCATGCTTAAGTGCACCACATAGATCACACAAAATGAATTCATTCGTCATCATATTTTATTCCATAATCAAGGAGTGTGGAATACATACATGTAAGTCTCAAGTCAAGGAATTATATGTGTATAAAGGTGAATAAACTTGATAGGAAATAGGTATGGTATTCACTACATAATTGTTTTGTCATGAAAAATCACGGTGAAATTTAGGCAACATAACGACGTCACTTAAAAATTCAAAAAATGGGTTGCTGAGAGTGAAAGGGGTCTCTCATCATTTGGACATCAAATGGGAAGTAATAGTTACATGTAAAGACATATCCCAATATTAAGAATTGAATAATATAAGTCATCAAATAATAAATAAACTTTAATAAAGAAGATAAAGAAAGGATCGCTTACTAAATTTCGGCATGGTAACGAGTGTACATAATGGTTCGTGGGATGAATTGATGAGAGTGAAAGGGGAATCTCATAATATAGAAATAAAATGGACAGTAAGGGGGATATTGAAGAACATATTCCAACATGAAAAAATGTAATTTATAAGCATAACATAAAAGGGGTGCTTGAATAAAAAAGGAGAGTAGAACATCTCTTACTAAATTACGGCATGCTAACAGGTGTACATAATGGTTCATGGGTGGTAGTAATGAGAGTAAAATGGTTGTCTCATAAAATAGATAGTAAGGGGACATGGAAGAACTTATTCCAACATGAAAAAATTAAATTAAAAATCATAGCATAAAAGAGGTGTTTTGATTAAAATGAGAAGAGATAGATCTCTTACCAAATTTCATCATGGTAACAGGTGTACATAAAGGTTTATGGGTGGGATTAATGAGAGTGAAAGGGGTCTCTCATCAAATGGAAAGTAAGGGGATATGGAATAACATATCCCGTCATGAAAAAAAGGAAATTAACAAGCATAACATAAAAGATGTGCTTGAATTGAAATGAGAAGAGAGAAATCTCTTACTAAATTTTGGCATTGTAACAAGTGTACATAAAGGTTCATGGGGGGGTTAATGATAGTGAAAGGGGTCTCTCACCATTTATACATCAAATGGACAGAAATGGGGATGTGTAAAAACATATCTCAACATGAAAAAATGGAAATTAAAATGCACAACATAAAAGTGGTGCTTAAATAAAAATGAGAGAGGGGGATCCACTACTAGAAAAATAGCTTATACCAATGGTTCCAAACTATTGGTATAGGTCCCCAAACCGTTGGTATAACCTATACCAACGGTTTGGGGGGTCTTTGGTTGATTTTGTGTTGGGATAGGTAATGTAAAATAAAATACGCAGGTGAGGTTTGAACCCACGACATCCACCTTATATATCAAAGACCTAACCACTATGCTATAATGGGCTTTGTGAATATATTTGGATAAATATATATATATTTATAAATAACAGCTTGGGTAAGGGTCAAAATGAGAGAGTATGAATGGTCTCTCATTAAAATAAAATCAATTGAACAGTAAGGTAATGATTATAAATTAATGAAAATATAACCAATTGAAATTAAAAAGACTAATTTCAAATAAGGTTCTTGAATTGAAAGGAGGGGATGGAGGTCCCTTACTTAAGTGTGTGACTCCAAAAGCTTGGGAGGGGATTCTTGAGAGCTTAGGGGTGCCTTTGGAGGTCTCTAGAGAGGGGAGGGCAGAGTGAGTACATGCTCCAAGTATTTTGAGTGAAGAGAAATGAGATCTTGGGTGGGTTTATATAGGAAATGAGTGGGGGATTCTTTATTATTTCTCAAAATTATGTTTTAGACTCCATATAATAAAATAACTAAAACCAAAAACCTTTCAATGGTTTTGCCCATGGTTTCCTAAATGGGAGTGGTTTTCATTATTTTATAATGACAAGGGATGAAATTAATAAAATAATGCTCTTGGTTATGTGGAGGTGAGTCATACTCTTAAAGTAATGATTTTAAAACCTTAAAATATATTAATGCTTTTGGAGGATTCATAATGGTTTTATAAAATTAATGAAATAAACTTAAAATCACATTATTTTAAAGGTAATATATAGATTTGGTCATGGTTAACTTTTATATTATTTATTACATCATTTTTGGGTCATTGTGATGTCATAATACACACCGTATATTCATATGGTATTTAATTTTTACCTAAAAATTCAATTGTCTCGAAAAATTATGAAAAAATCGCTGTTGAATAATTTCAACATTATGATTCCAAAAAAAAATATATTCATTTTATCAAAATAATTTTCTAAATATATGTATTTTCACTTTTAAAATAACAATCGGCATTTATTGAAAAATGATGGGTTTTTTGACATAATAGTTTTCATACCATTATAAAAACTAAATTTGACTCCATAAAAATTATATGATAATTTATATTTAATAAACATTATTTAATAATAATTTTTTATTAAAATATTATTTATTTCTAAAATCCATTAACTCGTCAAAATAAATTCCTTAATTGAATATGAATATTACCCAAAAATACAATTTGTGTTTTACTGTTTCAAAATATAGTTTTTATCAAACTAATTACTTAATAATTTATAAATTAAAAACAATAAGAAATAAATATAATCTTCATTTAAATTAAAAATAAATATAAATATTAATTCTATTAGGGTTACTTTGTTTCTAGTCCTTGTTAAATTATTTTTACCCTTAATTAACCTATTTTTCTTTTATCGTGGTAATAAATATTTACTATATTTACTATTCATATTGCCTAATATTAATTATGATGATTAAAAATATGGAATCCATTTAATCAAAATCAATTTATATAGGTGGAAGAATTTAATTTAATATAAAACCTGCAAGTACAATGGAAAGCATTTTTTCAAAAAATGCATTTTTTTAAGGAAAAGATTATTTAACTTTAACTCTATAACTAGTAGTCTTTGTTATATGGATTTTAATTCATGAAGATAGATATATAATCTAAACATTTGATTTATTTCATTTCTTATTAGGTATTATTTTAATTAATTATATTGGAGAAACATTATGCATTTTAAAACAATTTTCAGAAAAATGCGTTTTTAATCCTAAAAATAAACTTATACTAAAATCTGATAAAAAGGTGATTTAAATGTAATTAGTTGAATTAAATATAAATAAAGAATACTTATGTTACCTTTAAATAAAATTAAAATAACAATTATACTTTTTAATTAATTCATTTATCAAAATAAATGATGATTTTACTTAAAACGTTATTTTTCACTATTCATTGAAAAATATATGTTTTTAAAAAATCCCAAAATTTCACCATAAGTTAATTTTGATATATTGATAACAAAAATGGAGTTCTTTTTATCAAATATATTTTTGAAATGATCTAGAAACTAATTATAATATACTTTTTCATAAAAGAAAATAAAAATTCATTTGAAGAAAACATATTTTGAAGAACAAAAAGACATTACCAAAAATTGATTGATTATTTACTAAATATTTATCAATATAATTAGGATATATATATATTTCATAATGAATTTAATCCTAATTACATACACCAATTTAATGGAACGGTTAAAACAGTCATATTTAAATAATTATTGTTTTTTTGGGTTTGGTGTTGCGTATCACATACGGTATCGAACATAGATTTCTCTTTTAAAAAAAACTCGTAGCATTACAGTTGTGGATGCAATGTCACACTGTACCCTCGAGGGAATGAACCAAGAGAACACACTCAACCAAGACTAGTCTAGACTAAAAAACGAAGCGCTGCAAACACCCTTGAAAGGGGTACACGACGTGTACTAGGGGTACACATCATGTCTATCTATCCCCAAGTATGCTCGTGTGGTAACACTTCACATGGCATGTAAACCTCAACATACACGACGTTTAGATAACGTACACGATGTGTAGAGGTTGTCTGACACCTGCCTGTGTTGCCTGGTCGTGTCCGTGTACCAGCATGTATACGCCTAGTCGTGTCTATGTCCAAGTACACAACATGTCACTAGCCGTGTACTTCTGCCTGTATTCATGTACCTTCTGAAGTACAGGTCGAGCCATCACAGAAGGGGTCACACGGCGTGTGACCGTGTCACGTGGCGTGTGATACTTAATTCCAGCAGAAACCCTAGCACCATAGCCAAGGGGCCCACACGACATGTAATCTTGAAATACATGACGTGTTGATTAGGATTTTCCATATTTTTCGGATCTTCCTCTGCGTCGTCCGTCGCACCACCAAAGTTGTCGCCCTCATCATAACCAGTAGATCGGGGGTCGTCCAAGCCTCCGGTCACCAGAGATCGGGATTCTGGGCTTCAAAACCACTCAGAAAACACCGCATCGAGCCACCTGTAGTCACCTCGTTGAAATTGCGTTGAATGGATACCGCAAATATGTTCTGATCTACCTTTGATCATTTACCATTGTCGTCGCATCTCGACCACACTATCGATCATGAACCACACCCAGTGGTATCGATCTGTTGCACTGAAGAACGGTTGCACAACGATCGAATACTGCATATTTGTCAAACCACGAGCCAAAAGAAACACTCGCGATGAACGTATGAAGAATGGAGAAAGAAATCCATAAGGCATAAAAGTGAGGAACAAACCTTGGTCTTTGTTCGTTTGGCCTCAATCCGTCATCGTAGAGATAGACAAAAGAAGAGAAATAAAATACAATGAACAAAAATATAATTCCATCAAATTAAATCTATAAATAATGCAAGTATCAATTTTGTTTGTTGAATTGATCCATGTTTGTTCGGGATTAAGAAACAGGATGGAAAACAGAAATCAATATCCTATCTGGAGTTTGGATTGATTGTTGACGATGAGCGGTTTTGCGATGTCATCGTTGACGAGATCTACGAACTCTGTTGATGCAACGATCCATGCTCTGGTCCCGATCCGTCGTCGCTCGCCAAGAACGCTCTCCAATGATCGTCTAGATCTCTAGGGTTTGAGTGGTCAACCCTGAGGAAATCCTCATAATTGTATACTTAGAGGAGAAATTGGTCGTTGTGTCAAAAATAAATAAAACAAATTAATTAATTATTTTTCTTTATTCATATACATTCATGGCAACTTTTTCATAAACACCCAGCACCGGCATAGGTTATGTTGCGCCTAGGGTAAAACCCACATTCTGAACGATGTCATCAAATTTCTGACCCCTCCCCCCATTCGGTAGTTATTCCACCTTTTCAGGAAAATTGTGTATGTGTTATTTAATACATTTAATATATTTCAAACATTTATTACAAGCACATCGAGTCTCAGAATCACATGTCATCTCAGTACCTGGTCTCGAAAATAATCCCTATAATATCCAAAAATAATACACGAAAAATCTGAGTCATTACACCGAGCTCCCAACCCATTGCTCATCAAATCAATCGTCAAACCACATAGCCTCAGGCCTCCAGCCCATTGCTCACCAAGGTTCCCAACCATAATAAAGTCATCAACAAAAACAAACAAGGCTCTTAATCCCTAGAGCAAACATACATTTCAAAGCATTTTCCACACACAGGTGAAGGCACTAAGGTCGTGACATTGAGACCTTCAAGCCTCCCGCAACATGGGACGAGTTCATTCAATTGCAAACATTTATCTTTAGCAAACAATCATTTTAATTCTCATCTTGAATCGATTGTTTTATTATGCATAGGTTTCCAACAACAAGCAACATATAACTTATCAGCAATTAACAACTATGAACAACATAAACATGTGTTTTGTATTATTTTCATATTCCATCAAAAAAATAAGGAAGAACAGATAACAAATTACATGCCTCTTTCTTTTATCAAAACAACACAATTATTCCAGCTTTATGTTGTTTATCAAATTTCTTGCAAAACAACCATGCTAAGCACAACACCCAAGACATAAAGATAATGCATTATGTTAGCAAAACATGAGGCATGAACAAGCATAAAACCAAAAGCGATCACAAACCCAAACCACAACTTCATTCTTCCATTAAATTATAATGTTCTCATCTTTATTAGGTTAATTCCATTGTTGGATTAAAGCATGATAATCTCACGCTTGCACTTTAAATCAAGGGAGATGACAGATCCCCTACCTCAATAAGAAACTCAACGTTCTCCGAGCAAGAACGGACAATCGAGAAACAACCGCCATTGAAGGAAATGCTACCAAAACCAAAGGAAACGCCATCAGAACCTAAGCACGACAACCACCATCAACAATAGCTCGAAACCTCAACTCAAAACAGAGAAATCCTCCCAAAACATACTTCTAGAAAGAGGGGGGAAACATGGATGAAGGGAGAAGAGGAAACATACCTTGATATGATACTTTGATCTATCAATCAAATGGGTTAGACTCTTCAAGGCACAGGTGGAGGGTGGTGAGAGGCATAGGGGGTGGCTAGGGTTCGAGAGAGGGAACGAAAATTTGAAGAAAGGAAACTCATGCCTTGAACTCCCAAAACACCCATGGTGCCTTCAATCAAAGCATGATCCGATTTTCAAGGTGTTTGAACCGAGAGATCACGCACCCAAAAAACCCCTCACCAAACTACTTTGCTTGTTGTCGCACCCACCACTACAGCGTAGCATTGAAACCCAAGCCGTTTTACCATGACCATGCTCAACACTACGACATGGCGAGCTCTGCATTGCCCATCTCCGATAGCAGGACTTATCGAGTGCCACAACCAACTTGTCTTCCTCAAAATGGCTTATGTCGTTTCCTCATCCCCGTTTCATGCAAGAGCAACCCCAAGGCAAAACATAGCAATGCGAAACAACCGAATTGGGGCGGGGCGGGCCAAACTCATCCGGGCTTTGGTCCGAGCGGCCTTGAAATCACAAAAGCCCGCATATTAAATGAGCAGATTCATCAAACCCGCCCTACCCCACAATGGATGTGGGTACCTAATACTACATTAAATTGGACTAGAGTAATGTTTGGTTGGTTTTTTATAAGTTAAGGTAAAAATTTATTTATTTATTTTGAGTTTACTTTATATTAGATTTACAAATTAATTCTAAATTTGAATCCAATAAGTTAATTATTATTAATTCATCAACTACATTTTTTAAAAAGGTCATAAAATTAAAAAAGGTATTTATTTAATTTGATATCCATTTATTATTGATTCATAAATGAATTTTAAAATTTTGAAATTATAAATAGATATTTAAACAGGTTAAGAAATTTAAACGGGATAAAGTAAAAGTCATCCCTACTCTTGATCGATCAAAGATCTCTAGTTTTTCACCTTTAAAAAAAATAAAACAAAATAACCTCGTGTCTCATCTTCTCCCACAACCAAACTCATTCACATTCATTCTCTTAAACTCGCCTCCGTTCCATTCGGTTCAGTAAAAGTCATTTAAAACTCAAGAGTTGTAATCAAATCCAATTCATATAAAAATAAAACACACTAAGAATTGAGTAATTAAACTAAAGAGCATTTAATAACTTTAAATGAAATTGTTCCAAAGATCTCCAAAGCATGATCTGAATACTAATAAGTAAAAGGACTTCACTATGGTGAATGTGATAAACTCAAAAATAATTTTATGGTGCAAAAGATATTCAAGGCTGCATTCACAATGCATACTACAACAGATTCGAAGATTAGATGGTTACTGAATTCGATCAAACCTCGAATCAAGGTTTCTGATGCTTCTCACCTCTTAGCTTGGCTAAGATTCGCACAGCGGCCGATCGCCGAGATTCACGAGGATTCGCACACACCCCACTCCCGATGGAGTACTCAAAATCCATCCCTTTTAAAGTGATCTCAGCTTCAAACCCACCTGCATTCGAAAAACAATCATGGTACCTCAAATCACACTCTCAGTGCTTGCAAATAATCAAAAAGGACACAAACAAAACCCTAAATTTCAAACCCTGATCTCTGAGCCAAACCAATGATAACAGGAACTTGTTCATGATCAGTAATCAAAAATTGAGACATGAACTCACCATCTTTTCGGGACACCAGATAAGTCGGTAATGCCCAGTTATTCTCATAGCATATGCTGTCCAATTCCTGTGGAATGAAATCTTGTCTTTTCTAAGCTGATTATAATCATTTTTCGCAAAGATAAATTAGAAAAACAAACAGGCCCTTAACTTACATGACATGAATTTTGCATGGTCAGAATTGCCTCGGATAACCTCTTCCTGTTAACACTCTCAGATGGCTGGCCACTGCCATCTTCAGCAGCTCCAAGGTATACAACACAGCAGTTGTCGAAGATGGATTCAATCTTTAAAGCAAGGTCATTCTCGCTGCCTATCATGGGTCAGAAGGGGAAAAAATGAACATATTAATTTATGTTTCACATCGCTTGTCTTGGTTTCTCTAATAGAACTTAATCGTAGCTGCATTGTGACAGCATCTAATAGAAATCCAATACACATTACATAAAACGGTGTTGAATATTTGCACTACTCAACAGCGCTTAATGAAAACTGATCGTAGCACATCCATTTACAATAAGCAGTTTGAAAACACTATTTGAAAACTGATTATGACACTTACCACTTACCACAAGCAGCTTGAAAAAACAGGTGGTGTTTGTTCTGTTTCTGAAAAAACACGTGCACTGAGGGTCTGTTCAACAACACTTATGGCTTATGATAAGCAATTTGAAATTTGTTATGTTTCTGAAAAAACGCTTAAGTGGGTTTCTTCAGGAATTTAAGTGTAATCAGACATAAGTGACAAGTGTTATAAGCAGTTTTCAATAAGTTCTGTAGACTTAAATTCCAGAAGAAAACCATTTAAAAACTGGCAAAAAAACATTATTTCAATAACACTTAAACAAAAGTGATAAGTCTTACAAGCAGTTTTCAATAAGCGTTGTCAAACGGACCCTAAAATTCTAGCAAAAAGTCCCTTAAATAAGTGACAAAAAAAAATAGCTTTTCAATAGGTAACCAGGAAACACTCATCAGTCATTGGTGTTATAAGCAATTTTAAATAAGTGGCGTCAAACAGAGCCTTAAATAACCTTAAAGATCCACGTGGAGCAACTAAAAACCTAAGTGGTCCAAAAAAACAAAATGCACATACCTAAGATTGTCTCTATTGTCTTATCACACCGAGTCATCTCCTCATCAATGGCAAGTTGTTGATGTCGCTGCAACAGAAGTAAAGACAAGACAAAATAAACCCGACATTAAATCCTTTACCAATTTCAAAAGTATAAAATAGCACACCCCTATGCATAAAACTGGAATCAAACATATGAACATGTATATCTATAAACATATTCACTGGAGTGCACAGCATTAGAGACTCACAGCATCAAGATTTGAAGGCAGTGAAAAAATAGCAACGGTTATATAAAACACAGCTTGTAAAAAACACAAAATATTGACATTATAATTGTTAAACCCAGTTTTATTATATTGGGTAGTTCCAAATCCCACATCGAAATACTCCACTATGTATTCCTTTTTACTCATCTATAAAAGAATGTTCCCACCTCACATTGAGGTAAGGGGAATTCGCCCACGGACACAGCTATTTGTCTTTATTTTTTCAATTTAATAGATTATCTCACAAGAACAAATAATATCATATTATTAACCGCCTAGCAAAAAATTAACCAGCTTGCTCAGCATCAAAATAACGACTAGTCAATTATTTTGTTCATGCAGCAATACAAATAGCCGATAATGCCCATCGTAGGAGTGCACAAGCACATCATAATAAGCAATTAACCAGTCACTGAATGATTGATATAGCATGCCGGTGATGTATGAGACGAGTTGCTGTCTTCAAAAGTTTCATGCAAGGACCACAAATTTAAATAAAATTTAAAATAATAAGTCATGGTTTTGAGTGCAGAATCAAGTGATGCCTTTGTTAATCCTTGAACTTATACTTATTGTCAAAGACGGGTCACGGTAACAAGTATTATTATGCTTTAAAACAAAAGGATAGGGATCCCATGCATTTACTGTCCGTCCTAATACGTCTATTCCCAGGAATCCCAGAATTTCAGGCATTTGGTTGGGTTTGGGAATCAGAAAATTGGAAAAGGCATTCCATCAAAAGCGGACTCACACCTATATGAGTGCAAATGCAGATTATTAGTACAGAGAATAGGAGAAGAAAAAACCGTCATACCTGTATAAAAATATGAAGAAGATTATTAATTATTGAAAAAATCACATTTTTTTAATATGTTAATAACTAAAAATCTTCTTCATATTTTTATAAAGGTATGACGGTTTTTTTCGCACTCATTTCATTTCAAAACGATTATGGGAACCAAACCGGTCCTAAATTGTAGTGACTTGGGTTTTTACCTGTAATACTTTGGAATATTTCTAAAAACATTTCCAAAATCAGGTGCTGAGTCGGCGCGAGATTCAATAACCCTCCCCACCCCCTTGGAGCACACGACAGAGGAGAGGCGACCCCCCCCCCAGAGCGACGGACGAACCACGGCGAAACCAAGGAGAAGAGGCGTCGTCAATCTCCGATCTTGACAGCGATTGATCCCGGATCATGGTGCAGCAGCTTCGAAATGTGGATTTGACCACGAAACTTCAGCGTTTTGTCAGGAGGTAGGCAAATTTGAGTTTTAAGTCCCAATCCCCTTTGTTATGCATTGTTTTAAGGTTTTAGAACCCTTATACGACTGCTAGAGATCCCTGGAGGGTCGATTTGTAAGTTTTGGAGAACCCTTATCTGTGTGTTCTTCCCGTTCGAGGAAGATGACTTTTAGGGACTACAAGCCGTGTACCGAGGTTACACGCCGTATAGTGACTCCATGTCATGTGGCCAAAGGACATAGTTAGGAAAGTCGTGTGATGTACATGGCTGTGTGGAAGTACACAACCAAAGTACACGGACACGGGGTGCCGGACACGAGGTGCCGGACACGGGCACTGGTAAGAGACATGACCAAAGGGGCCGGTTTGTCGGAACACGCCATGTACCATGGGTACACGTGTGTGAGACACAGTTGGCCGAGCCGTGTGAGGGAAGACACGGCCGGGGGGGCTGGGTTAGGCAAGACACATCGTGTACAGCCTGTACACGTCGTGTACGCCCACATGCCCAGCCAAGTCATGCATTCAGAGGACACGGCCGGGAGTTCAGGTGGGGTCACATGTCGTGCGGACCCCCTTACACGCCGTGTAGTCCTTTTTGAAAGAGACTTCCACCTTACGTATTTGCTTCTTCGGGTCTCAGATTCAGGCTTATGAGTAGCATATCCTAGCACATGAGCCTCAGCCCAGTTGGTGAGGACTCGCTAGGTGCATCCAAGAGACCCGAGATCAAATCCGGGTGGAGGCATATTTTCGGGTACTGCAGCAGTACTGTAGCAGGCACTGTTCGGTACTGTAGCAGCCGGAACTATTCATCCATCTGGGCCTTCGGGCCACCGGTTTGGTCCTCGGGTCGTTCAAGGCTTTCGGGCCACCCAAGGCCTTTGGGCCAGTTGATTCTCAAGGCCTTCGGGCCACCTTAAGGCCTTAGGGCCACCCCAAGGCCTTCGGGCCACATGAATGCAGGCCCCAGACACACTACAAAAAAGGAGCAGCTCCAGAAAAGGATTCAGAGCAGGGGCACTTACCAGAGCAGAGCCAAATGGATTGTCAGAATGAGAGGGTATGGCTATGTCATCGGTATCAGCCTGTGCTTGCACGGGAAGCCTAGCCAGACGGTCATGCAAAGGTGGAGAGCTACTATCAGGATGCAGATGCTGGGGAGGGGCAGTTATTTGTAGATAGTCTGGTTGACTTCCCTAAGACCTTCGGGTCATGTAATCTCTTAAGTCTACGGGCCATTTAATCTCTGAGCCTACGGGCCTTGTAAGGGTTCCCTCTTATCCCTTGAAAGGGGGTTATCAAAAATCAATAAAAAATGAAGGTCTTCGGGCCATTCAGGCAGGAGTAGCCTATCCTTAGCAGTTTTCCACGTAGAATGCGATGGTGCCCTCCGTAGTGGTCTGCGAGATACGATGTGATGTGGCTCAAGCACGACGCTACAATAGCAATGCTAGACCTTGGGTTGTGATCAGGAGGGATCATTGGCTTGACGTCGAGGTCGATACCCTTCCCTAACATCTCAGGATGTGGGTCCCTTATACTCTTTAGTCCATTAGAGTGGTACTCCCCTGTTGTATCAGGGCACGGGTCCCCTGCCTGTGGCTGTGTTGCGACGTGAGGCACGACGAGCGTGACGCTCCTTTGAGCGGCGCATGACCGATACAAAAGAACGATTGGGTTTACTAGAGAGATGTTGGAACTAGTGTTCACCTGTCGAGTCAGAGTGCGGGTTTCCCTTACCTCTCAGATCAGTAGAGACGGAACCCCCACTCAGCAAGCACGGGTCCTCTACTCATGGAGTAGTTCTTCCGGGGTCGGAACTCCCCAGTTGGACCAGGGCGTGGGTTCCCCATATCGTTCGTGTAGATGGATAGAGCTCCCCTGTTGTATCAGGGTGTGAGCCATCCATACTCATGGGACAGATAGAGTAGGTACTCCCCTGTCATACCATGGTGTGGGTCCTCTATCCCCGGGGTCGGTACTCCCCTGCCGTGTCAGGGTGCAGGTCCTCCATATGTGATGTATAGATAGAGTGGGTGCTCCTCTGTCGTACCAGAGTGCGGGTCCTCCATACGCAATATTCTAGCAGAGTTGGTACTCCCCTGTCGTACCAGGGTGCGGGTCCTCTAACTTGGGGTCAGTACTCCCCTGTCGTGGTCAAGGTGCGGGTCCCCCATAGTGATTGTGTTGGTAAAGTGATACTCCTCTGTCGTACCAGGATGCGGGTCCTCTAGCCACAGAGTGGTACTCCCCTGTCGTTCCAGGGTGCAGGTCCTCTTTCTATTGAGTGGTACCCCCTATTGTACCAAGGTGCGGGTCCTCATATATAAAGTTGTACTCCCCTGTCGTGCCAGAATGAGGGTCCACTATCTACGAAGTTGTACTCCCCCGTCTTCGAGTAGCGACGGGGAGCAGGTCCTCCACTGGAATAGGAGCTCCCTCGGCTGAGGAGCGCAGTTACGAGGAGCGGGCCCCTCCACTTCTTATGCGCGATACCAAGTTAGAAGTAAGTGCTCCCGCAACGCAGTGAGGTGCAAGCCTCATTCTATGGGTACTTCAGTAGTTTTGTGGACTGGTTAGGAGCTAGTACTCCCTTGGCTGCGGGGTAACGGCGAGGTGCGGGTCTCTTCTCTCTCTCTAGAGATTATGCATGTGGTGCATGGATTGGAGCAATGCTCCCTCAACTGTATGCAGTGGTGAGGGGCAGGACTCTCCACTTGGGTTCCTATAAGCTTGCGCAGGACGCAAGACAACGATGATAGGACCACTGGTGTTGGGCACTAGAATTGGGCCTAAAGAGCTGTTCCCGATGGAGCGTGTTCTCTCGAACGTATCATCAATGATGGTAGAGTTTTTCCCGGTGGAGTGTATCTCTCGGACGAGTGCCGTCTGGGATGGTTGAGCTCGTAAAGTGTGTTCTCCTGAGCGTGTGTTACCTTCGAGCCTCGAGTAGAATCTTGTAGCTGGCTATGAGGTCGGTACCTTACAAGACTTGGAGTCTGAGACGAGTATATCTGGGTGTTTTCTCGGAGTCGTTGTGGTGAAGTCACGTGTCTTGGTTGACACCCGATGTGGACCGAGATGACTAGTTGTGTATAGTCGAGGATGGTCGAGATGGAGTTTCTCTCTCGTTGGGTTCCCTCTAGTTGGGTCAAGCGGACTGTTGACTTTCAGTTGCGCACTTTTTTTGGGTTTTGGGACACCTAGTAAGTATTGTTATACTCACCCCTGCACGGGCTTTGTTCGCACATATTGTGTCCTGTGCATACCACAGGCCTTTCGACAGTGTCCCAAACGGACACGGAGTAGGCAGAGTTTAGTGAGCTAGACCAACCGAGGTGTTTACCGGAGCTTGGTCGAGGAGCTTTTTGACAGTTGCATTTGACATCGATCCCCTCCTAAGCAGGTTGAACGTTTTACAGTTTTTGGCGAGCGTGTATTTTGCCCTTTTTACGCTTTCAGTACTCTTGTTGTGCTCTGGTTGTGCAATAAATGTATGCATGCGTTTCTTTTCAGTTTATATTATTCGTGTACTGTTGCATGAAGATGCTGGTGGGTGTGTGCGTACATATACCTTAGACTAAGGCCTCTCATTTGTGTGATATGTCTACTCGACGCTAGACGCTAGTTCCTGGCCTATTGGAGGCAGGGTTGGGGTAGCCATGACCCGAACCCTATTGGGTCGGGTCGTGACAGAGTGGTATCAGAGCCAGATTCCATTTTGGGACCGCAGTGTAGCGAGTTGGGTTTGGATTGCATAGCGACAGTGCTAAAGTGTTTCGAGTTCGGCTTTCAGTCCAGAGACTCTGGTGTTGGTGCGGCGACCGACGTATCCATTCAGCAAGACTCTGATAACCTGCTTTTCAACTCGGTGCATTAGGTCACTGGTCACAGGAAAATTTTGGTACATGCATAATATATGATTGAGTTGTTTTTCCATATCCTTCTTGAGTCAGCTCCTCAGATATACTCTTTGACCGTGACGAGTCTTGATTTTATTTCAGGATGCCACCACGACGACAACTGGACAAGATTCCACGGTGGGATTGCGATGACAATCCACCCCGTGATGAGGCTTCAATGCAAGGCACTGGTTTTGAGGTTGTACCTCCGAATGGTCCGCCAGTTGAGTCACCACCCGTTGAGCAGTCAGTTGTGCCGGCAGTTTAGGGCGACGATGCGCGCAGGCTGAGTGCGTTGCACGAGTTCCAGAGGCAGCAACCTCTGAGGTATCAGGGTGATCCAGACCCCCAGACAACTGATGACTAGCTCGAGGCAGTCACACAGTTTTCCACTTTGTGAGGACACCTCCCGATTAGATAGTGGTCCTAGCAGCGAGCTTTCTGCAGAGTTCGGTCGAGCGATGGTAGAGTCACGCAGACCCACGAGGAGGCGATGCTCGCTTGGGTGGAGTTTGAACGGCTCTTCAGGGAATAATTCTATCCAGTCATGTTGAGATCGGTGCGTATCCAAGAGCTTCTGCAACTTCGGCAGAGAAGCATGTATGTGGTTGAGTACTCGGTGAGGTTCACAGACTTGTCGCGATACTCCTTGAATATGGTTCAAGATCCGTTTTTCAGAGCACGGACCTTCGAGCAGGGCCTCCGCAGAGACGTTCAAGCAGGTGTGGTGTCCTTGTGTCTTCCCTCGTATGTGGGGATACTGGAGCAATCTCTGGTAGTAGAGAACTTCTTGTGGAGGGATGAGCGGATGTGGCCGGTAGTGGTGGTCATGAGGTCGAGACGTCTGCAGCACCTGGCAGATGACAACCGACAGGATCGCGGCGCAGGAGCCATACCCATGCCCAGACCCGAACACATGGACCTGTAGCGCAGGAGTCGCGTTGGGGATCTAATCAGCCTTAGGAGAGGCGACGTTATGCTTGCGACAGTCGGGGACAACTTGCTAGAGATTGTCTGACCTGCCATGCTGCTGAGAGGGAGACGGTCGATGAACCCCCTTGGCAGAGGCAGCGTTTGGAGCAGAAAGTTCTGCATGACGGCGGACGTGGCAAAGGATCGGGGATAACAATAATAGGTGGTAGGCGGTTTGAGATGTTGCCACCACCACCCCAGGTGGTCTGCGCTAGGCTCAGGGAGCCGGAGGACGGGGGCGAGGACAGTTGCAGGCCACAGAGGCCGTTGACCAGGAGGCTCCACGGATGAATAGAGGTACACTCTTTGTCCTTTCTACTTTCTGCAATAGTATTGATAAACACTGTTGTGAGGTATTCTTTTCTTGTCACTTCTTACTCGAGATTTGTCAAGGATGACGCAGAGTGTCGATAAGACCCTGTGTTGAAGTTGTTCGACGTAGCTTTGGATGCACGAGGAAGAGGGATGTTTCCCCCACCGAGATGCGTTTTTGTGACGCGACTAAAACCGTGAGAGCGAATCAGTGTCGCCCAAAGCGGATAGTGTTGAGGTGTGGAGGACGAGTTTTTTTGACTTGTGTGTCTGGGGCGTGGTTGTGCGCTGGAGTGTCGGAGCAGGCCCTGGCGTTGCTAGTAGAGCCTTTTAGTTCGACCCGTATGCTTGGCGGCCTTGGTGAAGGGAGAGCCTTGCGTAGAACCGTTCCGCAACGGTAGAGTAAGACCCTACAATGTTTCTTCAGTATGGTTTGGTTGTCTACCAACCATGCTCAGCTGATATGCCACTAGGGGGTGTGGCAGTTGGAGGTTCGCTGACGAAGGGTCCGGTAAGACCCAGTGTTTACACTTGGGCAACCCTGTGTTGTTTATTGGTACCCTCGTGTGTTCGGCGTCAGAGGTGTATGCGAGACGCTTGAAGAGGTTGTGGTGCAGTTCATCCAAGAGTGGATGAGAACTATTGGGTTACATCGGTATCTGCGTCACGTTAACGAGGTGGTGTACCGTTAGACCCTATGACTGCATATGGACCGTGGAGTTTGGTGTTTTCCACCTGTCGCAATTGAGGAGACGTGTCGCTTTGTTGCACGATGTCGACCTGGTTTGAGCTAGACGTAGGTGTCATTTGGCCCTTGTGGTTCCCCTGAGTGCGTGCTTGTAAGCAGCACAAGAACCCTCGATAAGCTCGCTGACGTGGGAGTCTCAGTAGAGAACTCAATTTTGCTCCTTCTACCTAGGCTTTTGCTTTTCGGGGACGAAAAACCTTAAGGTGGAGAGAATATAGTGACTCGGGTTTTGACATTTAAGACTTTAGAATATTTCTGAAACCAGACGCTGAGTCGGTGCAGGATTTCAGTGCCCGAAGAGCCTCGATGTGGTGATTTTAAAATATTAAATATATTATATCACACGCACACGATTTTTGTGAAAACGTAAAATAACTTCAGAGTGGAGTCACGGATCGAAAATCTGATACTGCGGTTGAGTTCAGAACGTGGCGTTTGCTCTGTGCGTGACATAAAATATGGTAGTGTTGTTGGATTGGTGTAGCCCAATCCGATTGGATGATGTTAGGCCGAATGTTTGCAACTCACATTGTGCACCGAGCCGCAACTCCGCGGATCGAGCTCCACGGTGAGCTCGGTGTGGGTTGTAGGGGGCAACACGCCCCTGCTCCGAAGATCCGGGGCCGAAGGTTCCTAATCCAAATTTTGGGGGGCACTGTAGAAACTCTGACCGACTATAGCAGAGTTGACCAACCGACAACGACAGGGCACTGTAGTAGTGCGGACTTTGACACAACAATTGTAGCAGCTCGAACTTTGGAGACAACAGTACTGTGTTGCGGAATCGTCGGGAGACACAACGACAAAAATGAAAAAACGAAAGAAAGAAAGCAAAATAAGGACACAACGATTTACGTGGTTCGGGAAAAATCCCTACGTCCACAGGAGAGGCAGAATTCACTATATCAGGAGCAACAAATTACAGAGGTTTTTCAGTAATAACCCTAGCCCGAAAATGAGCTATAAAATGAAGAAGACGACTACTGTTCCGAAAAGGTAAGTCCGCGTTGCTACAATGAATGGAGGCCGACTTTGTCAAAAGCGCTACAGTGGCTGCCGGCTGGAAGTCAAAAGTGCTACAGTGTCTGTCGGTGTCTGTCGGTGTCGGTCGGTCAGCTCGACCAACGACAGTTGCGGGCCACAAGCATTCGGCACAACCGGATCGGGCAACACCAATCCAACAATCTCCCACTTGTAGCCTGATCCACTGCACTGCACTGCTTCGATGCAACTGATGAAGACAACTCACTTAATCTAAGTTCTTCCTCTTTGTAGAATGGAGAAACCCACTTACCTTCAAGGTGAGGTGGGGCTCTTCTTTTATAGAATGAAAAAGCGGAATGTACAAGGGAGTATTCCGATGTGGGACTCGGAAATACCCATAATAATACAAAAGAGGGTTTAACACTCCCCCTCAAGCTGGACAGACCCAGCTTGGACAACGAGTCCCACAAAAAAGAATAAGAAGACACCACACAAACCCATAACTACTCCCCCTCAAGTTGGGTGTCAGATGTGGCGGATCCCTAGCTTGGAACTAAGCGAGGCAAGGCGAGCACCAGGAAGGCCTTTGGTGAAGATGTCAGCAAGCTGGTCTGTCGTCGGAATGTGGCTAAAGCTGACATGGTTGTGCTCCAGGTGGTGGCGAAGAAAGTGACAGTCCACCTCAATATGCTTCGTGCGTTCATGGAAGACGGGATTCGAAGCAATTTTAGTGGCTGCCTGATTGTCACACCATATGTGAGCAGAAGTCTGCTGAGGAAAGTCAAGCTCCTGGAGGAGTTGCCGAAGCCAAAGGATCTCGGTAGTGACGGTGGCCATGGCACGGTACTCAGACTCGGCACTGGAGCGAGAGACGACCGTCTGTTTCTTGCTGCGCCAAGAAATGAGGTTGTCTGCCAAGAAAATGGCGAACCCAGAGGTAGATTTCCGAGTGGCAAGGCAGCCAGCGTAATCAGCATCGCAAAAGGCCTCAATATGCTGATGAGGATGCTGGGAGTAGTGAAGACCACGGGCAGGATCCCGTTTGATGTACTTGGCGATGCGGATGACAGCATCCCACTAAGATGTGGTGGGATGCTCCATAAATTGACTCACTTTGGCTACCGCACAGGAAATGTCGGGTCGAGTCATGGTGAGATAATTGAGTTTGTCCACCAATCGACGGTACCGCTCGGGATGGGGGTATGGAGCCGAGGAGGCATAAAGAGACCGTTCGCCAGGCTCCAGAGGAGTATCGACCGCAGTGGCCTGAGTCAGCCCAGCATCCTGCAATATATCCAATGCATACTTCCGTTGGCAGAGGGAGATGGTGGCAGAGGAGTAGGAAACCTCGATGCCGAGGAAGTATGTGAGAGGACCAAGATCCTTAGTGTGGAAGTGCTGGTGAAGATGAGCCTTGAGATGGGTGATATCCACAAAGTCGCTGCCGGTGATGACGATATCATCCACATAGACGACCAATAAGATGCAGCCATGTGGAGTCGTCCTGTAGAAGACAGTGTGGTCTTTCATACTGCGGGAAAGCCCAAAGTCGCTGACGACCGTGCTAAAGCGGCCAAACCAAGCACGGGGAGACTGCTTGAGGCCGTAAAGAGAGCGGCGGAGACGGCAGACACGAGATTCAGCGCCGGCGGCACAAAATCCGGGGGGCTGCTGGAGATAGATTTCTTCCTCAAGGAAGCCATGGAGGAATGCATTCTTGACATCCAATTGATGAAGAGGCCACCGATGATGGGCGGCGAGAGAGATGAAGAGCCGGACAGAGGCCATCTTGGCAACCGGGGAGAAGGTATCAAAGTAGTCAACTCTGTATGTCTGAGCAAAGCCTTTGGCCACAAGGAGGGCTTTGAGGCGATGGAGAGTACCATCGGGATTCAGCCTGACCGTGTAAATCCATTTGCTGCCCACTGCCTGTTTGCCTGCTGGAAGGGAGACAAGATCCCAAGTATGGTTTTCCTCCAGAGCCTGCAATTCATCCCGCATGGCTGCGAGCCACCCGGGGTGAGATTTGGCCTCACCAACTGTGCGAGGTATAGAAACCGTCTCCAGAGCGGACAAACCCCTGTAAGAAGATGCAAATAGAGGAGTACTCTGGCAGGACCGAGTACCTTTCCGTAGGGCGATGGGCAAGTCCGCGGGTGGCGGAGCAGGAGCAGCGGACGAAGCGGGAGCATCAGTGTCACTAGCCGGAACGGGGAATACAGTCGAAGGACGGCGGGAGTAGACCTGACCAAAATGGGTGTCAACAGTGGTTGACGCCGGTGGAGGATGGAGGAGGAGAGGAGGACAATCATCGAGGACAGGGTCAGGAGGAGGAGAGGTAGGAGGAGGCAAATCCGGAAGAGGCTGGATGATGAGGGGAAGACAGTTATCAATGGCAGAGTCAGGAGGAGGAGAGGGAAAGGAAAATGGAGAACTTTCCACAAAGGAGACATCTGCGGAGATGACATACCGGCGAAGGTCCGGGGAGAAGCAGCGGTATCCGCGCTGAGTGCGGGAATAACCGAGGAAGATGCAGCGGAGAGATTTGGGAGAGAGTTTGGTGCGGCCAGGGCGAGTGTCACGAACATAACACAAGCAGCCAAACACTCGAAGAGGGAGGGAATGAAGAGGGAGAGTGGGGAAAAGAGCCCGAAAGGGAGTCTCCCCCTTAAGGATAGAAGAAGGAAGGCGATTGAGGAGGTAGGTAGCAGTGAGAATGACATCGCCCCAAAAGAGCAGAGGCACCTGTCGGTGGAAGATGAGGACACGGGCAGTCTCTAGAATATGTCTGTGTTTCCGCTCGGCCACACCGTTCTGCTGGGGCGTATCAGGACAGGAGGTCTGATGAAGGATGCCATTCTCCCGGAGAAACTGCCGAAAAGAAGTGGAGAGATACTCGCGCCCATTATCCGAGCGGAGACATTTGACCGAGATAGAAAAACGATTCTTAATTTCATGAAAAAAGGTTTGAAAGGTGGAAAACACTTCGGAGCGTTCCCGAAGAAGGTAAAGCCACGTCATTCGCGAATAGTCATCAATGAAGGAGATATAGTATTTATAGCCCAAGTGACTCGGAACGGTACACGGGCCCCAAACATCGGAATGAACCAGAGCAAAGGGGTGGGAGGCCCGTGTATCCGTGCGAGGAATGTAGGAAGAGCGATGATGTTTTGCAAAAGAGCATGACTCACAATGAAAAGTAGGAGTCCTACTGAAGTCTGAAAACATCTGATGAATGATGGATGCAGGCGGGTGCCCTAATCGGGAATGGAGATCAAGTGCCCGAGAAGAGGTAGACGTGCAAGCAATGGGTGCTGGCCCCTCGAACATGTAGACCCCGTCCCGAAGCCGGCCTCGACCAAGTTCCCGGTTCGTAGCCCGCTCCTGAAACACAACACCAGAGGAGGTAAATATGGCCGCACAGTTATAATCCTTAGTCAGTTTACTGATGGAAAGCAGATTAAAGGGACTGCGGGGCACATGTGCCACAGAGGGTAGGTGTATCGAAGGAGTCAGGGAGCATGCGCCGAAGCCCGCTATGGGGATAGTGGACCCATCAGCGACGGTGATGGCTGAAGAACCGGCATAAGGGCAATAAGACGTCAACATACCAGCATCACCGGTGAGGTGGTCGGAGGCACCTGAGTCCAGCAGCCATGCAGGGGAGCAATGGCTGACCAAGGCAGTGGGGCAAACAGTACGGGCCAGAGAAGCTGAGGAGGGAGCGGGGCGGACAGAGGCCGGTGGATCATGAGGCCGCCTGAGGTCGGCCATAGACAGGGCCAGAGACGGGAAAAGAGAGGCGACAATCGAGGACACGTCCCGGACCGCGGGCTGTCCCTACCGCAGGTGCGGAGATGGTCGGCCATGCAGGACCCAACATCGGGCGATCAGGTGGCCAAACTTGCCACAATGGTGACAGAAGGGACGTGGACGACGTGAAGCACGACCACGTCCCGAGGAGGCCGCCATGGAAGCGGCGGGAGCTGAGGTAGCGGGCCGGCGGGATGATCGGGCGCAGGACGGGCGCGTGCTGGAAGGGCTGTCGGAACGAGGGCGCTCTGAGGGGATGAGGGCGTGCCGCCGGGAGAAGGGCGCTCTGCCGGGAGGGTCCGTTGGGACAGAGGCCGAGGGCGCGTGCTAGGGGGAAGGCGGCGAAAAGGGAGGGGGGGCCGCAGGGCGAGAGGAGCGGGGGCGCTCGGGAGGTGCGGGGCAGCGGGAGGCGCTGGAGGCGCTGGAGCCGCGGGAGGCGTCGGGGCAGCGGGAGGCGCTGGAGGCGCTGGAGCTGCGGGAGGCGCCGGGCAGCGGGAGGCGCTTGGCGAGGGTGAGGGTGCCGGGGCGAAGCGGGGCGAGTCGCCGAGGGTGAGGCGCCTGGGTGGGAGGCGCCGCAGCGAGGCACCGGGGCGAGGCGCCGGGAGCCGGGGAGCCGGGACGCCGGGACGCCGGGGAGCCTGGGAGCCGGGACGTCGGGGCGAGCCGGAGACGCCGGGGAGCCGGGAGCCGAGACGCCGGGGAGCCTGGGAGCCGGGACGTCGGGGGCCGGGACGCCGGGGAGTCTGGGAGCCGGGAGCGGCGGGAGGCGCCGGGGGAATGGAGGGCCGCCGGAAGGTGAGCCGCAGGGGCTGGGCGCGCGCACGGGTTGGCCGGGAGCGCCGCTGGGAGGGAGGTCCGCAGAGGCTGGGCGCGCGCACGGTGGGGCTGGCCGGGAGCGCCGCTGGGAGGGAGGTCCGCTGGGAGGAGCCGACAGAGGAGGCGCGGGCCGCGTCGGGGATGAATGGAGCCGGCGCGATGGAGGGCTGCGCGACCGGGAGCCGGCAGGGAAGAGGCGGGACACGAGGCGGAGGGCCGCCGGGGAGCCGCGGCGATGGGATGCGCGCGCAGGAGGAGTGCGCCGGGAGAGGGCGCGGGCGCCGGGCGAAGGCCTGCAGGGACGAGGGCGCACCGCGGGAGGCGGCGGACGCCGGGAGGAGAGGTGCGCCGGGAGGGAGGGCCTGCCGGGAGGGTGCAGGCCGGAGAGGAGCGGGGCAGGGCAGGGCTGCGCCGGGATCGGAGGGGGGGGGGGGGGCCTGCCGGGAAGGGCTAGGGCAGCAGGGAGAGAGGCGGGGCCGGGAGGACGCCGGGAAGCCGCAGAGGAGGGAGGGTTCGGGATAAAAAAAATCCCTCTGATACCATGTAGAATGGAGAAACCCACTTACCTTCAAGGTGAGGTGGGGCTCTTCTTTCATAGAATGAAAAAGCGGAATGTACAAGGGAGTATTCCGATGTGGGACTCGGAAATACCCATAATAATACAAAAGAGGGTTTAACACTCTTCTTCACTCACCAGTGGCATGCTTTCCATTCAAAAATCCATGAAATACAAACTGTTTTCCTCTTGTGCTCCCCTCAAGTCCTCCATCATTCTGCCTCCCATCCTCCGTTCATCAGTGGAGACCAACAGAGGCACAGCAGTGCCTCAACTTCTGTATCACCATAGGCTTTGTCAACATGTCTTCCGGATTGTTGGTTCCACAGATCTTCTGCAAAGTCAGCAACCCATCCTATATCAAACCTCTGATGAAATGGTACTTCAACTGAATGTGCTTCGTCCGGGCATGAAACACTGGGTTCTTGGCAAGATGTATAGCACTCTGACTATCACAGTGCAATACATTTTCCTCTCGCTTTCTTCTCAATTCATCCAAGAAGTTCTTCAGCCAGACCATCTCTTTCTCAGCTTCTGTTACAGCAATGTATTCTGCCTCTGTGGTGGATAAAGCCACTACCATCTGCAATTGTGATATCCAACTTACCGCAGTTCCTCCACAAGTAAAAACATAACCCGTGGTACTCCTCTTGCTGTCGCCATCACCTCCAAGATCAACATCCACATACCCCTGCAGTGAATTTCCTTTCCCAAAGCACAGAGATACCTCCTTGCTGCCCTTCAAATACCTCAGTATCCATTTCACAGCTTCCCAATGTTGCTTACCAGGGTTAGCCATATACCTGCTCACAACTCCTACTGCATGAGCAATGTCAGGTCGAGTACAGACCATGGCATACATCAGGCTTCCAACAGCTAATGCGTATTGAACTTTTGTCATGTACTCCACCTCTTCTGCCGTCTTCGGTGATTGCTCCTTTGATAGTTTGAAATGGCTCGCCAGGAGAATAGAGACTGCCTTTGCTTCCATCATACTGAATCTTCTCAGGACTTTCCCAATGTAACCAGCCTGTGACAACATCAATGTTCCAGCTGTGCAGTCTCTCTTGATCTTCATCCCCAGAATCTTGTCAGCTTCTCCAAGATCTTTCATTTCAAACTCCTCAGCCAACTGTCCTTTCAGCTCATTAATCCTCTACATACATGATCCTGCAATAAGCATGTCATCCACATACAGAAGCAATATAATGTATTCATCACCAAAGGACTTGATGTAGCAACACTGATCCATGCCACATCGTTTATATTCATTTTTAGACAAAAATGAATCAAACTTCTTGTTCCACTGCCTCGGTGCCTGCTTTAGTCCATATAAGCTCTTCTGGAGTTTGCACACCAGGTCTTCCTTTCCTGACACTACATATCCCTCTGGCTGCTGCATGTAGATGTCCTCCTCCAGATCTCCATGAAGGAAAGCAATCTTGATATCAAGCTGCTCAAGATGCAAGTCTTCTGACACCACAATACTGAGAACCACCCGGATGGTGGTAAGCTTCACTACAGGTGAGAAGAATTCAGTGAAATCTACTCCCTCCTTCTGTTAAAAGCTTTTCACCACCAGCCTTGCCTTGAACCTCCTCTTGCCATCATGTTCTTCTTTGACCCGGTAGACCCACTTATTCTGCAATGCTTTTTTTCCTCTTGGCAGAGGTGTCAACTCCCAAGTGTTGTTCTCATGCAATGAGGAAATCTCCTCCTTCATAGCCAGCTCCCACTTGCTCGACTCCTTCAGCTGCATTGCTTCTTCAAAGCATTTTGGTTCTCCACCGTCAGTCAATAATAGATAATGCAATGATGGTGAATACCTCTGCACAGGCCTTCTCACCCTTGATGATCTCCTCAACTCCACTGGAGTAGTAGGTTCCACCGGTTCGGATCTCTCAAGCTCAGACACACCTTCAAGCTCCACTTGCTCTTTGCACTCTGATTCAATGTTCCCATTTTCATCTTCAGCTTCATGACGACCTTTGTACATGACACCTTCATTGAATACCACATTCTGGCTCCTGATGACCATCTTCTTGTGATCATCCCAAAACCGGTAACCAAACTCATCAGCACCATAATCAATAAAGAAACATGGTTTGGACTTAGCATCAAGCTTGTCCCTTGAGTTAGCATCAATGTGTACATAAGCTAAACTGCCAAAGACTCTTAAATGTGAGAGTTTTACCTCCTTACCAGACCAGAGCTCCTCGAGTAGGCGTTCTCCCATTGGCACAGATGGACTCCTATTGATCAGATACGCTGCCATGTTCACTGCATCAGCCCAGAAGGTTTTGGGCAACCCTGAGTGCAACCTCATGCTCCTGGCACGTTCATTCAGTGTCCTATTCATCCTCTCTGCCACACCATTCTGTTGTGGTGTTCCTGGGATTGTCTTCTCCCACCGAATTCCATTTTTAGAACAAAATTCCATGAACTCCTGACTGCCATACTCTCCACCGTTGTCAGACCTCAAACATTTCAGATTTGCTCCTGACTCGTTCTCCACCATGACTTTCCACTTCTGAAACATCTTAAACACATCAGATTTATTTTTCAGAAAGTAAACAAATACCTTCCTTGTTGAGTCATCGATGAATGTCACATAATATTGTGACCCTCCGAGGGATGGTACTGGTGCAGGCCCCCAAACATCTATATGCACCAGGTCCAGCTTTCCAGCCTTCGGTGTTCTGCCTTCTTTTGCAAAGGACACCTTCTTCTGCTTTTCAAAGATGCAATCTTCACATAAGTCTACTTCCACCGACTTCAGCTCTGGTAGCAACCCTTTTGTTGTCAGCACCTTCATCCCCTTTTCACTCATGTGGTCGAGTCTATAGTGCCACAGTTGAGAACCTCCGACAGCTTCCAGTGATGCAGCCATGTCCATGCAAGTTTCTGTCATGTTGTACAGGGTGTCGTTCTTTGCTCCCCGAGCTATGACCATAGCTCCTCGGGCGATCTTCCATGCACCACCAGTGAATGTGGTACTCAACCCTGCATCATCAAGTTGTCCAACAGAAATAAGGTTTCTTCTCAAGCCAGGAATATACCTCACGTTTTTCAGAACCAGCAAACTCTCATTGTTGGTCTTGATCCGTGCATCTCCTTTACCCACAATCTGCAAGGGCTCGTCATCAGCAAGATGCACCTTGCCAAAATTTCCAGAAACAAAATTGTTCAGGAAACCCTTCTCCGATGTAGAATGGACAGACGCCCCAGAGTCTAAAATCCAAGACTCCATTGGGCTGTCCACGCTCAGCAGCAACACGTCATCAGTTCCTTCAGCTGCAGTGTTTGCTCCACTGGTTTCAGGTCCCTTCCGGTTATCTCTGCACTCCTTCTTGACATGTCCTTTCTTCCCGCATGTCCAGCAGGTAGGACCAGACCCCTTTGCCTTGTCTCTGCTCTTTCCTCTAGACTTCGATCGTCCTTTACGATTGTCCCGCTGTGGGTAGCTTCCTCTTCCTTCAACGTTCAAAGCAGAACCAGAGAATCTACCTGATTCTCTTCTTCGAACATCCTCACTAAGGATTAGGTCCCGTATATCTTTCAGAGCCATCTTCGTATTCCCCGAAGTGCTGCTCACAGCTGTTACAGTTGGTTCCCAACTCTGGTAACGAAGATAGTAAAACCAAAGCACATACCTCATCACCAAGATCAATGTCTACCGATGACAACTGACTTATGATGGTATTGAATTCGTTGATATGATCTGCAACAGGTCTCCCTTCAACCATTTTCAGGTTGAACAATCGCCGTATCAAATGCACCTTGTTTGCCGTAGAAGGCTTCTCGTACATATTTGTGAGGGCTTTCATCAGATCCACTGTTGTCTTCTCCTCTCTGATGTTGAACGCCACGTTTTTGGCCAACGTCAGGCGTACAACACCCAAAACCTGTCGATCCAGTAGTTCCCACTCCGACTTCTCCATGTCCGCTGGCTTTACACCCAAAAGTGACAAGTGCATCTTTTTCTGATAAAAATAATCCTCGATCTGCATCCTCCAGAAACTGAAATCAGTTCCATCAAAGCGATCGATCTTCACTTTGCCTTCATCCAGAGCCATTGTTGGAGAATTCCGAACTCACCCTTTGATACCAGTTGTTGCGGAATCGTCGGGAGACACAACGACAGAAATGAGAAAACGAAAGAAAAAAAGAAAAATAAGGACACAGCGATTTACGTGGTTCGGGAAAAATCCCTACGTCCACAGGAGAGGCAGAATTCACTATATCGGGAGTAACAAATTACAGAGGTTTTTCAGTAATAACCCTAGCCCGAAAATGAGCTATAAAATGAAGAAGATGATCACTGTTCCAAAAAGGTAAGTCCACGTTGCTACAGTGAACGACGACCGACTTTGTCAAAAGCGCTACAGTGGCTGCCGGCTGGAAGTCAAAAGTGCTACAGTGAAGTTGACTCCGAAGTCCGCACTGTTACAGTGCCTGTCGATGTTGGATGTGGTGTTAATGGAATTTAATGTGGAATTGTTCATGGTTAATTAATGTTTGAAGAATTAATTAACGTACAGTGGAATTGATAAAAAGGGAATGAAGTAATCTAATAAAGCCCTTAAATGGTTTTGTGCTTATAGGATACCTAGTCTTAGAAGTGGCAGTCCGGAGTCCGAGAGACGTTAGCTGTTGTGTCTAAGACTAGGTTATGCCCATAGTGTGGTAGTGAGTTATAGTATATTCTGTACTTTTTGTGTTTCTATACGCTACTCCACCCTGTCAGTAAGGGCAACTGGCACCTCGAGGATTCTGAGCCCTGGGGGGTGTTTTCCCCAACATTCCGGTGGGAGGATGAATGGCTGACTACCCCCTTTGGCCCCGCTCTCTTCTCTTGGTAGATACTTGTGCTGGTAGGCACAGTGGTTAGTTTTCTCCATATATGTGTGTAGAGGGCTGTAATGGCTTGTGGTTATTCACACACATATATTCTGGATATAGTATCCTATGGACTACTATAGGTGTAACGTGTATAGGCTGTGATGTCTTGAGGATCCTTACTCGGTGTATGGGCTGTAATGGCTTGAAGTATAATACCCGACGTATGATACACGTTATGCGAGCTGTGGTGGCTCCCAAAAACTACCTGGTTACTTTCTTGCGTGGACGTGGTGGTTTTGTTGCACGAGGTGCATGTTGTGGTGCTTCGTCCAGGTGTCTGCGGGCAAGCCTTTTTGGAGAGAGATGCTCAGGACGTGCGACGTTGGGGCAAAGCGGCAAACCAGTGAGGAAGTAGTAGCGAGGTACCGTTGATATTCTTTATTATATGATATATTCTTGTATGCGTTACTTGGTGAGAGTAGCCATGGTGAGGTTGAGAACTTAATATACTTGTTTAGGTGACGAGTTAGTTTCACTTGTTGTTTATTGTGCTTTAGCATGCTTTCTTTACTTTTGCACGAGAGGCTTCGGGGAGGATCCTACTGAGTATACTGTTATACTCACCCTATGTTTATATAAACTGTTTTTTAGGTCACTTGGAGCAGGTTGGAGATCACGCTGGTTTCTACTAGCTTGGGGTTGCAGAAGCTGTTCGGGCTTGTGGTTGCTGCTGTTTTTACTTTCTTTTGGGTACTTGCAGTTTTCCTCTTCCAGTTGTAGTACTTTTACATGACATTACCTATGTGCACTTGGGTTTTCTTTTATACTTCAGTTCTGAGTTGGAGTTGGTTGGCGTCTATCTTATCTCTCTCTTCCGCATGTGTTCTCTTAGAGGGTCCTGCAACAATTTTTTCTAAATGTTTTTTTTTGCAGTGTGTAATTCAATCTTTGCCCCCTTCGTGGGTGCTATTGTTGATTTCTAGTTAACCTACTGGGACCCATGGGAAGTAAACACTCAAAACATTGTCGGCCCAGGAGGGGTACACTTTGTGGGGAGGGGGTCGTGACATACGTTGTACTGTTTCATTGAACATATCTAATTCTGCTGCTAGTTCGGGTGGAGGTAACTTATCATTTTGGTCCGACCTGCCGGATTCCTCTCCACCCCTCTCATCATTGTTGCCACGTTGTTTCCTCTGCCAAAAACGCAACTCCGAATCAGGCATGGAGACTCGGCTACAATCTCGCTTGTAAGCATTGGAACAGCGGCTGGAGCGCGCTGAAGCTGGACGAGATCAGCGCCTAGATCAAGTGGAATCAACGATGTCTGGTTTAGCCACAACGGTGGGAGCATTTCAGCATGAAATTTCAGGATTAAAGGAGTTGCAGAACACCATAAGTAGCATTGTGCATCGTCTGGAAAAGCTCCTGATTCAAGAAGAAGCTACAACCTCCACACCAACTGGTGGACCAAGTGGAATGGTATTAGGGACGCACGAAAAGACTACACCAAACGAGATGCTACCAAGGTTAGAAGAAGTTACAGTAGACAGTCCCGGACCGCAGTTGGCAGTCCGACGTGTAAAATAAACAGTTTTTGATGGACATGATCCCCGCGGATGGATTAATAGAGCAGAATTATATTTTCGGATTAATCAAACACTTGAACTCTCTAAAACCTCGTTGTCTCAGGTGAGTATGGAAGGACTTGCCATACACTGGTTCACGGTCCTAGAAGAAGAACATCCTCAGTTGACTTGGAATCAATTTAGAGAGGAGTTAATGGAACGATTTAGTGGATTAGAAGTGCAGAATCCTTATGAGGAATTGGCCGCTAATCAACAGCAAGGCACAGTGCAGGAATATATTGAACGGTTTGAATTTTTAGCATTGCTCATTCCACACCAACCAGAATCTCATGGGATACTTTCTCCATGGATTGCGAGAGGAAATACGAAGCTGGGTGCAAATCCACAATCCTGAGACCCGACTACAGGTAATGCGGTTAGCAAGACATGTGGAATTAGCTCTTGGCAAAGGCTCGGGACCGCCAACTCAATGGAGAGGGACACGCTGGAATAGAGGCAGGGACCGGATGAGTACTCCCAGGGGAGCCTCACTTCAACAATCAAATCCACAACCTCCAATAATAAGGCACGGTGGAGAGCCTCCAAGAAGAAATAATAAAGAGGTACAACGCACAATTACAACTGGAAATAGAGCAGTTCGTCAGCTAACAAATCAAGAATGGGAAGAACGACGTAAGAGAGGATTATGTTTTTGTTGTGGAAAACCATATAATCCTATGCACAAGTGCTCTGATTCAAAAATGCAGATTTTAATTCCGGGAGAAGGGGATGAAGAAGCAGTACCAACTCCCCAACAAGAGGACACCATAGCTGTGGAAGAAGAAGAAGAATTTCATGAGGTTGAATGTAAGCTTGTGGAAATGTAGGGCTGGGGGATTTTATGCAGCACCAAGAATTATCCAGAGTCTGCAATGTCTTTAAAATTTGAAGGTTACATCAAAGGGATACCTAAATTAATTTTATTAGACAGTGGAGCCTCCCACAATTTTATTAGCCCACGCCTGGCCAAAATTCTAGGGTTCACCATTTGGAGCTCAAAGAAAAAGAGCGTGAAGCTCAGGGATGGACATAAAACTGCTACAACGGGAACATGTCGGCAAGTATGGTTGACTATGGGAGCTTATGGTTGTACCGTTGAGGCACGCATCTTAGATATTGGTGGACTGGACTTAATCTTAGGTGTGGCATGGCTAAAGACTTTGGGGGGCGTTTGTATCAATTGGAAGACCCTGGTGATGAAATTTGTAGTGGAAAATCAGCAGTTCACACTCTCAGGAGTTCACCAAAGGAACCGAGTTGCTGTTTCGCTGGATCAGTGGTCTCGAAAGCAAAGTCTCAGCAGTGTGCATCGCCAATTAATCGGGGGCGAACGAAGTAGTGGAGAGCAATTTCTGACTTCTCACGAAAGTCGTGACTTGCAACAGATCTTCCTCCAATATCAGTCAGTTTTTTATGAGCCCCAAGGTCTCCCAGCTTCAAGACTCCATGAACATGCAATAAATCTCCTCCCAGGACAAGGACCAATCTCTGTCAGACCATATCGATATCCTTATTTTCAAAAATATGAGATAGAAATGCAGGTTCAGGAGATGTTGACAAAAGGTATAATCAAACCTAGTACGAGTGCTTCCTCAAGTCCAGTTTTGTTGGTTAAAAAGAAAGATGGGTCGTGGCAGCTATGTGTTGACTACCGAGCTTTGAACAAGGTAACCGTCCCCGATAAATTTCCAATACTAGTGGTTGTAGAGTTATTAGATGAGTTGTACGGAGCTTCTTACTTCTCTAAACTTGATCTTAGAGCAGGTTACCATCAGATCCGCATGCGCAAGGGTGATGTGGACAAAACTGTCTTCCGTACTCATAATGGTTATTATGAGTATTTAGTGATGTCATTTGGATTAATGAATGCCCCCTCCACTTTTCAAGCAACAATGAATGACTTATTTCGACCCTTACTCCGACATTATGTGCTAATATTTTTTGATGACATTCTTGTGTACAACAGAGATTGGCCGACCCACTTACAACATCTTGCAAATGTACTTAATATTCTCCAAGAAAATCATTTCTTTGCCAACAAAAAGTGTCATTTTGGACAGCAGGTGATTGAATATTTGTGACATATTATATCAGTTGAAGGAGTTTTTGTAGATCCTGGGAAGGTGCAGGTCATGGTTGATTGGCCAATTCCAACTACTGTTAAGGGTGTCTGTGGCTTCTTAGGCCTCACCAGCTACTACCGTAAATTCATTCGAGGATATGGTAAAGTAGCTCGACCTCTCACTGCTCTTACTCAGAAAGATGGTTTCCGATGGACAAACGAGGACCTCCAAGCTTTCCAACACTTGAAACAGCTGATGACGGAGGCACCCGTCATAGCTTTACCAGATTTTTCTAAGCAGTTTGAGCTCGAATGTGATGCCTCAGGGAGGGGAATAGAGGTTGTCCACATGCAAGAACGCAAACCAATTTCATTTTTTAGTACTGCTCTTTCGGATCGTCACCTTGCTAAATCAGTTTATGAAAGGGAGATTATGGCATTGGTCCTATCCATTCAACATTGGCGGCCTTACCTCTTGGGCCGCCCATTTATTGTCTATTCAGACCATCGAAGCCTAAAATACTTGTTGCAACAGTGAATAACCACAGTGGATCAACAATGCTGGATTGCTAAACTTTTGGGGTACCAATTTGAACTTTGCTACAAACCAGGAAGAGAAAACTCTGTCGCAGATGCTTTGTCTCGGATAGAGGAAAACACAGGCCGTTGCTATCAACTGCAAGCTTAGTCGGTATGGGAGGAGGGGCACAATCTAGCTGATGGAGTCGCTATGGACCCTCACTTGGGACCGATTCTCCAAGATTTGCAGTCTGGTCAACAGACTGTTGCTGGGTTTACTTTACAACAAGGGATACTCCTATATCATGGTCGGCTGGCTATTCCAGCAACTTCCCCTTAGATTCCTTTGTTATTAGCAGAATTTCACTCCTCTTTTTAAGGAGGTCATATGGGCTTTTACCGAACTTATCGCAAGTTAGCCGGCAATCTGTACTGGGTGGGCATGAAAGGGGCTGTTCAGAAATTTGTACAGCAGTGTGAAGTGTGCCAAAGATATAAATATTCTACTCTTGCCCCTGGTGGTTTACTTCAACCGTTGGAAATTCCCACAACAATATGGTCCGACATTTCCATAGATTTTATCACAGGGTTGTCAAAATCAAAAGGGTATGATGTCATTTTGGTGGTGGTTGATCGTTTGTCTAAGTATGCTCATTTTCTGCTCCTTAAGCATCCTTATACTGCACGATCAGTGGCTGAACCGTTCCTCGGGGAAGTGGTTCGTCTTCATGGTGTACCCACCTCTATAGTGAGTGACCCGGACCCACTTTTTCTCAATAATTTTTGGACAGAATTATTTCGTCTCTATGGCACCATACTTCGCTTCAGTACTGCCTACCACCCACAAACCGACGACCAAACAAAAGTGGTTAATAGTTGTTTAGAGACTTATTTGCGTTGTTTTGCAGGGGATCAACCGCGTTCTTGGTCATTTTGGATCTCTTGGGCGGAGTGGAGCTATAATACTACTTGGCATGCCTCTATTAATACAACCCCTTTTGAAATTGTTTACGGCCGCAAACCCCCAACCATTCTGAGTTTTTTGCCGTCTGAAATTCGTGTTCCAGCAGTAGCCACGGCCTTGAGGGACCGGGATGAAGCTCTTCGGTAACTTCAACAACACCTGTCTCGTTCACAAGACTATATGAAAAAAACTGCGGATAAGCATCACCGCCATGTGCTTTTTCAGGTGGGAGACCAGGTATTTCTCAAACTCCAACCCCATAAACAACACTCAGTTGCCCACCGTGTTCACCAGAAGTTGGCAGCCAGGTTTTATGGGCCTTTTACCACTGTTGAGCAAATTGGTTCGGTTGCATATCGTCTGGATCTACCGGCTGTTTCACGAATTCACCCAGTTTTTCATGTCTCCAGTTAAAAAAAGCCATAGGCACGCAACAGGTTCAGCCATCTTTACCTCCAGGAATGGAATTAGATTCTGCTCAAAGCCCAGATATAATAGCAGTTCTCTCTTCCTGTTTGCACTATAAAGATGGCATGGCACAACCTCAGTTTCTCATCCACTGGCCTGGCTGTTCAATGGATGATGCCACTTGGGAGGATGAGTTCACTCTCCGCAATCAATTTCCTTCTTTCAGTGTTGAGGACAAGACTGCTTTTCAAGGGGGTACAAGTGTTAGAGCTGGTGGGGACCCTGCCACCTGGCAGGTTTATTCTAGAAGGGGGGCCACTGGAAGAGGGAGGGAAGGAGGAGATCACGTGGGGGGTCCACCCGCTGGAGGTGGTCATGTGGGGGCCTAACCGCCTGGAGTGGTCACGTGAGGGCCTAACTGCCTGAAGAAATCTCCAACAGATTGGAGATTATTTAAGGGGCCGAAGGGGGGGACCACAAGCAACTACTCTTTCTGTTTTAATAACTCCTGGGAGTTTGGGCGGGAGAGAGAGGGGCCTCCTGAAGTACGTCAGTTTTCTTCTGCTTTTCTGCTTTTCTATTTTTATTTTGAGCACAGGAGTTAGTAACCAGGTAAGCTGTATTGTTTCATTGAATATATCTAATTCTGCTGCTAGTTCGGATGGAGGTACTTATCACCTAACAATTTAGGATGTGGGTCCCTTAGACTCTTTAGGCCGGTATAGCGGTACTCCCCTGTTGTATTTAGACATGGGTCCTGATCATACCACGATTCACTGTTTCATTTTCACCCTTACATCGCTGTGCTAAACATATTTTGTATTAAAAATTATAAAAATATTATCAAATTGTGATTCATGTTTGATTCAATAATTTTGTGTTAAATAGGTCAATGATACGTGTTTTGAAAATTACAATGTAGGTGGAGGTGATTTGAAGGGCCCTTGATGAAGTGAAAGAAAAATGGGCCAAAATTGCATGGATCCATAGACATCTGTCCACTGTTTTGAATATTACACGAAATCCGTGCATCCAAATGGGCTGAAAAGGAACTCAATCCTGATTCGGCTTGCATGGGGCCCATCCGAACTGATCTGTCCAAGCCACCGAATTTGGACCAAGTCAAATGCGGTGTTCTGTATTTTATCAATATCTCGAGCTCTAGTTGTCCAAACGGTGCCAAACTTTCGGTGGAGACAGTCAAGAGGTAGGGCTACAACTTTTCTATTTTCTCCAAAGCGAGATAAGACTGCCTGAAGGCCGAAACGCGTCGTGCAAGTGGATTGATGAAATCTGTGTGCCCAAAACCACCTCCCACATTTCCTTTAAAAGGACACCTTGGGCTCCTCATTTGTAAGTTCGGCCAAGGAGTGAAGTGCTGCCAATTTGGAGTCCTAGAAGAGTCTTCTAATCACCTTGGAGGTTCTGGAGGCCCCTATCCTCATAGGGGGATCAACAATGAAGAAGGAGTTCAACCCGAGCTTCCTCCTCCTCCCGATGTCGAGCTAAAAGTTGGGTGTTCGTTGTGAGGGAGCTACACACATGTCAAGGGAGTTCTGATGCATACATTAGCTACTGGTTTGGAGTAATTTGGGTGTTTAAACATTTCATTCCATGTATCTTATTTTATTTCAGATTTGAATGCTTGATTTGATACATGTGAGTGATATGCTCTTAATTTCTAACCGATCGGTGTGAGGTTTTGAGTGTGTGACTTGTGTTGTTCCGATTGGACATCACAAGAATCCTTTTCATACCCACCTTATTGAGATTTCAATATGCTTTGGAAGCTCTTATTCCATGCATAAGTACTGGACCTTGACAATACGATTGTTACGTCAAGGTTGGGTCCTTTAAGCATTGAAATAAAAGCTTAGGAATTAATCGGGATTCCAATTAACTCCAACCAAAGAATTACTCTAAACCTGAGATGAATCTCTATGAACAATGAACTTGATATGTGTGTAGTGAAATCACATCGACCCTTTTATCTCATATTTCTCAAAACCCACTTGGTCACTCATTTTTTAGGCTATTTCAACCAAGTCATTGTTTTAAACTGTTTTCAAAACCACCCCCTCTTAGTCATTTTTGTTAAAAATACACACTCTAAACCTAACAACGCTCCTTGAGAGACGACCTAGGGTCTTCCCTAGACTATAAATCAACCTTAAAAATATAATCAATTTGACGTGTCACGACAGCACGGTCAGGTCCCCTGCTTGTGGTTATGTTGCGACATGAGGCATGATGAGCGTGACGCTCCTTTGAGTGGTGCATAACCGATACAGAAGATTGGTTGGGTTTACTAGAGAGACGCTGGGACTAGTGCTCCCCTGTCGAGTCAAGGTGCGGGTTTCCCATACCTCTTAGATCGGTAGAGATGGAACTCCCCCTCAACGGGCGCGGGTCCCCTACTCACGGAGTAGTTCTTCCAGGGTCGGAACACCCTAGTTGGACTAGGGCGCGGGTTCCCTGTATCGTTCGTGTAGACAGACAAAGCTCCCCTATCGTATCAGGGTGCGGGCCCTCCATACTCGTGTAAAAGATAGAGTAGCTACTCCCCTGTCGCACCAGGGTGCGGGTCCTCTATCAATGGGGTCGATACTCCCATGTCGTGTTAGGGCGCGGGTTCTCCATATGTGACATATAGATATAGTGGGTACTCCCCTGTCGTACTAGGGTGTAGATCCTCTATCCTTGGAGTCGGAACTCCCCTATCGTTCTAGGGTGCGGGTCCTCCATATGCGATGTTCTGGCAGAGTTAGTATTCCTCTGTCGTACCAGGGTCTGGGTCCTCTAGCCTAGGGTCAGTACTCCTCTGCCGTTGTCAGAATGCGGGCCCCCCATAGTGATCATGCTGGTAGAGTGGTACTCCCCTATCGTACCAGGGTGCATGTCCTCTATCCACAGAGTGGTACTCCCCTGTCGTACCAGGGTGCATGTCCTCTATCCAAAGAGTGGTACTCCCCTATCGTACTAGGGTGCGGGTCCTCATATGTGGAGTTGTACTCCTCTGCCGTGTCAGGGTACGGGTCCTCAGTCTATGGAGTTGTACTCTACCATCTTCGAATAACGACGGGGAGCAGGTCCTCCACTGGAGTAGGAGCTCCCTCGGCTGAGGAGCGCAGTTACGAGGAGCGGGCCCCTCCACTTGTTATGCGCGATGTCTGGTTAGGAGTTGGAGCTCCCTCAACGCAGGGAGGTGCGGGCCTCATCCTAACGGCACTTCAGTAGTTTTGCGGGTTGGTTAGGAGCTAATAGTCCCTCGAGTGCGGGGCAGCAGCGATGTGTTGCTCTCTTCTCTCTCTCTCTCTAGAGAGGATGCACGTGGTGCATGATTTGAAGTAGTGCTCCCCCAACTGTATGCAATGGTGAGGGGCGGGACTCTCCACTTGGTTTTCTATGAGCTTGCGCAGGACGCAAGAAAGCGGGGATAGGACCTCTGGTGTTGGGCACTAGAGTTGGGCCAAGAGAGTTGTTCCCGATGGAGTGTGTTCTCTCAAACGTACCATCGGGGATGGTACAGTTGTCCCCAATGGAGTGTACCTCTCGGACGAATACCATCTGGGATGGCTGAGCTTATGGAGTGTTCTTCTGAGCGTGTGTTACCTTCGAGCCTCGAGTAGAATCCTGTAGCTGGCTTATGAGGTCAGAACCCAATGAGACTTAGAGTCTAAGAAGAGTGTATTTGGGTGTTTTCTGGGAGTCCTTGCGGTGTTGTCACATGTCTTGGTTGACACCCCATTTGGACCGAGCTGACTAGTTGTGTATAGCTGAGGATGGTCGAGATGGAGTTTCTCTCACGCTGAGTTCCCTCTGGCTGGGTCGAGCAGATTGTTGTCTTTCAGTTGCTCCCTTTTGGGTTTTGGAGCGCCTACTGAGTACTGTTATACTCAGACCCTTCAACGGTGTCCCAGACCAACCGAGGTGTTTCCCGAAGCAAACGGAGATTAGTGAGCTAGACCAACCAAGGTGTTGTTTTTGGTTGGCGTGTTTTGCCCTTTTTAAGCTTTCAGTCCTCCTGTTGTACTCTGGTTTTGGAAAGAGGTTAGAAGCACCTACGGCTGAAAACAAGAAAGAGCCGCCACCTACTCTTCATTCACCATGGGAAACTGAGCGGCCGTCAATGGACAAGGAAAATACGGCGGTGCAGCCACAAAAGGAGGAACGAATTTCATGCATGACGGACTACAAGTCTGATGTGGGATGCAAACTCCAACAAATTTAATGAAATCGGGAAACACAAGAATGCAAAAACAAGCGGCATCCTATAATTTGTTAACTGGGGGAAAGCTCCACCCGGAACCAAAGGGGCAGCAGGGAGTTGAGTTGAGGAGGAGCGAGTGGGAGATTGCGTGGCATAACTATATGAGAAGTACACATAATAGAAGTCCTCGTCAGTACACACCAAAATCAACAGTACAGTCTCATTTTGGCCACAGCTCAAGATGCGGCACGGGGGACTTCCTTTTTCCAATGTTCAGCCTACCAGGGTCAGTTCTTCATATGGCAGCATACTTCAAAAGTTTTCTTGGTGTGATTCCCATGCTTTTGCTCTCAATGTACAAAAAACTTCATCTTGTATTTGTAGTGTTGACTTTAACAACGGCAAGTACAAGTGCAGCTATAGCAGATGTGATTATCGATGCTTGGGTGGCTCAGTCATTTGCTGCTCTTAGCATACCGGTTAAGAGCTGTTGCTTGCCTATTTTTGGTGATGGTGGACAATTTGAACCACAAACCAAAACTGATGTGGGAATTTGATGAAGATGAACTTCCAGCAGGAAGATTGAAATTAATGGCTACTAATGGCCAGAATTACAGCAGCAGAAGAGAAATAGAGCAGAAATTCAGATGGGAGGGAGGAGAAGAGAAGATAATAGAGAAGAAAACTCAAGAGTCCCCCAGGGAGCTCTTGTCCAAGCCCAGCTGGCCGCTACTTCTAAACAGAATTCCTTCCCCTATGCAGTTTTGCTTTTCCCCTTTTATAACCTCTTTCCACCCCACCTCTAACCACCTGGCCCCCACAGAATATCCTCCCTCTAACCACTTCCCAACAACTTCCAGCTAACCCAACAAACCCCCCCAGAGAAATACACTACTGCCTCTGGCCATTCCCTATGTACAACCATACCCCCCGCATTCCTATCACTGCCACCATCTCGAAAAACCACCTTGTCCTCAAAGTGGTGGATGTGTCCCCAAGGGTGACGGACCCAGGATGCCAAGCAATTTCTCATACCAGTCTTGTTCCATGGAATTGCCGATGGTGATAAGGTGCACTTCCCGTAGAGTCATGCCAAGCAATATTCCATATGCGCCTCCCGGCTTGCTTGACATCTATTGTTGTCAGTTCGTCACCTTGCTGCATCAGAGTTGTCAGGTGAAGCAATCCCCTGGTTAACATGCAACCGTAGTGGTGGGGGCTGGTTTCCAACACAAGTGCCCCATGCTGAACATTAGTAACTCTCGTAAGCGGAGAAACAATGGGGGGATATGCCACAATAATCACAGTTGGATATGAGATAAATTTTGCCGCCTGGTTTGGCGCCAAATCACTAGCACTTCTGGATGGAGGAACTGCAGGGAGATAGACGAGTTGAGAGGCCGAGGGGCTTGCAGGTATGGCCAAGCAGTGTCCATGGTTCCCGAAATTCAGTTCCATGAGAGAAGAAATTGCTGGTGAACTCCGTCAAGCAACACACGCCATAACAGTAGGCAGAAGGGGAGAAATGATCCTGTTTGTGTCGGACTATCCCATGTTCGTAGGCACTGCAGCACCTCTGGGCCCTAGTTGAATACTAGAAGTGTCCAGAATTGCAACAAAAGACCGAATGTTGAGTACCGACTTCTCACTCGCTGTGTTTTCAAATAGTAGTGTGCGTTGTCCGGCCTTCCATAACGGCAGATATCTCCCCTCAAAGAGAGGTGGGGCGATCTGGTGGGCTACTGGACACTGAGCGGAATCAGTTGGGATGGGATGTTCAACCACCCGCTTGATTCGGTGTGGAGTCTCAGGTTCGACAGGCTTCAGCAAATGCGATACTGGAAAACCTGACACAATCGACGGGTGCACCTCCTCCTAAAGAGGCTTCATTTTCGCCGGGTACAACAGAGGCCGGAACGGAGCTGCCCTGGGCCAATCCGAGGAACAAAACATTGGATGACCTGGGACTTCATCTTGCGCTATTTGAGCCGTAACGGCGAATCCAACTGGAGGTGTCTCAAACGCCTCTGTGTCCTCTACTGGGCGCGACCCCCTCTGCAACGGCTGCTTCTCGCGCATCAGGTCGGAGATGTAGTTGTGGAAGTCAGCGAACTTGTGGGCCTGATCCTGGCGCTCGCGTTCAGCTTGTTCAAGGCGTGCCTGTTGTTGTTCGGTTAGAGCTTCCATTGCCGAGGTCAAAGTTGAAAGCGTTGAATCGCATTTGAGTTCGAGCGTTCTGAGGCGGTGTTCGACACTTTCCAATCGAGACTGATATTGGGCCTCCATCGACAGTACGGTGCGAGAGGAGAGGTGGAGATGACAGGGCGTTTTGTGCCTACCAGTCGGGCGCAGCACTGCTGCTAAGAGATGCGGCAACAGGAGAGGCAGACGCACTGGTTGCAGAAATTTGGTATGTTGGCGCCGTAGCAAAAAACCCCAACAAAAGCTTGTTGTTAGCAGAAATGAAGGTTGTTGCTGATGGAGTGTCGTCCGAGTGCGCACTCTGGTGTTGAACGGTGGCTGATTGTGCGCACCGACAAGTCAGACCAATTGATGAAGATGAATTTCCAGCACCAATGGAAGATTGAAATTAATGGCTAATAATGGTCAAAGTTACAACAACAGAAGAGAAATAGAGCAAAATTTCAGATGGGAGGAAGGAAAAGAGAAGATAATAAAGAAGAAAACTCAAGAGTCCCCCAGGGAGCTCTTGTCCAAGCCCAGCTGACAGCTACTTCTAAACAGAACTCCTTCCCCTGTGCAGTTTTGTTGTGCCCCTTTTATAACCTCTTTCCACCCCACCTCTAACCGCCTGCGCCCCACAGAATATCCTCCCTCTAACCACTTCCCAACAACTTCCAGCTAACCCAACAAACCCTCTAGAGAAATAAACTACTGCCTCTGACCATTCCCTAGGTACAACCATTCCCCCTTGCATTCCTATCAGAATTCTTGTCTTCACTGGAATACTTTTAAGGATGCATAGTGTTGTTACCAATAGAAGCATTCTGTTTTTTGGGGACATTCAGGTGGCTATAGGTGATGTTTTATTTCCTCATCACGAGTGATCAGGCTGCGCCACATGCAGCTCGCCTACGTCGCCACCATGCTCCATCAGCCATAGTCTCATTCGGGAGTATAGTAGTTTACAGCGGAGAAACCCCTGACAATGTGATAGAGACAGAGGACACTTGTATATAGAAAACAGAAATTAAATGTTGAAGAGGAAAACTCGAAAGGCATTCAAGCTCTCCCGCTCAAGCCTAAACGGCCGAAACTCCAAGCCAACGGCCGATTCTCAAACTATACTCTTCCCTTTCTCACCCCCTACCAACTGCTTATATAACCATTCTCCAGCCCCACAAGCGGGGTCCAGAACCTTCCCCCCTAACAACTCAATACTCACTCTAAAAGACCATTTGACCCCCTTATTAGCATATTCCCTCCCCTCTGGAAAATCGGTCTCTATCATTTCTCCACCCCTTGAAATCAGTCTTGTCCTCAAGACTAGAGATGGGTGGTCTTGCTACACAGGCGAGCCAAGCGATCTCCCAAATACGTCTTGCTGCTTTTGTGTTTTGGAGAGAACCGGGCAGCAGGAGCTAGTTGTGGGGGTCCTGTATAAGGTGTCTGAACCGCATATGCACACCAAACTATCTCCTAAAATGTGTCGGCCTCCTTCATGGTTCAAGTTTGGGCAGACGAAGTAGAGAGTGCCTCTCTTCGTAATGTATGCCCGCCTTCCATCGGAAAGGATCCTGGGGTGCTGTTGTGAGATGGGCCGCAAGTGCAGCCGGTACCACCTGGTTTCTGGTCTATAAAAACTATATGAACCTCCTCTATGGACCCAAGAACCCCATCCTGATACCGCAAGTATGACCTGTGCAACTGGTGGTAAAATAACAAGAGCCCATATTTGAGTCGGCTCAGTCTGCTGCGGCTCGTGCTCCAGTATTACGAACTTTGAAGTGTTTGGCTCCTCAATATGCAGCAGGTCTATCACAAACTGGCTGGAGGCAGTGTTGTCAGGATTTACGGGCAGCCCCTTGCTTCAGTTGTGCGTCCCATGTTCGGTAGGACCCCCGAAGTGTAACACAGACAACTGCATTACCGTCGGCGGGAACTCAGATGTAGTTGCAGGGGCTTCCCCAACGGAGCTGCCAAAATCCTCAAGGACGCTTCTTTGAGTTGCGCCTAGGTAAACGTAGTCACAGATCCTTTGGCCAATAAAAACCAAAGTTCAAACATACCTGACATGCATAGGCGTGTCATTGGCACATTCATCTGATCCGGCATCTGACTGCTCGTGAAATAATTCTCAACTCGCGAAATCCAAGTCTCCGGATGTGTGGCAGAATATTCCGGTAAAAACTCTTCCAATAAGTATTTTCCTAAATTCTGGTACCCCGGGCCAATGAAGCCCAGAGTTCCTGCATGTGAGTCACCATAGGCTGCCACGTTCGAAAAGCGGGGTGGTCCTAGCTATATAGGTATCCTCCGGTAGGGAGCATGTGGCGCCCCTGGTGGGCAGTCCCTATGTTGTTGTTTTTTGTTCTCCTTATTCTCCGAAAACAAATCGGGCACCCCCTCCCATGGAGGGCTTGCGACGTCAACTTGCGGTGCGTCCCCCGTAGGACCGTGGAAAGCAATTCGTCCGGACGGGCCGTTGCTGAAAAATCAAGCAGAAGCGGTGGACAAAAGTCGAGTGGTAGCGGCGAAGTGTCGTTACGGGGGAGCGGTGAGCCGAGCACCGCAGCAGTGGTCAGCCGAAGGGCCTGGCCAAGCGCGCCGGATTGGAACGTGAGACAGCGGAAAAGGCAGAGATGGTCGAGAGCGTTGTCGTCAGGCGAAGTCGTGTCGCGCGCTCAGTTCGCCTTGTTGGTTGGAAGCGGTTGAAGGCGCGACAATGAAACAAATGTTTCCGAGGGAGTGAGCAGATGACGGACGTGCGGGTGCGCGTCACAGCTGGATGGAGGCGGATGCCGCCGGTAGTGCACAACATCGTGGATGGAGCGGTCGACAGTGCGTGCCTCTGGAAGAAAACGAGCCGACGTGGCGTGGCTATGTGAAACCAGGAAGAACATGAGGCGGCCGCCCACTGTGCGAGCGAGCTGGCAGTGAAGAAGTCTGGTCAAGCCAGCAGTGTGTGTCTCCTCCGAGTGAATTTCAAACACTGTGTGGTTCGTCCGATCGAGATAATCTCCACCGGCGGTGCGCGTTGCCACAGGATGCGATGAAGTCAGCTAACAGATATTCCTCCCCCGAATGATATTCCTCCCTTCGACTGATCTGACAATGCACCTCGTAAGAGCAAATGATGCGGCGACGATAGTGCACACCGGAAATGAATGGAAGCGGACAGAAAAACCGACAACAGCAAGTTGCGCGTCCAAGAGAGAGGATATAGAACGATAGTGGAAGGTGAAGTGGAATCGGCAGGGAGTGAGCCAGTAGTGGACAATGCTCCGCAAGACGTGATGTAACAGAAGAACAAAGTGGAAATGGTGCGTGGCAAGTCGGACCAATGATAGAGACAAAGGACGCTTGTATATAAAAAACAGAAATTACATGCTGAAGAGGAAGACTCGAGAGGCATTCAAGCTCACCCGCCCAAGCCTAAACGGCCGAAACTCCAAGCCTACGGCCGATTATCAAACTATCCTCTTCCTTCCCTTTCTCACCCCCTACCAACTGCTTATATAACCATTCTCCAGCCCCACAAGTGGGGTCAAAAACCTCCCCCCTAACTTAACATACTCACTCTAAAAGACAATTTTACCCCCTTATTAGCATATTCCCTCCCCAGCAACTTGACAGCTGGTCTCTATCACAATGTGGATGGAAGGGGAGAGCTTCAGCAGTAGCATTGGGAGGAGGAACTCCCAACTTCGTATTTCAAAGTTGGCCCATAAAGCAGGATGAAGCATTTGGGAGGTGGCTTGGCGTGCGTGCGTAGGAGGCTGTCAAACAAGACGTTGCTAGAGTTATCATCAAGCCATATGATGAGCACAGGGAAACTGGAGACTCGCGCTATGTGCAGGAGGCTGTCACAACTCACAACACATCCTTTTTTTGACGCAAAAAGGTATATCAAGGAGCAAGTCCAGGTCACCCAAGTTTGAAATTCAAGAAGCGAAAACTCTACCGATGCAGAAAAATTAAATAGAGTTAACTGTTGTCTCCAGTCGGATGAAGATCCAAGAGGTCTGACATGCAAAGACAAGTATTTTTCGATCATTTTGAGACAAAGAGGTGATGGTGATTTGGAGCCGAACCAGGCAAAGGGGGCAACAATACTTAAATCATCTCCACCTGTGATTAATATGACATTTATCTCTATTGCTTCTCTGCTCGAGGGGGTTCCTAATGATCAACATGGGCACTTGCATCCGAAACCAGCCCCCACCACTGTAACAACATTTTGATCTGGTTTGTGTCTTATTTTGGTCAACTGATCTTGAGACGGCGGAGCCTAGCCGTCACACTATGGGACATGTCCACCGCCTTGAGGACAAGGTGGTTCTTCGGGATGGTGACAGTTACAGGAATGAGTGGGGCTGTGAAGGGGAGTGCTTCTGTACGCAAGGGTGTTGGGGGAATCTGCTATAACTACCATTGGGGCCCAGGGGGAATATGCTCCCAGGGGGGAATATGCTGGGAATCTTGGTGGGATATTCTAAGGGGGTGGCACAATTGTTAGGGAGGTTGTTATAAAGAGGAGCTGGAGAGAGAGAAGACAGAGAAGAGTTAGTAATAGACTCGGCCTTGGGCTTCAGCGGAAGTTTCTGGGGGACTCCCGAGTATTTCTCCATTTACTTTCTTCCTCCTCCAGTCTTCTTCTCCCTGGTCGCCTGTCATTCAGGTCCCTAGGATTTCTATATCACATTTTATATATAAAGACGTTTGTTCTGAGTAGCCTGTTCCAGATCTTTATCAGATAGCCAATCAACAATACACATTGTCCACAATCCAGTATTTCATAATAGGAAAAGAAACATTAAAGTAAAATGTCACATTGAACATTTAAGTAAAATGTCACTTTGTTTGAGGAATTGTTATCAACCAAATTATTCACCTTATTTACATAAAAACAAAAGATTAACTTACAAAACAAATTGTTCACCAAGCCTTTTATTCCATTTTCCAACAAGTTCGAATATTTTGATTAGACTTGCAATAATGGGATCAGGCCTGTGGGCTTAGGGGACAAATTTACAGGACGGGTATGGGCCGGGGCTATAAAATTTCGTTCATTTTTTTCACAGGCTTAAATAGGCTGACCTGTAGCAGACAAAAATCCATGCAGGCTTGCACGGTCACAAGCCAGCCTGCAGGTCAGTAATTTGTGAGATCCAATCTATGTTTACACCATTTTATTAGAGTAATGAACAATTTCAGCATTTATTTTTTACAATTTAAAATTTAGATCCAAGTAAAAATGGGATTGTCCATCCCGTATTATAAGCAGGCCAGGCTTCCCAACTTTAGCCAGAATAAAAAACAGGTCAAAACAAGCAGGGTTTTAACGGGACTAGGTCTGCACAGGGCAGGCCTGTTTAATCAGCACACTTGTTATGCCTGTATACTTTTGATATGCATGTTCAAAATTGGTAAGTGCTAAAATTATTATGACAAGCATTAATCATCCCACATCAGTAGCATAAGATAATGTTATAGCTGATAAGAACTTACTTATGAATTGAAAACCACTCAATTTCAAATTAAATGGAAACAGCTCCAAAGCAACTGTATAGCAAAAGAAACAATGGCGGAAAAGGTCTCACCAGTTTATTAATTTTTCTTTGCAGGGCTCTCACAGCAGTTTGAGACAACATGTTCTTTGTATCAACAGTCCATGAATTGTCAGTAGATCTGGTGGTGGCACTGTAAGTCACATGCATACATTCTGCAACTGGCTTTTCAGCTTGATCTGCCAAGACCGTGTCACAGATTTTGTTTGGTGAACCATCCTTGACTCGATGGTCAATCAAATCATAACCTCTTAAAGGATTCGCCTCTTCATCAGTTGACATCAAGCTGATTTCATTCCTAGTACTTTGCTTATCAGCATTGCAATTCGTAACATGTTGCATGGTAGAATCAATCACTTCCACCTGGCAATCCCAATGATGAAGCTATATCGATAAGCATAATAATTGTCAATCATTCAATCCTACAGTTATATAACTCCAGGTTTTCCCGTGAATAGTTAGAAATTTTCTGCATTGAGAGGATAAAATAATATTGGAGATATCAATGGCTTATTCGTTTGCTACTTAATATTCACCAGGCAATTGCCTTGCTATATTTCCATTCTTCAAAATTCCAGGTACTACTAAAGATACCCAAATGAGAGGAACAAAATATTCTACTTTGTTGCGCTGTTTGGATTCAGATCTGTTCTTAATGAGTTGAAAGAATAGGCATTGATCTTTAGAACTTGATATCCAAATGAGGTTCTTAATGAGTTGAAAGAATAGGCACTGATCTTTAGAACTTCATATCCAAATGAGAGAAACAAAATATTCTACTTTGCTGCACTGTTTGGATTCATAAAGTCCCCACTTTCATCCCAAGACCAACTGCCACTAGACAGCATGACTTTAAATCATCAACACAGTTACCAAAAGTAGGCACAAATATTAACAAAACAGTGCAATATAATTATGCAATTGATGCTACAGTTAGTTACATAATGTCACTCTAGAAAACAATGTTGAACAGGATGGCCCCAATATCAAATTAACTAACTACAAGGCTTGTCAATACCCAAGTTGAGATTGTAACTTCAACACAACTATGAACATGCAATAGTATCATGACTAAATATGCCATGACATAAATATTAGTACATGCTAGCTCAATCATGTGATGATGATTTGAGCATTTATGTTTTATTTATGACAATCATTTTATTTATATTTATTGCATTTAATATATTTAATTTGATGGTAATCCTAGAATATTGAATTTCTAAAAGTTTATAATCAAAGATCATCATAGATTGGGTTGTGATAATATTTTAAGAATAGCGTGTAGAAACAAGTGCACAAATATAAAGTCCGCACATGACCACAAGTCAAAGAATTTGTTGGTTGGGTAAACCCATTGTAAAACACAACAAAGTTCATCATATTTGTCATTAATATTTTTTAGCAGACTGAATAATGCTTTCGACCTGAGATTGGTAAGGTTCGTGTAGAAACATGCGCGCAAATAATTTTTACCACCACCATGCCAGTATTTGCTCCCCCCACCGTGCCAAATTTTTGCTCATGTGTTTCCGCCCAAAACATGTGTTCATGTCATGTCCAAGGAATGCACTAGCCTCATTTTTTGAAATTACATGCAATATGTTTTGATGAAAGAAAAATCTCAGATCACCAAAGAATCAACATTGGAGTTCATCAGTTTAGTTGCTTCATTTTACCCTTGGTATCACCATCCTTTCCTGTAACAGTGCATAATCATTCACCAGGGTAAACTTTCTGTATTTAAACAAGTTCCTATGCATGGACATAACAGTTCCTAAATTAATGAGAGTTCCTTTCCTATGCAACCATCTTTTTTCTTTTTCTTTTTCTTTTTTCTTTTTTTGATGAGGCGATATATCAGCCCATTAAATTGGACTGCATCTAATCAACACGCAAAAATTAAGTCACCGATCTATAAATGTATAGTGGATATTATACTTAAACTCACATCTCCTTATACACATTAGAGTAATGGTGTTATTAGGAGGAGGAATTACACCTTGTCATGGTAAGACCAATGATGAGTCTTGCAAGTCTTTCATAATCCTTTAGGGATTCACAAATAGCAGCACTAACACTTAACCGTGTGCCAATTTAAATGACAGATGGGATCTTATATGAAGTGTAGAGGGTGAAAAAAAAAGAGACCCGAACCCCCAAGGTGTGCATCCAAAGGAGCCCTTGGGGTGTATTTATAACAAATAATAAAGACCACACCGGACCTCAAGTCCGATGTGGGATGCAGACTCCAACACTCCCCCTCAAGCTAGGTGAACCTAGCTTGGACACATAATGAAAAGAAAACAATAAAACAGACGCTAACACTCCCCCTCAAGCTGGACATACCCAGCTTGATGACAAAACATGACGAAATAAAAAGAAAGCTGCAAAAGCTGCTGCTCCCCCTCACGATCGAAGCTCCCCCGCAGGATGATGGATGGAAGATCTTGCGGGCGCAGCAGATGACCACACAGAGACCGGGTCGGTTGACGGAACACCAGGACTGCCGCACTAGTGGGGCCAGTCGATGAAACGCCGGGAAATCCAAACTAGCACCGGGAAAACCGCATTTGCTGGGCCGGCGACGGGAGGCGGGGATTCCGCAGAATTGTTGCGGGATCTGGTGGCGCCAAATGGACCGGTCCGAGTCGGGCAAAGTGTTGCGCCACGGTGGAGGAAGCGCACGGGCGTGCCGATGGACAGAGATGCGGCTGCCGGGAGTTGCCGGGAGATGCCGGCGAGGCGGGGATGCCGCAGGAGGAGGCCGGCGAGGGTGCAGGAGGCCGGGAGGCGGCGCTGGAAGCCGGAGGAGGCCACCTGCGTGGAGCGGCCGGCACGGGTGGAGGCCGGTTGCTGGTCGGAACAGTCCGGATCTGCCCGGATCTGCCCGGAACAGTCCGGATATCGTTGGATCTGGCCGGATCTGGCCGAAAATCGCCGGATCTGCCCGGAGTAGCCTGTATCAGGCCGGAGCCGGCCGGAGCTGTTCGGACCTGGCCGGAAATCACCGGATCCAGCCGGAGCGGTCCGGATCTGGCCAAAAAATCAGGGAAGGGCCGGGAGGGCGCGCGGAGGGTCGGCCGGGAGGCGCGCGGAGGGCCACTGGACAGGAGGAGCGCCGCAAGACGGGAGGGCCGCCGGAGGGAGAGCCGTCGGGAGGGAGCGCGCAGAGGAGGGCCGCTAGAGAGGGGTCGCCGGACTGGAGGGAGATCCGCCGGGAGCAAAGAGCCGCGAGCGCGCGGGAGCAGCCGGATGCGCGGGAGGGGCTGGAGCAGCGGGAGGCGGGGCGTGGGAGGGGAGCCGCTGGGAGAGAACGAGGGTGCCGGGGTGAAGCCAAGGACGCCGGGGCGAGGTCGAGGGCGACGCGTCTGGGCGGGGCGCCGAGGGCGGGCTGCGCCGGGACGAGGCGGCGGGGCGAGGAGCCGGGGCGAGGAGATCGCGCGCCTGGCAAGAGGGCGACGTGGGGAGGCCACGGGACGCAGGGGAGCCGGGAGCCGCGTCAGGCAAGAGGGTCGTCGGGAGGATGGAGGGCCGCCAGGAGGGAGGGCCGGGAGGGAGGGCTGCCGGGATGGTAGGGCAGAGCCAGAGGGGGGGCGGCGGCTATGTGGATTGGAGCCGCCGCCCCCCGGACGGGGAAACCCTAAAGGGGGGGGGGAATAGGGAGGGAGGGATTGGGTTTCAAAAAACCTCCTCTGATACCATGTAGAGGGTGAAAAAAAGAGAGACCCGAACCCCCAAGGTGTGCATCCAAAGGAGCCCTTGGGGTGTATTTATAACAAATAATAAAGACCACACCGGACCTCAAGTCCGATGTGGGATGCAGACTCCAACATGAAGTATAATATGAAAGAAATCCATTATGTCACAAATTCGTGCGCATTCGCAAAGCATTTGTTAAGCCTAATTCTAGCAACAAACTTGCATCAAGAAACACACAATGTATATTTGTGAATTATCTTAAAGTTACAAAAGATATTATATATATCATCCTTAAAATAGAAAAGTAATAGTCAAGTGAGTGACTATTTCTATGAAAGGGGGAAGAAAGTTAACAATCAAAGATAGATGGCTTCTGCCCCCCGCACGCAGCTGAGGGGGAGCTGAGGGGGTGGGGGGGGGGGGGGGGGGGGGGGGTTGGGGCGTAGGTCGCGGGGTCGAGTCCCCGGACTTATTTATTTCGCAACTTCTTTGTACGCGTTGTGTGCTGCCGTTGGCAGCTGTAACCCACTTTTAAAAGATAGACGACTTTATCATCACCGAGTTAGGTGATACATTATTCGTTAAGAATAAAAAATCTTTATTCTACAAGCAGTAAATGGAAAACAAGCTAAAATGGAAAGTGGATATGAATTCGGAAACGGATTTCATATATCAAAATTAAATTTGTACTTCGGTAGAAGCTTCTGTTGATGTGAAACCAACAGAGTCCAAATGGGCATTCAAGAAAGAGTTAGACATGGACGGTTAAGTGAATACCTATAATGTAAGAATGGTTGCTAAAGGTCTTAAGAAAAGTCAGAACGTTGACTATAACAAAACAATTTCACCAATAGATCCATTTGAATTCTACTTGTCATGGTAGGTTACCATGATTATTATATTAGTCAGTTGAATGTCAAAAATCACATTCCTAAATAGAAACTTCTGAAAATATCTATAAGATATAGTCAGAAGGGCTTGTGACATCAAAAGTAGCCAATATATAGTGCAAGTTACAGAGATTCATTTATGGCTCAAAGCACAAATTAAATCATGGGATTATTATTTCAATGTCATGTGCCTACAAGAACTTGGTGAGAACGTCATAGTTTTCTAAGTGATATGTTTGTAACGACCCAACCCATCGGGGCTCGCCAGGCCGGCGGAAGGCCGAGGCGCCACAACCCCAAACCCGCCTCCATAGGCCAGAGGCTGGTGACAAGCGCTGAGAAGACATAATTAAAATGGGAGGTCTTTGTTTAATGTACCTGTACGCACGCACTCAACCATCTCCATGCAGAAGTGCAAAGGAATAATAATAAAAGACAGTAACATCTAGAGTAAAAACCATACATTTAATAACCTCTAGGGAATACAAAAGAGTATGACCGGATAATCCGAAATGAAAGGGGAAAAATACACGCTCAACCAGAAAAGATGTCCCAACCTAACAAGAACTAGAATAAAGTAACGCTGACAGAGTCCGGATCCTGATCACCAAGCCCGACCACCTCACGCGGTCTATACATCCGAATATCCCTATGCTCCTTTGAAATTATTGTCGGCCTGTCTGTCGTCATAAGACACGACACGTGCGAGCAAACCCCGTGCAGGGGTGAGTATATAAGTACCCAACAGGACGGCCCCAAAAACTGAAGAGGGAGCAACAGGAGACACGATAGAAGTAGTCAGCTCAACCCAATGAAGGCATGTCAATCAGAAACTGAGACAACAACCATAAACATCCACATATGCTCAACAAGCCCAAATGAGAGAGAAATGGGATCTAAATCTCCACTGCCCGGCTAAGAACAATGGGTCTGCCTGCAACTCTAAAAAGGGACTATCTTTGATGCCCAACATCTCGTGTATCCATCGAGGCAATCGTGGGGAGGACCCAAACCTCGCCAATGCGTCGCACAGTCGAGGGGACACAATCTCCAATAGAGGACCCATGCCCTAGTGGGTCCTGGGGTGCCACTCAGTAGGTAGATGACCCATGCCTTAGTCTGTCAGGGGGTGCCACTTAGTGGGTAGAGAACTAACGCCTTAGTGCATCAGGAGGGAGCCACTCGGTAGGTAGAGGACCCACGCCCTAGTGTGTCAGGGGGGTTTCACTCAATAGGTAGAGGACTCACGCCCTAATGCGTCAGGGGGTGTCACTCAGTAGGTAGAGGACCCATGCCCTAGTGCGTCAAGGGGGTGCCACTTGGTAGAGGGCCCACGCCCTAGTGCGTCAGGGAGGTGTCACTCAGGAGAGGATTCACGGCTTAGTGCGTCAGGGGGGTGTCACTCAGTAGGTAGAGGGCCCGCGCCCTGATGCCACGGGTGGGTGCTACTCGATAGGTAGTGCAGGGAGTATGGGGGACCTGCACCCTAGTGCGTCAGGAGGGTGTCATTTAGTAGGTAGAGGACCCACACCCTAATGCCACAGGTGGGTGTCACTCAACAGGTAGTGCAGGGAGTATGGGGGACCTACACCCCGGTACGACCGGAGGGTTGCTGACCCAAACCTCTCTGATGATCCCACCCGATCGCTGTCATTGTCACGCATCGCCTAAAGAAGCGTCACGCTCAAAACATCTCGCATCGTATCTCAAAAGCCACTACGAAGGTCACCATCACATTCTACATAGAAAAACGCTAAGGATAGGCTGCACATGGGGCAAAATCCGAGTCTGGTCAAAAGTCGGACGAGCATACGAGACTCGTCGTCAGCCCATCGGGATAAAACATCAATCTACAGATATGTCATCACAAACGGCCATGAATGGTCAAACGGATCACACCATTGCGATCTATTTACTTACTCAAATCAAACACCCGGTGAAAAAAACACATTTCGTCATAACACGTACGTATGCCGCTTCGTGGGCCCAAGCCACGAGTTCGAAAAAGGTACCCAACATTGGTCTTGAATCGGCCATCTCAATATCAGGGTCATGATGGCGCAGACAGTTCGTTATTCCGACACCGTCTGAAAAAGTTACGACCGAAACAAGTTTTGATAACAAAAATAATAATAATAATAATATTTTATTATTATTATATAAAATAAACATGTGAGTGAATTAGGTCTACGTTGGACCCTTCCCCCCTTTATGTTCATGCGCATCTGAGTGCCAAAGGCCTTCTGCGTCCTCTCTATGATCGTGAGGTGAAGTGAGTATCACGGTCTGAACGATCGTTGAGGGAATTCCATGAAGCTGGACTACCTCTTGCACGCATAGGTGTCCCAAACTCTCCACTAAGTTCCGCTCTCGGATGGGTAGGAAGTGGGTCAACCCAGTAAGTCGGTCTACGATCACTCAAGCAGCATCGTGACCTCTCGTCAATCGTGGACGCCCCGTTAGGAGAACCACAAAAACACCATCTAATTTCCACTTCCACCCATCACCTCGATCTCTACCAATAGGCAGGTGAGACGTCGAGAGTTAAACTCAGCAACAAGCTGCAACATCCTTGGCCACCAAACCCAAAGCCAAAGGATCTCGGTACAACCACCCTTCTCCTGGGTATACTACTAAGGGAAAACAACAACCTTAGCACCCTTTTCCGGTAGCATGACCAGTGCCTCCGACCGTCCTTGAATAGGTCCAAAATCATCTCCAGTTCCTCCGGGGTTCACTGTCACTCCCATGTCTGAGAAAACATATCCTGAGAAGTGGACCTTCAAATCTATAACTGACTCCATGGGAGCTGTCATACGACTAGCTCTCCCGGAGCATGTCTACCACCATCCTCTTGTGTCTCGCGTGCTCCAAATTTGACATTGAGGACATGAGGGTGCCACCGCAGAAGGCCACCACGAACCGATCCAAGAAATGTTAAAGATCCGGCTCATAAGTCTTTTGAAATCTGTTGGGGTGTTCATCACGCCAAAGGGTATCACCAAGAACTCAAAGCAACCACAAGAGCTTTAGGAAGCCATGCTTGGTACATCCACCTCTCAAACCTGGAGTTGGTCATCCTAAGGTCAAACTTCGAGATCCACTTCACCTCTATCCACTGGGTGAAGAGATCGTCGATTCCCGAGGGAGGATACTCCTTCCAGATAGTCACCTAGCTTGAGCGACGCCAATCCACACCGGACCTCAAGCTCTCATCCGCCGCTTAGGCGAGAACACGGGGTTGCCCAGGAAAACACATTGGGTCTTACGAATCCCCTGCTCCACAGACTCCTCCAACCGCACCTCCAACTCTCACAGCTACACCAGGTCATCCGATATGCTAGCGCAGATATCGGGTCATCCCTGGTGCAAGTCCATGCAAAAAACAAACTCTCATGGTGAGGTAAACCCGACACGTCCTCAGGATGGACACCCTCATACTCCACTATCGCAGGAAACTGAAAGCTTAGGGCATCCGCTACTCCAAGGGTAATACTAGGCAACTGATGAGGAAACAACTGTAACCTCCTGCGAATGAGCTCATCCTGCCCCGCCTGGGAATCACACCTTATCGAAGGAAGAAAACTCCATCCCAACAATCTGGTAGCACTGTTACACTCACTGGTAGTAATCATCTGAGCATAGATTGTAAACGACCAACCCATACTGAGGAAAACATCATAAGATCCCACTGCCGCTACGAAAAGATTTCGTGTGAGGCACTCTCCTCACAGAGTCAGGTCACACCAACGACGGAAACGTGTGATCACTGATCATCTCTATAGGAGCCTCCAGCATAAGGTTCGAGCAAAAAGGCTTCCACTGGTATCACCAGGTCTCGAACAGGGGCTACGTCCATAGAAAGTGGCATGCAACCGCACATCAAAACTGCAACCGGAGTAAAGAAGACGCGGGTCACACCTCAAACACACCAGAAGCCTCAGGGTCATAAGCCTCCACCGCTTGAAGCCAACTTTCCCCTTGTCTGTCTGTTCTCCTTAACCAGGGCTCGCTCTGACACATTCCCATCAGAACGACCTCAAACATACTAGTCATGAAACTCGTCCACCTCATCTCAACACTATCCGCTTTGGGCGACACTGACTCGCCCTCACGGTTTTGAATCGTGTCACAAGAACGCATCTCGATGGGGGAAGTGTCCTTTCTTGCATGTCCGAAATCACGTCGAACATCACCAACACAGGGCTCTACTGACGCCCCGCATCACCCTAGAGAAGTCTCGCCGCCAGGACCACTATCACGAGGGGCCCTATCCAAGCAGGACATTCACACCACAGGCTCGAGTCAGTCCTCTACCACACAAGAAGGGGGGGTTTGGCTCGTCACGATACATGGGCGATCTCTATCTCTGAAACCCATGATGCGCACTCAACACAGGTGCATCATCTATCGGTACCTCTGGAACCAAGAGTTGCTCCACGAAGAAGACTAGTCGCTAACACAACCATATGATCGGTTGGGGTTGGCACAAGCAGAAAAACTCAGACCACTGCCTCGAGTCAAACCTCTACTGCCTGAGGGCCTGTCTCATCGTGAAACCTCAGCGATCTCCGTTGCTGGAACTCGCGTAATGTGCTAAACCTGTGCGTACCATCATCATGTCCTGCTGAAGCTATCGATTGCTCAATACGCAGACGATCATATGTCTCATCCACAAAAGGATCCATGTGCCGCTCAACAGGTGGGAGCACTACTCGGTGCCCACATGGAGAAAAGCACCTCATGGGTAGGCCCTGGAATCGAGGCCTCATCGCTCAACCGGTCGTCGTTACAACATTATCTCAAAATCCAAGGTGGCTATCTTCGCGGAAACATCTCGAAAGTTATCAAGACGTATCACGATCAATGAGCATATCTGGGGAGCTGACTCAAGAAGGACAGTCAAGAGACTCAATCCTATATAATGCATGTACCAAGTTCCCTGCAACCGATGTCTCGGTATGCCGAGTCGACAAGCAAGTAGCCAGAGTCCTCGTGTTGGATACGTCGGTCGTCGCACCAGCACTGAGTTCTTTGACCTGAAAGGCGCACTAAAGACACTCCGACATTATTACCCTAAGTCTCAACCAATCCTCACAAGGGAACAACTTCAAACACCATTCCAAGGAATGAACTACACTGATACCACTCTGTAACATCCTGACCCACCAGGGCCTACCTGACCGACGGAAGGTCGGGCTGCCACAACCCCAAGCACACCTCCATAGGCCAGGGGCTAGCGAAAAGCGCCGAGAAGACATAACTAAAATGGGAGGTATTTTCCCAATATACCTGTACGCACGCACCCAACCATCTCTATGTAGTAGTGCAGAAGAATAATAATAAAAGACAATAACTTCTAGAGTAAAAACCATGCATGTAATAACCTCTAGGGAATACAAAAAGGTACAACAGGATAATCCGAAATGAAAGGGGCAAAATACACGTCCAATCAGAAAAGATGTCACAACCTAACAACTGGAATAAAGTAAAGCTGAGGGAGGTCAGCTCTTGATCTCCAAGCCCGACCACCGCACGCAGTTTATGCACCCGAGCATCCCTATGCTCCTCTGAAATCATTGTTGATTTATCCATCGTCTGAATAAGACAGCACACGTGCAAGCAAAGCTCGTGCAGGGGTGAGTATATACATACCTAGTAGGACGCCCCAAAAACTGAAGAGCGAGCAATATGAGACACGATAGAAGTAGTCAGCTCAACCCAACAAAAGCATGTCAATCAGAAACTAAGACAACAGCCATAAACATCCAGATATGCTCAACAAGAAGCCCAAACGAGAGAGAAAGGGGAACTCAATCTCCACAGCCCGGCTAAGAACAATGAGTCTGCCTGCAACACTAAAAAGGGACCATCTTTGATGCTCAGCATCTTGTGTATCTATCGAGGTAACTGTGGGGAGGACCCACACCTCGTCACTGTGTCGCACAGTCGAGGGGGCAATATCTCCAATAGAGGACCCGCGCCCTAGTGCGTCAAGGGGGTGCAACTCAGTAGGTAGAGGACCACGTCCTAGTGCGTCAGGGGGGTGCAACTCAGTAGGTAAAAGACCCACGCCCTAGTGCGTCAAGGGGGGCTACTCAGTAGGTAGAGGACTCGTGCTCTGATGCCATAGTCGGGTGCCACTCAATAGGTTGGGCAAGGAGTATGGGGGGCCCGCACCCTAGTACGACATGGGGGTTGCCGACCCCGACCTCTCTCTGATGATTCCGCTTGATCACTATCATCGTCAAGAGTCGCCTAAAAAAACGTCACGCTTGAAACATCTCGCATCATATCACAAAAGCCACTACGAAGGCCATCATCGCATTCTAAGTGGAAAAACACCAAGGATAGGGTGCTCGCAGGCCAAAATCCGAGTCTGGCCAAAAGTCTGATAAGCGCACGAGGCTCGTCGTCGGTCCGTCGGGCTAAAACGTCAATCCACCAATATGTCATCGCAAATAGGCATGAATGACCAAACGGATCACACCGTTGTGATCCTCACAGAAAAACACTCAGGCTAAGCTATTTACTTACCCAAATCGAACACCCAGAGAAAAAAAAACGCATTTCGTCGTAACACGTACGTACGTTGCTTCGTAGGCACGAGCCACGAATCCAAAAAAAGGTACCAAACATTGGTCTTGAATTGACCGTCTCAGTATCAGGGTCACGATGGCTCAAATGGTTCATCATTCTGACACCGTATGAAGAAGTTACAGCTGAAACAAGTTTTAATAACAACAACAACAACAACAACAATAATAATAATAATTTATTATTATTATATAATATAAACATGTGATGGCCCGGACCTCTCCGGTCCATTCCTTTGTGAAAATGTGGTGCTGGAGGTGTTCCGGGAGGTCAAAGTGACTTGGGGGAGCGTTTGGGTGGACTTTTAGGGAAAGTTAAAGGGCAATAGCTTTCGCATGGTTAGCGCACGGTTTGCCTAAACCGTGCAAGGCTGGTCTTGAAGGCAGTGGCTAACGCACGGTTAGCGCACGGTTTGTCTAACCGTTCGGCCTAACCGTGCGAGTAGTGTTTGGCGAGTCAGAAGCTAACGCACGGTTAGCGCACGGTTTGTTAAACCGTGCGGACTAACCGTGCGGGCACTTAAAATTAGATCCTAAAATTGTGGATCTGAACTCTTTTGCCTCTAAATGGTTCGTTTAAGCCTCTAAGCGGCCATAACTCGGGATTACCCTTCCTTAGAGGTAGAAGAAGCTCTCTCAAGCGTTTTGGAGGCGATCCGGAGGCTTTTCTTGGCGAATCGAAGCCGGTTTCTTGTGGTATGTGATCGTTCTTGCTTGATTTCTTAGATCTACTTAGATCTACTCCTCCTCTTCTCTCAGTTTCTTAGATCTACGCCTGTTATGGGCAGATCTAAGCGTGTGGATGTCGAATATGATGAGCTTTGGTCTTGGTTGTGTTAGGAGAGGAGATCTAAGGAGGATTCGTGGAGAATCGACCCGGTTTCGTGGGCATTCTTCGACCGTTGTGGTTTTCCTCGAAAACCTTTGAGGTAGGGGATTCGTGGCTTCTCTAATTGTTTATGTGCAATCGTAGAGTTAGCATGATTTAACCCTTTGGATCACAATGAAATTGACCTAATTAAATACATGAACCGGATTAAAAGAATTGGTTTGATCGCATGTTGTTGCTTTGTACCGTGTTAACGGTTAGCCTCTTGTTTTTCTAGATAGTGTGATGTCTATGCCTTGATTGTTAGCATGTTGTTCTTGATGAAATTGATAAAGAACGTAAAGCCGGAATTAATTGATAATTAATTGGCTAAAGATAAATAGGCATGTAAACGAATCTGGTTGTTGTTGTTGTGGTTGTTGATCCAAATTGATGTTAATCAAATTGATGTCGATGTATGTGATTAATTCAGTTGGTTGGTAAACCTGAAAACTGTTGGTGCTTGTTGTTTGAAGGCTAGATGCCTTGTTAAAGGGCCAAGAGCCCAAATTTGATGTGATGTTTACTTTCCTGCTGCTTGTGTTGTGATGTGATCCTGGATGGATGTTGTGATATGTGGGGGCATGGTGGCCTTGTGGTTGTGGCAGCGGATGACGCCTAGAGTGGCGAGATGCATCGGTTTATGCATGTAGGTGTCAGGGAGGACACCAGGGATGATGGAATGGGATGGATGTGATTGTTGGATGTTTGGTGCTTTGTTTGGTTGTTTATCTGCTTTACTTTTCCCCACTGCTCAAGGCAGCTGGTCTTGCTTACTCATCTTCTGAAAGAGGCGAAGACACGCAGGGTATGTCACGTGCTTTCCGTGTTTAGCATCTCAAGGGATAATGGGTCTACGCTCTTGCTATAGGCGGCAAAGACTCGACGGGTAGTACATCTACTCACCGTGTTGAGCCCCTTGTGTTTAGTAGCATAGGATGCTTTTCTAAAATGCCTGGGAATATGGGAAGGTAATTCTGTAATGAATGTTTGAGTAAATGATGTTAACCCATGGGGTTGGAGTTTGTTGAAATTTAATGATGAGGTTGAGAACTTTTGAAGGGACAGTGGAATTTTTTTTTTTTTTTGGATGTGGTGTTAATGGAATTTAATGTGGAATTGTTCATGGTTAATTAATGTTTGAAGAATTAATTAACGTACAGTGGAATTGATAAAAAGAAAATGAAGTAATCTAATAAAGCCCTTAAATGGTTGTGTGCTTATAGGATACCTAGTCTTAGAAGTGGCAGCCCGAAGTCCGAGAGACGTTAGCTGCAGTTGTGTCTAAGACTAGGTTATGCCCATAGTGTGGTTGTAAGTTATAGTATATTCTGTACTTTTTGTGTTTCTATACGCTACTCCACCCTGTCAGTAAGGGCAACTGGCACCCCGGGGATTCTGAGCCCTGGGGGGTGTTTTCCCCAACATTCCGGTGGGAGGATGAATGACTGACTACCCCCTTTGGCCCCGCTCTCTTCTCTTGGTAGATACTAGTGCCATTAGGCACAGCGATTAGTTTTCCCCATATATGTGTGTAGAGGGCTGTAATGGCTTGTGGTTATTCACACACATATATTCTGGATATAGTATCCTATGGACTACTATAGGTGTAACGTGTATAGGCTGTGATGGCTTGAGGATCCTTACTCGGTGTATGGGCTGTAATGGCTTGAGGTATAATACCCGACGTATGATACACGTTACGCGAGCTGTGGTGGCTCTCGGAAACTACCTGGTTACTTTTGGTTGTGAGGATGGTGTGGTGCTTCGCCCAGGTGTCTGCGGGCAAGCCTTTGTGGTGCACGTGGTGCAGATTGTGGAGCTTAGCCCAGGTGTATACGGGCAAGCCTTTGGAGAGAGATGCACAGGACGTATGTCGTTGGGGAAAAGCGGCAAACCAGTGGGAAAGTAGTAGCGGGGTACCCTTGATATTCTTTACTATATGATATATTCTTGTATGCGTTACTTGGTGAGAGTAGTCATGGTGAGGTTGGGAACATAGTATACCTGTTTAGGTGACGAGTTAGTTTCACTTGTTGTTTACTGTGCTTTAGCATGCTTTCTATACTTTTTCACGAGAGGTTTCAGGGAGGATCCTACTGAGTATACTGTTATACTCACCCTACGTATATATAAATTGTTTTTCAGGTCACTTGGAGCAGGTTAGAGATTAAGCTGGTTACTACTAGTTTGTGGTTACAGGAGCTGTTCGGGCTTGTGGTTGCAGCTGTTTTACTTTCTTTTGGGTACTTGCAGTTTTCCCTTTCAGTTGTAATACTTTTGCATTACATTACATATGTGCATTTGGGTTTTCTTTTATACTTCAGTTCTGAGTTGGAGTTGGTTGGTGGTCTATCTTATCTCTCTCTTCCACGTATGTTCTCTTAGAGGGTAATGTCTCCCATTTGTGTGTTTATTATACCCTCGGTGCTAGTCGCCAACCCGGGGCCTATTGGAGGCGGGACTCGGGGGGTCATTATCTCCCTTCTCACATTGCCGGCCCAGAAGGGGTACACTTTGTGGGGAGGGGTCGTGACAAAACATGAGTGAATTGGGCTCCACGGTGGACCCTTCCCCCTTCATGTTCATGCGCACCCCCTTCATTAGGCGCACCCCACCTCTCCATTTATGATTTTGGTTTCCTTTTATTTGTCATTTCAATATTATTATCAAAATAATATATATAAATAAAAGGAATGGGGAGAGATTCATCCCCTTCTTCGTGCCCCAAAGAGGGGTCATGCGCCAAGTGGTTCGCCTGCTCCCTCAAGGTGGTGCCCACACCCTCCCTCTTCAAAGAAAAATAATATACCATTATTTTTAATAATAATTAAACACCACATGTTATTATTATTAAAAACAAAAACTATCACTTATTATTATTATTAAAAATAATAACACACACCGCCCTTCACAGTCGGCCAGAAATCGGATTCCGGCTGTTCTTCACTGGAAAAACGTCCACATCTATCTGAAGCAACCACACGTCCCCAGACGCGCCTCCCGTGCACCTGTCGCTCGATCCCGTCACCCCTCCGGATCCCGAATCCACAGAGTATCATCTGTATCCCGCATTGCTCATCAATCCGTCTGAAAACTGTCGATCCGCGTGTCGTTCATGCTACCACAACGAATATGGGGGTTCAATCGCGTTCGAACTCGCCCCGACAATGTCGAACAGCGACTCCATAAGCCAACGATGAAGAATGCGATAAGGCCAAGCGTTCTTGACCAACAATTATATAAACGAGGTGATATCAAGGGCAACAAGGGGTTTAACAAATTAATTATACAACAAGGCAGCAGAGTTCATGCGAAGGAATATATAAATAACATATCAAAAGAAGATAATTAATTCATGTTCAATTTTTTAATCAAAAGGGAGACATCCACAATTAACAAGTCCTACCTCGATTATGGATCAATCGTTGGTGAAGAATGTGTTCGTCAGCGTTAAGGAAGACCCACGGCGTTCGCTACCCGTAAATCCAACTCAATCCGATCGTTGTTCGTCGTTCGATGTCGATCCGCCAACAAAGAACGCTCTCCTCCTCTCAGATCTAGCACGAGTTATGCGGCTAACCCTTGACAAATCACCATAAGAGAGTATTTATAGAGAATTTTAATTTGATCATTTAATAAAACAAATAAATAAATTATTTAAGAATTTTAATTAAATCCATCCGCCAACGGCTTTGGTGAAGAATGTGTTCGTCAGCGATAAGGAAGACCCACGGCGTTCGCTACCCGTAAATCCAACTCAATCCGATCGTTGTTCGTCGTTCGATGTCGATCCGCCAACGAAGAACGCTCTCCTCTCAGATCTAGCACGAGTTATGCGGTTAACCCTTGAAAAATCACTATAAGAGAGTATTTATAGAGAATTTTAATTTGATCATCTAATAAAACAAATAAATAAATTATTTATAAATTTTAATTAAATCCATCCGCCAACGGCTGGTTTAACCAGACGTTCGGCACCGACCAGCTTTAGGTCGCGTCTAGGGTAAACCTCACGTTCCGGACTCAACTGTGGTCTCGGATTTTCGATCTGAGGCTCCGTTTAGAAGTTATTTCAATTTTTCAAGAAAACCACGCGCTCGTGATATTAATATATTTAATATTTTTATAATATCAATTCTGAACTCACCGGGTCTCGGAATCTCGCACTGTCTCAGCGCCTGGCTCCGAAAATATTCTTATGAATATTCCAAAATCTTACACGGAAAAACCAAAGTCACTACAATGTTGAAAACATATGAAAAACAAATATTAGCCTTAAAGCTAGTTAAGACGTAGTTTAAAACATTTCCCTAATGAATGACTTGTAGCAACCCAAGTTTTAAGGAAGAAGATCTACTGAGATTGATCTATGGAATGCTTAGACTTAAGTCGAAGTACATAAAATAACAAGGTAATGAAAAATATAAGTTGGGACAATTCAAGGGAGAATTGTTGTCTATGTCACATGGTATAAATCTCCCTAAGATTATGTGTTTGTGTCCAACATTTCTATTTTCCTGGGTCCGTTTTGGTTATTTGGGGTCTCCTGTGACACTCCCGCTTTCCAAGGCCAGGCGGCATCAAGTGGCATTGACAACCCTTTTTGTCAGTCGAGAGGATGGGAGGTCGACTCATCCCATGAAGGGTCTTATTGTCGAGTCCGGGACTCGCTTCTAAATTTAAAACATGTTCCTTAAAGCCTTGTCAATAACAATACCAATTACCCTTCTGGAAAAAGTGATCGATCAACAGCATGCATCTAAGAGGACATTGCAGATAGGGATCATATTTTCTCTCATTTGATCCAAATCATGGGCTCCTTTATAATTTAAAGGCACTTCAAAATTTATCACCATCAAGGGGGCGTTGGACTTCTGTGAAAGGAGACAGAATGTGTTGTGATGGAGGAATTGGGCCCATGAAAGGGGGCTTCTATGTATCCATGTGAAGGGAATCAAAACCCACGTAGTTCAGTGTCAATTAACGACAAACGTTGTACCTTTTAAGGTCACGTGACAAGGAGTGTTTTGAGAGGTTTGGGCATGCAGGCCTATGTTCCGTGCGCTCAGGTGCTCTTGGTCTGGCTTATGTCACTCTTGGTGTCAAAATGGGGGGCCTAGGGGTCCTTTTATAGGGCCGACCTAGGCACCCAACTATGGGCGATAATCGCACGTAACCGCTTTGGGCGCCCAGATATGGCTATGGGTGCGCACGAATTTGTCCGGGCATGCACACGCGGGTGCATGTGGGCATGCGTGCAGGTCTTTATCTGGGTACACGGCAACAGGGCGCAAGGACATCGGTTGGGCATGCAGCATGGCACGAATAGCAAGGCGCATCTATGGACTTCATTTGTCCGCACGGTAAGAGGCATGTGAGGAGTTCTTCTAAGCGCGCAAGGTTCTTCTAGGCGTGCACTGATCGGAATTTGACAAAACTCCTTCATAAGAAGTCCAACTTAAAACGGTCATAATTTTTAATCCATATGCCCGTTTTGGATCCATGGGTAGTCAAATCGAAGGTTGCGAAGTGGACTACACTAATGACTACCAAGTTTTACCCGCAGACGGTGTTTTCTAAGGCCGAAAGAGGTATGAAAAGGCTCCAAAAATGAGTCTAAAGACTGGAGTAACCTTTTCTCCAATGATAATCCCCGGCCTAGTCCCAATGGAAGGCTCTCACAACCACATCTCCCAATTGAACAACGTTTTTTAAGGAACTTCATCTCTTGGTATGTGAACAATTATGCAGCACATGGAGACCTCATGTGTGTATTCTTCATAGTGTGATACTCCATCTTCAACTCTACTTACGTCATCCGAGCGAGGCTTGTATTATGGTCATCGCGGAAAAATACAAAACACGTTTTCAAGAGCAAACAGTGTATTAGAGGTGTGAACATGGTCAAAGGTGATCTTCTTCTTCTCAAAGTTTTCTCGAACAAAGTGACAATCAACTTCAATGTGCTTTGTCCGCTCATGAAAGACTGGATTCGTGGCAATCTTGATAGTTGCTTGATTGTCACACCAGATACGTGTTGGTTTCTTGATAGTATAGTCAATCTCTTGTAGAATTTGTTGTGCTCAAATAATCTCTGCGGTCACATATGTCATGGCACGATACTCAGACTCTGCACTTGATCGAGAGATAACTGTTTGCTTCTTCGCCATGAGATCAAATTTCTTCCAACAAACACAACAAAACCAGATACATATCTCCTAGAAGAGAGACATCCAGCATAATCTGCATCACAAAACACCTCAATATCTGTATGCCCATGATCAGAATATAGAAGACCCAAACCTGGTTTCTTCTTCACATATCTAACAATGCGAAGAATAGCCTCCCACTGTATCTTTGTTGGAGATTCCATGAACTGACTCACTTTGCTAATCGCACAAGCAATATCAGGTCGAGTAATCATCAAGTAGTTGAGCTTCCCAACAAGCCTCGGTATCTGTCGGGTGAAGAAAACATCTCACTATCAGAATGAAGTGACTTTTCTCCATACTCGAAAGGTGAGTCAACTGAGTCATCTTGAGTCATTTCAATCTCTTGCAGAAGATCAAGAACATACTTTCTTTGAAATAGAAAAATTCCTTTGGTACATCTGGAGAGCTCAATCCCCAAGAAATATCGTAATGGACGCAAAGCCTTCGTATGAAAATGTTGATGAAGGATTTGAGTTGATGAATGTCGTCAGTATCACTGTCAGTAATGACAATGTCATCCACATAAACAATCAAGAGAATGCTGCCTACTGCAGACTGATAATAGAAAACAGAAGAATCTTTCATGTTTTGACATATGCCAAAGCTAAGCACAACGGTGCAAAAGCACCCGAACCAGGCACGAGGTGACTGCTTGAGGCCATAAAACAATCGACGGAGGCGAAAAACCTTGGAAGACTCCCCCTAAGCAACAAACCCTGGTGGTTGCTCCATATAAAACTTCTTCATCAAGAAAACCATGAAGAAACAAATTTTTCACATCCAACTGATGGAGTAGCCAGTGATAAGAGGCGGCAAGTGAGATAAATAAGTAGACTGATGTCATCTCGGACACAGGAGAGATGTCAGAGTAATCAATGCCATATGTCTGCGCATAACCCTTGGCAACAAGCCGCGCTTTGAGACGATTGAGCGAACCATCGGCATTGACATGCACGGTATAGATCCACTTACACCCAACAGCCTGTTTATCCATACGGAGAGGAACAAGATCCCAAGTATGGTTGGATTCCAAGGCTTGAAGTTCACCTTGCATGGCCTTTAACCATGCCAGGATAAGATTTTGGCTCACCAACCGTGCGCGGAGTTGAATGAGTGGCTAGTGTCACAATAGCGCAAGAGGTAGCGACAGATAATCCCTGATAAGTAGCTGATGAACTGAGATTTTGCTAACATGATCGTTTACCTTTTCGAAGGGCAATGGGTAAGTCCGACGATGGATGACCAGGAGCTGGTGAGTCGTCAGGTGCGATAGCAGCATCAGGCTCCGGGGTGGTAGGTGTGCAAGGTCGGCGAGAGTAAACTTGGCCATAACGTGATCCAACGACATCAGTAGGAATACATGATGGTGGTGGAGGAGAAAGAGAATAGGGTAAAATTATGTCAAAATCCGGAATATCTAATGATGGTAGGGAATCGGGAACAGAAAATATAGAGGATTCGACAAAAGAAAAATCAGCAGAGGTGACATAACGACAGAAGTCTGGGGAAAAGCAGCGGTAGTCGCGTTGAGTCCGTGAATAACCAAGAAAGACACATTTGAGTGTGCGTGCATCAAACTTGGAAAGGCAGGGGCGAGTATCCCGTACATAGACACAACCAAAGATGCAAAGAGGCAATGGATGTGGTGAGGAGGTTGGAAGTAAAGAATGAAAAGGGGTGTCTCCCTCAAGAATAGATGAGGGAAGTCTGTTAATAAGATATGTAGCAGTGAGAATGGCATCGCCCCAAAAAATTGTCTGAACCTTCATTTGAAATAAAAGAGCACGACCAACTTCTAACAAATGGCGATTCTTGCGTTCTGCAACACGGTTTTGTTGGGGTGTGTCAGTGCAAGAAGTCTGATGAAGAACGCCATGGTCATCCAAAAAGGACAGAAACAGGCCAGAAAAATATTCACAACCATTATCAGAGCGCAAACATCAAATTTTAGTGGAAAACTGAGTTTGAATTTCATTATAATAGGAGCGAACCACTGTAAAAATTTCACAGCGAGCATTCAACAAATAGACCCATGTCATTCTCGAAAAATCATCGATGAAGGTGATGAAATAACGATAACCCGGTTTATAAGGATTAGAACTGGGGCCCATACACCAGAATGAACTAAATAAAAAGGACTGGATGCACGAATAATCACCCGGGGGACATAGGTGACCCGGTGATGCTTGGCATAATGACAGGATTCGCAATCAAAAGGAGAAACATGACCCAGATCCGGACAAAGTGGCTGACGAACGGGTGCAGGTGGATGGCCAAGGCGATAATGAAGCTGCAGAAAACAGTCAGAGGTGGTAAGACAGGTGAGAGCGGGGGCCGAGTCAAGCACGTACGCACCACCCTGAAGTCGGCCACTAACAAGCACCTGAGTCGTCAAAGGGTCCTGAAATACAATTGAAGTAGATGAGAAGATAGTTTGACACTGTAAGTCAGTTGTAAGTTTACTAATAGATAGTAAATTAAAAGAACAGTGTGGGACAAGAGCAACTGCAGAGAGCGTCAAGCTAGGTGTAAGCAAGCAACTCCCGTAACCAGCAATCTGTACCGCCTTACCATCACCCACTGTAATATTACCGCCAGCTGAAGTCGAGCTATAGGACTGAAGAATACCTGCATAGTCAGTGATATGCTTTGAGGCTCCAGAGTCAAGAACTCAGGAGGTGGATCACTGAGATAAGAAAGCAGCAGGTGCATCGCCATGAGCAATAGTGACACTGGATGAAGGACCAGCACGTTGAGACCAGAGAGACCGATACTCATCGTCAGAGAAATCAACAGTATAGCGAGTGTCATCAGGAGGTACTAGGGCAGATATTGCAACCTGTACAGATCGAGAGCCACCTGGAATAGGAGAACCATCCGGACGCTCATGCAAATGCCAACACGTATCAATCGTGTGATAGTCTCTGCTGCAATGCGTGCAATGTTTGCAGGCAGTAGGGCGACCACGACCTCCGAAACGGCTACCACCTCTGTTGGGGTCGCGACAGACCATAGCAGCACGATCAGAATGGTCAGTGCTGAGTGTCGGCGGAGGACGACTAGCACGAACAAGACGATTATAAACCAAAGAGGTATGAAATGTTGTGGGGCTGGCCAACATGTCAATAACGGTGGTGGATAACTCGACATTGAGCCCATGCAGGAGGGAGAACAAGAACAACTGCTCGCGTTGAGTGCGGGCGTCATCAGAAGTTTGTGGAATGGTTCACAAGTCATTGATCTCATCTACAATAGACTTCCACTCGTTGCAATAAGAAAGAATCAAGTGAGTTCCTTGTTGAAGAGCAAAGAGCTGCTTTAAAAGAACAGATATCCGAGCAAGATTATTTGTCTAAGAAAACATAAGCAATAACGAATCCCATAAGTCTTTGCAAGTATTAGCAGACTTGGCAACATGTTTAATTGAGCGATCCATGGAGTTAAGCAGCATGGAAAAAATCTTGTTGTCTCGTTGTTCCCATTGTCCGAATGTGACATCTTTGGAGTCAGGAGGGGATGCAACAAGATGGGAATAATACTCCATGCCCTTCAAGGCGATAATAATAGTCTTCTTCCACATGATGAAATTGGTGGAATCTAGACGTTCATCCACAAGTCGTGTGGAAGCGGTGATAGTATCGAGTAAGGGTGACAACGTTGCTATAGATGCAGTCGAAGATTAGAAAAGTGTTGAAGTTGCACGATATGTAAGGACAAAGCGCTGAAAACGCGCAGCGGGTAGAAGATTAGGTGCTGAAGGTGCACATCCAAAACACCTAGTAGGGATTAGGTCATAGATGAAAGATTTGTAAGGAAGGTCGCGGGGAGATGCTTTGCTGGGTGGGGCGTCGCATAGGGAGGGGGCGACAGGCTGTAAGGAGGGGCGTTGGGCAGAGGGAATGGGTGAGCGGATGGAAGGGCGTCGGGGGCGTTGCATAGGGAGGGGGCGAAGCGGAGGGAGGGTGCGCGACGGGAGGGGCCGTAGCAGAGGGAGGGCTTCGCGACGGGAAGGGGGGCGATGCGACGGGAAAGGGGCGACGGAATGGGTGACAGGATTAAAATCCATGTGATACCATGTTAAATGGAAAATCAATTAAATGGAAAAGCATGCCTCACAACAAGGCAAAACATTTTATTTATAGATAATCAAAGAGCTACAATGGAGGTGTGAAACCGATGTGGGACAAAATATTAAAAATATCTAAAGAAATATTTAATACTCTTAACAATAACATATGTTATGTACTGAACTTTACATTGCCTATGCATAGAGCATGGTGATGAAATATGAAACAAATCCAAAAGAAGTGCATTAAGCAATAATTATAACTATCCAAAAGTATTTGAGAAAGTACAAGGGATATGTTCTTAGAAATTGGAGAAAAAAACGAGATAATATCAAAGGGGGCACAAAAACTAGACGTCAAAGCAAGTGCATTGAAAAAAATATAAATTATGATAATATGGCAATGATGGTACTGTCCAAGAAGTCAATGAAACGATAAAGGACAAAAGGCATATACTTTAAAAATATCAACTCTCGGGGAATGATTTCTCAAGGAGTTCAAGTCACAATTAGCAGAGTATTTATAGAAGAAAACATAACAGACTCAATGACTAAAGTCATAACTCACCAGAAGCATGATCTTCATGTAAGAGCTAACAAGTTGTGAAAAGTTGGCAAGTTAGACTCCAGTGTAAGTGGGAGTGTTATGAGAGTGGGCGCCCTAGACCCAACTCGAACTTGTACTTTTTGATTACTCTACCAGGCATACAGTATGATATACGCATGATTTACACTTACAATGATAGTAACATAACTTTTGCATATACTATATATGGTAATGTCATTGGATTATGTGTCGTATCACAAGGACATAGCAGTTCTCAGCTATAATGAGAACCTCGTGATGCTATGATAGTAATCTTAAATATATATCCTATAGTCAAGAAACATCAATCTGAAAGGACACAGATGATGCCTAACTATGAAATGTTTGAGCCTCGTAAACATTAATACTTATTCTCATTAAGTTCGCACTTGGTGATCTCAAGTTTAGGAAATCATAAGGACTGATCCACCAAGAAAAACACCACACGTTTTGGGTGTCACTCGATATTCCTATCTAAGAGCATGTGTATTGGTTTCTCGACTTAAGATCGTTGTTAGCATATATCATTGATCACATACTTTGATGCATAATGAAAACCATAACAGTTTATGTTCATGGTGAGGTAGCTTGTGTCGGATGCATCATTAATGGTATGACATTGATTGAATGATCAAGATGAATTTTGTCGTTTCTAAGTATAGAAAGAAGATATTTATAGCCTTTGACTTGGATGGTAGTGTCTTGACCAATTTCATGACCATGGATGAAAGTAAGTTCATCCAATACGGTCAAAAAAATAAAGATAAAGCATGAAAGGACAGTGACACAAAGTATGCATCTTAGTATGCATCTTACTTTAAGAGATATCACGAGACAAAGTAATTATATCACATAGTAAGTGTTCGTAAAAGGTTTTCGTAACTATGACTTGTCCTTATCTCTTTAATGGTCATAACGTGTTGCCAAATACTATTCTTGGTCTATAAGTAATACTTACTGCTATTGACATAAGGGTCGAGAGGGTCACACACAAAGTGCATTTAGAAGTTCCATCAATTCCGATGAATTGGAGCTTAGAACAAAGTGGGTCACACATTCATGGGACGATGAACATCTGAATATAAACGATTAGAGGTGAATAAGAATATTAAACATGTGAATAATAAGAATTGAATTTATATCTCAAGATATTCACAAGTTACTTAAGTTCAAATAAGTGAATACGAGAAAATATTTTTTTGAACGAATATTAATTACCCGTGATTCATTAAACATGTGCGAGGAACAAGTTGAGTTAATGATTCGTATTTCATCACATGACATGTAAGAGTGTTGCGAATGACTGATGAAATATTCATGACAATTAAAATAAATTAACTAAGTCATTCATGGTATAATAGGTCGGTATTAAAAGGTTAACATTCTTTAAGGACTACTGAGCAATGAAACGAAGTTAAACCTAGGTATAAAACCATATTTTAGACCCTAGAACAGTAGAGGCAGCCTATAGCAAGAACTTGCTTCCCCCTCATCGTCTCTCTCAAGCCCTAGGGGGTGAAAGAGGAAGTAATAACAAGATCGGATAGATTTCATTTCACGAATCGATCACATGTTTTTCTCACAATCATACAGACGACATAAAGCTCTTCAATCTTTCAAGCTAGCACAGGTGAATTGAAGAACGGTGAACCAGAAGCTTCAAGCCACAACATCGGCGACGAGCAAACTACGTTGGGATCACGCGAATGAATAAGGTATTGTTTCGTTTAATTTATTTGTACCTAAAACATTTTTTTCAGCAATACATTGAGGAATTCAGACACCGGTATGGTGGATCTTGTGTTACAAAACTGGTTTGGTCAAAAAAAAATTGAAAATATCAGTTCTGAACCCTTCTATTGCGCCCAAATTCCTACAAATGACTCGATGGGTGATGGGTGGCACTCAGGGATCATGACTTGCGAGGTTGTCTTGGTTAATGTTCAATGTCATATTACCCTCCAAGAATGTGGTTGATTGACAGAATAGGCAAGAGGCGCTCAGACCATTACGGTAGTGTAGTGAAACCATGGGAGATGGATGGGCAAAGGACACGACCTAACTGCTTAAGTGTGGATGCTCCATGGGAGATTGAAGGGAAATTTTGGTATGTGCTCGCGGGCGATTACCTTGTTTCGGGTTGTGAATGGTCCGGTAAAAGCTCTTGGCCAAGCATGAATTGAAATGTGTGGTTTTCTTGTGGGTCCCTGAAGGATTTGGAGAAAAGGCTAATATGGATATATATGTTCACTGTTACGGGAACCGAATGTGAGACTTGGGTTGTTTTGGCTTGGTTTGCTATTGTTTTGCATAGATTTGATGCATGGGTTAATTGCCTTGAGACTTCGGCTCACTGAAGTATTTCTTGGGGATAGAGGTCGCTCCATGTTGGAAAGGTATTTTCTTGCCTTGGTGAAATATGATATGGACTATTTACAAGACACAGATATGTCTTGTGCTGACACTGTTGATATTCCTCTTGAATCAAGTGAAAAATCAATACATACTAAGGCATTGTTTGTTAAGTAGTGATTTTGATTGAAAAGAAATGAGAAATGGAAATGGCAATTAAAATTATGTTTTGTGCGATAAAAAATTTTAATGGAAAGCTTATATTATTTTAATATAAAAAAACCAATTAATTGTGAAAAGATAAAAAAAAGCCCACTTCTTTCCCATGTCTTTTCCCTTTCTCGTGCGCGAAGCAAGCAACCCCTTTGACCTCCATCAATTAGCCCTCCCCCTCTAAAACACAGTAGGTGAATGAGGACACTCATGCCAAGCTCTCACAGATCCAAAACCATTGCACCCCTCCCCCACATCACAACCATGCTACGAATTTTCTAGATCTGCATCATCGCCATCGCGGTTGTAGCATTGTTAGATTTAAGGTATCGCCACTGTTGTGACCTTGCCAGATCTACAGTGCCACCACAACTGCAACCTTTCTAGATGACGTCCATGCAACAACCATTGCAGATTCACAACCCCATGCCAACCCTAGACCCTCACCATAGAAAATTTTTACCGCTGGGGAGGGGATGGTTGGCGGATGGGTCAAGTTCACATAGGAAAAACCAGCAATTCCATCAAATCCCTACAGGAATGCAAATTTCATCAAGAATTGTTTAATCCCATGAAACTCACTTCCTGCACACTAAACACAAGAAAATTGTTTTCTCTTTCCCTTCCCTTTTCCCTTCCCTTTTCCCCTTCTCGACTTCTATTTCCGTCATACCAAATGGGGCCTGAGAGTGAGGTATTCTGCTCGCCAAATAGATATCATTGTCTGGTTGGAAAATTAAGCTACCTAGCTATGACCAAAGCATATATTGATAGGCGTTTGGAGGAGTCTAGAGATCGGTCGAGGTCACCAGTACATTTGGAGGAGGCTAGTGGCGGGTCCAGACCACCAGTACTTTTTACTTATCATAGAAGGGGGTCACATTAGGGGCAATATTGTAATCGCTTTCTTTTTAATGAGTCAGTCAAGTGGAGGTTATGAATAGGGGAGAGGTTAGTTTGTTGGGGTCAGCTTGGTATTTCGGTTAGAAGGCAGTTGGCCTTTGTCTCCAGAGAAGTTCTCTCTTCTTTGGTGAACTGTAATTCCAAAAACTTCTTTTATAACAAACTCTTCTAGATTCTTCTCCTTTCTGTTTTGAAAGCTCTATCAATTGGTACTTTCATTGAGAAAAGGATAATCTTGATCGATTAGAGCTTCTTGAAGATCACGAATGGAAACACGTATGGAGAATAGGATTTCTGATTTTGAGTCGTATGTAGAAGAGCTGAAAGCAAGACTTCAACGACGGGAAAAACTGGAGTCTGCTGTAACATCAATTCAGCAGCAGATGTTAGATGGATCTGCGACTTTGAGCCAGCTCAACAGCTTCGTAAGGCTTCAGGCAGTGCAAACCAATAGCGGAAAAGAGAAGGTCAAATCGTCTGCAACAGAAGAAGGTGTTAGAAGACTGCATTCGGAAGTTGTAACACAGGAACAGAGGCATGACGTAACAACAGTAGATCGTGATTCGCAGAATGTAATTGGTGAGGAGCAGCGTATAAATTCTCGGCATGTGGAGATGCCAATCTTTTCCGAAGAAGAACCAGTTTCTTGGATAACCCGAGCACAGACGAACTTTTTAATTCACCAAACACGCGAAGAGCTGAAATTTCCACTGGCACAGTTGAGCATGGACGGCTTGGTCCGATATTGGATGATTTCATTGAAATCTACCAGAGCAGGAATCACATGGTCATAGCTCAAAGAGGAGTTGCTTGGTCGGTATGGAAGCTCTGAGGAGGAAGATCCGGTAATATTCCTCAAGCAACTTCGGCATGTGGACGTCTATATCGACGAATTTGAGAGAGTGGTTATGCGAGTACCAGATTTTACAGAAAAATGATACATGAGTTTGTTTATTGGAGGTTTGAGGCCAGAAATTTGAAGTTCAGTAATGACACATGAACCACAGAATAAGGCGCGGTTATTAACCTTGGCAATAAGAATAGAAAGGGAATTGATTATCAAGGGAACTATTAAACAAACTGAAGTTCGATCTAAGAGCATTCTATCTGGACAGCAAGTTAGGAGTTGGAACACAAATCCAGTAAGGGTGGCTCCTATAGGGGAATTGAATGATAGAAGAGGTGGAAACGTGCCGAGGTGAAAAGGTATTAGAAATCTATCCAAAGAAGAATTTGAGGAGAGGAAGGCTAAGGGATTGTGTTATTCATGTGGACAAAAATTTGGTCCTGCTCACAAATGTCAAAAAAAGGGGTATAAACTGATGGTTTGGGAATGTACTGAACCCCAAGTAGAGGATGATTATGTAGTGGAGAACACAGCTTTTAAAACCCATGAAGGACACTACGAGTACCTTGTTACGCCTTTTGGCCTAATAAATGTGCCAGCCATGTTTCAGGCAACCATGAATTCGGTGTTTCGGGAATTTTTAAGAAAGTGTTGGTATTTTTCGATGACATTCTGGTTTACAACAGGAATTGGGAAGAGCATTTACATTCAGTTCAGGAAATTCTACAGTTAATGTCACCAAACAAGTTGTTTGCTAATATTAAAAAATGTACCTTCAATAGATGAACTGTGGAATACTTGGGGCATATTATATCAGTTTAGGGAGTGGCTATAGACCCAAAGAAGTTGGAGGCTGTTAGGCCGAAACCAAGGAATGTTAAAGTGGGGGGATTCTTGGGGCTAACCGGATATTACAGGAAATTTGTTAAGAATTATGGAAAAATAGCAAGACCACTCACAGCTTTGATCAAAAAAGGGTATAAATGGACCCCTGAAACTCAGGAGGCGTTTGAATTGCTAAAAGAAAAGATGATTATTGCTCCTGTTTTAGGAATGCCTGATTTTTCTAAGGGATTTGATGTAGAATGTGATACTTCTGGATTCGGTATAGAAGTTGTTCTGATTCAATAAGGGAGGCCATTAACCTATTTCAGCAAAGCATTATCTGAAACTAATTTGAAGAAGTCTGTTTATAAAAAAGAGCTTATGGCATTGGTCCTTTCGATCAAACATTGTAAACAATATTTGATTGAGAGGAGGTTTGAGGTTTTTACAGATTATAGAAGTCTCAAACATTTACTTAATCAAAAGTTGTTGTCATTAGATCACCAATGCTGGCAAGCAAAACTATTTTGGATATGATTTTGCTGTCACATATAAGCCAGAGAGATTGAATAATGTTGCTGATGCTCTATCCAGGGTGCCGCAAGGAGAATACTTGCAAACTGCAATTTCAGAACCCAACTGGGAGGAACTTGGTGTACTTACGGAAGAATTAGTTCAAGATGTCAAGTTGCCAGCCGTAATAGAACTATTGCAAGGCAGAATGGAAAAACCAGGATATTCAATCCGGAATGGGCTGTTATTCTATAAGAACTAACTAGTTTTACCCAAAGAAACTTCTTTGATTCCGAAATTATTACAACATTACCATTCTTCTCGAGCGGGAGGACATTTGGGGTACTTGAAAACATATAAACGTCTAGCAGGGGGTTTGTACTGGTCTGGAATGACACGAAGAATTTTGCAGTTTGTTCGAAAATGTGAAATTTGCCAAAAAAGTAAATATGAGGCTCCAAGCCCTGCAGGACTACTACAGCCACTCCCTATTCCAAGTTTAATATAGGAAAAAGTTTCATGGATTTTATATGCAGACTTCCAAAATCACAAGGTTATGAAGTAGTATTTGTATTTGCAGTGGTAGATAGACTCAGTAAATATGCACATTTTATTCCCCTTAAACATCCTTATACATCGAAAACAGTAGCTGAAGTATTTCTAAGGGAAGTTGTGCATTTACATGGAATTCCTTCAGCAATAGTGACAGGGATCCTTTGCTCACCGGTCTATTTTGGCGAGAATTGTTCAGACTATAGGGGACGGCACTTAAAATGAGCTCTTCCCACCACCCACAAAGCGATGGAAAAACGAAAGTTGTGAACAGGTGTTTGGAAGTTTATTTACGATGTTTTTCTTCAGACAAACTCAAACAGTGGGCATCCTGGTTGGCTTGGGGAGAGTACAGTTACAATACACCATTTCACACATCTACCGGAAAGACTCCTTTTGAGGTTGTGTATGGACGCACACCACCACATATTTTGCATTATACCCAAGGGGAGGCAGCTGTAGAAGCTGTGGCTACAACTTTGGTTGCTCGTGATGACACTTTGAAACAACTATAGGTTAATCTGCATAGGGCACAGCAACTCATGGTAAAATAAGCTAACAAACATCGGCGGGAAGTGATTTATCCAGGTTGGAGACTTGGTTTGTGTTAAAATAAAACTTAATAACCCCGATAGTGTGACCAGGGTAAACTCCAAGCTAGTAGCTCGGTATTATGGACCTTTTCCTATTATTGAGAAGGTGGGATCAGTTGCCTACAGACTTCAGCTTCCAGAGAACAGTAGGGTACACCCTGCTTTCCATGTTTCTCAATTAAAATCTGCAATTGGAAGTACCCAAGCAGAAGAATTATTACCGGAAGAATTTGTGGAAGAAGGTGATTACCCAGTGGCGATTCTGGCAGAAAAGATTCAGGGCAGGACCTTGTTTTGGCTTATCCAAAGGCATGGCAGAGCTGCAGAAGAGGCGACTTGGAAGGATGCTCGGGTGATAAAGGTCCAATTTCCTAATGTCCACTTTGAGGACAAGGTGGTTTTTCAAGGGGGTGATATTGATAGGCGTTTGGAGGAGTCTAGAGGTCGGTCTAGGTCACCAGTACATTTGGAGGAGGCTAGTGGCCCGTCCAGGCCACCAATACTTTTTACTTATCATAGAAGGGGGTCACGTTAGGAACAATATTGTGATTGCTTTCTTTTTAAATGAATCAGTCGAGTGGAGGTTATAAATAGGGGAGGGGTTAGTCTGTTGGGGCCAGCTTGGTATTTCAGATAGAAGGCAGTTGGCCTTGGTCTCCAGAGAAGTTCTCTCTTCTCTAGTGAATTGTAATTCCAAAAAATTACATTAACATTCAATCCTTTGTATTATTAGATATATCAAGGAACCAAGTCTGGGCATGCTACATTATATGCAGGGTGCTTATTCTCCAGAAAATTTACATATGGATATGTTGTTTTTATCGGTGGTAATCTTATTTCTTAGCGTACCAAAAAGCAGACAACTGTATCCCACCCGAATGCCAAGTCTAAGTACCATACTATGGCTCGTGCGATAGTAAAAAAATTATAGGCACAACAAATTTTACATGAGATTGGTTACATGACTGGGAAGTCTGCACACATATGGTGTGATAATCAGATTGCTATCAAAATTGTTACAAGTTCAGCCTTTAATAAGCATATTAAACATACAGAGGTTGATTGTCATTTTGTTCATGAGAACCTTGAGAAGAAAAGGCTCACATTCGGCAACATTCGAAGGCTTCGGGGCCACGTGTGCATTTTTTATGCAACTAAATAGGGATGAATATATATGACCCAATTTGAGAGGGAGTGTTAAAGGAGCTTGGGCTTGACCCACACTCTTTAGTTATGGTCCTATGGTTTGTATCTATTTTTTATTTCCAATAAATAGATAGTACCGACCACACCTACAAGTTATGGCATTTGATTATCATTCAATAACAATAATGAATAGTGATAACATTCTTTATTCGATTTGTATGTTATTGTATTACATAAATCGTAATTCAAAGTAAATGAAGTATAACTGAATAACTACAATAAACTATGGGTATTCTTCTCACTCTCATTTTGTAATTAATCATAAATAGATGTGTGGGCCACAATGAATCATGTGTATTCTTCTCTCTCTTATTCATACCTCTCTAATTCTTTCATCATTAGAATGTCAATAGAATTATTTTTCAGGAGTTCAATTAGAAATTTAATAATTATTTGATATTAAACACATAAAAGAATAATATACAATAATTAGAAATAGGCTAAAAGAAAAATAGAAAGAATAAATGGTAGAGGGAAATTAAAGCAAAGCAATAAAAAGAGAAGACACCTCAACATTGACATGGTCAATAACAGGGGTGTCTTTGTCCATGTTGCCACTATCAGGCACAACAAAAACAGTGGAAGAGGCACTGGTACAGTGCCCATTATCATTTTTTTGCTTGAGCGAGTCTGTCTCATTTATATTACTCACAACTATGCCAGACTCCTTGCAAAAACCATCATCATTTTCAGTCATCATTGTACAAGAATGTTTTTCTGTCATCCGATAGCCACCAGAAATTTCATTTCCTGAATCCACACTTGAAGATTCCGGAAAATTTGAAATCACTTCTCTGTGAAGGGTTGACAAAGAATGAGAAAAACAATTCAGATTACAAGTAATGCAATAAATTCATATCTTAACAGAGTCTCAAGGCTTCTGCTCAAAATCAATCAACATATAATTTTTAGATGGAATTTCCCCAAAGCATTGTCAATCTTTAATTTCCCAATGCATTGTTGTATTCTTAACATGCCACCTAACATAAGCTTTTACCCAAGCCAAACATATGGACAATTTAGTTTGGGTGGCCTGAGTGCAGGTAGCAACACTTAAGCCAAAAAGTTTACATTATTTGTCCTCATATCATGATGAAGCCCATCCCTAAAACAAATTATTATTGTGGGGAGCCCCAATATTGTATTAATTATACTGTTAAGCTAATAGATGATCTTAAATGGTGGCGGATATGAATGAACCTGAAAGGTATAATTCTCCATCTTTTGTTTCTCTGGCATTATTGTATGCACATGTGTGTGTAATTAATTATATACACCATAAAAATGCACTTGTGTAAACTTATGTACATAAATATTTACATTGATGCATACTCATATACACAAGACTTATTCTTCTCCTTCATCTCAAGCAGCAAACGAGATCTACAAGCATTGACAGAAAGCTACTGCACCCCACAACATCATTGAAATCGGATTGTAGCTCTAGAAGCTTCCTCAGCAGGGCCAAACCCAGAACAAGTTTAGTAGATTGGGTCTTCTGTTCATGCAGGTCTGAAACTTCTTGATATGTGAAGTAGATAGACTCCAAAATGACATTCCATCCATCACTGTGAGGGATTTAAAATTGGATCAAAGTACACCTTGTGCATTGCAAGAGCAGAGAGAGACCAATGAGGAATGAAGCCATAAGAACTTGTGAAATGTGTGGCAATAACATAAAACAAGAGCATCGTGATTTTGAGATGGTAGACCAAAGCTGGTGATGCGAGGATATTTATGTTGTAGTGACTAAAAGTAGGGCATAGATGACATCCATTAAGGCGGTTTAGGATGCACAGATTCACAGTACAAGAGAATTAAAAACCTCCCATGTTTGGTTAAGGGGGTTCCTGGCTTGGAAATGGGAATCATAATTTCATCGTTTTGCTTGTTGGCTGATGAAAAGGAAATGGGGATTACCTCCAGGAATCCTCAAGCTTTTTGTGGGGAAAGGAATGCCCTTTTTTGGTATGGGTACTGTAATGGTGCAATTACCCATCTTTTATATTTAATTAATAGAAGAAATATTTTTTGATTAAAATTTTAAATTAATTTTAAATTTTTTAAAAATATCTTAATATGCTTTGTTTTACGAACAATTTTAATATATTTTTAAATATCTTTCAGTAATTTGAAACTATTTGCTAAAATTAAAAAATGAAAATATAATCGTTTTACTATTTTTATTGAAAATATGTAAAAATTATTTTCCAATAATTAAAATCTTAATAGAAATTCTTTTAATTTTATTTTTTGTTGGTGTTGATGACCAATCAAAAATAAATGTTCATTCTTTTCCAAGACATAACAGACACTCATCTCATGCTATTCAATCTCCATCTCCTTGTCATTTTCATTCACAAGCATATCTTCATTTTCATTTTCACTCTCATTCCCACAAAATTATATATTCCACAAACCAAAGAGGGCCGCATATCAAGGCTCCATTTAGTTGAGGGGAAATGGGGAGAAGGGAAGGAAACATAAACATTCTTCTCCTTTTCAGCACGTTTGGTTGTTCTAGGCATTTTTCCTTAAGGTCATTTAACTTCAAAGGAGATGAAATTTCGATCAAATGGAAATCAAAAGCGAAATGATATAAAATAACTAAATTGCCTCTCCCATAAAAATAAATGTATTAATAATGACTATAAAGAATAACTGCTTTAATATATTTTATTATTATTCTTAGCAAAGGTGATGTAATCATTTAATATATAAATAAATATATGTATGTATGTATGTATGTATGTATGTATATCACAAATGTTAGGCATCAAAATCTGTGTCTCTCAAGTGAGCTTCGGTCCTTTATTTATAGATGTACAATGTTAAAATACAAGTGTGAAGTACAAGCGGGGAAATAAAAATCAAATACATAAAAAAACAACAAGAAGAACAAATGCCTTAAACCCAATTAAATGAAGTCGGATACATGATTCAAACGTCGCCAATTAAATCTATTGAATACCATATTTTCATTGAAACCATTTAGAACAAGATCATCTTAAATAATTTGTTTAAGGTCTACCTCTACTTATTATGTAAAAATATCGAGAAAGGGACAAAAGAGGAGAAACATTGTATATTGTATTTTGTACAAGCTGGACAGAGAGAGGGAGAGTTATGGGGAGGGGGGGAAGAAGAGGTAGAAGAGGAAGATAGAGAGGAACCCGTGGAAGACCACTTCTCCAAGCCCCCAGCTGGAACGTCCCGACGTCTGAGCCCCGGCAGCTGCTTGCTGGAATTCCAAATGTATCGTGGTGCCCCTTCCCAACACCCAAGAGCCCTATTTATTACACCACCTGCCCAACTGCAGCCCCTACCAGCAACAGCTGGCAAACACAGCTAACAAATAAAAAAGGAAAATACAAATATACCCCTGGTAATTATTACTCCCATGCCCTGCTCTCGGACAGCCCCACACCTGGAAGGGAACACCCTCATAAAACCTAGCCATCGAATAAAACCTTGATCCCAAGCCTACTCCATAGCCAACCAAACTCCCTGCTAGAAATCCTCAAAGCAGTTGTACTCCGAGCAGCCAGCATGCTGCCAAGAAATCACATCTCCAGCAGGCCTGAAGAACTGATTATGGCCCAATTTGAGACTAAAACATAGCCATCGAATGAATCCGGCTCCGCTGTCACAACCACAGCCTAACATTCCATTAATAAGGTAGAATCACGCCCACTTCTGCCAACGCTATCCCTGTCAAACGTCTTGGGGCCACAAAGAACGAATCTAGCCACACCCAAAGGAAGTTCAAGAGACGCCTCACCAATAATTACCACAGCCTTCACCTCCTCTTTATGAATAGTTGAGAGATACTCAACCACTGTTGTGCAAACCCGCTTATGGCATTCAGGGACAAACCATAAAGCAGACCAAGCATGTGAATTGCTCCATCTATGCTCAAGAGTCATTGGTACACCCATACTCCTATTTGAAATAGGTGTCACGGTTCGCTTTTCATCACCCTGAAACCACTCCCACATTAAAAGCTGAAGCAGGGTATCAATAGAATTCCATAGCTGCTCGTCCTCCCCAAACCAGCCCTCCAATACTTCCACGACTAAAAGCTGTCGTTGAGAGTAGCACATCTCCCGCTCTATTAGCCCGATGTGACATCTTTTCCATGTCATACTCACTTCGTCCCCAAGGTGCATTCCCATTTCTTTACGCCAAGAATGTCCATGGTCTGTCAACTGCAGTTTGTTTCCTGCTTGAAACAACCAATTTAGCAGGTTTCCCCAATGCAACCAATGTGTTTTGGTTGTGATTTGTATCATCACAAACCTGCACGTATGTCAACAAACACCATACTCGGCTTCTGCTTGTCCACCCCCCCTTCAGAACTACAAAACAATTCTCAAACGTAACAAAGGCACCACCAACAAGTTCATACAGCTCTGCCACTTCTGATCCACCAGCAAGTCGTTTCATCTCTATAACAGAATTCCTCCTACCAAAACCTACCATAGTAGCAAGAGGGATGGGTGTGTGTCTTCTCCTTATTAAGAAACCATACTTCAAGACCCAAAAATCATACTTATCTTTGACAGGATGAGTCACCCAGGCAGCTTGAACTCTCTCATTTGCTATAATATCTTATGAATGAAATAGCTCCATCTAGAGTGGTAGTGTTAGGACCTCAACCTTTGTGACGCCAACGGATGAAACTACACTTGGCACCACATCTAAATTTCCCCCTTCCGACCAAGCCGAACTGGAGTCTCCACTAGCTTACTACAAATGTCCCCTTCCTGTCCAGTATGTAATTCCCCCAAGCCTGCTGCTAGTTCATCCTTTGCGAAGTGATTGACTTCCTCTTCATCTTTTGTACAAGAACCCAACCAGTCCATGCTTTGGTGAATCCGAATTAAATCATTCCCTTGTCCTAAGCACTGACCAGCCAGCACGTCCTCCTCCTTAATGGATTGCTGCTTCCTTCTTAATGGATTGCTGCTTGTCACACTGTCGTCGGGAAAACTCCTTCTGCACCTTGTCGGGTCTGTACTTCTCTAACAGCGCCGACTTCAGCTACTCCCATTCGGATTCAGAATTTTTGTTCAGCAAAGACAAAAATCAAAGCAAAACCGTGTGCTCCAAACTCAACTGAGCATAATGAAGCTTCATGTCCTCTAATGTTCGATTTTCCAGGAAATATGTCTCTGCTTTGTGATCCAACCAAGTGGCTCCTCACCTGAAAAATAAGGCAGCTCGGCTCTTGTTGCAATGCTGCTCATTCCATCGACAAGCGTCAATCCAACAAGCATAGGTCTCACCTCCTATTTCCTTCCGAACTCCACAACTCCAATGTTGCTCCCAAAGGAACATGGTGCAGCTGATTGGATCTGTTTCCTGAACATGGAGCATCGTTTTACCCGTGACTGCAAATCTTTTGTCCGCTGCTCATTCGTTTGTAAATGAACTTGCTCCTGCTCTCACGGCCTACACCTCAACTATTCGGAAACAATTGGACGCCCTGCAGGAACATCGAGAACCACTTTTTGTTCCTCCTGGTCGAATTTTAGCTCACTAAATAGCTTCTCAATCTTCACTTGTCTCCTAGTAAATTCTTCTGTAAATGATGTTTGTCCCTGTGCCTCGGCCGATCGTCCTTGCGTCGTCCAGTCTGCACACGAAACCTTCATAGCTTTGTCAAACTCCATTCTGAATAGCTTCCTCAAAGGAACGCGTCTCACTGTGTGAACACGTTTTATTTTTCAACTGCGATGGAAATCCTCCACAGCAAAACACTTGACGATCATAGCCTCCAATGTGCGTCTCTTCCCCTACGACGCACGCCTCACTGCGTTTTCCTTCTCAAGTCGCCTTCGTCTGCCATTGTCGCTCAACAGTGTGCGTTTTACAAGATGTCTCGCTTGTCAACAGGTGAAAGTCGAACATCAACGACTAACTGACATATTACAATCATTGCCCATACCCGTATGGAAATGGGAACACATTGTTATGAACTTTGCCACTAGTCTACCAAGAACACTTTGGAAGCATGATGTCATTTAAGTGATCGTTGACCAACTCACCAAGTCGGCATATTTCATTCCAATCCGTGAGACTAATTGTAATGGTCCGGACCTCTCCGGTCCATTCTTTTGCTGAAATATGGCGTCTGAGGTGTTCCTGGGAGGTCAAGGAGACCTATCCCCAACACTTCTCCAAATTTCCAGTTTTGTGAACAGTGGCATCGGTGAGACCGATGTGAACAGTGGCATCGGTGAGACCGATGTGAACAGTGGCATCGGTGAGACCGATGTGAGCAGTGGCATCGGTCTCACCGATGTGAACAGTGGCATCGGTGAGACCGATGTGAACAGTGGCATCGGTGAGACCGATGTGAACAGTGGCATCGGTGAGACCGATGTGAACAGTGGCATCGGTGAGACCGATGTGAACAGGGCATCGGTGAGACCGATGTGAACAGGGTCATCGGTGAGACCGATGTGAACAGGGCCATCGGTGAGACCGATGTGAACAGTGTGTCTCTGAGACCGATGTGAACCGTGCATCTGTGAGACCGATGTGAACAGTGTCATCAGTATCGGTGTGTCATTCTGTAAACAGTGTCATCAGCATCGATGAGTCATTCTGTGAACAGTGTTTCCAGCATCGGTAGGTGTGCAGTGTTTCCAGGATCGTGTAGTGTTTCCAGGATCGGTAGTTGTACAGTGTTTTCAGGATCCGTAGGTGTACATTGTTTCCAGGATCGGTAGGTGTACAGTATTTCCAGCTTCCTATAGTTTCGCCCCTTTAACGTTTTCTTTGACGTTAAACGCATTCAAGGTCTTGTTTTAAAGGATTTAATGCCGATTCAAAGCCCATAACTCCTATATTAATTTTTCCTAAGGCTCGGGATGCCTTTACTTGGTCAAACCGCAAGGTTTAATGCGATCCGCTTTTAATGGAAAATCCAGAGTATCTTAAACCGCTGCTCCGTTAAATCTTCTAAAGGGATGAGATATATTCCTTCTTTGTTCTACCTTCTTGTTCCCCGGTGCGAAACGCTCGAACCTTTCTTCCTTCCCATAGGAGCGGTGTGATTGAACCTAAATCCTTGGATCATTTCCCCTTGAAGTTTCTTCCTGCACCATGCGCACCCCCTATTTTGGTGCAAGCAGCAAGTGTCGATCCATCATCGATAGAAGGTATAATCTACCTCCGTTCTTGTGTTTTCTTCGATCCTTCTTCTCTCGTTTCTCCTTGCCATGTTATTGCATGTGATCTCCATGCTTTTAATAGAGTTTTCTTGGGTGTCGATTGGTGCTGTCGTGACGCAGCGTCCTCGGGTGGATGCAGTTGTCACGGGGGAGGCAATCGTAATCCCTTGTGTGGATCGTTCTCATATAAAGAACGTCAAGAAACTTTTGAGGTAGGGGATTCGTTGCTTCTCTATTCTTTTACATGCAACTGCAGAATTAACATGTTTTAGCTCACTGAATCACAATGGAATTGACATAATAAATATTTGAACCGGATAAATAAATTGGTATCGATCGTATGTTATTGACTCTTGTTTTGCTGGATAGTGTGATATCTATGCTTTCCTTGTTTAGCATGTCGATCTTGACGGAAATTGGTAAAGAACGTAAACTGGGATTAATTGTAATTATTTGTGAAGGATAAAGAAGCATGTAAATGAATCTGGTTGTTATTGTTGTAATTTGATGTTAATCAAATTGATGCAGTAGGCATGTTTAATTATTTGTGATAGCTTACTGTTTAGGTTGTCCGTCGTTGGAACCTACGAATAATAAATCGGTTAATTCAAGATGGATTAACGAACTGGTTGTTTGATGAAGGATAATTCAATGTAGGGTTCCGAGTTACCCTCTTGCTTGTTTAAGGGCCAAGAGCCCAGTTGATATGATGTTTGTTTTCCTGCTGCTTGTGTTGTGATGTGAGCTTGGATGGTTGTTGTGATATGTGGGGGCAAGAAGGCCCATTGGTTGTGGCAGCAGTTGACACCTAGGGTGGCGAAATGCATCGGTTTATGAATGTGGGTGTCGGGGAGGACACCGGAGATGATGAAACGGGTTGGATGTGAATGATTGGATGTTTACTGAATCTTGTTGGTTGTTTATCTACACTACTTTCCCCACTGCTCAAGGCAGCTGGTCTTGTTTACCCTCCTTCCAAAAGGGGCGAAGACGAGCGGGGTATGCCATGTGCTTTCCGTGTTTAGCTTCTCGAGGGAGGATGGGTCTACGCTCTTGCTATAGGTGGCAAAGACTTGACGGGTAGTTCAACTACCCACCATGTTGAGCCCCCTTGTGTTTAACTTAGAATGTTTTTCTAAGAATGTATGGGAATATGGGAAAGTAATAATGTTGTTAATAAATGATTGATTAAATGATGTTAACCCATGGAGTTTGAGCTTGCTGGGATGCAATGTTGAGGTAATATTTCTGAGAAGCTGTGGACTTGGTTTGGTTATGCCTAGAGGGCATGAAACTTTGGTGTGATGCTAATGAAATATAATGTGGAATTGTTAATGGTTAATTAATGTTTAAAGAATTAACTAACGTAAAGTGCAACTGATAAAAAAGGAATGATGTAATGTAATAAAGCTCTTTAAATGGTTGTGTGCTTATAGGATACCTAGTCTTAGAAGTGGCAGTCGGGAGTCCGAGAGACGCTAGATGCAGTTGAGTCTAAGATTGGGTAATGTCCATAGTGTGGTTGTGAGCTATAGTACATTCTGTACTTTTTGTGTTTTTATATGCTACTCCACCCCGTCAGTTAGGGCAACTGACACCCCGAGGATTCTGAGCCCTGGGGGGTGTTTTCCCCAACATTCCGATGGGAGGATGGATGGCTGACTACCCTCTTTTGCCCCGCTCTTTTCTCTTGGTAGTTATTTGTGCTCGTAGGCACAACGGTTAGTTTCCCCATATATGTGTGTAGAGGGATGTAATGGCTTGTGGTTATTCACACATATATTCTGGATATAGTTTCCTATGGACTACTATAGGTGTAACGTGTATAGGCGTGATGTCTTGAGGATCCTTACTCGGTGTATGAGCTATAATGGCTTGAGGTTTAATACCCGACGTATGATACACGTTATGCGAGCTGTGGTGGCTCCCGAAAACTACCTGATTACTTTGGTTACGTGGACGTGGTGGTTGTGCTGCACGAGGTGCATGTTGGGGTGCTCCGCCCAGGTGTCTGCGGGCAAGCCTTTTTGGAGAGAGACGCTTAGGACGTGCGACGTTGGGGCAAAGCGGCAAACCAGTGGGGAAGTGGTAGCGGAGTACCCTTGATATTCTTTATTATATTATATACTCTTGTATGCGATACTTGGTGAGAGTAGCCATGGTGAGTCTGGGAACTTAGTATATCTGTTTAGGTGACGAGTTAGTTTCACTTGTTGTTCACTGTGTTTTAGCATGTTTTCTTTACTTGTGCACGAGAGGCTCCGGGAAGGATCCTTCTGAGTATACTATTATACTCACCCTATATATATATAAACTGTTTTTCAGGTCACTTGGAGCAGGTTGGAGATCAGACTGGTTACTACTAGCTTGGGGTAGCAGGAGTTGTTCAGGCTTCATGTGTTGTTTTTACATTTCTTTGGTACTTCAGTTTTCCCTTCCAATTGTAGTAGTTTGGGATGACATTACACATGTGTACTTGGAATTTCTTTTATATTGCAGTCTGAGTTGGAGTTGATCGGTGTTTGTCTTATCTCTCTCTTTCGCATGTGTTCTCTTAGAGGGCAATGTCTCCCATTTGTGTGTTTACTATACCATCGGTGCTAGTCACCAACCCGGGTCCTACTGGAGGCAGGATTCGGGGGTCACTATCTCCCTTCACATATTGTCGGCCCAGGAGGGGTACACCTTGTGGGGAGGGGGTCGTGACACTAATACAGTAAGCAGATTGACAAAGAACTATATCCAGGAAGTTGTGAAATTGCACAGGGTACTATAATCTATTCTCTCTGAATGAGACCCTAGATTTACCTCACGGTTTGGGTGGTCCGTGCAACAGGCCCTTGGAACAAAGTTGACCATGAGCACGGTGTACCATCCTCAAACGAATGGTCAGCGAGAACATATGATTCAGACTTTGGAGGGTCATGGGAAGAACATTTGCATTTGGTGGAGTTTTCCTCTAACAAAAGTTATCAGACCACGATACATATGGCCCTGTATGAGGCATTGTACGGTCATCCATATCACTCTCCACTTTGTTGGGTAGACATTGGAGAAACTTCACTCTGATTAAACCAAGCCTTTTGCGTGAGACTACTGAGAAAATACAGATGATCGGGAAAAGGATGGCAACAGTCCATAGACGTCAGAAATCTTATGCAGATCATCGTCGCCACCCTTTATCTTTTGAAGTGGGCGATCATGTATTCTTGTGAGTTTCTCTGAGGTTGGGGCATCAACGTATGGGTAAGAAAGGGAAATTGCATCATCGATACGTTGGCCCATTTGAAATTTTGGAATGAATTGACGAAGTTGCTTATCGGCTAACTCTACCGCCGAGATTCAGTTTCATTCATAATGTTTTCCAAATCTCAAAATTAAAGAAGTATACCCTACCCATGTGATTAGTTGGGACCATGTTACTCTAGGGCCTCGTGCGACTTTTTGTTCATGCCCCGATTCGATTACCAAATATGCAAGAAAATAACACCCCCGATTTGAGGTATTTTAATGTTTCAAAGTGTATTTTTGAGTTATGAAATGGTTTGGGATTGTTACAGGAAGTCCTAGAGGATTTTGGGTAGTTTTGGAAGGTTTTTGAAGCTCGCACAGTTTGTAACGGTTAAGAAAAACCATGCATAAGTCTCACGTAACCGTGCGAGAGTTTTTTGGGGAGTCCAGACAAGCACACGGTTGGCATACGGTATGGGCAAACCATGCGGCCTCGTAAATTCTTGCACAGAGACGATTTGCACAGTTGACGCGCAGTTTGTCAAATCGTACAACTCTAGGTATCATCCGGTAACACTCGCACGAATGACGCACGATTTGTAAAACCATGTGCATAATTAAAGGGTTCCGAAAATTAGATTTTTAACCCGGTTTTTCTCCCGTAACACTCGTTCCTCCCCCTACAACTAGGGCCCTCGAACCTCTAGCATCTTTTAGGTGATTTTGGCGATTTCCTTCCCTCCGAAGGCTAATTTCATCAAATCTTGAAGCTTTGGACCTAAGGAATCAAAGGTAAGGGTTCATGTTCTCTCTCCCTTCATGCTCTTCCTGTTCTCTGTTGGGAGGAACCCTAGACCGAGGCACCCATGCCCGGATCTGTGGGTTATGATGAGTTTTAATAGGATTCTCTTGTGATCAATTAAAGAAAATGCGACGAGTCCGGATCTGCAAGATTTTGGAACAATTCTTCAAAATGAGCTCGTTGGAGATAGATGGCTTCTCTCCCACTCTACTCTTGCTTAGAACTTGACAACTTTGGTTTTCAAAAATAGTTGCTTGTGTTTCTCAATAGAAAACTTGTGATGACCTTTCGTGATTATTGACTTTAAAACTATCGGTTGTGGGTGATGCCCACAAAGTGTTGACAAAATGCGTGAATGTTGACTTGTTTCCAAAGAAATGTCTTTGGGTGTGAGAACTTGGCGTAACATGGTTGGCGTGCATGCATGATGCACCTTGGGGCCTTGTTGGATTCAGACTTAGTCGTCCTACTAATTTGGGGGCACTCTAGATTATACCGCCAAGTGACGAATTGGGTCTAGAGGGACGGGTTCCGATTGCAAGTTTGGATTGTTCAGTGAACATATAGGATGGGGAATACATTGGTTGGGCACTTGCATGTGTGTGTGTTCATGACCTGGGTGACCTCTATGTTGTGTGTTACTTTTACTGCTCCTGCATTTATATCTCGCTTACTCGTTTCTTATATATATATATATACATTTATTTATTTATTTATTTATTTATTTATTTATTTATTTATTATTGTGAGCTAACTTGTTCTAGTTCTAGTGACGTGTGTGGGAAGTCATGGGGATTGTCTACTCGTTATATACTCACCCTGCATATGCACTTTGATGTAAATGTAAATATTGTTTATCATATACTGGTAAGGGGAAGATCTCCTACTTTTCTAGCGGAGCATCTTGATGCTGCATTTATTGTCAGCCTTTGGTGTCCGGAGGATGCACCTAAGGTTAGTGACATTTCAGTTTTGCCCAAGCCAGTGGGTCGGGGTCAGGATGTTACACTCAAGCTTTGTCGCCTTGTTCATCAGGCTCTTGATTTGGATATAAATTGGCATTGTCACTTGTGCCTTTCAGAACAGCGTCTCCATTTCTCCTTTTGAACTGGTCACTTCTCTTGGTGAATCCAATAGAATATCCACAATCACAAAGCTTTATGCTAGAGTCCTTCAACATATAGCACCGCTTCATTTCACGACTCTTTATCTCCAAAATGAGTCTTGCCGCTTAATCTTATTTTGAGAGCACTACTCTTTCCAAAGTTCCCTGTGTCACTCCCGAAATTCATATACTCCCATTTTCATCCATGTGATTGGTGCACCCACTATCCAATACCCAAGTCTCTGGATTGTTAGTTGCCTGAAGAGCTACTTCCACGACCTTAGCTTATTCAAGCTTTTTTCTTCTCCTACCAACCCATTTAGTAGTTTGTTGCATATTCAATTCTTCCAGGGCTGCAAATTGATTTTGCAACTTGATTTTATCACTGGTATGGTGTGGTTGAGTTCTCGTTTTAGGAAAATAATTCAATATATTAGTCTGGTCTCATCTAGGTCTCCTGGAGCAGTGTATTGCCTTGTGCCCATAATCTACAAAAATAAAACAGCAGCCAGAAAATGTCTGATTATTATGGAAGTTCTTTTCTGACTTAGGTAGTTCCAGTTGCACATCCCTTGCTGCTTTGCACACACTCAATGTGTGGTCCGACCATCAGCAATAAAAGCATCTCCGTCTATGGCACGGCACTGATTTCCTTCTATCGTGTTTTGTGATATATAAGTGCCTCCTGTGACATGCTATTTCGATGTGCATGATATGACATTTTTTTCTTCAGTGCCCCCTATCGCAACTTGTGGTCAACCTATATCACTTCCTACAATACCTGTCACTTCCTGCAATATACACATGCCGCAGCATGCTATATGTGCATCCAATAGACTTCTCTTTTGTACTGCTGTACTGTTGTACTGCTATATCACAACTTGTGCTCACCTCCCACGAAATCCAGGACAGATGACTTTCACTTCATTTCCAGCGCACCAAACTTCTCCAAATCTTCAAAGACAATCTCCAAACAACAATGTCGTCAACAAATCCAACTCTAACAACCAACTGGGATCCAATAAAATGAGTAAAATGAACTCCCATAATTTCAAGGCACTTGGAGCCTCGGTAATTTATTTATGAGCAATAAAAGATATGTTGGTATATCTAAAGATATTGTATACATACAAGTAATAGGCATAACTATTTTCGAAAGGAAAAAACCATTAATGAAACTCGGTGTAGATAAATTATAATTTATACATACAAAAAAAATGCAAGTAAGATTGATTGTACCTCGAAAAAAATTCATTTAAAATTCCAGCATAAGGAAGCAAATGGAAATACTCAACAACAGGGGTCACCATCCAACCAAAGGAACTTTGTTTGACCAATGGACCAAGCAAGCTGCTCAAACGAAGAAGAAAACGTAGTTGATCAGAACAAAGCACACCATATGCATCATGTAAAAAAATATAATCAATCTTCATGGAAACTATTTGAGATCATAAATAATTATTATTCTGGCAATTCTGTCAACTTTTAGAAGGATTTTTTTTCAGAGTGCAACGGATAGGTGTACAACAAAAACATCAAACTTCTCCAAACGCTACAAAAATGTTTTTGCATATCAACAGAAAACCAAGAATGGCAGGTTTTCTCTCATCACCATATCACTGTCATTCATACTAGTTCTTGTCAAGTATTGTGCAACAAAACAGCCATCTTTGGAGGCATGGAAACCATGGCAGTTTAGGAACAGTGCTATGGTTGGATGGCTGTACGATTTGAGTTGGTCCATAGCACTAAATCCCTAAAAATTAATATATGTGATGAGCATCCAAAAAGCTATCATATTGTTCAACCTATTATCAGTACTGTTGATAGGAACTTAGGTGTGAGAAAGAAAGAAATGGTAGTTTTTATTGATTCCAGCAGACAGAAATTAAGAGAACAGAAGAAGAAGAAATTGGAGAAGAGGAAGAAGAAGAATCCCCTAGGATACACCACTCCCCGAGGCCTGGCTACAGCCTCCTTCAGCTAAGCTGAAAGCCAATTCCAAAATACAATCTGTGCCCCCACCCTACTACCCACTGCCCGATTTATTTACCCCACCCACTACAAGAATCCCAACCACTTCTGCCGGCCAACAAACTAATAAAGGGAATGGACAATACTGCCCCTAGCAGCTAATAAACACCCCCTTCCCTACCCAAACGTTCCATCCAATTGCTATCCCCTCACGCACCAACAAAACTAACAGCCCAGCCCCAGGTAACCTTCGCAACCCTCTCACTGGCCTGCGCTGCAACACCCAGCATCCCAGTAGCCTCAATTCCCACATTCCTATCATTTTCCCCTCCTTGAAAAACCACCTTGTCTTCAAAGTGAAATTATAAAGAAGTGTCCTCGTTATCATGTTAGCTGTGTCACTTCCATAGTCAAGGTACTGCTTTTCTTTGTCAACAGATACAGCAAGCTTATGTTGTCTTCCTACCGAAGTAGTGCTAGAATAATGTGTCATTCCACGGCTTCCCCAGTACTGGCTTCCTAATCTTGGCTTAAAGCTGGAAGTGAGGTTCAAGACAATGTCAATGCACTTAGCTCCACTTGTCCAGAAGACATGTTCCTGGCTCACCATAAGTTTTTCAAGAATAATCTCTCTCTTGTATCCAGTGCTTATACCGCCACCATTTCCATATTTCCTCGTTCTTGAGACCTGCGCCCAGCCAAAATCAGGAAAATACACGCAAGTTCCCCATGGCTGTGCTTTGGAGGGAAAAAAGTGTGAGTGTAAAGACGGCTCCAATCTACCATTACATGCAGCAGCCCTGTTACTAATCTGAGATGACGACACTGTAGAATTAAAAAAAAAATCTACAGAAGATAGGGTGCCCCTGTTATAAGTGTCACGGACCCCTTGGAGATCAGAAACGGAATGTAATCTGGACCCAAAGTCTGGGACCGGACCTTCTACATCTGCCCTGTTCCCTTTCCCATTCCTTTTCACTGTGTTCACGAAAAACTTTGCGAGCTCCTCGGCCATGGCTTCTCTGGGTAGCACTAGAATTTCCTCAAGCCTTTGAGCCCCGAAGGAAAATGCACGTCAGATTCGATAGAAATTGCCTTGGCTCACACAGCGCTTGTTACTGTGATTTAGAGGATCCAAAATGTTAAGATGCTTGATAGGAAACTTGTTTTCCCCGGTCCCAACTGCTTCTGTTGGAATTGTGAGCATTTCCCTGCAGTTACTTAGAAACTCCTCACTCATCAATAATTCATCCCCACAATTTTCAACTTTTACAGGCAAAACTTCTGGAAAAGGCACAATGTTCACCGGCCCAAGAACACAGACACAGTTCGCTTCCCGGTAAAACGTGCAGTAGTAACCTAAGAATCGATACAGAACAAATAAAGGACCATGCAGCGATCTGGCCTTGATCAAGATAACACTAGATTTGAAGAGTCGGTCATTCCCAACTAATTGGTCAGCCTATTCAAATAGGTATAAAGCACAAAGTCCAGCCACTTGATTGAAAGAAATGTCAACAGAAATATTCTGTAAGCCGCATTTCACAATCTTATCCTCCTCTATATATTTAGCATATGGGACTTGATGATACTCCTTCCATATGGTGGTTTTTTACGGTCCCCAACATCTGCAACGGCCGCTTGCATGTGCTTGTAGCTCCCTCTTACAGCTGGTCAAGCCACACATTTTCCCTCTTCATTTTCTCACCACACTATTAACTCAGCGAATGTCTTCACTTGATCCTGCGGCACAGTCATAAACTCATGGTGAGCATGAGCTCGCCCTGCTCCTGTACCAAAATCTGCAACTTGCGTTACTGCTTCGGTTTGATCACCGCATCCTTGGAAATCCAGGAGAAGTATGACATGAAGAGAATTCGGCAAAAACTCATTTGGTCCAGCAGCGTTTCCGGTACCACTTGCTGCTGTTGAACAGGGAACTCAGCAAAAGCCCATTTGTGCCCGCACAGTCAGTTGCTTCCCCCGCAGTTGCTGCTCATTCACCTAAGCCGTTATGTTGACTGTATACATTTCCTCTTTCTCTACACAGCGTATTTTAAGACTCAAATTAGGATCAGAATTTACCTCATCTGGCTGCGTTTGTTCCTGATTTGCCTTCTGTTCCGAGAAATTAACCTCGTTTTGGGTAGACGAAGCCACAGTTTCGTCCGCTGCCGCACTTAACTCTGGAGCAGCTCCTCTTTGAGTTGTGTCCAGATGAGCTCAGCCTGAGTTGCTATCAGCAATTTAAACCAAAGTCCAACCATACCAGGCATACTCAGTCGTGCCTTGGGTACCTTCAGTTCTTCTGGAGTTTGGTGGATCAAAAAATAATTCTCAGCTAGCATGATCCAGGTCTCAAGGTCTTCTCCAGTAAAAACCGACATCATTACTTGCCTGGAGTAATCCTAACACCTGGCAAGTCTGGCCATTATCGTCATGAGCTCCTGCATCTGAATCTCTTGTCACTGGAGTGCAATTTCCTGCCGTTGCAGACCAACCTCCTGGCGTCGATATCCAGTCTTCAGCTCTGATACCGTCGATTCCAAACCTGCTACTCTGCTCTCCATGCGTGTGAGCTTATAGTTGCAGCGTCCACCGACACTATTCGAATCAGAAACCGCTGCATCTGTTACGTCCGCTTCTGTTGCGTCTAAGGAGCATCTCGCAATTTCTTTTTTTTTTCTCTCAAGAATTCTCTTAACAAGATCACCAATTGATAGGAACGTAGGTGCGAGAGAGTAGTTTCTATTGATTCCAGCAGCAGCATACAGAAATTAAGAGAATAACAGCAGAAGAAGAAATTGGTGAAGAGGAAGAAGACTCCCCTGGGATACGCCACTCCCGAGGCCTAGCCGCAGCCTCCTTCAGTGTAAGCTGAAAGCCAATTCCAAAATACAATCTGTGTCCCCAACCTACTACCCACTGCCCTATTTTATTTACCCCACCCACTACAACAACCCCAACTACTTCTGCCAGCCAACAAACTAATAAAAGGAATGGAAAATACTGCCCCTGGCAGCTAATCATCCAATAGCTATCCCCACGCGCACTAACAACACCAACAGCCCAGCCCCAGGTAACCTTTGCAGCCCTCTCAACCAACATCCCATCAGCCTCACTTCCCACGTTTCTATCAATTATGATGCTTACTATAGGTTGAGAAACCCCTTTGCCTTCTTTCCTCAAAGTGAGGCTAAGGCGTTCTTTTATAATGAATGATAAAGGCCACATCGGACCACGAGTCTGATGCGGGATACATACTCCAACACTCCCCCTCAAGCTAGGTGTACCTAGCTTGGACTCATAATGAAAAGAAAGCAACAAAACAGACGCTTACACTCCCCATCAAGCTGGAGGGGCCCAGCTTGATGACAAAAACAAGACAAAACATAATAAAAGATAAAGCTTCAACATTGATGATCCCCCTGACGATGTTGATATGATGCCGCTGGAAAAAAAAAGGTGGGTAAACGCCAAAAAAGTGTGGGGCCGGACAACAGAGCGCCGGGAAATCCACACCGACGGGTCGGTCGTCAGAGCGTCGGGAAATCCGCACTACAGGCCGGTCAGTCAAAGCGCCGGGAAATCCGCAATGTCGGGCCGATCGTCAAAGCGTCGAGAAATCCGCACGGGAGGGCCGGTCATCAAAGCGCCGGGGAATCCGCAGGAAGCTGGAGGAGGCCGGCATGGAGGGAGCAGTTGTTGGTGCGTCGCGCAAGGAGGCGGAGTCGAAGCGATGGTGCGTGCGGACCGGATCTGGCCGGATCTGGAAGTAGGGCAGCCGTTGGAGGAGTAGGATCCGGTCCTTGAGAGAATCGCGCAGGGAGGAGCCGCCTGGATTTCGTCGCGCGCACAGGGTGAAGCCGACGAGGGAAGGCCGCTTAGGGCAGAGAGGCGCGACGGAAACAGCATACGCGCAGCGGGGAGGAGGCGATCCGCCGGAAGCCGAAACTGGAATAGAAGAAACGGGACGGGAGGGCGCCGGGTGGAATTCGCCGAGAGAAATCCGCTGGGAGGTCGGGCGAGGTCGTCGGACGAGGCAGGCGCGCCGGAAGAGGTGGGGTCGGGCGACGGGACGCGTCGCAGCAGAGGGGAGGAGGGCGGCCGGGAAACCGCACAAGGAGGCGGTGCCGGATGAGCCGTCGACGGAAGCCGAGAAAGCCGCGTGAGGGCGGGGCCGGGACGCGTCGCGGAAGGCGGGGCCGGCGGGAGCCGGGAAGCCGCAACGTAAGCAGAGAGCCGGCTGGGAGAGAGAGCAGTCGTCGGGGAAGGGAGGTCGCCGGCGCAGGGAGCCGTCCAGGATGGAGCCGCAGGGGAAGGGAGGCCGCTGGTGAAGGGAGGCCGCCGGCGCTGGGAGTCGTCCGGGACGGAGCCGCCGGGGAAGGGAGGCCGCCGAGGGATCCGCGGGAGGTGTTGCGAGCACAAGAGGACTGCCTGGGGAGGGCGGTCGTGTGTAGCGGGAGAGGCGGAGCCGACCATTTCGGCCGCCTGGAGAAGCGGGAGCTGGTGCGGGCAGTTGCGGGATCCGGAAAGACTGTCGGGGAATGCGGGAGCCATTGAGGAGGCGGGCGCAGGTGGAGCCGGAAGGTTGCGCGCGATCGGGGGTCGCGACGGGACGTGAGGTCGGGAGGTATGTCGTAGGGGAGAAGCTCCGCAGGACCGAGGGCAAGCGGCGCGACGGGATGCGCCGCAATGGGATGTGAGGCCGAGAGGGAGGCCGTCGGGTAGGAGCGGCGCTGGTGGGGAGAATCGCCGGAAGGGCAGGGATCCGCGGCTGAAGGAGACACCGGCAGGGGGGAGGTCCGCCGGGAGGGAGGACCTGCGCGACTGAGAGGAGCAGCGGGGGGGGCGACTATTTGGATTTGAGCCGCCGCCCCCCCGGACGGGGAAAGCCCTAAAGCCCGAAGGGAGAAAAAAAATGAGGGAGGGATCGGGTTTCGAAAACCCTCTGATACCATGTACGTTGAGAAATCCCCTTGCCTTCTTTCCTCAGAGTGAGGCTGAGGCGTTCTTTTATAATGAATGATAAAGGCCACATCGGACCACAAGTCCGATGCGGGATACAGACTCCAACACTTACCAAATAAAAATTGTTAGAGCTGTTATCATATCTAATAGCATTGTGTTGATATTGTAAAGAACAGTTCATCCGCCGTATTTTTCAAGGCAATTTATATCGTAATTTTAAATAGGTGTATTAGGGTAACAAACACTCGTGACTTGTTTGGTTCATTTCCATCATCGTCAATTCATGGGAATCAAGAATCCAAGCAGGGGTGAGGTGTGTCTGGTTCACTGCAAACACCAGAAATGATAATTTTAAAGCAATCTCAGTTCCTTCAAACACAAAAGACATCCCTGTCTCGGTAAAACTACATCAAGGTTCTGTTCTAAGCCCCTATCTATTCACTTTGGTTATGGATGCACTCACAGAGCACATTCAAGATCAGGTACCAAATTGTATGCTCTTTGCGGATGATAAAGTTATCATTGAATAATTCAAATAGACAATCAATAGGAAATCAGAGCTGTGGAGTGAGACTCTAGAATCAAAGAGTTTCTGTCTTGGTAAAGACCATTAACAAAATACATTGAGTGTAATTTTAGTAAAAGACCATTAACAATGAAATGTGCCATTGAATGGTAATCAGAAACTGTAACCTCTAAGTGAGGTCGGTACCATCTATTTATAGGAAATAAAAAATAGATACATACCAACGGGTCATGGCTAAAGGTTGTGGGCCAAGCCCAGGCTCCTCTAACACTACCCCTTAAGTTGGGTCATATATATTCATCATATCCAACTTGTTACACAAAACCGGAACGTCGGCGAGTTGTTCTCTAGTTTGAATGTAGCCAAAAGTGAGGTTTTTCTTGTCAAGGTTCACTCGAACAAAATGACAATCAATCTTTATGTGTTTGGTATGCTCATAGAAATCAAGATTAGTAGCGATTTTGATAGCAACTTGATTATCACACCAGATGTGTACAGAATTCTGATAGGAAAACATGAGCTGGGAAAGAGGGGAGGTGTTGCTGGACAACAGGGGCTGCTGCTGGGGAATTTGTTGTAACTGTATGGGGGACCCATGGGGAATATGGTGGGATCCTGAAGGAATATTCTTGGGGCCCACAGCTGTTAGAGGGGGTTGTTATAGAGGGGCCCAGCGGAGGAATATACTGGGGGGGTCCACTGGTAGTTAGTAGCAGGCTGTTATAAATTGGCTGGGCTGGAGAGAGTGGAGGGGGGAAAATAGTCTGTACTTCGGCCAAGAGGCTTGGATCAGGTTGGGTTCTGCTCACCTGAGGGGGATACTGCTATTGTAAGTGTCCAGTTTTACTCACTGTACTCTCCTCTTTTACCATTTTAATACATTAAAGTGTCACTGCGGTGTTGAGTTCTTATCAAATTCTCAATTGGATAACCAATCTTATGTAAAATTTGTCGCGTCCATAAAATCTCTGTTGTCACGTGAGTCTGTGCACAATACTCAAACTCCACTAACAACATGGACGTGAGATTGAGAACTCAAGTCACTTCAAAAGTAAATTGTTTTCAATATTTAGGCTCTTTCCTGCAATGTGAGAAATAGATGCAGATGTCTCTCGAAGAATTCAAGTCAGATGACTTAAATGTAGAAAGGCTTCAGAGTTGCTTTGTGGTCGTAACATTACTTTGAAATTGAACGGAAAATTTTATAGGACAACTATCAAACAAACAATTTTATATGGTAGTAAGTGTTGGCCTTTAACAGATCAACTTGTACAAAAAGCAAAGGTAACAAAAATAAAAATGTTGAGATGGGCATGTGGATGTACAAAAATATATATGGTTAAAAATGAATGAACATGAGAGAAAATTGGAATGACACCAGTTGATGAGAAGATGATTGAAACAAGATTAAGACGGTCTAGAGATGTAGAAAAAAGGTCAATTGATGAACTTGTTAACAGCACAAACTTAGTGACAAAGACACAAATTAAGTAGAGGAAGACCAAAAAAAACACTAAACCAAGTCATCCAACATGATCTTGTGGTTAATAGTTTCAACGAAAATATGGTATTTGATAGAGCAAATTGACGTTTGATCCATGTAGTTGACCCCATTTAAATAGGTTTAAGCTTTATTTGTTGCTGTATTTTATATGAAATGTATTTATATATGAAAAAAATAACTTATTAGTTCACCTAAAAATATTTATTTTGATAGAATATCATTTTTAATTAGAAAAATAAATTAATGAGTTTCAATAAATAACAATAATTGCATTTTAAATAATAAAAATAATTAATAATAATATACAATTATTAATAAAATATTATTACAACCGGTTAGACATAGGGAAAATACAAACAAAACGACGCACACCCCCACCAGGGGAGACTCGAACACGAGACCTCCCCCCACCACCATAAGTACAGCAGAGGCATAACCACTGAACTGCGCCCCATGGGTCAAATAATAATTAATAATTAACAATTATTGCGATTATTGATTCTTAATAAAATAATTAATATCAATTATTATTATTATTGATTTATTAATTTATCATTTTATTGATTTATTAAAAAAATTACTTCATCGGTTTTAACAGTATTATTATTTTATTTATCTTTTCTTTACACCTCAAACATCATTATTTTCAATTCTATTCCGTTTCAGTTTGTTAGAGTATTGGATATTTTAAAATTCGTCTCACATCGGTATAAGTTATCTATTGTACTCCTTATCTATAAATAAAGCACTCTACCTCGTTGTGAGGTAAGGTTTCCATTCAACATGGTATCATTGGAGGTTTAACGCATCGGCCTCCCTACGCTAGGCCCCTTCCGCGTCGCCCCTCCCTGCACGACGGCCCCCTGCGCATCTGCACCACCAGCGCAATGACCCCCACTGCGTGATGACCCCCTGCATGACGACTCCTTCCGCAACAGCCCCCTGCGCGACAACCCCTTCAGCGTCGGCCCTACCTGTGCGACGGCCCTTTGCGAGTCGGCCCTCCCTATGTGACAGCTCCCTTGCACGTTGCCCCTCCCTATGCGACAACCCCCCCCAGCCCGTCGCCTCTCCCAATGAGACCCCTCCCCTCCCTGAGGGGCAACCCCCCCCCAGCCCGTCCCTTCTCCCTATGCGACGCCCCAAACTGCACAGTCGCGTCCCGTCGTCATCCATGTTACTCTTTCTTCTATGACCTAATTGATGCTCGGGTGTTCCGGCTGTGCATTTTCAGCACCTACTTTCTACCCACTTCGCACTTTCAGAACGTGCATCTTCAGCACTCCACTGCCCTCTTGTGATCTTTGGGCCCATCTATGGCAACGTCGTCACCCTTGCCAGATACTATCACACGTAGCTTCCACAAGTCTTGTGGATAAATATCTCGATTCCTCCAATTTTATCATGTGGAAGAGGACTGTTATCGTCGCTTTGAAGGGCATGAACTACTATTCTCATCTTGTTGCATCCCCTCCTGATCCAAAAGATGTCACGTTCGAACAATGAGAACGGCGGGACATCAAGATCTTTTCTATGCTGTTTAACTACATGGATCGCTCGGCTTAGCATGCTGCCAAAATTGCTACTGCTTGCAAGGAATTATGGGGCTCTTTATTGCTTATGTTTTCTGAGACAAACAATCTTGTTCACATATCTAATCTTTTTCAGCAGTTCTTCGCTCTTCAGTAAGGAACTCGCTTGATTCCCCTTTATTAAAATGAGTGGAGTCTATTGTCGTGAGATCAATGACTTGTGGATCATTCCACAGAATCCTGATGACACCCGCACTCAACGCGATGACTTGTTCTTGTTCTCCTCCCTGCATGGTCTCAATGCCAAATTCTCTACCACCGTTACCAACATGTTTGTCGGCCCCACCACATTACATCCTTCGGTTTATAATCATCTTGTTCGTGTGAGTCGTCCCCCGTCAGCACTCAGCACTCAGCACTGACCACTTCGATCATATAGGTCTCTCGTGGTCCCAACAAAGGTGGTGGCCCTTCTGGAGGTCGTGATCGACCTACTACTCGCAAACATTGCACGCATTGCGGCAAAGACTATCACACGATTGATACGTGTTGGCATTTGCATGGTCGTCTAAATGGTTCTTCAGTTCCAGGTCGCTCTCGATCTGCACAAGCTGTCATGCCTGCCCCAGAGCCTCCAAATGACATTCAGCATATCGTCGATCTCTCTGATGATGAGTATCGGTATCTCCAGTCACAACATGTTGTTACATCATCAAGTGCTATTGTTGCTCATGGCGATGCAACTGCTGCTTATCTATTACAGCGATCCGACTCATGGGTTCTTGACTCAGGCACCTCATAGCATATCACTAGGAATGCAGGTATTCTTCGATCATATAGCTCGACTTCAACTAGAGGTAATATTCTTGTGGATGACGGTAAGATGGTACAAATTGCTAGTTATGGGAGTTGCTCGATTGCACCTAGCTTGACACTCACCACAATTACTCTTGTTCCACACAATCCTTTTAATTTGTTATCTATTAGTAAACTTACAGTTGACTTACAGTGCCGAACCATCTTCTCACCTACTTCGGTTGTCCTTTAGGAGCCTTCGACGTCTCGGGTGCTTGGTAGTGGACGATTTCAGGATGGTGTGTACGTGCTAGACTCTGCCCTAGCTCTCGCTTGTCCTGCCACTTTTGACAGTGTTCTGCAGCTTCATTATCGCCTTGACCATCCACCTACACCCGTTCTTCAGTCACTTTGTCCAGAGTTGGGTCATATTTCTCCTTTTGATTGTGAATCCCGCCATTATGCCAAGCATCATCAGGTCACCTTGTCCCCCGGGCGATTACTCGTGTGTCTAATCCTTTTCATTTAGTTCATCCTGGCGTATAGGAACTCAATCCTAGCCCTTATAAACTGGATTATCGTTATTTTGTCACCTTCATCGAGGATTTTTCAAGAATGGCATGGGTCTATTTGTTGAAAACTTGTTCTAAAATTTTTAATGTGCTTCGATCCTATTATCATTAAGTCCAAACCCAGTTTTCCGCTAAAATTCGTTGTTTGCGCTCTGACAATGGTCGTGAGTATTTTTCTTGCATGTTCTAGTTCTTTCTGGATGACCATTGCATTCTCTATGAGACTTTTTTTCCTGATACACCTCAACAAAACGGTGTTACGGAACGTAAGAATCGTCATCTGTTAGAAGTTACTCATGCTCTTTTATTTCAAATGAAAGTTCCGATCATTTTTTGGAATGATGTCATTCTCACCGCTACATATCTCATTAACAGACTTCCCTCATCAGTTCTTCAGGTGATACTTCCTTCCATTCTTTGTTTCCAATCTCATCACCACATTCACTGCCTCTTCACATTTTTGGTTGTGTCTGTTATGTTCGGGATACTCGCTCCTCCCTATCCAAGTTTGATGCACGTGCACTTAAATGCATCCTTTTTGGTTATTTACAAACTCAACGCGGTTATCGCTGCTTTTCCCCGAATTTGCATCGTTATGTCACATTTGTTGATGTTTCATTTGTCGAATCCTCCATCTTTTTTTATCTTGATTTCCCACCATCACATGTTATTCCTGATTCAGACATTACCCTATTTTTTTCATCCTCCACCATCATCATATCTTCCTCATGATGTCGTTGGATCACGTTTTGGCCAAGTTTACTCTTGCCACCCTTACATACCTGCCACCCCGAAGCCTGATGTTGTTGCCACACCCGATGACACACCGGCTCCTGGTCCTCCATCGTCGGAGTTACCCATTGCCCTTCGCAAAGGTACACGCTCATGTCAGCAAAATCTCAGTTCATCGGCTTCTTATCAGGGATTATCGATGGCTACCTCTTGCGCCATTGCGACGCTGGCTACACACTCAATACCACACATAGTTGCCGAGGCAAAATCTCATTCCAGCTGGTTAAAGGCAATGCAGGAAGAACTACGGGCCTTGGAAACCAATCATACTTGGGAGCTTGTCAATCTCCCTTCAGATAAACAAGTTATTGGTTACAAGTAAATCTATACTATGTGCGTCAACGCCAATGGCTCTCTTAATCATCTCAAAGCCCGACTTGTTGCCAAGGGTTATGCACAGACGTATTAACACCTTTTCTCCCGTGATCAAGATGGCATCGGTCCGCTTATTTATCTCTCTTGTCGCCTCCTATCATTGGTCTCTCCATCAGCTGGATGTTAAGAATACTTTCCATCATGGTTTTCTTGATGAAAAAGTTTATATGGAGCAACCACCGAGGTTTGTTGCTCAGGGGAAGTCTTACAAGGTTTGTCGCCTTCGTCGATCATTGTATGACCTCAAGCAGTCACCTCGGGCCTTATTTGGGCACTTTTGCATCGTTGTGCTTGACTTTGGCTTATGTCAAAGCATAAGGATTCTTCCATTTTTTATCATCAATCTATAACAGGCATCATTCTCTTGGCAGTCTATATGGATAACATTGCCATTACTGGCAGTGATGATAGGCATTGATTGACTCAAATCCTTCATCAAAATTTTCACACGAAGGATTTGAGTCCACTACGATATTTCTTGAAGATTGAGATCTCTAGATGTACTATAGGAATTTTTCTATCCCGGAGAAAGTATGTTCTTAATCTTCTGTAGGAGACTGAAATGACTCGAGCTGACTTAGTTGACTCACCCCTCGAACCTGGAGAAAAGTCATTTCATATTGACAGTGAGATGTTTTCTTCACCCCACAAATATTGACGATTCGTTGGAAAGCTTGACTATTTGACGATGACTCGACCCGATATTGCTTGTGCAGTTAGCAAAATGAGTTAGTTTATGGAATCCCCAACAAAAACGCAGTGGGAGGTTGTTCTTCACATTTATAAGATATGTGAAAAGGGAACCAGGTTTAGGTATTCTATATTCTGATCATGGGCATACAGATATTGATGCATTTTGTGATGCAGATTGTTAGTGGAGGGGGTTTTGGTTCGGTGGGTGTTACCCCACATTACCCACACCCCCCCATCCTGCACACTTACCAGCGTAGGGGTAAAATGGGGAAAGAGGCATCTGTTGGTGGGAAGGGGGGACCAGCTGTCAGTTCGGCCGGTATTTAGTGGGAGAGTTGGGGGTTTGCAAGGCAGTTAGAACTTTTGGGCATTCTGTTGGAACAGAACGGGCAGGAGCCAGTGGTCTTGACTCCCAAAACAGCGCATAGCAGCAGCAGGCGAACCTGGAGGAGGCTTCTCCATCTTCATCCTGTTGTAATTCTTCTTCATCTCCATTGTTGTAATACAAGAAGCCGGTAATATAATTTTGACTTCTTTGTTTCCTATAATTCCCTATTCCCGAACACACACACCAAAACCGTAACAGTTTTGGCGACTCCGCTGGGGAATCATCGATCTGAAGAGCTGATCAGAGGGAGGCGCCGTCAACGCAACTACACATCCGTTCTCAAAAGTCTGCAACGAGTTGTATGCAAACTCGAATGGAGCACCGAGTAGCTTCGATCGAATCATCTATCGAGAGTATAAGGGCTGTCATGACTTCTATACAAGAAAATGTGAAGAAAATGATGAGCGGACAGCGTGAAAACTTGCATGTAGCTCGGAATGAGGCGCAGCAGACAGAGGAACGTGTGATACTACGAGTTCGGAATCTGGAAGAGCAAACTATGAAAAAACTGAAAGGAATGGAATCGCAAATTGGACGCAGTTTGGACGCTGGAAAACAGAATGAAAGCGCAATGAACCGGGCAGATAGCAGGGAGTACGACGAGCGTCTGGGTAAATTTCCAATTACAGAGGCAGCCGAACATTTGGAGAAGGTGCACAGTGTCTCACAAAAAGTAGAATTACCCACTTTTGTTGGAGACGATCCGTTAGGATGGATTACTAAGGTAGATACCTACTTTCTGATAAACCGAATTCCGAAAGACCTGAAGCGGCAACATGCACAGTTGTGCATGGAAGGCACTGTGTTGTACTGGTTTCTGTCCTGGAACAACATTACTCCAGGTTCTACTTGAAACTCCTTCAAATCTGCATTTCTGGACCGGTATGGGCGGAACACAGATGGGGACCCATTGAGGTTTTTGAAAATTCTGAAACAAACAGGCTCGGTAGATGACTATATTGAGGAATTTGAGCAGATTGCCTCAAGGCTGCCCGATTTTCCAGAACAGTGGTGCATGAGCCTATTTATGGGGGGGTCGCGACCTGAAATAGAAAACCGAATTTCAACCCATAAACCAGCAAATAAATTTCGAATGATAGTTCTGGCAAGAAAGGTCGAAAGAGAGTTGGTTAATGAAGGGGTGCTTCGGAGTACACATTCCCACTCAATGGTGCCTCCTGTTTCCCGAAGTTCTGGAGTAGCAACAGCGAACTTTTCTGTGCCTCGACCAGCTAATGACCGAAACTGGCGTAACGAAGAATTGCGGAGGGTCATTGGGGATGACCGTTGGGGAGGAGTGAGAGTGCTTAGTCAGCAAGAACAGGAAGAACGGAAGCAAAAGGGATTATGTTTCCGTTGTGGCCAACCCTTCGGACCCATGCACAAATGCCCTCAAAAACATCTGCAGTTGTTGGTCTGGAAGTATGAAGAACCTGAAGAACCACAGGAGGAAGGAGTTGCGCAAAAGGCAGCAGAAGGGGAGTTAAAAGCTGAGAATGAAGTTCTGAATGGGATACCAGCCGTCCGGACACGGCAGCTGGTAGAGTTACGTAACATGGGAGGAGTGGGGGCCGATTCGATGTTGCTTGCAGGAAATTTAATAGGAGTACCGGTACAGGTACTAGTGAACAGTGGCGCCAGCCACAACTTCATCTCAAGGCGGTTAGAAAAATTTGCCAATGTGAAGGTTGATCCGACCAAACCCTTCAGAGTAAAACTCGGCAACGGGTCTCGAGCTCTCTCTCAAGGCCGCTGCAAGCAGGTTTTGCTTAATCTGGAAAACTTTGATGTCATTATAGACGCCTATGTCTTTGACACAGGAGGGTCGGATGTGATCTTAGGAATGCAATGGTTAAAAGGTCTTGGCAGCGTGTTGACAGACTGAGGCCATAAGACGATGGAATTCGTGTGGCAGGGGTGGGAAATCAAGCTGCAAGGAAGGTTGGCTGAAGAGGAGAATGATGGGAAATTGTCTAACCAAGCTCTGGCTAAAACCTTGTCTATTGAAAGGTGAGTTTGGATGGCACAAATACAGTTTCCAGCGGTGGGAATGGGCAGAGGGCAAGTTGTCCAGCACCAAATGGAAGAAGTTTTGTACTGTAAAGACCCGGAAATTCCATGTAAATTTTTTTTTTTAATTATATGGAAATATTTGAGTCTGCGGTTTCTGACGGTACTTGATTCCGAGGCCTGGAGAGCCCGGAATGTTTTTCTGAAGTTTCTTAAGTACTTTCAGTAAGCGTGTCAGCAGGTTTTTATAACTTTTGAACCGGTGTTCGAAATTGAAATCTGAGGGCACCGTTGATCTCGCAGCGCCGGTAGTTGCTTAAAGAGACCTTCACCTCGGCTGCAGTTGGTCGTGGGTGGAAGATCGTTTTTGCTACCCATCGTGGGAAAATAAATAAAAAAAAGTGGAAATAAAAATAAACTTTATTTTTATTTAACTTTTGAATTCTTTTGAATTCTTTGTGGGGACCACCCGATCTCTTCAAACCCTTTTTTTTTAATTGTACCAAACCCCCAACATTTAATGACTTCATTAAATGAAGTCATTAAACCTATCAATTAAGGGGGAGGCTCTTCATCACCTTGATTGGGCTCTTGGTTTTTGCTGGAGAAAAAGTTTGGTGGAGGATCTTGCCGGAGAAAACCCCCCTTAGAGGAAGAACTCTTCTCCTTTGACGAACATTTCTCCAACGAAGAACTCCATCGAAGGATCTCCAACGAAGAACGTCTTCAACGACGACGAACCGATGTCCGTCTTTCTCTCTCCTCACCGACGTCAATGAATCTTTGAGGTAGGGATTGTTGTTTTTGTATACCCCTTACCCTGTTCTTGTCGTTCTTCTTGATTTAAGAACTATGTCGCTTGTTGTCGTTCTAACGTGGAGGATGCGGGCCAAACGAACACGGCCCGACCCCTCCGCAACCTTTGTGGATTTTGGTGTTCTTCGCAGCTTGTTTTCGGGTTAAGCGAATCCCGACCGTGGTGGTCTTGAATCGATGGTGACGTCCCGAGACGAGTGTGGGAGTCTTCGGAATGAAGATCAGGCCACCGGGGCGCACCCGGTGACCCAAGGAACATCGCCAGCAACAGGTGTCGGCGACCAGCGCTGGTAGGGCTCGGGAGCGACAGCCGGCACTCCGACCGACCGCGATGAAGGCGGCAGCGCGACCGCGCCGCCAGAGGGCCGCGGCCCATCGGCCGCGGCGGAGCAAGGGCGGCAGCCGGCGCACAGCCGACAGCGTGAAGGGGGCGGCGGCGCGCGTCCGCGCCGCCGGGCTTGCAGGGGCCGCGGCACGAGGCCGCAACGGCAGGGGTGGGGGGGGGGGGGCGGTCGGCGCGTTGTCGGCCGCCAGAGGTGGCGCAACGCACGACCACGCTGCGGAGGTGGGTTGGTCGTCCGGCCAGCCGAGGAACCGAGCGAGACACCCGGGTCCCGCGTGCCAGCCGCCGGCGCCACGTGGCGCCGGCCGGTTGGCCACCCAACCCGAACAGCTGGGCCGTTCGGGGTACCCAAGGGGCGCCCCCCCTTGGGTGGCGACTAGGGCAGACCCCACCGCAGGGTCAGCCAGCCGCGGGCCTCCTGTGGGCCGCCCAGCGCGGGCCGCACCACGGGCCGCGCCGACGGGCGGGACCCAGCGGGCCGGGTCGGATCCCGCGGGTCGGGTCGGACCGGACCGGACCCGGGCCAGCTTCAACCCCTTTCTGCTCTTTCGGCCATAACTTGAGTTACGAGCGTCCGTTTGACGAACCGTCTGCGGCGTCGGAAACCTTGGATCGAGACGGTTTTTTTGGTATACCCCACTTGATTTTTGGATAAAGTTGGGGTACGGCCAGGTTGGATCAAACACGAATCCAACCGGGCCCTCGGGACTAAAAAGGCAAATAACTTACAGACCGGGCGCCCGTTTGACGCATCGTCTGTTGCGTTGAGACCCCTATTACGTGGCAGTCATTTGGGGATACTTCTTCGTGGAACTTCGTGGCAGTTGGAGTATCGACCTGTGGCTTGAGGAGCGGACCCTTCCGGAATCAAGCGAGCTTAGCGCGGGAACCCTGTAGCTGGTTGTAACATGAGAAATGGATCCTATGTGGGTCTGTGCCTCGGGATCCTACGTGGGTCTGTGCTTTGGGATCCTACGTGCGTCGGTGTTCCAGGATGCCACATGGATCCGCTCTAGGAATCCACATGGGACTACTCTAGGATCCTACGTGGGTCTGCTGTACTAAGATGCTACATGGGTCGGATGATTTAGGATCCTACGTGGGTCTGCCTCTCAACAGAGTAAGATGATTCAGTAGTTACATCTAATCATCATTACTACCGTACCTAAGTTATACCTGGTGTGAGCTGAGTACTAATCTTTGTGGTGAAACCATTGTGGATCTTCCCTGTGTGGTGTTACCTAAGAGGTACTCACCCGTGTGGTGTTACCTTCGTGGTACTTCTTCCTTCATGAACAGTTGTACTTTTGACTCAGGAGATGGAGCTCTGTGTAATCTTGACAACTTAGGTATATGTATGGGCATACACCTAAGTAAGGATGGTTGTTACTTCGTACCTTGTGATTGTACTCTTACTTTTGAGGTTTATCATCTATGGATTCTAGGAGACCTTCGAGTGTCTCGGGGTCCCTACTGAGTATCGTTATACTCACCCCTGCACGGGCTATGCCCGCACCTTGTTGTGTCCTGTGCAGACGACGGACAGCATTGATCGAGGCTAAGGGTGACGGACAGGACGCTGCTCGGAGGTGGACTTAGACGAGACGTACCACAGGGACGACTTGATCGAGAGCTGTACCTACCCTTCAGGTAGGATTCTCGGTGAACGATCCAGGAGTTGTTTCCCTTTCAGTTATACTTGTACTTTCAGTTGGCTTGTATATTGGCCCTTACTTTCCGCACACTTTTTACTATAGTAGTTACTTGTGGTTACTCGTTGTGTTTTCAGACTGTGAGTGTTGCAGGTTTTAAAGGCAATGTCTTCCCGATTACTGGGATATGTCTTTCGGTGCTAGTCGTCAGCCCCTGGCCTATGAAAGGCGGGTTTGGGGTAGTCACGGCACGGGCCCCGAGGACGGGTCGTGACATGTACAACTTCCAGACTATGTCCGAGCAGTCGGGGCAGCACCTGTTAGCATCAGGCCCTATAAATTGGCCCATTATCTTAAAGATGAGATTGAACGACAAGTCAGCGATATGTTGGTTCAAGAGATAATCCGACACAGGTGCAGCCCGTTTGCTAGCCCCATAATCCTTGTTAAAAAAAAGATGGGAGTCGGAGAATGTGTGTCGAATACCGAGCTCTTAATAAGCTCACAATTCCGGATATCTTTCTCATTCCCATCATGGAAGAATTGTTGGACGAGTTGCAAGGAGCATCATATTTTTCCAAACTGGATTTAAAATCTGGATTTCACCATATTTGAGTCCGAACAGCGGATGTAAGTAAGACAGCCTTTCATACTCACGAGGGACACTACGAATTTCTTGTCATACCATTCGGGTTGATGAACGCCCCAGCTACCTTTCAGGCCACCATGAACAGAATGTTTAAGGAGTATTTGAGGAAGATTGTTTTGGTATTCTTCAATGACATTCTGATCTTTAGTAAAACTTGGGCGGACCACTTGCAACACTTGAGGACGGTTTTCCAGGTGTTGCAGAATAATCAGCTTCATCTAAACCGCAAGAAATGTTTTTTGGCACAACAATCCATGGAGTATCTAGGCCATATTATCTCTGCGAAAGGCGTTTCGATGGAGCCATCAAAGGTTGAATGTGTAATCGGCTGGCCACGGCCACATTCTGTCAAAGGAGTCCGGGGATTCTTGGGTCTAACTGGCTGCTATAGGAAGTTCGTTGAAAGTTATGGCAAGATAGCAAAGCCACTCACAGAGTTGACCACAAAAAATAATTTCCATTGGACTCCAGCGGCTGAACAGGCCTTTACTGCCCTTAAGAAATGTCTAGTATCAGCCCCACTACTAGCATTACCTGATTTTAAACATCCATTTATCATCGAATGTGATGCCTCTGGCCTATGGGTTGGGGTTGTCCTCATGCAAGCTGGGCGACCAATAGCTTATTTCAGCAAGGCGTTAGCGGATGCCAACCTCTCCAAATCGGTTTATGAAAAAGAGGTCATGGCTCTTGTCTTGGCAGTTCACCACTGGAGGCAGTATCTGATTGGGAACCACTTTATTGTTTACACTGACCACAAGGCCCTCAAGCACCTCCTCAGTCAACGACTTCACACAGCAAACCAACAGGATTGGCAGGCAAAGCTCTTGGGGTTTGACTTTGAAATAATCTACAAACCAGGGCGCCTAAATCAGGCGGCAGATTCCCAATCCCGCCGGGCTACTGGCGATCTGGACAGCTCTGATGAACCAATAACATTAGGTTCAACAATATTCAAACTTCTTTGGTTGGAAACAGAAATTATAAAGGCAAAAAATCAGCAGGATCCAGTGCTGAAAAGCATAATTTCTGTTGTCCAGCAGCACCCCTCTACACAGCCCGGGTATGTTGTCCGACAAGGCTTGTTGTTCTACCAGGACCGGCTCATTTTGTCCCCGAAGTCTAGCCTCATACCAAAATTTTTACAGTATTATCACTCTTCACCAGTAGGGGGCCATGCTGGATTTCATAGGACCTACAAACGTTTGGCAGCTGGCCTATTATGGAGGGGAATGACAAAGCAGTTCAGCAATTTGTCCGAGAATGCGATGTTTTCCAGCGACATAAAACTCAGGCTTTGTCTCCAGTTGGACTTCTCCAACCGCTACCAATACCTGCGCCAGTTTGGGAAGATATTTCGATGGATTTCCTCTCCGAACTGCCCAAATCCCATGGATTTAGCGTTATCTTGGTGGTTGAGGACCGCTTCACCAAATATGTCCACTTCTTACTGTTGCGCCATCCATATACTGCCAAGGATGTTGCTAAACTTTTCATTAAGGAGGTGGTCCGATTACATGGTATCCCTAGCTCGATCCTTAGTGACCGGGATTCTATATTTGTCAGCAATTTCTGAAAGGAATTATTTCGCTTGGAGGGTACCACTCTTAAGATAAGTGCATCCTACCATCCCCAAACGGAGATTGTTAACAAATGTCTTGGAACATATCTGCGTTGTTTTGTTTCCAAAAGGCCACAAACCTAGTCCCGATGGATGCATTGGGCCGAGTACTGTTACAACACAGCAACCCATTCTTCAACTAAAATGACTCATTTCGAAACTGTGTACGGACGAAAACCACCTGTTGTGCAGCGGGTTGCTGGGGACTCTACTCCAGTAGACATGGTGTTTACACTGCTTGCTGAACGGGACCAAATGATAGAACAACTCCGGCACAACCTTACCCGATCCCAACAGCTAATGGTTCGAGCAGCCAACAAGCACCGTCGGGATGTTTCTTATGAAGTTGGGGAACTCGTTTTTGTCAAACTCGGGCCAAACGTCCAAACTTCCAAGTCCCACAAACTAACTCCTAAGCTGGTTGCCTGCTATTATGGTCCATTTTCTGTTGAAGCACGTCTGGGAAACACCGCTTATAAGTTGACCCTGCCCCCAACAACACGGATACATCCGGTTTTCCATGTCTCAGAACTTAGGCGTGCCGTTGGGAAGTCTCCAGTTCACTCCGAGCTGCCAGAATTGTGGGACGGATCTTCATCCTCCGGTCCTCGACCAGCAGTGATCTTGGCTGCAAAATCCACACCTAGGTACCCACAAGGCGCTTGGCTGATTCAGTGGCAAGGCCTACCAGCTGAAGAGTCCACATAGGAGGATGCAGAACACATCATTTCGCAGTTTCCAGATCTGCACCTTAAGGACAAGGTGCCAATTGCCGAGGGGGAAATTGTTAGTGGAGCGGGTTCTGGTTCGGTGGGTGTTACCCCACATTACCCAAGCCCCCTCATTCTGCACACTTACCAGCGTAGGGGTAAAATGGGGAAAGAGGCATCTGTTAGTGGGGAGGGGGGACCAGTTGTTAGTTTGGCCGGTATTTAGTGGGAGAGCTTGGGGTTTGCAAGGTAGTTAGAACTTTTGGACATTCTGTTTGAACAGAACGGGCAGGAGCCAGTGGTCTGACTCCCGAAACAGCGCATAGCAGCAGCAGGCGAACCTGGAGGAGGCCTCTCCATCTTCATCCTGTTCAACAAGAAGCCGGTAATATAATTTTGAATTCTCTCATCTGTTTCCTATAATTCCCTATTCCCGAACATACGCATACCAAAACCGTAACACAAATTATGCTAGATGTCTCTCCTCTAAGAGATCTACGTCTGGTTTTGCAGTATTTGTTGGAAGAAATTTGATCTCATGGCGAAGCAAGAAACAGACAGTTATCTCCCGATCCAAATGCAGAGTCGGAGTATCGTCTCATGGCATATGTGACTATAGAGATTATTTGAGCACAACAAATTCTATAAAAGATTGGGTATACTGTCAAGAAACTGGCACATATCAGGTGTGACAATCAAGCTGCTATCAATATTGTCACAAATACAATCTTTTATGAGTAGACAAAGCATATTGAAGTTGATTGTCACTTCGTTCGAGAAAACATTGAGAAGAAGAAGATCACATTTGATCATGTTCACACCTCTGATCAATTTGCAGATGCTCTCACAAAAGGGATATTTGGACCACGTGTCCAATTTTTATGTAACAAACTGGACATAATAAATATATATGTCCCAGCTCGAGGGGAGTGTTAAAGAGTATTAGATATTTTTAATATTCATGCCCCATATTAGTATGGGTTATCTATGGTACTCACCTTCATCTATAAATAAAGCCCCCTACCTCATTGTGAGGTACGGTTTCCATTCAACATAGTTCATTCAATTATATAAGACTCCGTACAATTTTTTGAATCAAATGAACAGTCATATTACTATTGTTTACACTAAAATAGTAAAAGAGCCAAGGTTCAAGCATACCACGAGAAATTGTAGATGCCTCTACCATCAGCAATATCCTAAAATATTGTTGCCAGCAAGCATAACTGAGAAAAGCTTATTTCTTCTCTCCTTCAACAAAATTTTGATTCAAATTCATTTTGATATCTGATTTTATTTATTTATTTATTTATTTATTTATTTATTTATTATTATGACTACCATTCAAACTCATTTCATTATTTTTCCATGGATGCTCATTCATCATAAAGGCCTTCTCAAATTTAAATGCCCCCCCCCCAATCACAAAGGTTATCTTTCATCAATTGGACCTTTCTGTGGTTAGTGGACATTATATTGTGCTTTGTTAAAATTGATGAAACTGAGCCTTCTCTGTCTTACTGTGGCGAACCATAAAATCTTTCTTCAATTGTTCTGTGAAGAAGTCATAGCAAATGCCCAGGTGAAAAATTAATCAAGAACACCGTTTTTGTAAATTGTGAGTTAAATATGACAGTGGGAAATGATTCTGTAGTCGTTTGTGTACTGTGAAACTAGTTGAACAGTGTGATATAAACTTCAGCTTGAAAGAGGTATTATTAGTTTTAAAAGAGATGAGAGAATCTCTTAATATACCTTCTCCAAATTTCCAGAGACTTTTCAAACTGCTTTCATATTTGACCTATCATAAACAAATCGTAACACCATAAGATACTCTAAATATTTTCACAATTGAATGACAGTAAATAGAATCGTACCTGTCCAACACATCTTTAATGGGAACTTGAATGATTTCATCATTTGAAGACTCGGCAGACTGCATTATAAAAAAGCGAGTAGATGTCTTTTCTTTACTAAGAGAATATACAGAGTGCCTCTCCAAAATCAACAGATCATTTTGACAAATATCTGTTATCCATAACCATTATAAGGAAAAAATGGTCAGAATATTAAATCAGAATAAAAATTAGTATTGCTTGACAATACTTGCCAAATTGCACATCACATTCGTATGCAAGGCCTAAAAAGGCACATGCAATACCAAAATACAATTATCATAATCATTCATAAATCCTTTTGTGGGTAGGTTAATGACTAAATCAGTAAGGCAGTAAATTCAAAATAAATAGATTTTGACACCAACCCCTTGGAAGTAAGAACAGGGCAGTATTCTGGTTACTAATCTACTAATTAACATAAAATTTAGACCCTTGGGTTTGGTTAGATTCAAGGCATTAGGGAACAGTCCACTGCATGCACTAGAAACACAATAGTATCTATTAGAAAAATATTATACATCATATAGCATCTCCAGCTTTATATACAGCCATCAGCCCCGGGTATATTGGCTATTCCAGATCTTAATTGCTAACGAGTGGGTTTCATTCAACCACTGGCTTCTCTCACATGTGTTGACAAGGAGTCCATGGCTTAGTCTTCTTAATGTATTGTTCCTTAGCAAAACTTGTTTTTTAGCCAAGGAGTTAGCTTTAACCTTTTTCATTAATACGTATCAGTTCATGCTTTAAGTTGGTTAGCATCAGGGTTCATATGTGTAGCCATAATGCATGTTAAGCAATCTGGAAACAACCTTTTGGCATAATTTCGACACAATCCTCCAATAAAAATAATAACTTCTATTCTAATCCACCAAGAAATGTGATAGGAAAACATGGGCTGGGAAAGATGGGAGGTACTGCTGGACTATAGGGGCTGCTGGTGGGGAATCTGTTGTAACTGCTGGAGGGGGCCATGCAGAATATGTTGGGATCCTGAAGGAATATTCTTGGAACCCATAGCTGTTAGAGGAGGTTGTTATAGAGGGACCCGGTGGAGGAATATGCTAAGGAATAAAAGGGGAATATGCTGGGGGGTCCACAGGTAGTTAGTAAGGGCTGTTATAAATTGGCTGGGCTAGAGAGAGTGGGGGGAGGAGAGAATTATGTGGTATTTTGGCCTGGGCTTGGGACGGGTTGGGGTTTGCTCACCCGTAGAGTCTTTTCTGCTGTAAGTTCTTGTTTTCCTTCTTCCTCACTGTTTCTTTCCCCCATTATTATCTTTAATACACTAAAGTGTCACCGTTGGGCTGAGTCCTTATCAAATTGGTCTGACCTGCCGTTGCTCCATCCTGCTAGAGCACCGCTCATTTCCTCCTCTGCTGCTCGACGCATCCACTGCCGTCCATCCTCTTTCTTTTTCCTTCCGGGACAGGATATCGCTGGTGCAAAATCACCGCACACTCCCGCAAAAGGAGACCACTGCCGAAACGTCGCTGGATTCTCTCGCTACAAAGGCGAGCACTGTCGGATCGATTCGGCGACCTCCTCTCGGCTCAGCTTCAACAGCTACCGTCCTCTGCCTGCTTCGTTCGGCAGTGACACACACGCTCTGACGAAGCGCACTCCGGCGACAAAGGCATACTACCGGCTTCATCGCATCCAGCGGCGGAAGCCTCTTGCTGCAGAGGGGAGTTATGCCGGAAACAAGTGATGCTGGATTAAAACGCTGGAAATGGAGGCACAACTGGAGAGTCTTGAACAACGCGTGGCAATCCTGGAAATCGCTCTCCCAAACGTGGAATCGACATTGGAAGCAACCCGCACAGAGCAGGCTGATTTCCAGAAATTTGTGGCGTCCGAATTAGCGGCTCTCCGCCACCTCATCAATTCCATGGCTCGCTGCCCGGAGAGCGCACCATTTCTCGTCGAGGACCACTCGTCCACTTCTTCAAATTGGTCTACCTTCCCCGCTGCCCTTTCAGCTGTTGTGAGAACATCCACTTGGGAGGCTGCAGCTGTTGCAGGTATACCTGTTCCCTCGGAGATTGCAGCACCACCAATGATTGAACCACGGAAGTCACGACCCAGTTCTGGGGGGTTCACGGGTACAGCGTCCCTGGAGGCAATCGCGACTAGGACACCAGATCCGGTCAATTCTCCCTTTCTGCCTACTGTTGTTGCGTGTGTTGTTGGATGGAGCTCACCTCCAATTTCTCCCACCATGGAACTGCACTTCTGGACGCATGGGCACCAATTGGGCATCGATGCAAGCCCTCCGGCCTTTCAACTGGTGTATTTCCCTGCAGTTCCTCCATTTAGAATTGCTGGTGAATTGGCGCCAAACCTGGCAAAGCATGGGGCAGTTGTGCTGGCAGCCAGCCCCCACCACTATGGTTGCATGATAACCAGGGGGCTGCTCCGTCCAGAAACTATGATGTGGCACGGCGACAAACTGCCAACAATCGATGTTAAGCAACCCGGGAGGAGCATATGGCAGATTGTTTGGCATGACTCCATCGGCACACCTTCTCACCATTTGTGGTTCCATATAGCAAGGCTAGTCTGGGAAATTGCTTGGCATGTTGGGACTGTCCCATTTGGGGGCCTCATCCACCACCTTGAGGACAAGGTGATTTTTCGGGAGGGTGGCAGTGATAGGAAAACATGGGCTGGGAAAGATGGGAGGTACTGGTGGACAATAGGGGCTGCTGGTGGGGAATCTGTTGTAACTGTTGGGGGGCCCATGGAGAATATGCTGGGATCCTGAAGGAAAATTCTTGGGGCCCACAGCTGTTAGAGGAGGTTGTTATAGAGGGACCCAGTGGAGGAATATGTTGAGGAATAAAAGGGGAATATGCTGGGGGGTCCACAGGTAGTTTGTAAGGGCTGTTATAAATTGGCTGGGCTAGAGAGAGTGGGGGGAGGAGAGAATTCTGTTGTATTTCGGCCCGGGGCTTGGGACGGGTTGGGGTTTGCTCACCCGTAGAGTCTTTTCTGCTGTAAGTTCCTGTTTTCCTGCTTCTTCCCCACTGTTTCTTTCCCCCATTATTATCTTTAATACACTAAAGTGTCGTCGCTGGGCTAAGTCCTTATCAAAATGCTTGTCTCATAACTTCCATACTTGGTCAACCATTAGTGAAACTTTAGCCTAATACTTTCAAGTCAGTGTTGCAGTGAAAAAGAGATTTACTAAATGTATAGAACGTCTTATAGACTTCCGATGTTCTTTGCCCCCACTTCAATCACCAATGATTTCTCTTTGAACTGCAGCAATTCATCTTATTAATTATCTTCTTTCAACTGTCCTCTTTCGGAATAATCACGTTCACTAAATATATTTTACATCCCCCCATTTATGATCGGCCACATTTTGACCCTGTTTGGTATGTTGAAAATGGAGCTCTATGAAGAAAAAGGGATAGGGGCTTCAATCAAAAGCATGTTAGATATGGAGAAAGTGGGGGGTCATCCTCCAAATACCATAATTCTCATCCTCCAGAATGACGTGTCTTAATGATTACAAGGCACTCATCTTTTTATCTAACATATCTGTCTAAGTGTTTTCTGATAGGGACCTGAGCATAGGAAAGTAAAAAATAGTAAGGAGAAGTACTCTAGGAGGGGCATAAGAGTCATAACCGTGGTAGCAAGTACAGCTGGACACGGCTGTACATTCTAAAAGAATATTTCTGTTAGAGGTCACGTGGGGGGTGAAGGCAAAGAGGTTATAAGAAGAGGGGAGGGGTTGGAGAGAGGGCATCGAGAGAATTATCCACTTGAGGGGTCGGCCTGTTGGCTTGGGCGAGTGGTCCTGGGGGCCCTCAAGTCTTCTTCTTCCATCTGCTGCATATTACTATTTGTAATTCTATTTTTTTTAATCCAAGAAGTTAGTTCCGGAGGCACTGGGTCGTATTAATTGGTCCGACCTGGCGTGGTGCGCTTGCCAGGTTTTGATCGACCAAAGCGTGCACAACCTGCTACTGACCTGCCGACCCCTGCACGGAGGAGACGCACCACGCGCAGTTGGTGGTGTTCATCTCGGTCGGACGGCTTCTGCCCTGGGAGAAACGCTTTGGATCTTCAGCACGATCGGACGCGCGACACCGCTGTAGGAACCACTCCCGCCCTCGACAGCGACTCACGTTCCTGGCTCACAAGCGCTACCAGACGCACGACCTACTGTACATGTTTTTTTGTAGGGGCACCTTGCCGGAACTCAAGCAGAGGTGTCGCACACAGCCGTCTACTGCTCCCGACCAGAGGATACGCAGCACTGTTCGTCTCTTACTTCCCAGGAGTTGTTCGCTGGCCGCAGAAGCGAGGCACGCATTTTTGTTGTTTGGCGAAGGAGCAGTCAGTCGGGTCACAATCCATGTCCGTCAAAACCAAAAGGTTATCCTCAGTTTTTTCTTTAGAGGATCTGAGCGTGCTGCCAGATCACGACTTAAAAAAAAACGGCAGTGAGCGAGCAAGGAGCCCAACTTTTCTATTGTGAGGAAAACCAAAAAACACAAAAAAAAAAAAAAGATGATGTGTGTGGCGGAAACAACATATGGGGATCGTCTCGATAGAGCGGAGCAGCACCTGGACAACATCGACACGAGGATGGCAGCATTGAAAGCGTCTATAGGTAAGATTGCCGCAACGATGGAGGTCCTCAAACAGCGGCAGCGGTACTGGGAACAAAACGCACTGGAGCAGAAGGAATTTCGTAAGTTTTTCGCTGGAGCTCTGCTACGCCCTGAAACACGGTCGTACCTGGCAGACTACCCGCCATCTTTGCTCATGGAGGACTCAGGTGCGCTATTGAACGATAACGGTGATGCGGAAAAATCAAACACGAAGGTGCCGCAGCTGGCAGTACTTCCACTTTCGCCGCAAGAGGCAGACTCTGCAACAATTGAAGCTGGCAACGCTGAAGGTGAAACAAGGCCGTCAGGCCGCAATAACGCTGTGGTGCTAGGGCCGACGCTCGAGCAGCCCGTGGATTTGATGGCAAACCAAACAAATGACGACATGCTTGTGGACGATGATGTCGCCAAGGGGCCGCACAAGGAGAACGCAACTACTGCTGATTACACTGCCTACTTCCTGGAAGGGGATTTTTCAGGGTCATGTGGAGGCAGGAGAAGCACGGTGATGCAATCATTGCAGAAGGTAACTCCTTCTGAAGAGAGGGCCCTGCCAGAAACACATCAGTAAACTTCAGCATGTTCAGAGGCGGGTGGGGAATTGAAGGCGCTGAGTTTGCATACTGGAGCGCCGGTAGATTTCACTGATATCATGCAGGGCAAACAGTCGTCTGGATTTGAAGAAAGGGTTGCAGAATGGCTTTGGCAAGAGAAACATGATGTGTCATGCTTAGTGGTTTGCGGTGAGGAGCATGGGGAAGGACCACACAGCTATTTCAAGTGGGGTGAGGGCACTCGAAGGCGGACCTCGCAGCATAGTGGGCACCAACACACACGGTCGGTCCACAACGCAAGAAAAACCATCTGGGAGATTGCGTGGAGAGTAGGTGAAGCCAAGGTACATCACCAACATGAGTTGCAGGCCCACGGGGCAGGGAGGGCCATTTGGCATATTGCTTGGAAATTTTGGGGACCGCAATCAGTTTCTTTTCCTCAGTCTTGAGGACAAGATTGATTTTCAAGAAGCTACGAGTGATAGGGACCTGAGCATAGGATAGTAAAAGAGAATAAGGAGTACTCTAAGAGGGGCATAAGAGTCATAACAGTGGCATCAAGTATAGCTGGACATAACTGTACATTCTAGAAGAATATTTCTGTTAGAGGTCACGTGGGGGTGAAGGCAAAGAGGTTATAAGAAGAGGGGAAGGGTTGGAGAGAGGGCATCGAGAGAATTATTCAATTGAGGGGTCGACCTGTTGGCTTGGGCGAGTGGTCCTGGGGCCCTCGAGTCTTCTTCTTCCATCTGCTGCATATTATTGTTTGTAATTCTGTTTTTTTTTTAATCCAAGAAGTTAGTTCCGGAAGCGCTGGATCGTATAATTTTCAGTGAAAGAATTGGAAAACAGCAGAAGAGTGGTAGAACGAAAAATGGAAGAACTGGAATCTGCTGGTCTACCGGTGACACATCAAGGAAAACAGATGACGCGCTAAACAAATGAAGCAGAAACAGAGTGACGACTTCTGTGGAATCATCTTCAACATCCGGACTTCACTTACAGGGAACAGAAGACCAAGACCGAAGCATAACGGAAGAAGCTCGGGATATCTAAGCGAAGAATCATGAAGACCATCTGAGACTTCTATCTAGTGTTCCACTCCTACCAGACCTTAACAGCTGGAAGATTACTTGAAGACTTTAACGACTGACTTTGAAGACTGGATGAGGAAGTACAACGGTTATATTTTGTTCAGCTCAGCATTGCCTTCCAACAGTCATAGTTCACATGCTAAGAAGTCAACAAAGAATCAACACTTCAGCCCTAAAGAATTAAAGAGCAACGGTTGAAACAAGCCATGTTGGCTACAACAGTCAGATAAGTAAACAGTCACAGGAGAAGCTGTGTCGGCTGCAACGATTAAATGAGCGATGATCGCAAGAGAAGCCACGTCAGCCCCAACAGTTATATTCCTCAACAATCGGATTCTCGACTCTATATTAAAGTCTAAGAAGAGCTCATTTGGTGTACAAATTAGAAAAGATTGGAAACCCATGTGTCCTATCTTCTCTTTGTTTCATATTCATTTCAAAATGGCCAAAAGACCCCACCATTATATTCCTCCATCACTCCATCATCCTCCGTTCCTTGTGATCGAAGTACTGGAGATAAGGACTTAACCTTCTGTCAATCTTTTGATTGAAAAAGTCCTGAGAATAAGGACTTGACCCACAACCCATCTTTTGATTGAATAAGTCCAATGGATAAGGACTTGTCCGTTTATCGGAATGTGAACACTGCTTGTTCTAGCTGTTGTCAGAATCTGGCCATAAAATCCTCATGCCGCGTTAGATTAAAAGCGAAGAAGCTTATGAGGATAGAAACTTGTTTTTATATATAAAATAGGGGAGTATGAATTACTTATCCTGAACATCTTTAACATTATTTGTATCTTGCCCATCCGGGCTTTGTTTTAGTTTTTTAATCTATTTTACATTGGCATGTCTCCCTGTTTAGATTAAATTCTAGATTATTTATAGAGCATAACCAAGTCTGGAATTTCCTTATGTTAGAGGTTAAGTTGTGTAGAGTCCCACATCGTACTAGTATTTTGTCATTTTTATTATTCATTATAAATAGACACCAAGACCTCCCTTAGAAAGTCATCTTGGGTATTGGGTCCACTCTCTATCATTCTACATGGTATCAAAGAAGGTCCAAACCTAACCTTTTGGTCTCTCTCTCTCCCCGCCTCGGTTTTGGTTAAGGATTTCCCCCTGTGGGGGGGGGGGGGCTCCCAGCCGAATCTTTTCAGTCGGCCGCCCCACTCCGTGTCGCGCATCCCTCGCCGGCCCAACAACTCCTGTGCCCCTCCCAGTGCGACGTCTCCTGCGCAACAACACCCCATCTGCGACGAACGCAACAGCCCCCGATGTCCCGTGCAGCGGCTTGGGCCGCCCATGTCGTTGCCTCGACGTGCTTCATCGTCACAGCGGCGGCCGAAAACTTCATCACCGACGTCGGACCATTATTCGGTGGTTCGCGTGTGAACATCTCCGGCGACGGAACCCTCATGGCGCTGAGATCCATGGTTGGCCCTGCCGCTGACCATCATCGGCGCCCCGTGAAGAGTGCCTTTCAGCCGCTCACCCCTTCCCTCTGCACGTCGCCCCTTCCAGCCTACGCGACCCTGCGCAACGCCCCTCCCACGGCGACGGCACCATTCCCGTCGCACCCGCCTGGGCACCAACCCCTCGCCCAACGACCCGCATATCCCCCCCCCCGTGCGCCAATGCCTCAGCGCCTCCCTGCCCGGGGACCACCCTGTGCCCGTGCCCGACACCCCTCCTGTGCCCAACAGCCCCCCTATACCCAACGGCAGTCCCTGTGCACCACCCACCTGTGTGCCGTCGTGCAAAGCGACCCACACCAGCGCCGCCGTGCAAAGCGATCACACGTCCACCTTCCTGATCGGCTTCTTCAAATCTGCTCCTTTCTCGCATACATCCTGCACCAAAATGACTTCTTTGCCTCTATCAAGTTCTTTGTTGCTCCATGTTGTTCCTCAGACCTTTGCTTTCATCATTTTGGGTTTGCAAAGTCAGGCGCCATATCACCCGACCTTGTGGGTCCGCTAGTCGGACGCCGTTTCACCTCGACAATCTGGGTCCGCTAGTCGGACATCGTTTCACCTCGGCAATCTGGGTCCGCAAAGTTGGACGCCGTATCACCCAGCCTTTTGGGTCCGCTAGTCGGGCGCCGTATCACCCGATCGTTTGTCGGTCGTCGTTTCATCCGGCATCTTGAAGCAAGGGTCGTTCTCAACAAGGGAGCATGAGAGTTCTACAATGGACATCTTTCCTTAGCAATCATGGGTGGGAGCGCAACAGGTGGAGCACAATCAGTGGGCAGTGCATACGAGCGTTGTTCCTTGGTTGGCACAATCTTTTTCAGCGACATCATCCATCAACTTATTGAGGGGGAGCAGCCATGCCAGTTTATATTTTCTTATGTTTTGTCTTGTTATGTAATCAAGTTGGGTATGTCCAGCTTGAGGGGGAGTGTTTGCAGTGTTTGTTGGTTGCTTTGTTTTCTTTGCTTTGGTTTATTTAATTATGTGTCTAAGCTAGGTACACCTAGCTTAAGGGGGGGTGTTAGAGATTAAGTTGTGTGGAGTCTCACATAGTATTTTGTCATCTTTAATGTTCATTATAAATAGACACCAAGACCTCCCTTAGAGAGGAGTCTTGGGTATTGGATCCACTCTATCATTCTACACCTTTAATATCCGCATTTCTTATTGTTTTATCATATTTCAAATATCCATCTTAAACGGATCATATAAGAATAGAAAATAATGGATTATCCAAAAAGCCTTCTTTGGGACGCTCGTTGTCTTGTCGATTCCCTTTTATCCGTTTATGCTTTCACGTTTTACTTTTTCCGATGCGTACTTAATTGTTTCTAATCTGATTTCATGATTTAAGCGGAAAATTTATTTAAAGGGGTTTTTGCATAAGTTTTTCAATTCACTCCCCTCTTGAAGTTGTCTGGTGAGGTTAATCTTATGCCAATCTAGGGTATCTTTTATAAAGGAATGGTCACTTCCGTTGACTTATCAAAACAACCTTCCATCATTGAACCAATGGAAATAAGATTTCATCGCCTTATAATTATTATACTTATAATATAATTAAAAATATTATTAAAAAATTCAATTAAAAATATAAATAATTATTGAATATACTAATTAATTCATTCATTATAATGTTTAGAAATATTTTTTTGAACTATAACAAAACTATAAATACAACGTACTTAAAAATGTAATTAAAGCATGATAGTTGTTAGAGGTTAAGTTGAGTCAAGCCTCACATCGGACTTAAGGTATTTTGTTATCACTATAATTCTCTATAAATAAACTCCAAGACCTCTCTTAAGAGGCATCTTGGGTATTAGGTTCACCTCTCCTCCATTTTAACATTATATCAGAGGAGGTTTAACCCAAAACCCTCCCTCTCTCTCTCCAATCCGACTAGGTTTTAGCCACGTATCACCCCCCCAAGGGGGGCGGCAGTACCCCCATGGCCAACAGGCGGCCCTCATTTTCTGCAGCCGCCCCTCACCCGCGGTGCCCCTGAGCGTCGGCCCTCCCAGCGCACCACCCCCTGCCATCTCCTAGTGCGACCCCTCCTCTCGGTCGCGACACCCCCCGCCACCCCTCCTCAGTCGGTCGCGGCAGCCCCCGGCACCGACGTCTTCATTCGAGGTGCCCCTTCGTCATCGAGACCCGCCAGCCAAAGCTCATCCTGCCACCAACCTCGCCTAGCCTGTCAGCACCTCCCTCCGCGCCGGCAACCCCCAACCCGCGGCGCATCCCTGCGACGTCACCCCTTCCGCGTCTACGCCCTGCATGATGGTCTCCTTCTGCCCAGAGCTCCTGCGCGTCGCCCTCCCTGTGCGACAGCCTGCTCCAGTTGATCGCCTCTCCTCCTGCGCGTCGCCCTCCCACTGTCACCGCACACTGGTTAACGTTGCAACCCCCCACCCGCGGTGACTCCCTGCCCCTCCCCCACTCGATTGCATGCCCGATCATACACCCCCTTCCTAATCAAGGCGCGCACGACCCTCACGTCACCACTCTCGGATCAGATTCTCCAGATCTGTTCTTTGCTCGCGCACCACCTGCTGCAAAATGAATTTTTTGCCTCCATCAGGTTCTCCGCTCCTCCCTGTTGTTTCTCAAACCTTTGGTGTCAACCAAATTTTAGGGTCCGCAAAATCGGACGTCATTTCACCTCGACGTTTTAGGGTCCGTTAGTCGAATGTTGTTTCACCTTGGCAATTTGGGTCCACAAATTCAAACGTCATTTCACCACGACAATTTGAGTCCGCTAGTCGGGTGCCGTTTTACCCGGCCGTTTTCAGACCGCTAGTCGGTCGCTGTTTTATCCGGCATCTTCAAGCAAGGGTCGTCCTCCGCATGGGAGCATGAGAGTTCTACAATGGTCATCTATTCTTTAGCACCCATGGGCAGGAGCGCAACAGGTAGAGAAAAACTAGTGGGCAATGCATACGGAGATGCTTTTCTTTTTTGTCTTTTTCTTTTTATGTATTCAAGCTCGGCATGTCCAGCTTGGTGGGGAGTAAAGTGTGGGAATGTTTCTTTTTTGTTTTCTTATGTATCCAAGCCACCTAGCTTGAGGGGGAGTGTTAGAGGTTAAGTTGAGTCAAATCCCACATCAGACTTAAGGTATTTTGTTATCATTATAATTCTCTATAAATAAACTCCAAAACCTCTCTTAAAAGGCATCTTGGGTATTAGGTTCACCTCTCCTCCATTTTAACAATTGTCATAATTATAATTATAACTGATAGATCCATGCCAGCATATTAAACATCATTTGAACTTCCACTTTCATTTTGATTTCTCTTTTCATTATCTTTCTTAACCTCTCTACATACCAAACATGACCTCTCTGTTTCTCCTACTTCATGACCACACAAAACCAGATGCACAGTTCACCATTGGTACCTCATTAGATTATAATGTCAAACAAAATGAAGCATAATATTCATATATTAGTGTTACGATAATCTTGCACGCAACATTCATAAAATTTAAAGTCAACATTCTGGTCAACTATTCTGATCCCTCTGTTGCCGTTAGAATTTTGGACTCCTATTCTTTTAAAACAATATTACTTATATAAGTGATAATCAACCAATCCAAGAGTGAAAGTTGAAAATTAAGCTAAATTGCTGGCTTGTGTGTCATGATTTACAAGCATGATGTTTCTACCCTTTTTAAGGATTGAGAGACTTGAAAGCATCCAAAGAAAATTTCTTTGTGGCAGTTTTGGAGAAAGTTCCAAGTATCCTCTTGTAAATTGGGAGTTGGTTAAAAAATATCTTCTCTCACAATGGTTTGGCATCAAATCACTCATGGAATTCAGTTCAGCCCTTTCGGACAAATGGTTACCATTTTCCACATGGCACTAGCTTATGGAAAGAAATGAGCAAACATTAGCCCCCTTTTCTTAGCAACATCAAATGGCTTCTGAGAGTGGGAAGTTATATTTTCTTTTGAATGAAACTTTGGCGTGGTCATGCTCCCCATTGCCAAAGTTTTCAGAATCATCACACAACCGCCACCCAAAAGAAAGCAATCATCTCTTCACTCTTTCAAGAGGGAAGTTGGCACATCAATTTCACAAGGAATGTCCATGATCGATGATTTTCTTGAATTCTTTGACTTCATAAAAGTTTGGAAAAAAATTCTAATCTGGATGGCGTACCTTGGGTGACAATTCAAAGTGGATTGTATTCAATTAAAGATGTTTACTTGTGTCTTGCTCGTTTTAGCTCCATTGCTTCAAGAACACTTCCTGAATTTAGAAATTGATATGGAAATTGGGAGTTCCAACAAAGATTTATTTCTTCTATCGCTTTAGGAAAAATCCTTAACGCAGAAGACCACCAAAAAAAAAAGGCAGCCGGTGCCCTCTTTGTAATATTGATTCAGAATCTATCAACCACATTCTCTTGCATTGTCCTTGGTCGAAAGAACTTTGAGAATTCGCACGCTATCGTTGTGACTATATGAGTTATGGAAAATTGTCTCTCCAATGAACTCCTAGCTTTGAAGGGGTGACACCCTGGGAAAGAAAGAAAGAAGTTTTTTCACCTCCAACCCATGAGTGTGATTTGGGTGCTTTGAAAAGAGCGCAATTTCAGAGCTTTTGAAGGAAAGGAAAACACGAGCCAATGGATTAAAGAGTTTTGGATTGCTATTGTAAAAGATTGGTCTTCTTGTAATTCTTTCATCTCTCCTTCCCTTGATGTTTTTTATCTCATTGTAAAACTTGCTCTGTGAGGGTTTGAGCACCTCTTGTGTGTTTTTTTAAAAAATACCTTTTACCTATCAAGAGAGAGAGAGAGAGAGAGTAAGCTTGTAAACATTGCACCAAGTCTCACATCTCAGCAATTATCAATAATTTTGCTTTGCCAGGCTTCAATCAATTTACCAATTTAGATAATCAGAACTTCAAATAAAAGATTAATAAATTTGGTCATTGATGAATAGTAAAGGAACCTGCTAATGGTTCACATTTTTCACTTCCAAACTCCTACGGTTTGAATCATTTTAAATTTGGAAAAAAAATACCGCGTAAGATACACTGAAAATAATCCCTTTTTTTCCTCCAATATTGTACCTTTATAATTCTCTTCCTCCATGTAGGCAATTCATAGTTTAATCTTGAACCGGATGAATTACACTTTTCTTTAATCACTGCAAAATCAATTGCCCATTTATGTAATTTGCTTAGAACGGAAAAGGCAGTACAATTATTTTAATATGAATTCCAGGTCCCTGAGATATTGAACAGCTAAAGCTCTAAACATTTACTTGAAGCAACAGTCAAAAGTCTAATCAGTGATCGCTTTACGAAAAACAGGTCATTCAGTGAAATTTATACATGACATAAAAGCTAGAAAGAATCCACAAATAATTTATCATGGTTTCAAAAAAATGAGTTGCTATAAACATGAAGGATTCCAAAAATCTTCCAAATCTAGCAATTATTGCAACAAGTAGAGCAAATGGCTCTCACCAGAAGCTCCCTTGACAGCCGAATATGCAAGTTTCTGTAAACTAGACTCGCTAATATTAGATTCATCCCTCTCTGGTTTTTTGATAATTCTTTTCCTTTTGTTCATGTACTTCAGCTCTGCAAAAGCTTCAGTACTGCCTTTGGAGACATCAATTTCTTTCTCTATCAATGACCAAACCCCTTGGGTCATGGAACTGTAGAGTAGAAAACAATTCTCCTTCTTTGAGTCAATTAAAAACACTGAAACATTGGAAACAGGCCACCCCTCTACATTTGGAATACCTTGTGAAGCATCTAAACTCTGAGATATATCACAAGCATCCATAATTGCCTTCTCTGTTACTGAAAACTGTTTCCCCACATCTTCCACTACAGTATCATTGGATTCATGCATGAATTTCATGTGTTCTATCAAATTAGTCTTCAAAACACCTGCCAACTTGCAAAATGGCTCGAAACCTAAAAACTCCAAACATTGATGTTTTTTCCGATGGTAATAGTTGTAAAGCACCACCACAGCCTGCACCTGAGGCAAAACATAATGGATGAAAAGCAAGCCATTAGCTTTCATAGATTAAAAAAAGAAAATAAAAGCAAGTAATTGACTAAATAAATAATAAAAATTAAATCCATATGTCTCTCTCAGCAAACCCTGTGCATTCACAGTTTGCACCTCTCTCACTCCTCTGCCCTATTAAAAGGTAAATAGACTTGAATAAAAGGCAAGTGATTTAGTCATGACACATTTAAAACCGTAGCTGACGATTTAAACCCCCCTTGGAAGCGTTAAAAAATACAAGAGCATTGTTCAAGTGATTGTGTATATTGTATATGGGTGCGGATAGGTTCACTTTGTTAGACCAAGTATATTCCATATCCTCCAAGTTTAAATTTTGTATGTCTCACAATCTCAAATCGTATGGATCTCTTTTTTATCTATAAATAAAAGGATTTGGCCTCATTCAAGAGGCACGACTTTATGATTGTTGGAGTCTGCATCCCACGTCGGACTTATGGTCTGATGTGGTTTTTATTATTCATTATAAAATAACCTCAAGGCCTCCTTTAAAGAGGGACCTTGGATATTGGGTTCGACCCTATTTATCATTAAACATGGTATCAGAGGGAGTTCTCTAACCCGAACCCTCCCTCTTTTTTCCCGTCTAGGGTTTCTAGCAATTCCCCCCGGTTGGGGCAGCGGCCTCCATAGCCAATAGGCCTCGTTTGTTGCCGCCCCTCCAGCTTCATTTCCCTCAGCGGCCCTCCACGTCGGCCCCTCCAACAGCCGGCCTCTCCTATAGACGGTCCATCTCGAGTCGCGACGCCTCGCGCGGTGGCCCCACGTTCCCCTCGACCCCCTTTGGCTCATGCGGCTTTCCCGACGACGGCCCAACGACTCCCGTGCGAGGCCTCCCCTGTTTGCCGGCCCTCCCTGTGCGACACCCCTTGCACCGACCAGTCCCGTCAGCGCCCTCTTCCAGCCGCCGCGCGCAGCAAGAGGGAGGAGCGGCCCTCTTTTGTCAATCGCGACACCTCCAACGGCCTCGCCTCCTACTACATGTGCGCCTCCTCCCAACAGATCCCGTCCACCGCAGCTTCTCCCTGTGCACGCAACGGCACTAGCAGCGCCGCCCTCCTAGATCCGACCAGATTCGGCCGAATCCCATCCGCCACGCGCGCCTCCTCCCGCCGGTCAACTGCTTCTTCTGCTTCCGCACCTTCTCCGCCTCTGCGCGGCTCCTCTACTTCCGCTTCGGCTTTCTGCACAGGCCCTCCCGACGCGATGCTCCTGCACTGACTCCCTCCCTGCGCGTCGCTGCTTCCTGCAGGGTGAGTCCCTTGCATATTGCACCCTCACGGTTGCCCTGTTCTAGGCATCGGCCTACTCGTGTGACATGCATTCGTCGGCTCCTCCGCTGTTTTCCCAGAGCCTCTGACGACCGGCCCCGCCCGTGCGGCATTCCCGACGCCTCTGACGATCGGCCCGCCTGTGCGGTATTCCCAGCGCCTCACACGACCAGCCACGCCCGTGCAGCTTTCCCGACGCTCCGATGACCGACCCGCCAGTGCGGATTTTTCGACACTCCATCCGGCCATGCCAGTGCGGTATTTCCGGCGCCTCTGACGACCGGTACCGCTTGTGCAGCTTGACAACCAATCTTTTTCAGCAACACCATCCATCACCATCTTGAGGGAGAGCAATAGTCATTGTGGTTTATCTTTTCTTTGTTTTGTCTTATTTTGCAATCAAGTTGGGTATGTCCAGCTTGAGAGGGAGTGTTTGCAACGTCTCTTGATTGCTTTGTTTTTATTTATGTGTTCAAGCTAGGTAAACCTTGCTTGAGGGGGAGTGTTGGAGTCTGCATCCCACATCGGACTTATGGTGTGATGTGGTCTTTATTATTCATTATAAAATAACCTCAAGGCCTCCTTTAGAGAGGGACCTTGGGTATTGGGTTCACCCCTATTTATCATTCAACAATGATTTTCAGATTTTAACATGGTATCACAGATCGAGAAACCCTAACAGATTGCTCACTCTCTCTCTCCACTCTCGCTCTGTTGAGCCAATAACACCCAACCAGGCCCCCATGCCCCTGTAGCCATGCGGCCCACATGCACTGCTCCGTTGCACCCACACAACCCCCGCGCCAGAGTGGCCCCCATGCCCTACCCAGGAAACTCACCCAGGCCACTCTGGCATCACACCAAGCCTTGCGGGTGTTCAGCAAGCCGCTCCAAAACCAATAATCTTGACAAATCTGCTTCTCCATGCGAACTATTCTCCAAATTTTTATGTCTGGTTCTCCATCGGCATACCTGTTTCAAAGGCAGCTCTGGCTAATGGTCAATCTCTTTTTGATGCAAATCTGTCCTACGTGAGTTCTCTGAACTCTATTCAGATCGGCCCCTTCTGTTATGGCTTCCACTACATCTTTCGTGCCCGAATCAGCACTCGCCCCGCTAGCAATGTGAAATGGGCGGGGTGGAGCGGGACGGGTCAAGCCCACGCGGGCTTAAGCCCATGGGGGCTAGACCCGCAAAAACCCACATAAAAAACGGGTGGATTTATCAAGCCCGCCCCGCCCCACAGCGGATGCGGGCAAGCCCGCGGGCAACCCGCATTTATTATAGATATATTATAAAAAAATTACATTTAAATTAACAAATAAGGGTGTAATATAATATTTATTGATGTTATAAGTTTTTTTTAATTTGCATTAAAATTTTATGAGATACAAAATAAAAAAATGAAAAATATTAAAAATTAAATCTTCTATGAAATAACATAAATCAAAAAATTAAAAAATAATACCTGCCCGAAGTAGACGTTGCAATACCGGAGCACCGGTGGAGGAGTTGCAGGTACCGGAGGAGGCGGGCGGGGACACCAGGGGGTGGCAGAGGAGGGCTCGTGGTCTGGTTGGGGGGTCGCGGTGGAGCCGACGAAGGCGAGGGTCGCGGGAGGAGGCGGCAAAGGCGAGGTCGCGAAGGCGGTCGGGCGGGGAGGGGGGGTGACGGGGGTGGTGTGGGAGCCGAGGGCGGCGAAGGCGGGGGTCGCAGAGTAGGTCGGGCGGGGGTCGCGGAGGAGGTCGGGCAGGGGTGACGGGGGTCGCGGGCGATGGAGGCGAGGGTGACGGCGGTCGCGGATGGAGGAGGCGAGGAGGTCGGACGGGGGGTGATGGGGGTCGCCGGAAGAGGAGTCGAGGAGGCCGGGAGGTGATGACGGGGGTCGCGGGCAGAGGAGGCGAGGAGGCCAGTCGGGGGTGACGGGGGTCGCGGGAGGAGGCCGGGTGGGGGTCGCGAAGGAGGTTGGGCGGCGGGCGGGGGTGACGAGGGGTGGCCGTAGGATCAGAGGGCGGCGAAGTCGGGGGTCGCGGGGGAGGTCGGGCGGGGTGACAGGGTGGCTAGGGCGGAGTTTGGTTGGATAAATAAAATAAAGTGGAGGAGGCAGCCAGGTTCCGAGGAAGCTTCGGGTGGAGTGTTGGGAAAAGGAGAAGTCGTTGAATAACTTCTACACCGCCTCGTAAATGAAATTATATTTTAAAATTTAATGTTATAATTATTATTGTAAAAAAAAATTAAAAGAATTTGTGGGTCAGCCTGTATCTGTGCGGGCTATCCGTATAAGCCTGCTTAAAATATGGGTTATTTTTAATAAACCCGCCCCGCCCCAAACCCACCCCAAACCCGCTTAGCCCGCAACCCATTTTGTACTGCTACACCCTGCTGCCCGAGATGGTAATCACAACATCAGCATGTCTTGCTGACTAGGGTCTCGATTTCACAAACTTCATCATGCGGTGGTCATTTCCTTAACAAAGATGGGTCATCACTCCCATCATGTTAGTTCTCCATAAAATCCTAAGGATCCATCATTCACTGCTTGGGAGTAACAATATAACAAAAGCCAATTCCAGGGATAAGTTTGCTAAGCATGTTGTCAAGAATACAACTACAACTACAATCAAGCAACTTTGGGACTCCTTGCTCCTCGTGTCATCTGAGACTAATAATTTGCCACAGGTGTCTGGTCTTTTTCAGCAACTCTTTTCTCTTCAACAAGGTTAACATTTGATTTTGTCATATTACAATGACCGGAAGGAAACTATGGACGAGATCCATCATTTATAGCTCATTCCTCACGGAGAGCACCTCATCCGGTTCTCTGTTTTGCAGATCCCAAACTCAAAGTTTGTTATTACTGTGACCAAGATGTTCACCAGTCTCGCTATGTTGCATCTATCATTGATCTATAGTCATCTAAATTTGCTCCATAAGCCCTTCATTGTATATTTTTTGGATATTCACACAGACAACGAGAATATCGATGTTTCTCTCCCGACTTTGGGCGTTATGTCATATCTGTTGACGTCTTCTTTGTTGAAATCTCTTCATTCTCCTCACTTCCAACCCCTTTCTTCTTCGATGCAGATCTTGACAATTGCCTTCTATCTATGATTTTCATCTCTCAAAGGGCTCCTCATCGGCTCGATTCCAATAATGTCTTCCTATATGGTTGTTTTGACCAGGAGATTTATGTGCAGTAGGCCTCATTGCCTCTGGGATCACGTCTCAGGTCTATCAACTTCATCGCTCTCTATATGGACTTAGACAGTCCCTTTGCGCCTGGTTCGGCATATTCTGCAATGTGGTCATTGCATTTGTGTTTTCTCAAAAGTATGAAAGACCGCTTTGTCTTTTATCAAGAAATATCAAAAACATCCTTTGATACTACATTCCTGATTATCTATATTGATGACATCATTATCGCAGGTTGTGTAACAAACCAACCCGGGCCACCCTAACCTGGTGCCCAAGTTGGCCCGCTACAAGGCCTGAAGCGTTTTCCCGGGCACTACAGGTTGGCGACTAGTGTCAAGGCATCAAGAGTGCTCATTTGGGAACGATGTCGCCCGTTAAATCAATAACCCAAAGAGAACCTCCACCCAGAAATTTGGCATGGCCTCCCCGTAGGTCGGAGAATCATGCATATAAAATAAACAGGTTTAAAACTATACACCACCAAACAAGGCATTAAGGGCATAGGAACACTCATCCAACCATAAACACAACCCAAGATCATAAACAAGGTACCATTAAGTCATAATAATCGACTTTAAACATAAACCAGAAATACAATCGAGGGTATCAAAAAGGAAAGGCTAAAATGGCACAATACACCGGATAACAACGATACATAATAGAAACCATCAACTCAAAGGAAACCCCAAAATAATCCGTCTCAATATGACCTAAGAGCTCCCTCTCTAAGTCACCTCCAACGAACCCGAACCATACCTAGGGATCACTCGTGATAGGTGTGAGAGAGAGATTCAACGGAATTCTATTGTTTATACAGAGATAACGAACGAGAATTACAAGAGATTCGAGAAGAAGAGAGTAGACATGAAGGAGAAGGAATGGAGGAGAAGAACTCCCGAGAGACGCCGCAACCCTCCGAATCTTCCAACGAAAGCCAAAACTCCAAAATACAATTCATCGTCCTCCCCATGCAGCCCCACTCCCTATTTATTACTACCACCAACTCTCAACAACCCTAACTAATACCTATCTAATTACATTACTGCCCTTGGCACACTAGTACTTCTCTCTACCTTCTCCCTTACACATCACCCCTAAACAACATTCCTATCAATTCCGCCCCCTTAAAAATTACTTTGTCCTCAAGGTGGGAAAAACGAAATGAATTTTTGGAAACGGGGATGGAGCCACCCCATAAAAAAACATCACCATGGTGGAGGCTCTAGCGGAGACCTTGACAACCATGCAGCTTGTTCTATAACAGCTTCAAGCCTCAGGTAAAGCTGTCATTGCAGCTTGTGTTGTCCATCAGTTTTCAATTGTTGTAATATCCTCCTTCCCTGTTCAGCCCACTCCACCTTGTCCATCATTCCAGCGCCAATCTTCACTTCACCTACTCCAAAATTGCTTGATGTTCTGTCAAGACTGCCAAGTCTGTCATGTATTCCTATTGTGCATTTTGGAACTCGCACTACTGCTTCAATCTAGTCGTCTCGCGTTTAAGACTCAAAAGAATTGGAACCCCCCTTGAGCCTCCACTTGTTTGGATAACGCGCATGTCTCCTCCTTTTCAACAACTCATGTTTCCATTCCATCCGACTCAGCCATAGTCCTCGCTCTATTGTCTTTGATGTCCAGTTTCAGATTACTTTCTTCATCCTTCACAATATCGGCCTTCCATTCATTATCACCACGACTTGAATGCTCCGCCTAGATCGGCATTAACCGAGACATAGCCATCTTCAATTCCCGCATTTGGATCTCTATCTGCAGAAATGCAGAATTCCGTCGATGCTCCAGGCACTGGAGGTCCAGTCTGCAACGCGGCTACTGCTTTGTCCAGTTCTGTAACTATGTTCTCCATCCTTGTGGGGAAAAGTTGTTGCAACTGTGAGTCGCTTGTAGCTACTGCGTTCCATCTTCCCTGTTGGGCGTCGTTAGTGTCGTTCGTTTCTCCTCCAAAACTGGACGAACCAGGTTATGGTTTGTCTGGCGCGCCTACCTCAGTTGTCATGTGTCATGTTCCACCTCAGTTGCCATGTCTGGGGCGTCCACAGCTATGTGGACGTTTTTTTTTCACTACTGCACCATTTTCCTCTGTTGTGTCAGCTACATTCAAACCGATTAAGAACCTCCGGTATTGCCAAAACAGAGATTGTTGCGCCCAAAATTTTTTGTGTCCAGAATTTGATGCTGGGATTTTGTTTCTTGAATATCTCTCCCTCGAAGCTCCCTCAATAAAAGCACCAATTGATAGGTGCGGGAGAGAGATTCAATGAAATTCTATTGTTTATACAGCGGTAACGAACTGGAATTACAAGAGATTAGAGAAGAAGAAGAAGAAATAGAAATGGAGAACTCCCGGGAGACGTCGCAGCCCAGGCCAAGGCCTGACCCTCTGAATCTTCCAGCATAAGCCAAAACTCCAAAATACAGTTCATAGTCCTCCCCAAGCAACCCCCCCCCCCCCCATTTATTACGACCATCAACTCTCAACAGCCCTAACTAATACCTATCTAATTACATTACTGCCTCTAGCAGTCTATTATTTCTCTCTACCTTCGCCCTTACACTTCAGCCCCTAGACCACGTTCCAACTAACCCACTAGACCAAGCAGTACTTTACTTGAACCTGCATCACAAACCATCGAGACCACCACACACTTGTGTGGTTGTAGGGTGTAAGCAATAAAGCTCAGTAGGTATCCTCCCCACGTTCCTATGAAAGTATGCTTTTACATTTGTAACAAAACAATTAACATGAGAACATTACATTGAATCATTTCTTTTCCAAAAGAAGTCAAGTTGCCCTTAAAGCTTTCTTTAGTACTTTATCAAATAACCACTTTCTGTTAATGAGAAGGAAACACCATTCAAAAACCTTTACATAAATCATACTCTACAAAGGATAGTCCAAGGGAGAATAAAACAGTATTAAATATAAATAAAATATCCATAAAAGATAATCATAACTCAATCATCATGAAGTAATCAAAATCTCAACTATCATGGGAACACCTAAGAGCAATGAAAACAATCTAGGAATAGCGGAATCCATCAAATTAGCATGTCTGATGCGATCCAACTGCTTAAACACTCAGATTTTACCCTCCTGGTCTGACCCGAGACGCAAACTTCCCTAAGAAGAGCAAAGTCCTAACTTGGGGCCCACTAGACAGAGTCTCATTATGACTAGTGAAGTACTAATTGTTGGTACCTGTTGGAACCCATTTAAGTTTAAATGGGTGAGTCCCACATCGGACTTACCCGTCTTGTATTTTGGTTTCCTAATCTATAAAAGAATATCCTCACCTCACATTGAGGTAAGGGGAATTCACCCTAGTACATGGTATCAGAGGGATTTTTATCCCGAACCCTCCCTCCCTTGCGGATTCCCGGCGTCCTCCCGGCCCCGCCTCTCTCCCTACTGCCCTAGCCATTCCCGGCGGGCCTCCCCTCCTGTCCCGGCGGAGCCCTCTCGCCCAGCTCCTCTCCGGCCTGCCCATTCCCGGCGGCTCTCCCTCCCAGGGCGCTCCCTCCCAGCGGCTCCCCGCGGCTCCCGACGCCCTCACCCGCGCGGCCCCTGTCCCGGCGACCCTCTCTCCTGGCGGCTCTCTACCCGGCGGCCCTCTCCCCGGCGGCCCTCTCTCTCCCCGACGCGGCCCGCGCCTCCTCCGTCGCGGCCCTCCCTGCTCCTGCGCGACGACCGCCGACAGGCCCTCCTCCACGACGGCTCACGCCGCGCCTCCTCCCTGCGGACTTCCTCCCCGACGGCGCGGCTCCTCCCGCTCGGGACTCTTCCGCCCGCGACTCCTCCTGCGACCAACCCTCCGACGCGGCTCCCTTCCCAGCAGCGGCTCCCTTCCCAGCAGCGGCTCCCTCCCGGCGGACCGGTCCAGGCGGCGCCCTCCCAGCGCCCCGGCCTCCTGCCCTCGGCCCGACGCCCCGCCCTCGGCGACGCCACAGCGCCCAGGCCCTAGCCCCAGCGCCCCCCCCCCCTCCCGGCGCTCTTTCTCTCGGCGTGGCTCCCAGCCCCGGTTCCGGCGCCCTCCCACAGCGCGCCCATTCCCAGCCGCGCCCTCAACCCCGCCGGCCTCTCGCCCAGCGCCCGCGCCCTAGCCCCTGCGCCTGCGCCAACGCAGCGCCCCTGCCAGGCCGCTTCCCTTCCACCTGGCGACTCCCGGCCGCCAGGTCCAGCGCCCATCCCCCATGGACGCCTCCTCCGTTCTTCCGTCCCTGATCACGGCCTCCTCACGGCTTGTTGATGACCGTCTGGATGCCACAAACTTCTCCGTCTGGCGGAAGACGGTCTTGATGTCCCTCCGCGGCATGGGACTTCATTCTCATCTTGAGAAACCCCCCCTGCCCTCACTGACCCCAAATTCGATTCTTGGCAGCTGGCGGACAGCAAAATCTTCGCCTTACTGGTCAACTCCATGGACCGGTCCGTGAAGGATGTCACCAGGACTGCCAACACAGTCAAAGAGCTATGGGATTCCTTGATTGTAATGTTCTCCGAGACCAATAACTTGGCTCGGGTCTCAGATGTTCTACAGCGTCTCTCCCACATCCGTCAACAGGACCGGACCTTTCCAAACTATTTCATGGAATGGAAGGGTCTCCGCGACGAGCTGCAAGAACTTTGGCCTATTCCTCAGACTCCGGCAGAGGCGCAGACTCAACGGGACCAGCTATGCCTCTTCAATCTCTTGAATGGCCTCGCACCGGACTACGCCACGACGGCTACTGAGATGCTCGCCAGCCCGTCTACACTGGATATCCCGCAGGTCTATCATCGCCTGCAGAAGGCTCATCGGGCCCTTGCCCCACCTGTTCCCATCCTGGATCACACTGCGCTCCTAGGCCGTGGTGGTGGCCGCCCTACCGGCCCACGAGGACGCGGCCGTGGAGATGGCCGACCTCGCCCCCTCTGCCAGCACTGCGGCAAACTCGGCCATCTGATAGACCGCTGTTGGGTCCTACATGGTCGTCCCGATTCGCACCCCCGGCAGGGCCAGACTGCGATCCGCGATGCGTCATCACCTGCTGCTCTTCCCCCATCATTGGATCTTTCACTGGCTGAGCTCTAGCTGATTCACGATCACCGGACCACCACCATGTCGGGCTCTTCATCCGCTTCTATTACCCATTCCGGGGGTCCCACTGCTCTTCTCAGTCATCGCACCCCTGCATGGATGCTTGACTCAGGTGCGTCTGACCACCTCACCGGGGATGCAGGTATACTCTCCGACTACCGCCCTTATAGTGGATCCTCGGCCATCATTGTTGCTGATGGCTCCACTCTCCCCATCGCCGGCTTTGGCACCTGTTCCCTCTCCTCCTCCCTTCACCTCTCCTCGGTGGCTCATGTTCCCCACAGTCCATTTCACCTACTTTCCATCAGCAAGCTAACCCAGGACCTCAACTGTAATGCCATATTTACCTCGTCTTCTGTTGTGTTTCAGGAACGGACGACGAACCGAGAACTTGGTAGAGGCCAGCTTCGGGATGGGGTGTACATGTTCGATGGCCCGACTTCCATCGCCTGCGCGTCTGTCCCTGCTCGTGCCGCCAACCTCCATTCTCGGTTGGGCCACCCCTCCGCCACAGCACTTCATCAGCTCTTTCCCGATATTAGCCCCCGTTTATCTTTTTCTTGTGAGTCATGTCGGTTTGCGAAACACCATCGCACATCCTATCCTCCTCGAGTTGACACACGGGCCGCCCAACCCTTTGATTTAGTGCATTCTGATGTATGGGGTCCCTGTGCCACCTCGAGTCAATCCGGCTATAAATATTACATTTCTTTCATCGATGATTATTCCCGTATGACTTGGCTCTACCTTCTTCGAGATCGAACAGAGGTTCTCTCAACCTTTCAGACATTTTTTCAGGAAATCCAGACACAGTTTTCTATCCCTGTGAAATGTCTTCGATCTGACAATGGGCGAGAATACTTATCCACTCATTTTAAGCAGTTTATGAGGGCCCACGGCGTCATCCATCAGACCTCATGTCCCGATACCCCTCAGCAAAATGGGGTGGCCGAGCGAAAACACCGACATATCTTGGAAACCGCTCGTGCCCTCCTCTTCCACCGCCAGGTACCTCTTCTCTTCTGGGGGGATGTCATCCTCACTGCTACTTACCTTCTCAATCGTCTTCCCTCCTTCATCCTTCAGGGGGAGACTCCTTTTCATACCTTGTTTCCCTCTCTCCCTCCTCACTCCCTTCCATTCCGCGTTTTCGGATGTCTCTGTTATGTCCGGGATACTCGCCCAAATCTCTCCAAACTATCACCCAAATCCCTTCGCTGCATTTTTCTCGGTTATTCCCGCACTCAGCGCGGGTACCGATGCTTCTCTCCAGACCTCCGCCGGTATATCACCTCTGCTGACGTATCGTTTGTCGAGAGCTCTCCTTTCACTCTTCCCTCTCCTCCTCCTGACACTACCATCGATGATTGTCTTCCGCTCATGGTTCACCCACCTCTGGTGTCTCCCCCGACCGGTCATCTCTTTGGACAGACCTACTCTCGTCGTCCTTCCGCTGTACCCCTCATCCAGGCCGAGGAAACCATTGTTCCCACTTCGACTGATGTTCCTGACACAGCTCCCGGCGATGTGCCGATTGCGCTCCGGAAAGGTACTCGATCATGTCAGACTACTCCTCTCTTTGTATCTTCTTACAGGGGTCTGTCAGCTCTGGAGACCGTGTCGCTTCCTCGAACGGTCGGTGAAGCCAAATCTCACCCCGGGTGGCTAGCCGCAATGCGGGATGAATTGCAGGCTCTGGATGTCAACCATACTTGGGATCTTGTTCCCCTTCCGGCAAACAAACAGGCGGTCGGCTGTAAATGGATCTTCACCATCCGTCTCAATCCTGATGGCTCTCTCTGTCGCCTCAAAGCCCGGCTTGTCGCCAAGGGCTTTGCTCAGACATATGGCGTCGACTACTTTGAGACCTACTCTCCCGTCGCCAAGATGGCCTCTGTCCGCCTCTTCATCTCTCTGGCTGCTCATCACCACTGGCCGCTTCATCAACTCGACGTTAAGAATGATTTTCTCCATGGCTATCTTGACAAAGAAGTCTACCTGCAGCAGCCCCCTGGTTTCTCTGCCTCTGGTGCCGACTCCCATGTCTGTCGTCTCCGTCGCTCCCTCTACGGCCTCAAACAGTCTCATCGCGCCTGGTTTGGCCGCTTCAGCACTGTCGTCACCGCCTTTGGCCTCTCTCGGAGTATGAAAGATCACACCGTCTTCTTCCGTACGACGACACACGGTTGTATCTTGCTTGTAGTGTATGTTGATGACATCATCATCACAGGGAGCGACTCCAGAGGCATCGCCAGCCTCAAGACGCATCTTCACCAGCACTTTCACACCAAAGATCTTGGTCCCCTCACCTACTTTCTTGGCATCAAGGTCTCCCGAACTACGGACACTATCTCTCTCTGCCAACGCAAGTATGCTCTTGATATCTTGCAGGATGCCGGGTTGAGCACCGCCACCTCAGTTGACACTCCCCTGGAGCCTAGGGAACGCTCCCTTCATGCCGACTCGGAACTCTTTCCTCATCCCGAGAGCTATCGACGCTTGGTCGGTAAACTCAACTACCTCACCATGACGCGTCCCGACATTGCCTGTGCCGTTGGCAAAGTAAGCCAGTTCATGGAACATCCCACCTGCTCTCAGTGGGATGTTGTCCTCCGCATTGCCAAGTACATCAAGAAAGACCCTGCACGTGGCCTTCGGTACTCACATCATGCTCACCTGGATGTTGAAGCTTTTTGTGATGCGGACTATGCCAGTTGCCTCGCTACCCGCAGGTCTACTTCGGGTTTCGCCGTATTCTTCGCCGGTAATCTCATCTCTTGGCGCAGCAAGAAGCAGACTATGGTCTCTCGTTCGAGTGTCGAGGCCGAGTATCGAGCCATGGCCACTGTCACTACTGAGATCCTCTGGCTTCATCATCTTCTCCAGGAGCTCGGTTTCCCAGCATCGACTCTTGCTCATATCTGGTGTGACAATCAGGCCGCCACGAAGATTGCCTCGAATCCCGTCTTCCATGAACGGACGAAGCATATCGAGGTGGACTGTCACTTTCTCCGCCACCATCTGGAGCAGCACCATATCGGTTTCGGCCATATCTCGACGGCCGATCAGCTTGTCGATCTCTTCACCAAAGGTCTTCCTAGGGCTCGTCTTGAGTCTCTCACTTCCAGGCTGGGTATTCACAGCCTCCATGGCCCAGCTTGAGGGGGAGTTTGAGATTGTCTTGTTATTCTTTTTTGTGTGGGACTCTATCCAATCTGGGCATGTCCAGCTTGAGGGAGAGTGTTGGAACCCATTTAAGTTTAAATAGGTGAGTCCCACATCGGACTTACCCGTCTTGTATTTTGGTTTCCTAATCTATAAAAGAATATCCTCACCTCACATTGAGGTAAGGGGAATTCACCCTAGTACAGTACCAGATGCACAGAAAAAGCGTAATAAAAGGGAAAATTAAAATTTTCACCGCCAGATCAATGTCTCTAGCGAGACACCACCCTGTAATCAACTTGAGGATCACATGTGATTTAATTAAGCACGAAAAATAAAATCGAAATCGGGCCTCATTCGTTTTTGATCGAACGCGTGCTCCGCTCGTCGTTGGTGATCGTTGCTTGAAGGAATCGAAGTCGAAACCCTCTATATTGTCCACAAGGGCTTTATAAGCTTTTTTTTGAACGTCAACCTTTGAAATCTGGGTGTTAGCGCAGAGAATGGAAGGGGATTTCGACGTCAACACGATCACGAGAGCACCGTTTCTACGATTCGGAAAGGAGTTCTTGGATCGGGGCGCCCCAACCCTCTCTTTCTCTCTAGAACTTGGAAGAAGAGAGAGAGACAATCAAATTCATGGGAATGAATAATCCTTCAAATTTGGATGTCTCTAACTTATATAGGTGGGTTAAAACTTATCAAAATTTCATTTTGGCCCCCAAATAAGTTTAACCATCTAAATAAACTCTAAACGACACATGTAACCTACTAAACGGGACACAAACGTCATAAATATTTTATCACTCACTTGCAACATCAAAATAATGTTACATAATAAAATCCAAGCCATTAACTCAACTAGCTTCTCCTATAAAATATTTAACGAACCATAATAAATATTCATTCATAAAATATTTTTCTTTTGCATTCACTCAATAACTTACAAATACACCGTGTCAATAAATTCAACACTTATTATTCTAAGCTCGAATGATATTAAATTTATTTATTTCTTTGCGATCGTCTAAACTTGGACATTACCCGACCCCCACCGTGGGGTCCATCATGTTCTAAACTCCAATTCATTAGAATTGGTCAAGTTTCTGAATACACTTTGTATGTGACCCTCTAGACACTTATCTCGATAGCAATGAGTGTCATTTACAGACCAGGAGCGATGTCTAGCAACACATCAAGACCCCTAAAGATATAAGGTTTACTCATATCAACGACAACCTCTTACAAGCATACTCTAGGTAATATAATCATTTTATCTCACAATATCTCATGAAGAATGATGCATACTTTGTCGTCGTCATTTAATGATTTATTTGTTCTTTTAATGACCGTTCTGGACGGGCTAACTTTCTTCTACCATGGCTATGAATTTAATAAAGGTACCACCATTCTGATCAACTAGGCTCAAGATATCTCTTCCTCTACTCAAAAGTGACAAATCATGTCACGATCATTCAATCAATGTCATGCCACCAATGACGCGCCCAATGCAAGTTATCTCGCTATAAACATAAATGTCATGGTTTTTGTTTTACATCAAAGTATGCGATCAAATGTTGCACATTGATAATGATTTCAAGTCAAAAAATCAATACAAATGCTCATAAATATAAACATCCAATGACATCTGAAACATGTGGTATTCTTATTGGCGGGTCGGTTTTCGTGATTTCCTCCACTTGAAATCACTAAGTGCGAACTTCATGAGAAGTCTTAATGCTTACAAACCCCATAGTCAAATATCATTTGTGTCTCGTCAGTATGATGTATTTAGACCATAAAATATATATTTAAGATTATCGTAATGGTATCTCGAAGCTATCATTATAGTTGGGAACTGTTATAACATTTTGATACGACAAATAAACTTAGGACATTGTCATGTAAATAGTGTACACGGAAGTATTAACACTATTATGATAAGTGTTAGACCCAATCGGTGTCATGTATTTAGAGTCCCGCATTGGTTTTCTGTTAGTTGTATTAATTTTGCTCCATCTACATAAATAAAGCGCTCCACCTCTTATTAAGGTAAGGAATGGGGTTTTACTCCTATATGGTATCAGAGCCCTGATTCGATCCCATCCCTCAAAGCCCTGCTTCGTCCCCCACCCCTTTGGTGCGTCGTCCCCCTGCCATAGTCGTCGGTTGCCCTATTCCACCCCTGCGCACGACCCTGTCGCTTACCCGGGCGCGCACACCCTAGGCAAACACGACGTCGCCGTCACGCTTCTCTGGCGAACACGAACACGATCGACACGTTGCGCCTCCTAGGCGAGCGCAGTTGTCGCATCGGCACAACTCTGCCCTAACGAAGTCTGCCCGACCTGCTGCTGTTGCGCTTGCCTCCTATTGTTGATGTCCCCACCGACACGGATCCCTCTTCCAGGCACATCCTTGATGGTGTGACCTCTCTGACGCGGCACTCCTCCCTCCCATGACGCAAACTGCAGCCCCCACCCGGCTTTGGCACATCCCTCTATGCATGCGCCACCTAGTGAGCTCTCGTCCGTTGTCGGCGACTTCGACCTCCTCATGTCGCATGACATCCTGCTTGATCGTTCTGCGGTTTCTTCTCTTAGGCTGAAGAATATCGCTCAAGAATGGCATGCATTTCCCTCTGTCTGTGTTGTTCCAACACGCTTTGATGCTACTTCGCTCTTCCTGCTAGGCCAACTTCCCCGCTTTGTTCCCAGCTATTGTTATTGTCTCTCTCACTTATTCAACTCTTCCTGCAAGCTTGGTGATACCATTTCGCACATTCTCGTATCTTCCTATCATGGCAAACTCTCATCGAGCTACTGATAAAAACCGGAGGACTGCTTGTGTGTATTAGAAGGGTTGAACCCGAATTACAAGGAATGAACCAGAACGAGCTTGTGAGTATTAGAAGGGTTGAACCCGAATTACAAGGAACGAACCAGAACTACTCGTTGTAGGAGAAGGAGAAGAAGAAGAGCGAAGAAGAAGAAGACTTGAGAGGCCCCTTGCACTCTCGCCCAAGCTCCTAGCTGAATTTCCTAACAAACTCTTCCCATTTTCCTCCCACCATTGCGCCTTCTTTTAACAACTCTACCCCATCCCTTTGCTACATGTGGACCCAGATGGTCCCCCCTCCCAAAACATATTTCCCCCCATAATAAATTCCCAAAACAAAGACCCCCTACTAGAGACACTTTTACCCCCTCCTTATTCCTAGTCTTGAGCTCTATCACTCGTCGCCCCCATCCGCAACGTCATCATCGTCCTCACCCAACAGCGGCACCCTTAGCATTGGGTTGGCACACCTGTGCATGGGACTATAGGGCACCCCACACCTAAAACACAAGCCCTTCTGTCGTATGTCCTCTCATTTTTTGGGTCATCAAGTGTCGAACACCTCGCTCGTCAGGGGTAGTTGGAGCTGGAGCCTCCGGGCAAACTCCGTTGTATGTATGTATGTACGCATGCAAATTATGATTTGCATGCACATAGGGATATATTATTTTATGCAATATGTGATTGCGGCAAAATGATAAATTGTTATCATTTATTCTTTCCCACATAATACGTCATTTAAGAAACTGTTTCATAAGATGAAACGAATGGGAGTCAAATACATTCATGCATATGATGCATGAATTAGTCGAGACATTAATACAAGCATTATAAACGCATGGATTAATACTTGCACTATTGAGGAGAGTCCTCGGGGGCTTTATAAAGCCTACTGTCATATGATGGTGGGTGGGTGTGTACACATGATCCTTGGTCAAACCTCCATGTACCCAAAAGCTTTCTTTCATCTTCCACCTTTGCATTAGAGGTACTAGCATATCGAGGAGAGAAGATAGATCACATTATAATTCAGTTTAACCCATCGACACACTACGAAGGTGGGAAGCTTTTGTTGGCAACTTTGTGATCTCTCACAAACTCATCCGAAGGAGATCGAGAATGATGCAGTGGTTCATCAGTGTAAGGTACGCTAGATTTACAGCAGTCCTTCATTTCTATTTTATACGCAGTTTCATATTATCTTACATGGAGATCCTCAGACAAGGGATTTTGATCGCTTCCGCTTGATCTAATAAATGTTATTAGACTCTAAAAAAACCTTCGGTGGTATCACAGGGAACCCATGATTTAGATTTATGAAATTTAGCGTGGAAATGAAAAGAAAACCAAAACAGATAATCGTTTTTCAGTTTTTCGAAAATCTAGAAAAAAACAATTTACCTTTACGCAACTGAGTTGCGTAAAGGTGACCAAGGCCTTACACTTACGCAGCTGGGTTGCGTAAGGGTATCCAGGACGTTACCCATACGTGGGTGGTCATGTAAAGGTAACCCATGGCTTACCTTCACTTGAAGGGGTTCACATAAGGGTAAACACGGTTTTCTTAAGGCTGCGTAAAGGTGATGTTTTAGCTTGCATAAAGGTTATTACGAGCTACCTTTACGCAACAAAGGATTTAATTGGTTACGTAAGGGTAATCACGATATTTAAAAGCTCGCGTAAAGGTGAATGGGTTCTACGTAAGGGTCCATCGTTTTACCTTTACGCGGCATAAAGAAATTCATTAATACCTTTATGCGGAAGCTCTGCGTAAAGGTGATTGTTGATCTGCGTAAAAGTAGCCTCAGTTACCTTTACACAACCTTCGTGGACGACGTGCTTTCATTTTTCAATTCAGTCTTCAAGGCTAGTCATGAAACCATTTTTATGGTTGAACCAGATTATAATATATGTATTATATCTTATGTAACGTTCTGAAATCATTTTGTATACATGATATTAATTTATAAAACAAAATGACTTCGTTGTGATCAAAAAACGCTAAATTAATCAAAACGATTGTCATTAATGATTTATCTAATGAATCATCCTCACTTCTGGAAACAAAATGGTATTTTAATATTCTATAAGTTCATTAATAACATATAAGTTCAGTTCTGGACAATTACCCTCATTGTACATGATTTTTCATACACATATACAAGTAAACTAATCATGAAAACCAAAGAAACTAACACTTCCGAACGATGAAATTGAATCTCATAACTCATAAAAAGGGACATGAACGAACTTAATAAAATTATACTAAATCAAATGCATATATAAAAAGTTCTAAATTAATTAATTAATGTATTTAATTTTATTATTCAGGACATTAAGATCAAGTGCAGAATCGTTTCGGACATAAGATAATGGATTCTACCCGAACCTCCATTATTCTTTCGGGTTATTCAGTCTTTTTTTTACCTAAATGAAATTCTCTTTTCTTTTTATGTACATCTTCTAAATGCTCAGTATATGTAACAAAATCATGTATCAAAATCCATTCATCCTTTTTTTCAAGGATATACATGTTTAAAAAAAAGGTCCTTTATTCAATCTTTCCCGATAAGCAAGCCCGATTTAAGGGAACTTCCCGAATTCTTATCCATTTTCAAGTGCACTCAATAATCTGTTTTAAGCCACCATTATTTTTCAAAAATCATTCTTTATTATGAAAACTTTCTTGTGTCACTTCTGGTTTTATATGAAAGATTATGTCTTTCCCTGCTTTAAATGCTCTTTAATATTTTCAATAAACCGCACTAAAATGTTTTATTTCTAAAAGTTTCTTAAACACTCTTTTTATATGATTTCACTTAGGTTTGACATCCCTCATCATGATTTATGCCTATTGTCCCTTATAAATGTTCATTTATGATTTAAATTCATTCTTTCAGGGACACCATTATGATATTCCTTTTTGATAAGCCTTTTGACATGATTATGATACTCGATTCTTTCCATGGGTAAATTTTATGTTTGATTGCTTATGTACGATTTTTTATGTGACAAACATATTCATGAACATGTTATGATGGGTGCGCCCAAATAGCGCTCCAATGCATTGGGTAAAGTTTAGTCTCATGAGACGTTATGTGCAACAGTCTTGGTGGTTAGCATTGACTCGTGCTAAAGTCATGTTTTATGTTGTTGTCACATCACTATGAATTCATGATTATATGATCTCATTTTCTATATGTTATGATCTCATATGTTTAATCATGTTTCATGCCTTTTTATATCATTATGTTATATTTTCTAACCCATATACTAAGCTTTATTTTAATGTTTATTCTCTTACTGGGCTTTTTAGCTCATCCTTTTGTTCATGTTATCCTCAGGTTATCCTATGCAAATGTAAGGGCTCAAAGGAAGTTAGGAGCTTATAATGGATGATAAATAAAGAAATGTTTTATTTAGTCTCATGTTTTCAAAATTATGTACTTAATCTTCCAAGACACTAGATTTTACGATCCTTGACTTGTAATTTGATGTTTAATTATGCTTAAAATCAGGTAATGATATGTGTAAAAGGCTAGGGTCGCTATAGTGATATCAGAGTACGTTTGTCCTACGGTCAGTGTTAAGAGATATACATGTCATAAGGATTGGTTTGAGAACTTAGGGCAACGAGAACGAAGTGTCTCGAGTTCAGCTCTCAGGCCAGGGAACTCAGTGCCGGTGCGGCGGTCGACGTATCCATACATCAGGATTTTGACTACCTGCTTGTCGACTCAGCATACTGAGGCACTGGTTGCAAGGAAACCAATGGTGCATGCATCATATAGGATTGAGAATTTTGACTTTCATGTTCTCGAGTCAGCTCCGCGGCTATGTTCATCTAATCGTGGTACGTCTTGTTAATTTTCAAGATGCCTCCACGATGACAGCTAGCTAGGATTTTGAGACTGAATCATGACGACGATCAATTGAGCGATGAGGCCTCGTGCAGGGCCCTATTCTTGAGATGTTCCCTCTAGGCAAGCATAGAGCAGTGTTTCCACCCGATGAGCAGTGCATAGATCCACCTCCAGTGGTTCAGGCGAGTGATTGACTGCATGTTGGGCAGCTGATAGCTCCAACAAGTCAGGACAACGATGCGTGCATGCTTAGCTCGTTACGCAAGTTCCGACAACAGAAACCGCTCAGGTTTCGTGACGAGTCAAACCCTCGGGCAGCAGAAGATTGGCTCAAGTTAGTGGTCTGAGTTTTCTGACTTGTATAAACCCTAGCCGATCAGATTGTTACGCTTGCAACCAGTCTTCTTCATGGAGCAACATGGCGTTGTGGGGTCTGATCACTCAAACTCGTGATGAGATAACGCTCTTAGGGACAGACTTTCAGCAGTTGTTCCGCGATGAGTATTATCCTTCGAGTTTGCACTCTGTGCGGATCCAGGAGCTTTCTGAGTTGCGACAGGGCGATATGTCAGTTGTTGAGTACGCCTAGACGTTTACTGACCTCACACGCTACTCTCTTGATACGGTGCAAGATGGATAATTCCAAGCACAGAAGTTTGAACAGCGCCTCCGTAGAGACATTCGGGTCAGTGTTGTCTCTTTATGTATTCCCACCTATGCCAAAATGTTGGAGCGGGCCTTGATGACTTGGAGATGTCTCGCGGAGGGGCGTCGGGTAGCTGGAGCAGACAGTGGACATCATGGGGCTGAGTCGTTTGCAGCAGCTAACAGGAGTCGGTCGTCAGGGTCCCAGCGAAGGAGGCGTACTAATGACCAGACTCGGACGCGGGCATCTGCAACACAGGGATCGCGCAAAAGGTCCAGGCGGCCTGATTGAACATCGTTGCGTAAAGGTAATACGCAAATTACCTTTACGCAGCTCCCTTGCGTAAAGGTATTACCCTAACGCAACATATTTGCGTAAAGGTACTGTAGAACCGTACTCCTTACCTCAATGAGAGGTGAAGCCCTTTATTTATAGATAAAGAAAAGGGAATACAAGACAGAGCAAACCAATGTGAGACTCTAAAATACACATAATTGGGTCCAACACTCCCCCTCAAGCTAGAACGGGTTTAGCTTGGAAGAAGAGTGTCACAAACAAAAAACAAAAACAGAAGAAATCACAAAGACCGAACACACTCCCCCTCAAGCTGGGTCGTGAATGTTGTGGATGCCCAGCTTGGTGCATAGAGAATCCAGTCGAGCTCCCGACAAGCCTTTGGTGAAGATGTCGTCAAGTTCATGAGTTGTTGGAATGTAGTTAAAGCTGATATGTTTTTTCTCAAGGTGATGGCGAAGAAAGTGATAGTCAATCTCAATATGCTTTGTGCGTTTTATGGATGGATTAGAAGCAATCTTTATGACCGTCTGATTATCACACCAAATATGAGCAGAATTTTGTGGCGGGAAACCAATTTCATGAAGAAGTTAACGAAGCCATAGAATTTCAATAGTGATTGTGGTCATCGCACGATATTCAGATTCAGCACTGGATCTGGAGATGACAGTTTGTTTCTTGCTACGTCAGGAGATTAAGTTATCTGCCAGAAAAACCGCAAACCCAAAAATGGACTTTCGGGTAGATAATCAACCAGCGTAGTCGGCATCACGGAAGGCTTCAATGTCCAGATGATCGTTGTGTGAATACCGAAGTCCCAGGGTAGGGTCTTAAATGTATTTGACAATGCGAAGGACAGCGTCCCGTTGAGATTTCGTCGGATATTCCATGAATTGACTGACTTTGCTGACAGCACAAGCAATATCCAGACGAGTCATGGTAAGATAATTGAATTTGTCCACAATACGACAATACCTATCCGGATGAGAAAATGGGTCAGTGGCAGCATGGAGGGACCATTCCCCAGGTTCAAGAGGAGTGTCAGCAACGGTTGCTTGAGACAAACCAGTATCCTGCAAGATATCTAATGCATATTTTCGTTGTGAAAGAAAGATACTGGTTAAAGAACGGAAGTCTTCAATGCCAAGGAAATATGTCAGAGGACCCTGGTCTATGGTATGAAACTGTTGTTGAAGACAAGTCTTGAGATGAGCAATGTCATATAGGTCGCTACCACTAATAATGATATCGTCAACGTACACAACCAACATGATGCACCCAGAGGACGTTTTTCGATAGAAAACAGTGTGATCCTTCATACTCTGAGATAGACCAAATGTAGTAATAACGGTGCAAAATCTGTCAAACCACGCACGAGGAGACTTCCTAAGCCCATAAAGAGACCGACGAAGCCAACAAACATGAGAACCGACCCCTGAGGCAAGGAAACAAGGAGGTTGTTGCAGATATACTTCTTCAAAAAAACATGTAGAAACGCATTCTTGACATCAAGTTGATGAAGAGGCCAATTATGATCAGTTGCAAGAGATATGGATAATCAAACAGAGGTCATTTTAGCAACCAGAGAGAATGTATCGAAATAATCAACACTATATGTCTGAGCAAAGCCTTTCGCCACGAGACGGACTTTAAGGCGATGAAGAGTGTCATCTGCATTTAGACGGACTGTATAAATCCATTTGCTGCCAACAACCTGTTTACTTGCCAGCCAGGGTGAGATTTAGCCTCGGCAACTATACGAGGGACCGATATCGTCTCCAGAGTGGAGAAGCCTTTATATGAAGTTGTGTATAGAGGATTATTCTGGCAAGAGCGAATACATTTCTGTAATGCAATCGTCAAGTCATCGGTGCCCGTAGCAAGAGCGACGGACGAAGTCGGAGAAATAGTGTCCTCGAACAGGGCAGAGGGTATGTTTGATGGATGACAAGAGTAAACAGAGCCAAAGAGAAGATCATCAGATCGGGACAACGGAGACAGAGGCAGGTGGATGGTGAGAGGAAGAAAGTCATTGATGGTGGTATCGGGGTGGGTAGAGGGTGGAGAGGATGAGAATGGAGTTCTCAATGAATGAGATATCGGCAGAGATGATATAACGTCCCAAGTCAGGAGAGAAACAACGGTAGTCACGCTGGGTATGAGAGCAGCCCAGAAAGATGCATCGAAGGGCCTTTGAGGAAAATTTAGAGAGACGGGGACGAGTGTCACGAACATAACAAAGACACCCAAACACACGAAGTGGAAGAGGGTGAGGGTGAAGAGAGGGGAACGGAGCCTAAAATGGATTCTCCCCCTGAAGAATAAAAGAAGAAATACGATTGATAAAATAAGTGGTAGTAAGAATCGCATCCCCCAAAAAGGAAGAGGTATGAGCAGTTTTCAGAATATGATGATGTTTACGCTCGGTCACACCATTCCGCTGAGGGGTATCAGGACAGGATGTTTGATGGAGGACACCGTGATCTTTGAGAAACTGCTGAAGGGAAGAAGATAAATATTCACAATCATTGTCCGAGAGGAGGCATTTAATAGGCTTGGAGAACGGAGTTCGAATTTCATGATAAAATGTCTTGAAAATATCACATACCTCAAAATGATCACGAAGGAGATATAGCCATGTCATCTGAGAGAAGTCATCAATAAAGGATACATAATAATGGCACCATAACTGACTGGGACCCTGCAAGAACCCCATACATCGGAATGAACTAAGTCAAAAGGGTTAGCCGCACATCACCAAACGAGGAACATAAAACGTCCGATGATGTTTGACAAACTTACAGGATTCACAATAGAAGGAAATGTGTAGACTGAAATGGGGGCAAAGCTTATGTAATACTGAAACCGATGGATGATCATAGCGAAAATGTAGGTCGAAGGCACAAGCAGAGGTGGATGGGCAGGCAAGGGATGGTGGGGTATCGAACATGTACACCCCATCACTAAGACGACCTCTACCAAGTTCCCGATTCGTTGACCGCTCCTAAAAAACAACACCAAAGGATATAAAAATAACATTACAATTTAAGTTCTTTGTGAGCTTACTGTGGAGAGAAGATTAAAATGACTGTGAGGAACATGAGCCACAGAAGTCATACGAATCGAAGGAGTTAAGGAGCATGTGTCAAATCCCGCAATAGGAATCGTAGATCTATCAGCAACAGTAATTGCAGTGGCACCAGTATACGGACGATATGTAATAGACATACCTGCATCACCTGTGAGATGATCAAAAGCACCAGAATCAAGCGTCCAAGCAGTCGGTCAACAAGATACACACGCGGTAGGGCCACCAGTCTAAGCAATAGAGGCCGAAGAGGAGGCAGGTGACAAAACAGTCCGATGAGAATAGATACACACAATTTCATCCATAGAGAGTTCCAAGTTGTTTTGGATAGTGTATGCACACGGATGTTGTCATGACAGGAGGGAGATGGGGAATCAAAAAAAAAAACTGGAAATGGGAAATCAGGCCTAGGCAGCAGGGTACTGGTATGGATAGTTAGATAAAGCCTCGACATTAATAGTCGGGTCAGTAGTATCAAGGAGTGCAGGAAAAGCACGCAGCGGGACACTAATCGAATGTCTGACAGGAACAGCCAAAGTGTCTCAATTGTGCGGCGAGACAACAGCAAGGGCACGCAGGAACAGGCGTCACGTTAGGAGCGGTGTCGGAGGAAGGGGCGGTTGGAGGTGATGCTTGGGGGCGTTGGCCGCAGTCGACGCATATGTGTGTGCAGTAGAGACCGCGGATCGGAAGAGTCGTCACGTGAGAGGAGAGTGCGGCGGCCGTCAAGGGATGTGCGCAAGAAGAGTCGTCGTCAGCAGGAGTGTCGGGTTGTGCCTTGGTAGTCTGACGCCATCAGGGGTGGCGGGCGGAGGTGCAGTCGCCAGGGGAGCCACATGGGTGGTCGAGCGCACCGGGAGGAACGCGTGCACCGAGAGGAACGGGGCGAGGGCTATGGCGCTTAGGAGAGGGCGGCATTGACGCGGCAGAGAGGAGCGACGATGTTATGTAAAAATGAAAGAGTGGGAGGAAATAAAAGTAAACTGTATATATTGAAGTAGCAGCAGATCACAATAGCAGAATTACAGCAGAAAACTAGCAAAAAAACAGCAATGGAAGGAGAGAGAAAAAAGAAAAGAGAGTGAGAGAAAGAGAGGAAACTCGTGGAAGACCACTCCCGAGCCTCCTGTTGGTTGTCCCAACCAACCAGCCCTCAACAGCAGCCTGCTGTGAAAATATTCCAGAAAAATCAGTCCCCCTTCCTAACACTGGCTCCCCTTATTTAAAGGCCCACTCAGCCCCCTCCAACAAACCAACTGCTCCAGGTGGTCCCCCTCCCAGCCAGAATATTCCCCTCTCCTCCAACAAACCAACTGCTTCAAGTGGTCCCCCTCCCAACCAGAATATTCCCCTCTCTCCTCTAACAGCCCAACCACCTTCAAATTCAGGTGGTCCCCCTCCCAGCCAGAATACTCCCCTCTCTCCTCTAACAGCCCAACTGTGAATAGCCCCCAACAAGGCCAAAACAACCCCCTGCCAGCCCTTATTCCTAACATTTCTCCCGTGTTGTAAAACCACCTTGTCCTCAAGGTGGGTCTCTATTACTCGGCTGGGCCCTTTGCGACGATGAAGCGCTTTCCGGTGTGGTGGTTCGTGTGCCCCTTTTCGATCTCCATCAGCCCATGTATCACCAACAAATTCAAATCTTGGATGGGTAGCTTGAATTCCGGAACAGCAGGCTGGTTGTAGAATCAGCTCCAGCATCATGCTTGGAGAATCAAGGAATGCATTCTCGCCTTGTGGAACTGGTACTGTACATAAGTTATTCAATCTGTGATCTACTTCCCAGCTTTCAAACTTATCGTCTTGACTAATGTATCCAAGTCTGGTAAAAGTGGATTTTGAGAACCAAGCTGCCTCATCTTGATTTTCTGGTAATGTCAATTTGTATCTGGAACTATCAATAAGACTGTCATCACATAGCTCTTCCTCTTCAACAGGGAGCGTCTGAAACTGAACTTTTTCCACATCCGGGAAATTTTGATCTTCAAAGACTTCTCTTCCAATGTTCCAGGGAAACATATCAACACTTGAACTAAAAGTGTCATCGAAATAAAAAACCCTATAGGATGGCAATGAGTATTTCATTATCAGGCAAGACTTTCGAAACACAAGAAGTCTCCCCCTGCTAAAGAGCCCCAGCTTAAAACTGTTTTCAGTCTCTTCAATCTCTTCATATTTAACAAAGGTGTTTGTTCCTTTTCCACAACAAGAACTGATTTGTAGGCTTCCAACCAACAGGAAAGTCAGTAGAAACGCATCCAGAAATTTGGAAACCTCGTCCCAACTATTGTGACATTCATAGTACACATTTTGTGCCCCCCGCAATAAACTGGTGTTAGAAACAAGAGACCGATTCAGCACCACATGGGCAATAGAAAGGTCAACTGCTTGAAGCGTAGGCCGAGTCATCATGTCACAGCTAACACACAAAGCAGCCAGAATACCACATGAGGGATCTGACCCTGGTGGTGGCTTAGGCGGTGGCTTAAGCTTTAGTGCAACTTTATTTCCCATTGGTTCAAAAACAGCTACTTTTTCTAAGCTTTTCCTTGGAGCAGATATTTGTTGCAGGTCACTAGTTTTATAATGTTGGCTTATCGTTAATGATTCTACAGGAATAAACCGAGCATGTTGATTGTTGGGTCCATCTCTAGAAGCTTTTTGCCAGCAAACAAAAACTTTATTCAGCGCCACTGGTTCCAGCATCACAAACTTAGAAACGATCGCCTCCCACATGGCAGTTCGGCCATCCCCATTCATCAAATCCATACATGAATCCACTTCCTCCGATTGCCACTTAAACAGCGCAAGCATTAACACTGTTTTTTCCTTGCTTTCAAACATCACCGGATCTCGGCAATCATTGTGAATCTTATGTATGTTATAACACTTCTTATGTCTCAGACTAGTAATTTTCATTTTAGAAATTTCCCCAGGTTTCATGCTCATAACAACAAGTTCTAGAGCTCCAACACCCCCTTTATCCAGAGTATCCATAATGTGTGGTTCCGAAACACCAGTTGTTGTGCGGCAAATAAAACGAGCAGCAGGTAGACGAACCTGTAATTCTAAAATTGTTTCGCCAATACTTGTTAATTGTCCACCAGCCCCAACATACTGCACTACAGTCAGAGAAGATAACTCTATAATGTGTTTGGGATACAAAGGATGGATCAATAGGAAGCCTGGAAAGGCAGTTATCCATAAATGTTTCTCCTGCCTTACCACCAACATCTTCTTCCCATCCCCACACCATTTCAACAGTCGCCTTATCACAGAGAAAACCATCAAATCTTTCCTGATTGGTGTCTTGCAGAACGTCAGCCCCTGCTTCTGAATTTCCTCGCGTCGTTAGAGCTAGTTGTTGTTGCACTGCCTCCTCGACTGGCTCCAATGTGCACGCAGCTGCGCAGCAGGATCGGCCCACCGTACATGCCTCACTACGTTCACCCAGAAGTTGAGGTTCCTGAAGCTACAAATGCGGACAAAGAACAAGTTGTTCTGCACTCGCCATATCGAAATCTGCCAGGAATGTATCATAAGGTTGTTCACTCAGCCTCCAATCTTCCGTAGCAAAGTACTTCGATCACAAATCAGTCTCTTGCTCCACAACTCCATGTTGCTGAAGTGCCCCCAAACGCCACAGTGGATCCTTCTCTGTCGACTGCCCATATTTTTCCAAGAGCGCTGGTTTCAACTGCTCCCATGTCGAATCTGGATTTTTGCTCAGCCAAGAAAGGAACCATAACAAAACTGTGTACTCCAAACTTAACTGCACATAGTGAAGCTTCATGTCCTCTGCTATATGATTTTCCAGGAAATAAGTCTCTGCTTTTGTGATTCAAACAAGTGGTTCCTCACCTGAAAAATAAGGCAACTCAGCTCTTCTCGTCACGCTCATCAGTCCTCCAGCTAGAGCACCATCGGTTGAGCGCCAGTACTCAAATAGTTCATGTTCCATCTTATCCAAACTGTCCTGCATAGTCATCAGCGCCCGTTGTATCTTTTCCACGGCTGATTCAGCTTTAACAACTATGTTCTCTATCCTTGATCTCAACGAGCAGCAGACTCCGATCGTCCACTCATCGATCGTAACACTCTCCACAGTGTTGGCACAGTAAAAATCAGGTAAAGGAGAGAGAAACAAAATACAGAGCAGTACTCGTTTTTTTTCCCTCCCTGCTGCGTCCGTAACTCTCTAGCCACAATCGGTTTGTTTTCCCAACGATTGCATCCCCAGCAATGATCTCTCTCTCATGCGATTTCCCCAGCGGAGTCGCCAAATTGTTATGTAAAAATGAGAGTGGGGGGAAATAAAAGTAAACTGTATATATTGAAGTAGCAGCAGATCACAGTAGCAGAATTACAGCAGAAAAACAGCAATGGAAGGAGAGAAAAAAGAAAAAAGAGTGAGAGAAAGAGAGGAAACCCGTGGAAGACCACTCCCGAGCCTCCTGCTGGTCGTCCCAACGAACCAGCCCTCAACAGCAGCCTGTTGTAAAAATATTCCAGAAAAATCAGTCCCCCTTCCTAACACTGGCTCCCCTTATTTAAAGGCCCACTCAGCCCCCTCCAACATACCAACTGCTCCAGGTGGTCCCCCTCCCAGCCAGAATATTCCTCTCTCCTCCAACAAACCAACTGCTCCAGGTGGTCCCCCTCCCAACCAGAATATTCCCCTCTCTCCTCTAACAGCCCAACCACCTTCAAATTCAGGTGGTCCCCCTCCCAGCCAGAATACTCCCCTCTCTCCTCTAACACCCCAAGTGTGAATAGCCCCCAACAAGGCCATAACAACCCCCTGCCAGCCCCTATTCCTAACAGACGGGCCTGGAGCGGAGGCACAGGGGGGCCGTTGCGCAGGGTGGGGCGACGCGTAGGGCGTCGTCGGGGTCGGGGGGTCGCTCAGGCGGTGGCTAGGCACAGAGGGGGGTGGAGAAAAAGAAATTGGGGGCGGAGAAAAAACACGGGAGGGGGGCTAGGGTTAGGGAACCTCCTTTGATGTCATGTAGAACCGTACTTCTTACCTCAATGAGAGGTCGAGCCCTTTATTTATAAATAAAGGAAAATGAATACAAGACAGAGCAGACCAATGGAAGACTCTAAAATACACATAATTGGGTCCAACAGGTACCTTCAAAATTTCTCATGTTGAGTAAAGGCAAACTTCAGAGACCCTTACGCGGCATCTCAAAATCTCAAATACCTTTACACGTAAGGGTAAAGTGTCGAAGACCTTTACGCAAAACCCCTTGTGTAAGGGTACTACTTTTACACAACTCATTTGTGTAAGGGTACTCTCAATTTTTCATACGTTGCGTAAGGGTATCGTGTAGGGGTAAATCATATTTACCTTTACGCGGCAATGTTGCGTAAGGGTACTACATTTACACAATCCATTTGAGTAAAGGTAATACAAAGGTTACCCTTACGCAGACCTTCTGCGCAGGGGTATGACCATTACGTATCTGACCTGCGTAAGGGTAAATCAAATTTACATTTACACAGATCGCGTAAGGGTCTTAAGTCGTCCCCCGGTTTTATGAAAAACGTTGTTCTTCATTTTTCTTTGAAAACTAGTGATTCAAACACATTAAAAACTTGAAGAAACTCGTTATGATGCCACTGATGGATTTCATTTGATCATCTAATGACCATTTGCAGCGGAAGAAAACTCAAAACACAAGCAGGTCTATCTCCAAGAAATAACGTGTAAATAAAACTGTAAAACAAAGTACCTGATATTCGAAAGTTGCAGCAGCTTCCATCTTCCTTTCAGCAAAGAATGTTTGAGGAAGATCACGAGGAGCAATGAACATAAGCACCCTGCCTTCTAGGGAGTACACCGGCCAAAGGATCCACAAACGCTTTGTGAGGATACCCGTAATCCGAATGGGTGCTAGCGCCTTCTTAAAAGAGATAACGGAGTTTCGAGAGGAAACAGTTTAGGCAGAGGCTCATACACATCGCACCACACATCCCAACAGGAGATGATCTCATCCTATTATATAGGCGAAGCCTGAGGCATCTCAAATACATAACGCATCTCATGTGTTACTGCACATTGGGCATAATTCATTTAACGGTTTCAATGAATTAATGCAAAGTCATTAATCCATGTAACTGACGCATAAACCGTCGAGAGACAATCTAGGATAACCCAATCATCGTGAATTTAAGCAAAATTTCAACTATCATGGGAACCCCTAGGAGCTCTGGTGACAATCTTGGACAACACAATAGCAGAATCCATCTAATTGGCATGTCTGATGCGATCCAACTGCCTAAACACTCGATTTTACCATCCTAGCCTGACCGAGATGCAAACTCCCCTAAGGAGAGCAAAGTCTTAATTTGGGGCCCACTAGACAAAGTTTCATCATGGCTATTGAAGTACTCATACCTAGATTTTTCACCAAGCTACCAAAGGCTTCTCATGACATATAAATGGAGATGAGCAATAAAATACACATATGGCAATATAATAAGATAAAGCATCAATCAAGACAAATAAATCTCACCCTCACCTTCGATCACCCTTTATAGAAGCAGCTCCCTTTATCAAGAATATTCATATAATAACCAAAATCATCAACCAAGGTGAATCCATCAATGTCACATAATATATCACATTTTTTAAAACATTATCAAGGGGCTCACTACAAAACACAACAACCAAACACCTTATGGGCATGGTTTGAAAGAAAACAATGTTTAATCCTTTAAACATGGAATTCCCTCTTTATACCCAATGGAAACCAAGAAAAACCAATTGTGTTTGCCGTAAAAACCAAGGAATATATCTAATATAGTTTTTATATCATTCAAAACATGGATTAAAATGAAGCAAACACTCATGGTTTCAAGTTTGAAGGAGAATGCAAAGAGCAACCTACCTTAAGTTGTTGAATCCATCGGCAACTGTTGTTATTCTTCTCAAGGTAGCAAGAGAATCCCACAAAAGACCATTCCAAACCCTAGGACGAAGAAACCCCCATATAAACCCATGTAAATATGAAACCCTTGCCACCATGGCCATGGGGAATAAGGAATTTAAAGAAAGAACAAGAAGGAACTAGAAGAAGAGAAAAGGTTTGGAGGTGTTTAACACAAGGGATGAAGATTTATCCTCTTAAAGCCAAGAAGGAACGAGAGGAGATGCCTGGAGGGCAGGTCGAATGAATGAGGGGCAAAAGAGAAGCCTAACTTAAAAAAAGGATTTAAGAAAAATAAAATATAATACAAATTTTAAAGTTGCGCAAGGTTTGGGTGCACGGTTTATCAAAACTACGCCAATCGTGCATATGCTATTGGAGAGGCATGCGCAGTTATGTCACACAGTTGGGCAAACCGTGCTCCAACTATGCGTAATCCATTGGATAAGACCACACGGTTCACTTGCACGGTTATGGTAATTGTGCACCCTAACCATGTAGCCTGAGAAAAACTTCAAAATTTCTCAATTTAAGTCTAAAACATCAAAATCAAAGGCAAAATAAATTAATAACATATAATTACTCAAAAAAGTGACATCATGGGTATCACGTAGTGACTCGCATGGGACTAAAATCCTATCTTCATCGACAGTTTCATACCAAAGATTAGGTCCCTTGAAGTGTTTTCTCGGCATCGAAGTATCTCATTGCTTTAAAGAGATTTTTCTTTCCCGATTCAAAATATACATAAGATCTCTTCCATGATATTTGGCTTGTCTTGAGTTGTTGTGGGTTGCACTTCTCTTAACCCTAGGAAAAAGTCTCTTCATGATGCTACTGAGTTTTACTCTCCTCTTAAGCGATATCATTGTGTTGTCGGGAAACTTAAATAGCACATGATGACTAGTTCTGATATTTTTTGCACCCTGGACAAGGTTAGTCAATATATAGAACATTCCATGAAGTCTCAAGGGACGTCGTTCTTCACATTGTCAAATATATTAAGCATAACCCAGGCATGTTTTTCTATATTATGATCACAGCCATATAGATGTTGAGGCATTTTGTGATTCTAACTACGCATGTTGTTTATCTACTCAGAAGTCTACTTCTATGTACACGATCTTCCTAAACGACAACTTGATCTCCTAACACCACAAGAAACATGTCGTTATATCACGATCCAGTGTCGAGTCCGAATACCGTGTCATTGCCGCTTGTCACTACCAAGATTCTTTGAATTTGCTCCATGAAATTGTTTTTTCACTAATGCATCATGCTCATCTATCGTGTGATAATCAGACCACCACGAAGATCACAACCAATCTGGACTTCCATAAACGCACTAAGCACATTGAGATGGACTATCACTTTATTCAGTGTCACTGAGAGCAACACCACCTCACATTCAGCCACATTCACACTACAAGTCAACTTTTTGGCATCTTCACCAAAGACATTCCTAAATGTGACACCCGTAGTGTCACGGGTTGATATTTATTTTGTTTATTTTATTCTTGAAGTTTTGGGAGTTAAGAATTTGAAAAGTTGGAAATTTGGGAGACAGTAAAGGATGCACGGTTAGCGTACAATTGGTGTTAATTGTGCATCTCAACCGTGTGGGGGGGGGGGGGGCGATTCCAGAAGCACCCGTGCAGTCGGTGCACAGTTTTCTTGATCGTGCGACCAAACCATGTCGTCAACTCAGTTCTTAATTTTTTCTAAATTCCTATTTCCATTTTATTAGAAGGAGCCTCCCTTTTGCTCCATTCGTTCTAGAGCCTTCGAGAGGAAGCTCCCGCCGATGTCTCCCCTACTCCTTCCCTATGTTGACTCTCCATTAATTCTTAAGTAATTATCCAAGGTAACTTCTCCATTTCTCTTTTATTTTTCCTCTCCACTTCTTTTATTTTCTCCTTGTTATTGTTCCCACCAGCCACGGCGTTTGATCCTGGGTTTGGAGTTTGCCAAGAATCTTGAAGTTTGTGGTTCCTAGGGTTCATGGAGACCTTCCATCCTAATCTCTTGCTATTTGAGAAAGGAAAATAGGTTTCCAATGGTTTGAGGAAGGCGTTTCAATGTAACTACCTTTTATTCATCAAACCTTTAGTGCTTGAGGTTTCTATAATTGATTTCTTAGTAAATTAATTGCCTACGTGGAGTCTACGATGGATTTGTAAATGTTTTCAAAGGGTTATGTGATTTTCAACTTCACCTAAAAGGGGTTTTCCATGGTTTCCAAAGGAAATGCTTTCAAAGTGAGTTTTAATGCCTACAAAGTGTGATGAATTGTTTCACAGACGTGTTTCAGTTCAAATGGATTTATAAAAGGTTTTGATGAAAGTTTGCTTTGATATTAAAATGATTATATGGTTCTTTATTGCTTTGTGACTTGGAAAGTAGTGTTTGAAATTATCTTTATTTTTAGTGATTGATGGTTCTCTCTTCCAAACATGCCCCTTGCTTGATTTTGCTATAAATGTAAAACTAGTTATGATGGTTATTGTTTATGGTATTGGTGGAAGGGGCTAGCGTGCAAAATTACTTGGGATATGGTTTGAGTATTGTTTGGATGTTGTTATTAGACTTCCTTAATTTGGATATGAAGATTTACACAGGAGCCTCAGGTGCTAAATGGGCAATCGAGGATGAGTGTTGCATGAGCTATGATTTCACTCTGCCTCATGCCCGTAGTCATGATTTCGCTCCCACTGGGGGGGTTGGCGCCCATCAAGGCCAAGGGTAAGTCGGGGTTTGTGTCAGTTTGTTTGCACCATACACCAACAGGTGATTCTGTTAGCGGGGTCCTAGGTTGTCCTGAGTAGGATTGAGGCTAACATCCCATGTGCGTTACTTATATTTTCGTGAATTGCTTTATTCTTTAATGTCCCATGTTATGCCTAATTTTGTTTATGCCTTGTGTTATAATAGAAGAGTGGTGACGCAATACCCAAAGATGTCGCCTAAGAGAGGTCTTGATGTTTATTTATAATGAATAATAAGGATGACAATATACCTTGTTAGAGTCTGTATCCCACATCGGACTTGTGGTCCGATGTGGAGTTTCTCATTTATTATAAAAGAACGCCTCCGCCTCACTTTGAGGTAAGGAGGCAAGGGGGTTCCTCATTCTAACATGGTATCAGAGGAGGTTTGATTCCTCCCTCTCATTTTTTTTCTTTTTCCCCCTTAGGGTTTTCCCGTCCGGGGGGCGGCGGCCTCAAAGCCCCGTAGGGTTACCGCCGCCGCCCCTCCGCCTCTGCCCTGCGCGATTTCCCGGCGGCTCACCCCTCCCTCCCGAGGCCTCGGCCAGGCCTCTTCCCCGGCGGCTCGCCCTCGGCGCGACGCGGCTCCCCGGCTCCCGGCTCCTCCCGCTGCTCCTCTCCTGCGCGCGCATCCCGCCGCCGTCCTCCCGCGGTGCGCCCTCGTCCCTGCCAGACTTCGCCCGGCGCCCGCGCCTTCTCCCCGCGGCTCCCCGCGGCTCCCGACGCCATCACCCGCACGGCCCATCCCGTCGCCGGACCTCCACTGCACGCGACGGCCCTCCCGGCGGATCTCTTCCCTCCCGGCGCACTCCTCCTCCCTGCGCGGCTCCCCGGCGCGACGCGGCTCCCCGGCGCGACCCGACTCCCGGCTCGCCCCTGCATCCTGTGGCCTCCCGCGCCTCCCTCTGCTCCCGCGCGCTCGCCTCTCTCGGCTCCCGGCGGCGTCCCCCTCTCCGGCGAACCCTCTCCGGCGGCCTCTCCCGTCCCGCTCCCCTCCCGGCGACCTCGCCTGCTGCTGTCCGGCGGCCAGATCCGGACAGCTCCGGCCGGATCCAGCCGGATCCGGTGATTTCCGGCCAGATCCAGGCTACTCCGGCCGGCTCCGGCCTGCTCCAGCGATTTCCGGCCAGATCCGGGCAGATCCGGACTGTTCCGGGCAGATCCGGGCAGATCCGGACTGTTCCGGCCAGCAACCGGCCTCCACCCGTGCTGGCCGCTCCACGCAGGTGGCCTCCTCCAACTTCCAGCGCCGTCTTCCGGCCTCCTGCACCCTCGCCGGCCTCCTCCTGCGGCATCCCCGCCTCGCCGGCATCTCCCGGCACCTCCCGGCAGCCGCATCTCTCTCCGCCGGCACGTCCTGTCAGTAGCGCCGCAGCTCGACCACCTCGGATTTGGCTCTGTTGGCGCCGTCAGATCCCGCAACGATTTCTGCGGAATCCCCGCCTCCCGTCGCCGGCCCCGCAAGTGCGGTTTTCCCGGTGCTAGTTTGGATTTCCCGGCGTTTCATCGACCGGCCCCACTAGTGCGGCAGTCCCGGCGTTCCGTCAACCGACCCGGTCTCTGTGTGGTTCATCTGCTGCGCCCGCAACATCTTCCATCCATCATCTTGCGGGGGAGCTTCGATCGTGAGGGGGAGCAGCAACCTTTGCAGCGTTCTTTTTGTTTTCGTCATGTTTTGTCATCAAGCTGGGTATGTCCAGCTTGAGGGGGAGTGCTAGCGTCTGTTTTATTGTTTTCTTTTCATTATGTGTCCAAGCTAGGTACACCTAGCTTGAGGGGGAGTGTTAGAGTCTGTATCCCACATCGGACTTGTGGTCCGATGTGGAGTTTCTCATTTATTATAAAAGAACGCCTCCGCCTCACTTTGAGGTAAGGAGGCAAGGGGGTTCCTCATTCTAACATACCTAATATCCGATGTGGGACTCACATCCACTAACACTCCCCCTCAAGTTAGGTGTACCTAGCTTGGATACATAAGAAAACAAAAAGAAACATCCCCTAACACTCCTCAAGCTGGACATACCCAGCTTGATTGCATAACAAGACAAAACATAAGAAAATATAAACCGTCATGGTTGCTCCCCCTCAATAAGTTAATGGATGATGTCGCTTAAAAAGATTGTGTCAACCAAGGAACAGCATCCGTAATACGGAACCAGCAAGAATAGCTGGAAAATGAATGCTTCAACGGGAATAGTTGGATCATGTCGCGGCAGGAATAGCTGACACAAAAGCATCCAGGCGTGCAAGAACACCACGCGACGGGACTTTGATCGAATGTCCAGCAGGAACACCCAGATTGCATCAATGTCGCGGCGAGATGACAGCAGGGGCGATGTGTAATGGGTGGAGGAGGGGTTGGACAGCCAGATCTAACGGCGAAGCCTGCGCAGCAAGGGTGGGACACAGGCGAGAGGTGTCGTGATTAGTAGGAGGAGGCGAGGCGGTCGCGCGACCAACAACAAAGCTTGGAGAGAGGCGGACGTCCGGGATGACTAGAGCAGTGTTGTGCGGAAGTAAAAGCAGGAGACCCACGTGAAAGAAGGGGGTGCGACAACAAGGATCGCGTTGACTTCGTCGGGGTGGAGTCGCGCACGTCGACTGGTCGATGACGCAACAAGAAGTGTGACGGGAAAGGGGAGCACGCACGCAATAAGGGAGGTCGGCACGAAAAGGGAACGACACGCGAAGGGAAATGGCATAGAGGCAACTAGATGAGGGAGTCGTCGCGGCTACTGGACACGTGACGAGGGAGGGATGTACAGCCGACAGAGGACGGCGGCGGGAGGGATGCACGACGGGGGGGACGTTGACCAAAGGCGTCGCCAGGAGGCGGAAGGCTGTGACAGTGGCCAAGGGCTGGGGCCGCACCCCCCCCCCCCAACAGGGGAAAAACCCTGGACGGGAGGGAGGGTTTTCAGTTAGGGTTAGACCACCTCTGATACCATGTTGAAATGGAGAAGAGTGGACCTAATACCCAAGATGTCTCCTAAGAGACGTCTTGGTGTTTATTTATAATGAATAATACGGATTGAGCATATATCTAATATCCGATGTGGGACTCGCATCCTCTAACACTCCTTCTCAAACTTGGATAGGTAAGAAATCAAAAAGAAACAAAACAAACAAAAAACATTGCTAACACCTTGCGTTATTTTATGATTTTCGTTAAGCTTTATGATATATGCATATTGGTAAGATCATGCTTACTTCCCTTTGATTGCATGGTTTCTTTAATTGTCGTTCAAACTATCATTTGAGGCATAACTTATAAAATGGGTTACATTGATTCTTGGTGGTATCCTACTAAACGATTGCTCACACCCAACATACACATGTTCATGTGTATATAGACAGTGTTGTGTCTAATGCAAGTGAAGGTGAAGGGGTTACTTTAGAGGTGTACCGTAGACACCTTCTTCGTATCGTCATGGCAGAATGTTAAAGTGGTGATCGTGGGTCATGAGGAGACGGTTTGTGTGACCTCTTAAGGGCATTTTGGTTATCTGGGTTTGTATATGTATTAGCCTCACCGGCCTATTTTGGTTTTGATCATTCTTGTAGTATGTATTTCATGTATTACTTTATACATTCTATTTATAGAGGCATGTTTGGTTGATTATTTTGGTTTTTATTTCTTATGCTTTGTTTGGATGGTTTTATATTTTGAAAATGCTTATTTATTTGGCATGGGTACCCAATGTATAAATACCTCATGCCGGACTCCCGAAAGGAGTATGCAGTGTTAGCTATGATTCAAGAGGGTGAAAACGTTCCTAGTTGGTGTGTTTGATACCCTCACCACTTGTCGACAATCGTGGCGATCGGGAACACACTTCGAGCCTTTTGGCGAAGTGACTTGGGTGATGTGAAAGGTTGACCTTGGTTGGTTCATTACACTGAACCACGAGTAAAGTTTGTTTGCACCAACCTGATGATGCACAACATTTACAAACTCAGCTTGAGGAGGCGCCAGTACTTTTTCTCTGTTTTTTTTTTTTTTTTGCAGGACTTTGTACAACAAGCTGGATATATATCCCACCAGCTTGAGCGGTAGACCCAGCCAGGTTGAACCTTGGTCCAGAGTCATGCATTAGAGTCTCACATCATGTATCTTGTAGATCTATTTATAAATAAACTACTCCGCCTCTCATCCTACAATTATCATTGTATTGTTAATTTTATGTATTTACAAAAAAAATATCTGAAAAAAATATATATTTATAAAAATGCCCCAAATTTTTTAATAGTTACTTGTTTCCCCGTGCCCGTGCCCTGTGATTTTGAAAAGTTGTCTCTCTCCCTGTATCCATTTTGGGTCATATTTGTGTCGCGGATCCATTTCCATGCTACCAGACTTTTCAGTAAGTGATGTCAAACGGACCTGAAGTCATAAATCTAGGGCTGGCATATTTTAAGTGAGTTTTGCACTTACTTCCACCTCTAAATAATCGTTAGTTTTGGAAGGGATTAAACTCTAATTTTGCTGCATTAGACGTGATGTGGTGTTGCAGCCCCACGGTGCCCCGTAATGATTTTTATTTCTAACGATCAGAAATACGGAAGTTGTGAGTAAATATAGAGCAGCATGGGGAATAACAAAATAACAATAATCACCTGTTTAGCAACAAGTTGCAGTTGAGTAGGAGACGGCGAAGTCTGAGATTTTCCTGGGAGAACAGGATCAACCAAGTAATCTAAGAATGCAAGGACTGTGTCCTCAGTTGGGCCCACCTCTGAAGAATCCATGGCCTCCGAATAGCTACACTCATTACACGCTTAATCTGGAGGGGCCAAACGGAAAGCCGTCGTCTAGTGATTAAGCCATCCAGCATATGGAACAGTCATTGCACCACCATGCATAATAAATGTAGCGCGAAATCTCGCCCAGCAGCCGCGTCCCCTGCCCCTCTGGTATCTCCACACCGGGAGCAGCAGTGTGGGTGGAGATGTGAGTGCGCGCGCGTGAGGGACGGGTGGCGGGGGAGACGGAGGGATGCACGGAGTTGGACACCCGCGGATTTCTCTGCGAAGGGTGCGTCCTTCGTTGTTCCGTACGATATAACGGCGTCTGTTTGTCTGATTTAGGCTTGGTTTGGGAGGAATCCTATGAGCCTAAAAATCTATCTTTAATATTTAAATTTCTCCTTTGATATTTTTCAAAGTAATGTGAAAACGAATTTTGAAACAATACCGCGTTAAACTTATAACAACTAAATCATACATCAAAAACTTAATTTCAGTATTTAACAAATTAAACTTTGGACAAAATAGACACATTAAAATTTGCAAACAAAACATTGAGTTATATTGATGTTTTAGCATTTAAAATTTTATTATTTTCTTCAAAAAAAAATGACAAAAATAAATCGTAGCACAGTCCGTGATGTTTTTTAGGGTTTCGCCACAAAAATCAAATTGGAGCAACATTTTGTAAGATTTGGCAAAATTGTAGAAGAAACGGAGAATGTATCTTAAAAAATGACGTCATGGGGTATGTACGGTTGACATTTAATTGTTTTGTTTTATTATACTAACCATTTTTTGTAATTATTAATTATGGTTTAAAAATGAGATACAATATTCTCAACTTCAAACACAATAACATCATTTTATTAAGTAAAAATATCCATATTAAATACATGTTATTTGCCATGTAGATTTTGCTTCTAATATGCCTTGCCTTCCAAAATATGTCATGTATCTTCAAAATCACAAAATTTTCCAAAAACAGGGTTGGTTTTTCAAATGCAAGACAAATTCTAATTATTAAAATATGCATGTGTTGTGATTCAATACCACGTGTTATTTGTTTTGTTGAAAAAAATCACATGTCATGCAACAAATAAATTGTATTCAATATGTTGTGTGTTTTAGAACATGTTCTTGAAGGGTTTTATAGGACATCATCGTGACCAAAATATTGCAAAAGAAAACACAAAAACCCCACCACCAGATTTATTGGAAGAGGAAACAATGATATTAAGTGAAAAACAAATCACATGTACCACACTATAGTTCCTCGCTCTTGCTTGATCGATGGGGTTGATGGATGAAGGTTCCGAACGCAGCGGAAGTATGCGATAGGCGGTGCCCAACTTTGCTTTTTTCCATAATCAATGATCAATTCGAAATCTATACGACGATGAACGTCGTGATCCACAGAATTGAATCAAAGAAGCAGACAATAGGTAATAACGTCAGAACCGAGAGAGAGAGGATCGTCACATATTATTTATAATTAATTTAATTAAATAAATAATTACATTTGTTGTAATTCTTTCTTCGTCGATGAATCCAGTGACAAATCCGCAGTGCACTGTTGTTGCGTTGTGGAAATCAAGTGTAGATTTCATCTAGCAGTGATCCACACGTAGTCAAATCCTTGACGTTGTTTAAACTCTTTAGTCATTAGTCTTGCTTTATAGGTATTTACTTTACCTTCCATGTCCATTTTCCTCTTGATTACTCATTTGCATCCAACAGGCTTTACATCAACTGACGCATCGACCATAACCCAAACTTAGTTATGATACATGTAATCCATTTTAGAATTTATGGTTTCTTGCCATCTTGCACCTCATGAGCCCTTAACCGCCTCCTTGCAGGAGAGAGGTTCGTCATTGTGAACCAATAATAAATCACTATCTTCGGTGACTAGAAAACCATGTCCCTCTGGTTCTTTTACCTCTCTTACACTCATATGAAGTACTTGTGTTTCGGGAACCACTTCTTCCGCAGGGACCTGTGGAATCTATTCTTGTAGCAACTATTTGTGTATCTTGAGCATCAACATCATCTAAGTCAATCTTGCTCACGCTATCCTTTTTGAGGATGTGCTCCCTCTCAAGAAAGATGATTTGTTTGGCGACAATCACTTTTATGTTTGAGAAGTTGTATATGTAGTATCCCTTGTTTCCTCGGGATACCCTATAAAGATACACTTCGTGCCCCGGAGTGCTAGTTTGTTGCCCAAGAAGACCTTAACAAATGTCTCGCAACCCCATACACGTGTATGCGATAAAATGAGTTTTTTTTTCATTCAATAACTCAAAAGAAATTCCATTTTCCACTTTAGTTGGTACTCGATTTAATGTGTATGTCATAGTTTGTAATGCATATCATCATAATGATAATGGAAGATCTGCATGACTCATCATCGACCTTACCATATCCAACAAAGTACGGTTTCTCCTTTCACTAACATCATTCCACTGTAGTGCATAAGGTGAAGTGAGTTGAGATAGAATCTCAAACTCTCATAGAAAGTCGATGAACTATTGGTTAAGATATTCACCACCTCGGTCTGGTCGAAGCTTCTTTATCTTCTCACCAAGTTGATTTTCTACTTCATTCTTGAATTCTTTGAATTTATCAAAGGACTCAGACTTATTCCTCATTAAGTAGATATAGTCACATCTACTCAAGTCATCAGTAAAAGTTATGAATTAAGAATATCCACCTCTAGCTTCTACTGGAAATGGTCCACACACATCAGTGTGTATCAATACTATAAGTTTTGTGGCCCTTTCACCCTGTCCATCGAATGGTGGTTTGATCATTTTTCCTTCTAAACAAACATGACATCTATCAAGTGGTTTTAGCTCAGAAGAGTCTAAATAACCATCTTGATAGAGCTTTGTCAAATTCTTCTCGTTTACATGACCATGACGGTGATGCCACAAACTGAGTGTCATATGAGTCGTGTGAACATGATTCGTTATTGATTTTCAACACTTAGTTTCATAATTTAATACATAAAGTCCGTTATTTAAATGCGTCATACCATTACATATGTTGTCCTTATAAAAGAAACAACTTTTGTTTCTAAATTTGAAAATAAACTCATCTGTATCTAAACACAACACAAAAATTGTGTTCTTGGTAACTACAGGTACATAATAACAATCTCTTAAAACCAAAATCATTCTCGTTGGCAATGAAAGGTGGTAGTCATCAATGGCCAAAACAGCCAGCCTCACACCATTGTCAGCTCGTAGATCCACCTCTCATTTGGAAATCTTCCAGAATATACTTGGTTCCCGCATTTAGATACAAATGTGAGCACCACAAGTTGTATATAATACGCAATGTGTAGAAATAGAAAGATTTCACTCAATAACAAACACACCTTTAGCTTCCCCTTACTTTTGGGTACAGTTTCTCTTCCAGTGGTCTGGCTTGCCACATGCAAAACATACTGCCTCCTTTTCCTTGACCTGCCTATGGATCTTCTTATTCTTGAAAGGATGGTGCTCGGAAGCTTTAGACTATTTATAAGTCTTGGGCCCCTTTACCTTGTTCTTCCTTTTCCTATTCACCACAAAGACTGTGGGTTTATCACGCCCCATGTCCTTATTCACTTGGCGAATCAAAGTAAGAAGTTCCGAAAGACTCTTCTTATTGTTGCTCATATTGTAATTAAAAATAAAACTGGAGAAGGTATTGGGAAATGATAAAAGTATGAGATCTATACGCAGCTCATCTGAGAATTTAATCCCTAAGATGTCTGGGCGTTCAATGTAACCAATAAGCTTGACTGTATGAGGCCCAACTGGCACAAAATCTCCAAGATTAGTTGTAAACAAAGCATTAGAGATCTTGTACCTCTCCTGTCTCACCTTCTCTTGATAGAGATCTCGAAGGCGAGACATCATCTTATAGGCATCCACATCCTCATGTTGCTTCAAAAGATCATTGTACATAGATGATAGCATGAAGCACAAACATCTGCAGCATCATTTAGATGTTTCTCATAGAGAAATAGCTCTTCACCACTCGCCTCATTGTCAAGTGCATTTGGTAAAGATTATTTCATCACATACAATTTCTATTTATAGCAAAGGATGACACGTAGACGCCTTTTCCACTCTTAGAAATTTGTGCTGGTGAGAAGGTTATCCTTCTCAAGTATGGATCACAATAATATGTTTGAAGTCATTTCAATGTCGTTTCTACAAAATAATATAAGAAAAAATTTAGTACTTTATATGATAAAATTTTAGACAAATAAATAAATATTATATTTCTTAGTCTCTCGCTATTTTATCGAAACCCAATAGCCCTCACTATTAGCTTCAGAATATCCTATTGCTTGGATATTCTAGTGGAAAAGATCCATATTTACCTTCTCATTGCCTCAAATTTGGTTGGTCAAGCAACTCAAATGATTTTAGGTAGACATTCTAAATGCCAACTGCATTAACTCATAGTTATTTGATCTGTTGAGTGGACTCCTCAATTCTGAAATCATTAATTTTAGATTTCCTCAACCTTTGCGTCTTAGTTACAACAAGTCCTACTTTGACATTCAACCCTTGATGTGAACCAAGTTATGTCAACCCAAAACCTCATATTATAAATCCCTGATAGTTAAAAGCACCCCAACTTTGACTGGTCAAACACTTTGAACTATGGTTCAATTTTAACCGAAATAATATAAGGCTATACCAACTTAATATTTTATTGAGGGATTTTATCCATTTATGCATAATTTGCCAATTATTATCTTTATGACATGCTTGTTAATATTAAGTGGGATTACTTAAGCAATTAACCATGTCTTAGATAATATATACGCATAAACTGGTTTATTTTAATTCTATCTTGCATGATCATTAATTCATTAATTATGTCACGACCCCTACCCACAAAGTATACCCCTCCTAGATCGACAATGGGAGGAGAGAGATAATGACCCCCGAGTCTCACCTTCAGTAGGCCCCGGGTTGGCGACTAACACCGAGGGTATAATAAACATGCAAATGAGAAGCATTACCCTCTAAGAGAAACACATGCAGAAGAGAGAGATAAGACAGACACCAACCAACTCCTGCTCAAACTACAATATAGAAGAAAACCCAAGTAAACAAATGTAATGTCATGCAAGAACTACTATAACTGAAAGGGAAAACTATAAGTACTAAAAGAAAGTAAAGACGACAATGACCTCAAATCCCAAATAGCTCCTGTAAAACCCCAAGCTAGCAGTAACCAACCTAATCTCCAAACTGCTCTAATTGACCTGAAAAACAATTTATATATACGTAGGGTGGGTGTAATAATATAATCAGTAAGATCCTCCCTAGATCCTCTCGTGCAAAAGTAAAGAAATCATGCTAAAACACAATGAACAATAAGTGAAACTAACTCATCACCTATATAGGTATACTAAGTTCCCAGCCTCACTATGGCTACTCTCACCAAGTATCACATACAAGATCATATAATATAATAAAAAATATTAAGGGTACCCCACTTCTACTTCCACATTGGTTTGCCACTCTGCCCCAACGTCGCACATCCCGAGCATCTCTCTCCAAAAAAGCTAGCCCGCATACACCTGGGTGAAACACCACAACATGCACCTCGTGTAACACACCACCATGTCCACATAACAAAAAATAATTAGGTAGTTTCCAATATCCACCACAACTCTCATAACGTGTATCATACATCAGGTATTTTACCTCAAGTCATCACATCCCATACACCGAGTAAGGATCCTTAAGCCATCACTGCTTATACATGTTATACCTATAGTAGTCCTTAGGAAACTATATCCAGAATACATGTGTGTAAAATAACCACAATCCATTACAACCCTCTACACACGTATATTGGGAAAACTAACCGTTATGCATACCAACACAAGTAACTACTATGAGAAGAGAGCAGGGCCAAAGGGGGTAGTCATCAATCCATCCTCCCACTGAGATGTTGGGGAAACACCCCCAGGGCTCAGAATCCTCAGGGTGTTAGTTTCCTTAACCGAAAGGGTAAAGTAGCATCACAAAAAGTAAATGATCTAATATAGCTCACAATCACACTATGGGCATAACCCAATCTCAAACTCAACTGCAACTAATGTCTCTCAGACTCGTAGCTGCCACTAATAAGACTAAATATCCTATAAGCACAAAACCATTTAAAGAGCTACATTAAATTAATTTATCCCTTTTTATCAATTTCACTTTATTTCAATTAATTCTTTATCTATTAATTAACCATTATCATTTTACACATTACATTGCATTAGCATTTCAACAAAGATCCATTCCCTCCAGGTATAACCAAACCGAGTCCACGACTTCTTAGAATTTCAACCTCAACATTGCATCCCAGCAAGGTCCAATCTCATGGGTTAAACATTTATTCATTTATTTAGCAACATTACTTTCTACATCACTAAGTGCTCTAGGAAAACCTTCTTATCTTCCCAAACATAAGGGGTTCAACACAGTGAGTAAATGAACTACCCGTCGAGTCTTTTCCACCTATAGCAGGAGAGTAAATTCATCTAACCATGAGAAGATAAACACGGAAAACATGTGACATACCCCACACATCTTCACCTCCCATAGAAAGTGAGTAACTAAACACATCTGTCTGCCTCAAGCAGTGGGAAAAAGAAAGTAGATAAACAAACAACCTGATCACCAACCAAACAATAGATTCAAACAAGAATCTAACTTTCATAACAATGGGTAAGCCCAAATTCAACCCATTCCATCATCTGCAGTGTCCTCCCCGACACCAAATGCATAAACTGATGCATCTCACCACTATAGGCGTCAACTGCTTCCACAACAACCAGACATCCCTACCCCTCATACCACAACAGCCCTCCAGGCTCACGTCACATTTGGGCCTCCATGCCCCACATTCCACAATAACCCTCCAGGCTCATCCATTCTAGGATCACGCCACATCAAAATCAGCAGAAAACAAACATAGCAATGATCTCTCGGCCCTAAAGCAATGCATCCAACCTTCACACACAACAAGATCTCATGGATCCAAAACACAAGGCAATTAGCCTTTACAAGCAAGCAGGAAACCCAGGCCCAACAAATGCATTATCGTTTATCACACAATTAGTTCTTCTTCCATATTGAATTAACCGATTCATTATCATAGGTTCCAACTATGGGAAATATAAGCAATAAGCTATCTCAAGCTATCACAAATTAATTAAAAAATTAATTTAACATGTCTTTAATTATTTTATCAACAAGCATCAATATGATTCAGGTTCATTAACCAATTAAATTAAACATGCATACTTGCATCAATTTGATTAACATTAAATTACAACAACAAAAACCGGATTCCTTAAACATGCATCTTTATCTTTTAGCCAATTAATTATCAATTAATTCCGGCTTTATGTTCTTTACCAATTTTTATCAAGAACAACATGCTAAACCAAGTAAGGCATAAATATCACACTATCTATCAAAACAAGGGGAAAACCGTTATCATGACATAAAGTAACAACATCGTTATATGATCAATACCAATTCTTTAATCTGATTCAGATAATTATTAGCTCAATTTCATTATGATCCAAGGGACTAAATCATGTTAACTCTACAATTTCACGTAAATAAATAAAGAATCAATGAATCCTCTACCTCAAAAGGTCGTTGATATTCTTTGCACGAGAACAAATTAACACAACGGATCTTCAATCACCTCTCCAGTAAGGTCTACATCCATCTGAGGACGTCGCGACACCACTACACCAACAACAACCAGAAGAAACCCAATTAGAAACATAGGTAAGAAACTGCCATAGCGCGATGAGAATAATATGAGGGAAATGAGATCAAACTGGGATAGATCGCTAGAAAATGAAGTAAAACACACCTCAGATCAAGCCAGATCACCATGGATCGAAGATGGAAGCCCGATATCAATTCCTATCAAAGGAATCTCCAAAACACCAAAGAAGGGACTATCGGGTCGCCTAGGACGAGAGAGAGGGAAGCAGCAGTTGTAGGGTTTGGAAACCTGAGCGACTGGAATGTTTTACAACATTACAGTATCGGGGGATTACACGACATGTAATCCCCTTTCACGTCATGTAATTCCCCGAGGTCGGTTTCCACCAGAAAAACTGTCGCCTTTTTCATTTATTTTATTTTTAAAACCTCAAAATATTACATGACGTGAATCCAACTTTCACGCTGTGAAATTCTTCTACACAACATAAAACCCACTTTCATGTCGTGAAAGTTCCCTGTTCCCATTTCTCAACACCCGAGTCCCTTCAGACTTCCTTTGAGCTCCACAAGCCTCAAGAATACACAAAGGGTCGATCCACATAGATTCATTCCCTTAAAAATTATATGATCATGATAATACATCCATAATGAAATAACCATGCAACTGACATAAACAAAATAATAAAGTGGTATGATCATGAGCTCTTACTAGTGGTTAGTTTATCTAGTGGTTGATAAACTAACTATTGACCTAGGGGGAAAACGCCTTGAACCAATTAAGGTTTGTGTTGCATCTTTCCACCTGTCCACCTATATATATCCTTGGATTGGTTTCACCTCGGCTCCGAACTTGAACTATCTTCACTAAATTGGGAGCTCTATCCATTTCATATGCCTTTTACTCACACGCAGGTGAGGGGAAAAAGGGATTTACATAAAATAAATCATGGGCACACAAACCCTACACAATGAAAGGATAGAAGGCACACATACCAACAATTTAATTTAATAATAAATTAAATAAACCAATCACATACAAAAGGTCTAGTCTAGCTCATGATCATCCACATGCATGCAAAAAATTACACATTTAATAAAACTAGCATTCAATTATTAATCATTATTATTTAATATAAATCGTGCTCGAATCAATTAATTATCATCTTTAATTAATCAATTATTTTATCTTAATTCTCATATAAATTTCCTTGAGATTATCATCCATTATAATTTTTAAAAAAATTAAATAAATTCATTTAAAATTAATTGTGTACATAAATGTACCTTGGAGGCAATACAGTGAATACCTGTCCTAATCTACTCAACACATATTATACCCGTGCACTTGTTTATTCTTTATGACATATAGCATACACGACTTATCACGTACTTTCATGACATGAACTTCATAGATGATTACATTAATTACATGATTTTTTGGCTACATGTTATGCTTAAATGCACATAGAGTAACAACTTGTAATATGACTCATACATGATCTGCAGATTTGAACATTATGCAGATGTTAATTAAACATTTAAATATTTATGTATATTGAAACCTGTCACATGGAGTGTCCTATATTTACAACCACACACAAGTACATGTCTCAAGGTTTACATAGTAAAATAAATAAATTTTAAATTTGTGTAACTTGGTATAAGTACACGACATGTCGATCCGATCTACATGGCGTGTACATCTCTCACCGTCTATCCGAGACAAACACCTAGGGACTCGGTGCAGAATCCATGACTTAGAAAATTTGGAGTACACATCATGTACAATGGGACACACACCGTGTGAACTTCGAGTTACATGGTCACAAGTCAGGTAGGTCGTGTATGGAATACACGGCCCATCTGTGACTCAAAGGGACTACACATCGTGTACGTGGGCTACACGACATGTAGTCTGGCTGACCATGTGCCATTAAATTCTAGTCAACACAGAATGCATTAAGTGTGTAATTAATGTAATAATCAATGCATAATCTTGAATTGATTTGTGAATCAATTTTGATGCGTTGAATGTGACAACACAGTGTATATTTCTGGTTACACGGTGTGTAGTCTAGTGTTGTCAGACCAGAAACCTTAGCACCTCTGGATGAGTTCCTTGATTTTATTTTAATCATAAAATTAAACGTCTCAATTAGATCAACAAGAAACGAAGGAGGAATAAACATATCTCACAATTCAGATTAAAAAACAATTAAACTTGAATTAAAAAACTAAATTAAAATGCATAAATCAATAACAATATTAAATAATTATAAATAATTATGTGACCCCTTTAATACCACTTGAAGGTTTCAAGCACAGCGAAAGCATGTACAACATTTATTTTTATCATAATCGATGCTCAATATGAGATCTATACGATGATGAACACTATGATCCAAAAAATTGAATAAAAAAATAGATAATGAGTAATAATGCCGAAATCGATAGAGAGGATCATCACATATTATTTATAATTAATTTAATTAAATAAAGAATTACCTTTATTGGAATTCTTTCTTTGTTAATGAATCCGGTGACAGATCTGCGGTGAACTGTCGTTGTGTTGTAGAAACCAAGTGTATATTTTGTTAGCGGTGATCAACACATGTTCTAGGAATCTTCAGACATTGTCAAAGAAATATTTGGGTTCCAGTACAACAAATTCTTGCACTTGCGTCATCCGCCTTTGATCGTTTTGAGATCCGATTCCAAAGCGTTCTCCTTGATCTGGTAGAGGAGGACTGATATCCATTCTTGGGAGAGTTCTTAGAGAAGAGAGCTCTCCAGGATTGAGAGGATTCTCCAAATATATTGTACACAACCCAAAAAAATGAATTAGCATAATGAGAAAATAACATAATTGGGTATTTATATTGATAGGGTTAAAATAAAATAATTTCACCAGTTCCCTTGATTATTTTATTTAATATTTGAAAAAACCCATGTCAAATAATAATAATAACAATATTTCTCGACATGTGCATAAATTATGAATTATAATTAAATATTATTTAATATTATTATTTCTCACCGGACCATTAAACTCGGTTCGCCATTCCTCCATAATAGTTATCGGGTATTTAATAATATCTATTTATTTATTAAATAAACATCACTATATTATTTTTCAATAAATAAATAAATATTATATTCACTAAATAACAAATAAATATTTATTAAATATTCCACTCACAATATATTCTCTCGAATAATTAGTGACAGAATAAATACGATCAAGCATACATGAATAATTATTAAACCACGTGTGAGAGTAATATTTATTTAACCTATTAAATAATAAATATATTATTTAAATGAGATTATGGATACACTTAGTGTGTGACCCTCTAGGACTCTTTCTCAGTGGCATTAGGCGAAACAACCTAAAGTCCAAGGTTAGCATCTATCAACACACCAAGGCATCCATAGAGAAAGAAGTTAATAATGCAATGATATGTCACCTCATATAGACACTTACTATGTAGTATAATCCCTTTATCATAATATCTTTAATCGAGCAGGTTGTATTCTAGTGTCATCATCCTATATACTCGATATCTCTTTCTTTGACTTTCTGGAAATATAACTTTCCTATATAACACTGTGACCATGGATTTATTTAGGCCACATCATTTCCATCAAAGGGTTTGAGATATTAACTTCCGTCAATGGACAGAAGGGATAAATACTTTTTCACATTATTCATTAATGCAATATTACTCGTGACACACCCAACGTATCCTACATCACTGCAAACATCTGTCATCACAATTTTCATCAATACATCAAAGTATGCAACTCATAATATTCATTCATAATAATATTAAAGTCTAAGGACCAATACACATGTCCATAGATAGGAACATCCAGTGACACATATAAATGTGGATTTCCTATAGGCGGGTCCCGTTCTCATAATATCCTACTGGATATTACCAATGGTGTACACCATAAGAAGGTGCCTAAAAGTCCTATGAGTCTCCACCCCTGATATCCTATATCATTTGTGTCCCTCAAATAATACCATCCAGCTATAGAATATATATTTAAAAATAACATCGTAGCACTTTTGGGTTCTCACCATAGCGGGGAACTGTTATGACCTTTTAGTGCAACAACTACTCTTAAGACATTATCACATACTATGTTATATAGAAGAACAATCATGATATGATATTTAGTTTATTAATATTCAAAACCTTGAATAAAAGGTTATCATAAAGTATACAAAAATTGGTTATAGGGAACCAACTCTAACAATGGAGACCTCCAAGTGATTACAAAAGATGCACTCACCTTAGTAGATATCCATGTTAGAAATATGCACTAAAGAATAAATTTCCCTATGGTTGTATAAACTACGTCATGGTGGTATAAACTATAATACTCCAAGATTTAAAGAAAACACTATGTTCGATAATTTACGTTGGACGCAACACCAAACTTAGATGAATCCCAAAAATATTATTATGACCGTTATAACCTAACTATTAAATTGATGGGTGTGAACAGGATTAAATATATTATAAAATATATATAAAGGTCTTAATAAATATAAATTTATTGATTAATTATTAGGAAACCACTACTAGAAATCTAATCTAAACGCTTCTATACCAATGGTTTAAAAAATTAGTGGTATAAGAACCCTATACCGACAGTTTGGGAAAACCACTGGTATAGGTAAGTATATGGACACCTATACCAACATTTTGACTAAAAAATTGGCATAGGTCATTTTTATGGACACCTATACCAACTGTTTGGTCAAACTGTTGGTATAAGCATGTATATGGCCACCTATACCAATGGTTTGGCCAAACCATTGGTATAGGTAATTTTTATGGAAACCTTGACAAAAATAATATTTTCAATAATTTTACATTGAATTTATAATGTTTTTAATTCTAAAAAAATGTTATATTAAGATAAATTTCCCCATTTTATGATTTTGATGGTATTTTGAGCTTAATCGAAAAAATGGCCTAATTTAGATTTTAAATGTTTTAAAATATTTATGTATTTAGGCCATAAAATTTTATATGCATATCTAAATTGTGAAATTATTTCTTTTTTAGGATTCTATATATCATGGGATTCATTTTATTCTTTTGGACCCAAAGTTAAATCCTCCATTTGAAAGCTCAAAACAAGCTCACAAGTTGGGTCATGAAAACTGTGCACAGATCAGGTGATTTTTTTATGTGGGGACCATAACTCCTATATGAGATGGAAAAATGAGGTGAAATTGTTAGATTTGGTGTCCTGAGAACCAACTATTTGTACTTTGATTACATGAATGTACACTTATTATATATTGTTCATTATTCTGCATGACTATAATATAATAACGTCATGGAATATTTGTTGCATTAATAAGGTCATAGAAGATCCCCGCTATGATAAGAACCTTGGAATGATATAACAATATTCTTAAATAAAGTTCTACGGTTGTATGACATACTATTATAGGACACATAGTATACAGACCGTCATGTGCAAGTATTCATAAGAAGACGAGACTCTCTCTCATGGAGTTCGCACTTGGCAATCTCCAAGATGGGAGATTATGAGAACAGACCCACCAGTAGTAATTCCGCATGTCTTGGTGTCATCAGACATTGCTATCTATGAGCGTGTATAATGGTCCTTAGACTGCAAGATTATCATTAACTCATGTCATGACTTGTGCACTTATATTTGCTGACGAAAACCGTCTTGAAGACAATTGGCGGGAAGTAGGGTACGTTGGGTGCGTCACAAATGACATGTTGTTAATGGATAAGTCGAGGAAATTTTTTTCCCTTCCATATTTATGGAAGTAGATATATTAGGCCCTTTTATTGAAATAGAACTTTCGCACAAATTCCATGGCCATGGTGTCACGATGAGTTTATTTCTGGAAGTCAAAGAATGACAGATCAAGCATATAGGTTTATGACACTGCCATGAAATCTGGTTGATGAGATATTGAGACAAAGGGATTAAATTACATGGTAAAAATTCATATGAGGTGACACGTCAATGCAGCTTCAACTTCTTTCTCTTGGGAGCCTTGACTCATTTCTAGAAAATAATCTTGGACTTTAGGCAAGCCCGCCTAATGCCAACGAGAAAGAGGCCTAGAGGGTCACACACTAAGTGTATCCAAGTATCTCAAGTAGAATAAAGATTATTCACATACGTGGTTTAATAATTATTCAAGGAAGCCTAAATTGTTTTAATGATGGAGGAATAATAAAATAAAAACAAGTATACACCGTGTATAAATGATTACACGCCGTGTAGTTTTCAATTTTGAAAGGGAATGAAAAACAAGTACACACCATGTATTAATGATTACACACCGTGTAGTTTTCCTTTTGGAAAACAAGTACACACCATGTGTTTATGATTACATGCCATGTAGTTTTTCCAGTCTGGATTTTGAGGAAATAATATTGTTTTATTAAATTATATTTATTATAATCAGCATGGGCGCATGTCAAGGAATTAATGATTTGACATGGGGGTTTTCAATAAGAGTTAATGAAATAAATAAAACGCATAACACATTTATTTATTGTCATAACTCTATAACCTCAAACCCAATTATAAATATCCTCACAACCCTAACACTTTTCTCTAATCGTTGTGCACAACAATTCTGGATAATTCTCTTAAGACCGAAATAATTTCTTCCTCCAAGAACGCTCTCAAGACTGAGAGAGATCCTCTTCCATCAGATCAAGACTATCTAAGGCGGATAACACAAACAAAGTTTTATCCACAATAGCACCCAGAGAATCCTTTGGTGATGTCCAGAGATACGTGGTGCACGTGTGGATCACCTCTAGAGGAAGTCTATCCTTGGCTTCTGCGACGCAACTATGAATCACATCAGAACATGATCAGAAATATCAATGAAGAAAGAACACCATAAAAGGTACTTCTTGTCAATTAATTAAATTAATTATAATCAACCCATGACGATCCACTTTTGTGGTTCCAGGACTATTCTTCTTCTTTGTCTATTTTTTCGATTTGATTCGTGGAGTCTGGCATTTATCGTCGTATTGATCCCGGATTGATCATTGCTAATGACAAAAAGCCAAGTGGGAACATCCACCCACGAGATTCCGCTATGCCCAGAACCTTCAAAAATTTGACAGAGGGACAAGAAATACATTGGGAAATAGATTTCATGAAGAATTCTATGCACAAATCAGTCTTCTTCATGGTCATTAATGCATGATAATCCAAAAGTTTGAAATTTGGAGAGTTTGACTAGTCAGAATAAATGTTCAGAGTAAAATGGAAATAACGCTCTTTATATATGTCCAAATACATTGAAATTTAGATAGGATACACGTAATATATTTTCCAATAACTTTAATAAAGGGGTCCACATGTGAATCGACCATTTAATTGGTCAAACATGTGCAAAATTTTAGAGGACAAATTCTCGAACCAAAACTCTCTCTCATCACCTATAAAAGGAGGTGAACCCCTTCACTCCAACCCATACCCACACCATCCAATCTACCGGTGAGGGAAACATTATATGAATAACTTCTACAAATTTATTTATATTCTTTATTTTTCTTTTATTGTAATGTATCCCCTCTCCCGCATCATCTTGACTTCCCTATCCATGGAGGAGTAGTTTCATTGAGTGATCAGGAAAGGGGGTGACTGTACTTATGTGATTTTTTGAGTTATTGTGATTTAAATTAATAAGATCAATTATTATTTATAAATATGGTTTCAATTAATAATTCAATTTTAAATTACTAATGTGGTTACATTAAGTTTTAATTATGTTATTTTTAATTACTTTGGTCGATGATCCACATCTCCCACCACCCAATTCTTTTCTGTATACGGTGGAACATATTAGGGTTGGGTGGTGAGTGCTTGACAATCATTATGCACATGGTAAAGAGAATAAACCTACTTAAGGTTTCAAATAGGAACATTATTATCATAATCATCTGTCCAAGGGAGAGAAATGACTCGATAGATGAACCTCTCTCTTACCAGTCAGTGGAAGAGAAAGGGACAAAACTTGGAAACCATGATAGCACATAACCATGTCTAGCCAAACCCACTCCAATCACCGTCTTTCCCATTTATTTAAAAACAATCAAATAAAACTGCTTATTTCTCTCACATTATTCAAATTTAATTAAAACCAAACGTTTTCAGAAAATCAATAAAAAGTGACAATATTGTTTTGTGTGCACTCCTCTTCAGAAGATTACCTAGGATCAACCACTATACTATACTTAGGTAATTTAAATATTGTTTTTTCATGCCCCACGATAGGTGTGCATCACACCTATACCAACTGTTTGGGTAAACCATTGGTATATGTATGTATATGGCCACCTATACCAACGATTTGACCAAATAGATGATATAGGTAAATTTTATGGACACCTATACCAATGGTTTGGTCAAAATGTTGGTATAAGTGTTGCCATTATTTATGAATAATAATAACAATAATAATAAACACTTCGATATGATTTTTTAAAACACACACACACACACACACATATATATATATCAGTATATATATGTATATATTTGTACATATATAAACATAAAAGATGTCATATGATAATGGTAAAACCGTTGGTATAGGTCTATATTGATGAAGAATCACCCAACAGTCACCCAAACCATTGGTATAATCTATAAAAATGGTTCTAAATAGTTGGTATAACGTTTTTTTTCTAGTAGTGAATAAACACTTAAATTTTAGTAAAGTCATTTTGTACGTTTTTTTTCAAAAATGATTTTTATTAATTTTTATGAGCAAATTTTTTCCACTTTTAGAAAATGTATTTAATAAAATGAAATTAATTTTTGAAATCAACATATCAAAATTAGTTTAGGGTTAAATTTACCATTTTTTATTGAAAACTTTATTTTTGTTTAAACCATTTACGAAGTTCCATTTTATTTTAAAATGGTTTAAAAGAAAAAGTAGTTATATTATATTATGAATAATTAAATTGGGTAAATTGGAATAAATTTTAAAATTTTAATTTGGTATAAAATCATTTTTATACATAAATAGGATTTTTTTAAGAAAAACTGTATTTTTTCTAAAAAACGGGTTTTGTCACGTTTTGCGCACTTATTTTAAAATTAATTTGTATCACTTAAAGGAATTGAATTTCATGAAATGATTTTTTTTTGGTTTCATAAATCCAAATTTATCCTAGGATGATTTTTTTATTTTTCTGAAAAAATTGATTTTTTAGTGAATAGTAATATAATATTGTTTTTATGAAATACAATATATTTTATAACATTTTCAAGACATGGACATAATATAAAAATTTATGAAACTTATGGAATGAATAAATTATTATAAAATAATATAAATATCATTTAAAATAATTTAAAACATCGGGATTATAATTTTTTCCATAATAAACATGAAAATCATTTTTAGTACTCATGCAGAGCCCACACAACATTGAAAAAGTCAAATTTGGTATCATAAAAATAATAATTAGGATGGGATAAGTCCTTAATCAACTTGGATATTAAATATTAAGTATTATAGATTATTTTTATGGTTAGAAATTAATTTTATAGTTATACAACAAGTAGATTATCCAAATGATTGTGTAATACTTGTGCAAGGTCAAACAAGTCAAAATAACACATTAAATGTGTTTTCATGATATAGATGTGAGTTAAAAAAATATTGAATGAATATAAATAGATATATTGATAATAATAACAACATTTTCATGATATAAATTTATTTATAATTTTTATAAATTATATAATTACCATACATGCCCATGCAACGCTAATACAATATTAATTTAATTAACAGAAAAATAAAATAAATGATAATAAAAATATTAAAAGCAACATAATTTGAGATATTTAATGTTATAAAGAAATTATCTATATAAACATGAAATTTTTAGTATATAAAAAATCGTTTTTTCAAATTTTATTTTTTTTCTTGATGTTTTTAAAGTCAAAATAATAAATAGTATCAAAATTGACAATAATGATATTTTATGGGATTAATATTTTATTAAATTATTTAAAAATCATAAAAATCTTAAATAATAACAAATGAGATAATATATGGTCAAAATATCAATACTATGTGCATTTATAGGTCATTTGGAAGCATTTGGATCTAGAATAGTCTTATTATATTTTAATCTTTTGAGAAATTACAAAAGTGCCTCTCATCTCAATTATAAAAGGGCACCTCCTCTCTCACTTCTTCACACCACTACGAGCCTTATAGATCGACCAAGTCACATAAATTCCTCTTATAAAAATACCTATTAAATTTCTAGATGTTCTGGTACTTTAAAATACCAACCCTAGATCCCTTAAGAAAATATCTAAATGAAGTCCACCGAAGAAGAGGTAATCGTCTTTACCAACTCTTTCAAGTTTATTTCTTATTCTACTTCCTCTTTATGTCATGTTTCCATCCTAAATTAATAAATCCAGTATCATAAATATACTTATATGTTATTATGATTATGTTATAACCATATTCTATCTTGTTTCCATTCAATGAAAAGTGAAAATATCGTTCGTACGTACGTACGACTTACCGTCTCCACATAGTGGTGTAATTCACTTTTCATGACCACCTCACTTGGATGGTTATAAATATGGAACCAATGAATATATATTATATATATTGAATATTAATTTTTTTTGGAAATGTTAATTATTATTTACTATTCTTTTGTTCTATCTATCTAAAAATGAAAACAATGTTCATGTGTATGTACGACTCGTCGTCTCCATGAACGGTGTAATTCATTTTTCTATCTCTATATCTAAGAATGAATATATATATATATATTTAATATATATGATATTTAAACCATAAATAATATTCCTTAGATAATTCAACTATGATAAATTTTTAAGGATCATAACTACTAAATCAAATCATACATGAAAAACGAAGTAGTTACCACATGAAAGAGTGATTTTAATAATGAATTGATAATAAACGGGTGATAAAATATTATAATTAAATCATATATGGTATGATATATATGATTATATCTCTATAATATAATAATAATAAATATATATTTATTATATAGGAGGTTCAAACACATACTAAGGAAATCGAACCTGAGGTAAGAGTTTCTCGTCTCACTTTTATTTTCATGAGACATACACCATATTCACCACTTATTTATTCTATGTGATGTATATAATAAACATTTTATATATTATATCATTAATATATTTGTATTCATGGTATTTAAAGTTTCATTTGAACTTATTTCTTTCATAGGGCTTACGATTCAAAAGTTACTAAAGTGGTAAGGGTATATTTCACAATCTCATCATTATTCGGGATTGTTAATGTTTAAGTCTATGTTGAGGAATATTTCTATTACACATATATGTTTTATAAAAATGTTTTAAAAAAGGTTTTTACTATTTTTCTACAAATTTTTAAAGTTATTTTTACACATATTTTACTTTTTACAAAATGGTTTGAGATGAATTTTATTATCATTTTCCAAATGAGGTGCTCTGTAACTTTTTTCAAAAAAAATATGATAGGAATGTTTTTTTAAATTATATGGAACGAAAGAATTTTCCTTTATCCTTGATGCCTTAATAATTTTAAGATCCCTTTATAATTTTACACGTTTATTTTCAAATAAAATACTTTCCTTTGTATTTTCATAGTTTCTTTTTAAAAGTGAATTTCAAAGTGAAAAGTTGTTTTCTCTCAAAAATGTTTTTAATGATATTTTATTGTACTTTTATTCACCAACAATATCAAACCTTTATTTTACTTATTCACCCCTAATTATATATTTTAATGATACCATCCTTTGAAGCATTCACTTACTTATGATCAATGAATATTGCATTTATCTTAAATATCCATATTCTTGTATCATGGATATGATTATTGCCTAAACGTTATAAAATTTTTACATATGGTGTTTAATTTTAAAGTTATTTAATTAACTGTATAAATATTAATAAATCTATATCCTTTAAACAATATAAATATTTGATGATAAGTCATATTTATTCATAAATTAAGTTAATTATTCAATATGTGAGGAATGCTTTGGACCTGCAGTGATGGGTGGGACTCAGAATTATATAGCCCCTCAACGCATCAATTGGTCTCATGAGAAAAATCAATTGGCCAAATTAAATGGGTTTTTACCCATAATGATTAAACTGTCTTTTGAAAGGTCTTGGTAGTATAGATACCATGATGTCTGAGATCATAGCATTCAATATTAATCTTTTCCCTCATTAAGAATTTGTTTATTATTATCCATAATATTTTCACTATGATATTATATTTGGATTCACATTATGCACAAGTTATTTATTAAATGGATTTTTTCTAAATATTTTCATTTCCATAATGATTATGCCTTATTTCCTAATGATGGACAAGTTATTGATAAAATGACATGTTTTTTTAGTTATTTACGTTGAAATATTGATTATACATTATTAATTCAAGATATGTTCCATTGTATGTAACCCTTACCGAGTATTTGAGATCACCCTTATTTTATGTCCTTTCCTCGGGATATGAAGAAGAATCCTTTTAATGAGTTCAAGGATTCAAATTAATTTCCTTTGTTATGTTCTATGTTTAATTACCAATGCAATAAGGGTAGCATGTATGTATCTAGTTCTTCAAGACTACTAAATTGATCAATCCTTCGAATGTGATCCCTTGTATCTTATGACAATGTAATGAAATAACTACTGACTCCAAGATTCTAGAGTTAGGGTTTTTACAGTTGGCATCATAGGAATTTTAGTTGAAACCTTGAGAACTAGATTTGAAAAAACATAGATTGGATAATTAAACCCTATGAAAAAATTTGAAAATATTCCCAAAGAAACCAATCTTATGATTTATAGATTATTTATACCTAAATTTTTAATTTACGTTAATTGTTTCACTAATTTAGATATTATACATTATGTTTCATAATGTTATGATCCAATCCAGTGTATACCATTGTTTATAAATGGCACCTAGTGGAAGGAATGAAAACTGTATCAATGAACATAATCCAATGAGTATGAATGATAATTTTTTTGATGGTATTAAGCCAATATTTTTAAGGGAACTAGTCTCCCAAAAATTCTCATTATACTAGTACATAATATCAAGTGCTAACAAGACAGATACATACTTCTCCAAGTATTATGGCTTAAAAGGGAAGCAAGAGAAGAAGGGGATGACAAAGAAAAAAAATAGATAATGTTAAGAATAGAAAGGATGGTTTTCCCACATTTGATAATTGTGGAAAGAAACACACTGACACTTGCTTAAATGGAATGAGAGTTTTCTACAAGTGTAGAGAGAAAAGCCACCAGGCATGTGAATTCAAGGGTAATAAAGAAAAATCCAATATTCAATGTTTAAATAGTAAGAATATGAGGTACTACACAAATGAATTCTTCAAGCATCAAGGGAATATAACTCATAAAAAGCAAAGGAATCAATGTCAAACTTATGTTATTACTATAGTAAAAGTGGAATGATTGAAGTACTTATGTATTTGGATTCAAGAATTATGATGTAATAGTATTTTATCTTTGATATTATGGTTATAAGAATCATGAAATGCATAAGTATTATACTATAATACTATTTCTTTAAGGATTTTATAACATATGTTGAATAGTACCGATGACCAAGAAAAGTGATTTAGTAGAAAGTTGATCTTTTTGGAAAACACATGATTGAGGGAAGATAACCCTTAATGTGTTCTTAATGTTGAGATAATAATGATAAAGAGATTTTTATGGGATAATATCGGTGACCATGAAATTGGTTAGTTATTTTATGGTTTATGTTATATTTGTTGGGTTTACTAAATGTTTGGATTTAAGGAATATATTCAATAACCTAAGATTATATTTTTTGAAGCATGAATGTTTTAATTAATGTTTTAAGGTGACCAAGGTATTCATATATTTGGTATGTGTCATTAAGAGATAAATTATGTTGTTTGGGGACACTATTAGAAATTTACCCTATACCAACAGTTTCAAACTATTGGTATAGCCCCTGGAACCATTGGTATGTGAGCTGACGGTAAATCCATATACCAACGATTTCTATAAAATTGTTGGTATATGCTGTCTTGAGTTACCCTATTCCAATGGTTTATTAAAACTGTTGGAAAATCTAGTGGGAAAAGTTGTATACCCATGGTTTTTAGCAAACCATTGGCAAAATTGTATACCAACAGTTTACAGAACTATTGGTATACCATCCTCTCCCCATAAAACATAGTAGGTCACCAATAATTTATATAACTTTTGGTATACCCTCTTCTCCCTATCAAACACAACAGGTCCATCATGCACCTCTTTCAGAACCTGTAAACATGAAACAAACCACAATGCACATTTAAAATAGATTTTGACATTCTATCTATACAATAACAATGACTTGAAAATAATTTTTACTTTATTTCCCATAGGTAAAGCCTTACCCTAACATGAAACATGTTTGAAATTATATTTTAAAACATAAATTTTAACTAACATATTGTCATATTCATCAGTTTATATTGGATCTAATGTTGGACTTGTTCATATTTTGAATACCATGATATTTGAGGGTTTCTACTTGTCATGAAAAAAATACTAATATTTCATGAACCATAAATAAATATATGTTTTTAGTGTCCTAGAAGTCCTAAAGTTTCGCAGTTTGTGTCTTTGGTGTTTTACAAGTGTTAGAGCAGATCATGGAGGACATTTAAAGGGAAATGGTTGTGTATTTTCATATGAAGTTTCAAACTACCCATTTGAGTTAGAGATTATTCTATGAAGGAGGATGACTCTATGAATTTTGTGTGGATTTGATTCTGTTTTGATGCATTAACTAAAATCACATATAGGTAGTAGTTTCCTCATTAACAAAATTATATTGGTCATTATTATTCATTATGTTCCATTTAACTGTGTATTTATTCATTTTAATATGTATATCATGTGTTTTTAATTGAATCCCCCAATGATTCCATACGAAAACTACTCTCTTCTAGATTCTTGCCATTTTTTAAAGTAATGACCATGCCACAATAAATTGGGTGGATTTTAGCTTGTGATGGAATTGATTTTTTCCCTTTCACTATTTATTCTTGCAAGTAACACCAATTGATATTTAAAACTATTTATACAAGTTTGGGTGTTTTGGGAGAGTTGGTCAATTATTGTATCCATCCTCATGAAATTAAATTGAGTTTCCTTGGTTTGGTCATCAGTTTTTTTGATGAACCACTCTAATATGTCCTCACTTCATGATATTTTATCTTGTATACCTTAAAGATGTTCTAAAATCATAATTATTTCATGGTCATTCTCAACAGAATTGTGAAGATGTTCCTAATACCTCCCCAATTATTCCATGTTTCTGATGCCCTCCCATGGTTCAGACATAGTAATGAACTAGTTAGACCCTAATATAAGAATAACTAGGATGGAATAAGGTGTATGGGTTACACCCATGAGCTGGACCAAGTGTCTGGGCATCAAGGAATCACCACTTGAGAATGATTTCGACTACAAATAATTAATTAAAATAACAGTGGGAAATAAATAAATTTTCCACACAACCCATCTGCACATCAGATATCCATTCCTAAGGAAAAGAAAATAAATATAAGTAGCACTATATAAAGGTAGAAAAAAAATGAAACACACTAATTAATCCCTCCACTACTCTGATCTCCCTCCCCTACAAATAAAACCACGTAGTCTCCTCCAGTTCCCTTCTGACCCCCTTCATAGAAAGTGATAAAAGTCCTAAGTGGATAATGCGATAAATATAATAAAATAAAAACTAAACTACAACATACCTATCTCCTGTGACTATACAAGTCACCGCCTGACATATAAGAACCATAACACCCCATGGGTCAAATCATGTTCCTACAAGTAAGGGGGAAACATATCCAAGTTTCAAAATGATACTATAAAATAATACATTCCTATTAATTAACAATTAATCTTACTATTAATGGTATATAATCAGTTTTTCTCGATTTTCAGGTTAGTTTAGTTTTGTTTGATACTAGCTTATTTGGTACATTTTCATTAGATTTAGTTTGTCTTGTTTTTGTTTATATTAGCTTGGAAAATTTGATTCATTTGGGTTCTAATCGATTCATTTTTATTACATTTAGTTCATATCAGTTTGGTTTAGTTTATTTTAGTTCATGTCAGTTATGGTTTGAATTCATTATATTTTGTCCAATTTGATTCATCATTCGTAATATAAGATTAGTTCAAGTTAGATCATTTTTTCTTGGTCCATTTTAGTTTCATTCACTTTTTTCTATTTGAATTATATTTTATTGATTTTGATCATTCTAGATATATTTTGGTTGATCTGATTTACATTTATAGCAGTAAGGTTCGGTTAGTTTGTGATTTTTTTAAACGTGTTTCATTCTATTTTTTATTTCGTTTTATTCTATCCATTATGGGATTGTATGGTGACACTTTATTTAGTTTAACTCATTTTGGGTTTACTCTTCTTAATATTATTTGGTTTGGTTTCCTTTGGTTCATATTGGTTTTTTATGTTTGATGCAATCCTAATTCAGGTAGGTCAGGAGGGGTCTAACTGGATTATACTGATTATGTATGATTCACTTTGGTAGAACATGATATGATTTGTTTTAGATCTGGTTAGTTTTAATTTATCTATTCAATATATGCTAATTTAATTTATTCTAGACTAATTTAGGAATATTTAGTTTTAATCTTTATAGGTTAATACAATTCAAATTATTTTGATTTTTTTATTTATACTATGTCATATTTTATTCAATTTAGTATAATTCAATGTAGCTTAATTTTGTATAGGTTAGTTTGGTTTTCTTTGATTCTGTTCAGGACAATCCAATTAGTTTGTTTTATTTTTGTATGTTTTATTTTAGTATATTTTCATTCAATTATATTCATTTCAGTTTGATTTAATTCATGTTATTTTCATTTAATTTGGTTTGTTTTGATTTGGATCAGGTTAGGTTGATTTTATTTGATTTAATTTGGTAAAGTTTGGATCTACTCGGTTCAAGTCGAGTTAGAATGGGTTTATTCATGTCAGTTCTGTTTAGAGAGGTTCAAGTTTGGTTTTTTTGTTTGGTTCAATTTGGTTTTTTCATTCTATATGGAACAATTTATATAAAAAACTTTTGGATTAGATTGCATATATGTTGCCTAGTGATAATGTTAATAAATTATTAGAAAAAAATGAATAATATAGTTGAAGATTGTACTGTAGTTGTTTTGGTTGGAAAATATATATTTTTGGATTCATCTCCTCAATTATTATAACTTGAAATTATACTATAGTAATTCTCATAGAAAAAATTATTTAGAAATAAAATGGCATGAATTCATATTTCTTGATTATTTTTTAATTGAAAAAACTATTATTGAAAGGAAAGATACAATTGAAAATATCTCCATTAAAAATGGTGGAAAAAAATAGATAGTACCAACCCGGGTGATGTTATTAATATTTTCATGACTTATTATATACTCCCTTTACTTATTTTATATGAAATGTGCATAATTTGTGAGAAATATTAATGTTTTAATACTAAGTATAATTTTTGATCATTTTTAGAAGTAGTTCAATTAAGTCACTTTACTATTTTATTTATAACTATCACCCTATGGATCAAAATTGTGTGGTTCTTGTTTTTTAGTATTCATTATTCAATTTCCCACATATCATTAGAATTAATCATTGACCAATTCTTCTATTTGAAGGGTCATATAAACCATACAAGAAGGCCCACAAAATCTGTGAAGAAACTGGACCATCCATGAATATTGAATTACTGGGATCAATTAAGAAGTTAAAATTTGTTAATTCTCCTCAAACATTTGGATAAAAATTCAAGGATTCATGTATAAAAATTTTAGGGCCCAACTCTAAGAAAAAGGGGCCCAAATGAATCTTTGAAGTCCATCCCACTATTCTGGACAGGAATTAAATTCCGGACACTATTCATGACATATCTCATTATTTAATAATCAAATCAGTATGATATTTTGCAGTGTGAAAGAGGAGATATAGTTGGCCGACTTTTTTGAATAAATCATTCGGCTTTGAAGGTATATTCCTATTCAAAAACCCATTCACATTTTGGACTTCAAAAAGATTGGACTGAAATGGACAGTTTAACATTGTTTATTAAAACTTCCATAACTTTGGCTCCATAAGTCCAAATGCCTCTAAATTTTGAGAGTAGTATACCAACATTATTATCTACAACTTTTAAGAAGGATATATCTAGAGATTCGGCTGTTGGATGTCCAAATCGTCAAGACAAGTGGAGGGGAAGTTTTGGAATGCAAACAACCCACAACATTGGGATATAAATACACCCCCTCCTCTCCTTGAAAGGGGTTGGCATTTCAGAAGAGGGGAGCACATATTGGAATGAAAAAAACCTTGAAAAGGGATTGAGAGGACCTTCCATACTCAAGTTTTTACTTGAGAGACCTTTCCTCCTCTCTTTGTTTTCATTTACTTTTGTGTTCTTCATTATTGTAATCTTGTAAGTCTCTTTCTTTGTAATTCTATTTTAATGCAAGTTTATTCTTCAATATCTATTATTATCATACACATTATATAGTTTAATATTAATATTGTTAAAATAGTTTAAATATAGTTGAATTACCTTCCCTTATTTTTCTTCCTCATTCAATTGAAAGTCTGTTTTTAATTCTCATTATCATTTGTGCATGTGTTCGACGCACCACTCTTTTCTTATCCCTTTCTTTTTCTTATCTTATTAATTTATCATCATAATAAATATATCCAGATTACTAATAATTTAAATTTCTGAGTAAATCTACCATTGGGATGAGTTATAATTTGGGGATATTAAGTGATTGAGATCCTTTGCTTGATGAGTATTCTTTAAGTTAATATTGTGTATGTTGAACTTTATATGTCATGAATGAATGACATATTTTGTTTAATATGTGGATTAAATGGATTATTGGAACCACAAATATACTAACATAAACAATTAATGGTAATTATTTTAACCCTAAGTTAAGTTATGGCTTGGATTAAAGCTTTAATACTTGGGAATTCTTATCAAAATCATCTTGTGAAGTGGGTATTAATTTAATGCAATATAAAGCAAAGCTCAAGGATATCATAAGCTTAAATACCCAATAATGAACTCACCCCAATCTTTATCAATTTGTTAAATCAAACATCATCCATAAATTATTTCATAAGATCTGCAAACAAACCCCCCATTCATAATACAATTAACTAAAAACAACCGACTATAAAAAAGTATCATCGCCGAGGATTCGACTCGAGTGCTTCTATACACCTTTGCAGAGCATCAGAACTTTGACTAGTCGATAGGAAAATATTGGCCGCATGTTTCAAATGGCTCTATTTCTGGTGATGGTTCAATTAAGTAGTCATTAGTTTCTAGTTATTATAAAAAAACAAAATTTAAAAAAATTTGAAAAAAAACACAAATAAAAACCCACCTTCCTTATAAAAATCATAAACAGAAAACACAAAGAAAAAAAACTATCTTCATCTTTCTTCCAAATCTCTCTGAATACCCCGTAGCCTCTCAAACAATCCCTTATATTTGTTTGACCCTTAAATTGAGTGAACTCTTCACCAACTTAGGAGGAACTTAAGAGATAATCAACTCATTCAAGAACCAGTCCTTGTCCAACCAGTTGAATTAGATATGGCTAATCCTAGGGAACAAACACTTAAAGAACTTTCTACCCCTGATATGAATTACCAACCCCTAGGTATTAAATATCCAAACATAGAGTCTGATTTTGAACTCAAATTGGGTTTGATTCATCTTCTCCCTCATTTCCACGGGCTAGTCGGTGATGATCCACATTTCCACCTTAAAGAGTTCTAAGTGGTGTGCTCTACCATGAAGCCTCAAGGGGTTTCTGAGGAAAAAATAAAACTCCAAGCATTCCCTTTCTCCCTAGCTGACTCTACCAAGTCATGGATTTACTACCTCCCTCCAGGTTACATAACCACATGGAATGACATGAAGCGACTTTTCTTAGAAAAATTATTTCCTGCTTCTCATATTGCTTCTATCTGAAAGGAAATAAGTGGTATTCGTCAATTCCCAAATGAATCACTCCATGAGTACTAGGAGTGGTTCAAAAAGCTTGTTGAAACCTTCCCACACCACCAAATACCTAACCAACTCTTGATTCAATACTTCTATGAGGGGTTATTGGCAATGTAGAGAACCCTTATTGATGCTGCAAGTGGCAGTGCTCTTGTTGATAAAACTCTTGCAGCTGTAAGAGATCTCATAAGTAACATGGCTGCAAACACACAAAAATTCCATACTCGAGCACATGCTCAAGTCAAATAAGCTCAAGATAATCAATATATAGAGCCGAATAAGATGACCGAGTGGATGAGTGAACTTACAGGTCTTGTGCGACAACTAGCTGTGGCGTCCAAAGCCCCAACCTCATCTTCTCCACAATCTCTATTCCCTGGACCTGTCAAAAACTATGGAATCTTAAACTCTCCATATCATACAACTGACACATGTCCACAACTTCAAGAGGATCAATTCAATTCATCTATACCAATAGAGATCAATGCAGCATATGATCAGCGGAACACCAACCCTAAACTATCAGGTCAGTTTGTTAGAAACTTCAACCAACCTCACTCTGAGCCCTTCTCTTCTTCCTATAACCAATGCCCGAGGTATGGTAATCCCATATCTCATACCCCTCAATTCCCTCCTCAAAACCCAAACCAATTTCAATATGGTCAAGGTGTTGGTAACTTCCATCAACCTTATCCTTTTGTTCCTCAACCTAAAAGGAAAAATCCTCCTCCTGGATTCCATTATCCTAGAGAGACTTCCCAATTCCCAAAACAATACAATCATTTTACCAAGAACCAAAATCAAGGCAATACAAATCTAGGACAAGCCCCTTCTTCCAAGAAACCATGGGAAAGTGCAATGGAAGATCTTGCCTCCTTCACCCGTTATAGACTTAAAAACATTGAAACCCAAATCGGTCAACTTGCATCCCACCTTAGTCAACAGCAACCATCCAATTCTTCCCAACTTATAGCTCAACCATTACCCAACCCCAAGGGTAATGTTAGTGCAATTACACTTAGATCGGGAAAGAAAATTGCTATGCCTCATGTTGAGTCCTCCAACCCTCCTTTGAATGTTGACCTAGAAAACAAAAATAAAAAGAAATATGAAAAGGAACCTGAATCCATTCCCTCACCTCCTTCCATTACACTTAAGAATCAAATTTCTTTTCCTCAAGCCATTTCTAAGCCAAAGAAGTCCTTTGAACCTGATCCTGAAATGCTCGATATGTTTAGATGTATTGAATTCAACATACCCCTCTTAGATGCTATAAAACAAATCCCTAAGTATTCCAAGTTTAATAAGGAATTGTGCACCCACAAGGGGAAACTTAGGACCTTTGAAAATGTTTCCACCCAGCAGTCTATTCCCATAAAGTGCAAGGATCCAGGGACCTTTATGGTTCCATGCCAAATTGGAAGTTCCAACTTCGATGATACACTCATAGACCTAGGATCCTCAATTAATTTCATGCCCAAATCTATCTTCTCCAACCTTGGTCTAGGTACCTTACATCCAATGGGTGCTGTTATTCAATTGGCTAATTGAAGCACTGCTAGTACTGAGGATATAATTGAGGATGTCCTTGTTCATGTCAATGATATTATCTTCCCTGCTAATTTCTATGTCCTTGACATGGAAGGTGAGACGAACTCTTCTCGATCACCCCTAATTCTAGGAAGACCATTCCTAATGACTACTAGAACCAAAATTGATGTTCATTCAGGAATCTTATCCATGGAATTTGGGGACCAACTAGTCAAGTTCAACATTCTCCAAGCCATGTGATACCCATTTGAGGATCACTCTACATTCTCAATCCATGCTTCTGAGGAAACTTCTAAGAGTCAATTGAACCCCAATCCATCATGTTCTTCCTATTCTACTGATAGAGGAGTTTGTGAATATTTCATCCTCATTAACCAAGTCATAAATGGAGAAGTTGATGTTGACATTACAAATGTAAACTCCATTGATCTAAAGGATCTTGAAAACTCTTTGGAATCCCATATCACCTCTAACATCCACTGCTCCAAATTGGATGGTAATGGGGAAAACGAACAAGCATGTTCATTTTTTGATTCAAATAATATTATCCAACATTCATCATTTCCTATCCATGATTCTGAAAATTTTGTTATATGTGAGGTGAACCCCGAACCAATGTGTTTATATTGTCCCAATGGGAGTGAAGGTTGTGATATTTGTTCCATAATTAATAAAGTGATCATTGGTGAGGTTGAAATTGACCATTATTTGGAGAAAAAACATTGATATAAAGGATATTGAAAAATTTATTCAGTCTTATGACTCCAATGATACTCATTACTCTACATTGGTAAGTGATGAAATAAATGAGTCAAAAAAAATTGGGATATCATAATCTAGTTTAGTGTTATCCAAACCTTACGTAAACGAACCATCAGAATCAAGACATCTTCCTGAATTTCCAAGCATAGAAAACCAGCACTTTTTGGATAACAACATTCCTCAAGTTTAAGACCAAAGTGAGGATAAATATATTATATTTCCACCCCCATGGAATTGAAATCACATCAACAAGGATGGGAAGAAATTATCCAATGAACAATCATGCATCCTAAATGAGAAGTTTTTCTGGAAGCATACCGGAGTTGAGAAAATACGGTGGCCACCATCGGACTATGGGTGGTCTACTACAACTATCCAGCTGTAGAAAAATAAATGCAGCGATTCTTGGGAGGCAATCCATGTTTTCTTTTAATTTTATAAAATTTTCATTTTTTTTAGTTTTTCATTAGATGAATAATGATTTTTCTTTTTCAGGTAACATCCCACAATCCTAGAACCACATCGACTTCCATCGGATCCACAGTAGACCCACCACTGGATGGAGATGGAAACCCACCAAATCCAAACTAGGGGGCACCTCTTTCCCTTTAACTTCTCTTCCTCCCTCTACCTCTTTCTTCTTCTTCCTCTATCTTTCATTTTTTACCATTTTCTTTATCAAAACTTTCTTTTTCTCTTTCTATTTTGTGTGGGAATGTCTTTATTAAAAACTAAAAAAACCTAAAAAAATCATTTAAAAAAAATATGAAAAATCAAGATTCATGCTCACTTACCTTCCAATTTTCAAATTTTGTCCAACCATTTTGGGGAGTCAAAATACATGTTTTCATCTCAAAAATTTTGTATTTTCATCATGACTTTGGATAATGAATATTGTGTCAAAACCAATAAATTTTTAATGCTCATTTTTTGATTTGGAAAATGATTTCCCCACCCGTGAAGAACACCATTGCTTTCATGCCAAGGACACCTATGGCCATATTTTCAAAATGAGTGTTGTTTTTCACCCCCATTTGTGAGTCTTGATTTTTTGGACCTTCAAGCTGAATTCCCTACTTTAGTGTTCATTAATATGATAGAGGCATTTTCTGAACTACATGAGAAACAAAATAGCTAAATAACATCCCATTTCCCTTATATTAATCCTCCTTTTGAAATCCCCTTCAAGCCTATGAAAACCTTTTCTTTGATAGACACATTACAATTCCAATACCTTTTCCCACCCAATATCAACATGTATTTTCATTGCATAATTTTTTGAAATTTAAGTGTGGAGGGGATGGATTTCATTTTGGGTACCCTTTGTTGATTTCACCATATTATCATATTATTGAGGGAAAGCATCCATTTTTAGTGTGGGGGAGAGGTTGTCCTTTAGTGGGGTTTGGGAATGTATATATGCTTATGACATATTGTTCAAATTTTATTAACAAGTGTTCAAGAAAAAAAAAGAAAAAAAAAGAAAAAAAATTAGGTTGTGTCTTGGGTAGTTCAAAAATCACTATTTCTCAACCTTTGATCTTGTTATAACTATTACAATTAGTGTCATGAGGATATCAATCATGGGTTGGGATATGAGTGTGAGATCTATTTCAAGTTAAACTTTCTAAAAAAATAAAAAATAAAATAAAAAAAAGAACACTTGCATTATATTCTTATGTTATTGGGAGAAGTTTCGTGTTTTGTAAATATTCCATCTTCTCATTACCTTCATATTTCATTCCTCCTTTGTGTCTTTCTTCAAACAATCATTCCCTTGTAAATATGTGTTTCTATTTTCTTTCATTTCTCATTTTAAAAAAAGTGAATTGCTTTTTCCATGTTGGTGTTTTACCCCTCTTCTTCTCTCTCTTAGACATCATATTCCTACTGTACCATAGCCACAAAAAACACCTTCAAAAGAACTCTTTATTCTTGTGCACTTTGGATAGGTATTAGAAGATTAGAGCTCTTTCAAACTCTAAGATTTTCACTTTTGGTTGGTGAAAGAGTGAACCTCCACAAATGAATTTTATCATCTTGAGAGGTGTGAGTTTTAAGTGTCCACATTTTACATTTCTAAATTTGAGAATGAAAAAAAGAGTTGTTTTCAGAACATTGTTTCTGCAAAAATTTGAGGTGTAATTCAATATTTATGAGTGAAATAGTATAAACCTCCCCTAATTGGAGAAAACAAAATTTTAATATTTATTGGTGAGTGAAAATGATTTTGTCATGTTTTTATATTTGTTGCACATGAGGACATGCACAAGACTAAGTGTATTGGATTTGATGTTATTAATATTTTCATGACTTATTATACACTCCCTTTACTTATTTTATATGAAATTTTCATAATTTGTGAGAAATATTAATGTTTTAATACTAAGTATAATTTTTGAGCATTTTTAGAAGTAGACCAATTGAGTCAGTTTACTATTTTATTTATAACTATCACCCTACTGATCCAAATTGCGTGTTTATTGTTTTTTAGGATTCCTTATTCAATTTCCCACATATCATTAGAAGGAATCATTGGCCAATTCTACCATTTGTAGGGTCATATAACCACACAATAAGGCCCACAGAATCTATGAAGAAACTGGACCATCCATGAATATTGAATTACTAGGATCAATAAAGAAGTTAAAATTCATTAATTCTCCTAAAAAATTTGGATAAAAATTCAAAGAGTAATGTATAAAAATTTCAGGGCCCAACTCTAAGAACAAGGGGTCCAAATGAAGCTTTGAAGTCCAGCCCACCATTCTAGTCGGGAATTAAAATCTGGACATTATTCATGACATATCTCATGATTTAATCATCAAATAATGCTTATATTTTTCAGTGTGAAATAGGGGATATAGTCGGATGAATTTTTTGAATAAATCATTTGTCTTTGAAGGCATCTTCCTATTCAAAAACCCATTCACATATTGGACTTCAAAAAGCTTGGATTGAAATGGATAGTTTAACATTGTTTATTCAAACCACCATAACTTTGGATCCATAAGTCCAAATGCCACTAAATTTTGAGATTAATAGACCAACATTATTATATACAACTTTTAAGAAGGATATATCTATAGATTCGGCTTTATGGATTTCCAAATCGTCGAGCCAAGTGGAGGGGAAGTTTTGGAATGCAAACAACCCACAACATTGGGATATAAATACATCCCCCTCCTCTCCTTGAAAGGGGTTGGAATTTTAGAAGAGGGGAGCACATATTGGCACGAAAAAAACCTTTCCAAGGGATTGGGAGGACCTTCCATACTCAAGTTTTCACTTGAGAGACCTTTACTCCTCTCTTTGTTTTCATTTACTTTTGTGTTCTTCATTATTGTAATCTTGTAAGTCTCTTTCTTTGTAATTCTATTTTAATGAAAGTTTCTTCTTCAATATCTATTATTCTCATCCACCTTATATAGTTTAATATTAATGTTCTTAAAATAGTTTAAATACAGTTGAATCCCCTTCCCTTATTTTTCTTCCTCATTCAATTGAAAGTTTGTTTTTAATTCTCATTATCATTTGTGCATGTGTTCGACACACCAATCTTTTCTTATCCCTTTATTTTTCTTATCTTCTTAATTTATCATCATAATAATTATAACAAGATTACTAATAATTTAAATGACTGAGTAAATCTACCATTTGGGTGAGTTATAATTTGGGGATATTAAGTGATTGAGAGCCTTTGCTCGATGAGTATTCTTTAAGTTAATATTGTGTATATTGAACTTTATATGTCATGGATTAATGACATATTTTGTTTAATATGTGGATTAAATGGATTATTGGAACCAAAAATACACTACCATATACAAGTAATGGTAATTATTTAAACCCTAAGTTAAGTTATGGCTTGGATTAAAGCTTTAACACTTGGGAATTCCGATCAAAATCATCTTGTGAAGTGGGTATTAATTTAATGCAATATAAAGCAAAGATCAAGGATATCATAAGATTAAATACCCAATAATGAACTCACCCCAATCTTTATCAATTTGTTAAATCAAAAATCATCCATAAATTATTTCATAAGCTCTGCAAACAAATCCCCCATTCAGAATACAATTAACTAAAAACAACCGACTATAAAAAAGTATCATCGCCGAGGATTCGACCTGAGTGCTTATATACACATTAGCAGAGCATCATAACTTTGACCGGTCGATAGGCAAAAATCGGCCACACGTTTCATCGGGTCTACCCCAAACCATCATTTAGAAACCAGAACACATTTACAAAACCAAAACCATACTTTAGGAACAACAATTTACTTATAAAGGCCAATCAGGCATCTTATCAAACACTAGGTGTGCAAGATTTTGTAAAAACAATTTCATACAATCCAATACAAGGAGGAAACACTTCATTTAATATCAAACAATTATTCTAAGAAATATATATCACTTTTAGTACAAAAACATGGTGTGAAATACAAGAAATCAACGATTCTTTAAATTTAAAGGCCAATGCATAAGAGAACCTACCTCAAACTCAAGGTGCTCTACTTATAACAACAACAACTCAAATCTTTCCTTTACTGCTTGCACACATATGAACTTTCTCAAATATATAAGGTCACCTATCCCCTATTCACATATTTACATGGCCAAATATGTATAAGGGGATCCTTAAATATATGCTTATACTCACATATACCCCTTTACCTTACACACATATGCATTTTTCATATATATATATATAAGCACACCTAGCCCTAATATATACATTCATACCTCCATGAGTGAATATATATATGGGGGAAATTATATATGTATATTCCTACCTATTCATACATGTGAAAGTTTCCCTTGACAACAATAACCTGAAACCATCGTAGCGAGGTCCAAAATACTCTAGAAAAACACCAAAAACTCAAAACCCCCAAAACCCCTAAATTAAAAAAGGTAAAGAATTAAAATGAAACAAAATATACCCAAAAATCATGGTGAACACACTACCCTAGAAGGTGGTGGCTATAATCATCCTTAATGGGACCCAAGAGACCTAAACATTAAGAATCGGCCAAAAGACCCCCCCCCCAAATGAGTTAGGGTTCGTTCAAGACACACACACACCACCTGGAAGAAAAGGAAACCAAAAAAAGAAGGAAGATGAGGGGAGAAGAGGATTACTGGAGAAGAACTCACCCAAGATCAGGAGGATAAATGACGATTAGAGGGAGCAAGAGTTAGGAGGCCGAGCGCGCAAGGGATCCCCCTAGGGGATGGGTCACGTCAAGAAAGGGGGAGACCCCTTTGGGCTTTATTAAAACCTAAACATAATACAAATATTAATCTTAATACTAATATTATTAATAATAATAATTGAAGGAAAAGACCATGGAATTAACAAAGGGTATATATATAAATGTAATATGTAGATAACTGAAATTGTGCCTATTATAACCTAATTCTAATGTGATTTGTAGAAAACTAAAATTGCACCTGTGATCACTTATTTATGATTACATACATGCATTGGGATAAAAATTGGCCTAATAATACAAAAAAATGTATTAATACAATACATAATATATTTTAATAATTTTGTTAATTATTAATGCAACATAATCAGAATTATTACCATGACATAATACAATGTAATAAAAAATATTCTATCATATGATAGGATAGAGACATATGAAAAGCATATATAGATTTTTAATAAAATACAAATTTATATTATGCACAGTAGGTCACCTCCTAATTTTTAATTTTTCCCAAAAAATGATTCTGAGATAGGGCCACAAATTTTGATAGAAATTTGTGAGTCTGCAAAAAAAAACAGAAAGGAATGAAGTCTATTTACAATTAACAGATAATCCAAAAATAATGATTATGTAAAATCAAATCGATTGGTTTAGGACAAGAGGATGATTGGACCTATTTAATGGATATGGAATTGAATACTTTAAGAATTGGTGAGTATATATGTTCATTTGCAGTGATCGAAAATGAAATGAATAGTGAATATGAAATCAAAAATATCACATAAGTCGATCCATCATAAAGAAAACACATGCTAAAGAAAATACTACTCCTTTAAGAATTTTATCATCAAGAAACAAAATAGGATCACCTAATAAAATGTTTTCCCTAAAATTCAAAAAATTATTAATAGGATTATTGAAAAAATCCCACAAAAAAAAATCCTATTGAGAAAATTTACTTAAAGATACTCAAACATACAAAAATGATAACATGAAATAGTTCGCTACATGGAATTCAAATGTAGAGTATACTAAGAAACCATTTTTGAAAATTATAATAAGGAAAATGTATTTTAAAACTTATAATGTGCACCAACATTTAATTTCTAAAAAAATTATAATGGAAACAAACAATATATTAAGAGGAAAAAAAATAATCATTCATTTTTGTACATTGGGTTTTGAATTTGAAATATGTATTTATAAGAGAAAGTACATGGGTAGATACCCAAATTTGGGTATATTCCTATACATTTCAGTGATAGAAAATAGTATATAGGATAGCTAATAGACGAAGGACATGCTCATTTATTCCTGTACATTTCAGTAGATGGGATAAATAATAAAACAATGAAGTATTTAAAAAAGGTCAGTCTTTGATTTATCAGCGATCACATCTAGAAAAATAAATGGGTAGGTCCTCCATTTAAATTAATAAATATAAAAAACACTTAGTATTTAAAAAAATTATATTGTATAATAGTAGAAAAAACATCAAATAGGTAGTTTATAATAGTAGAGAGTATTAAATGATAGTGTATAATAGTACACATTATTAAATAATAGTTTATACTAGTAGAAATTAAAAAAATAATAGTGTATAATAGTAGCAATATTAAATGACATTGTTTAACATTAGACATTAAAAAAATGATAGTGTATAAAAGTATACAGTATTAAATTACAGTGTATAATAATAAAAATTAAGTATGCATTCATTGAAAAAAAAAATCAAACCTTCAAGAGCGTAGAGTAGTTATGAAAAATCTATTGGCATGTTTTCTTTTTGTTAAGAGTCCCTTGATGATGCTGACAGTGAGTCTGTTTGAATTAAGAAGATGTCGATTGTTGTGCAATATGTGATGAAACTGAATATCATAGATCAGCTAAAATAATAAAATGTATATAAATTAATATATAATAAAAAAAATTTCAAATTAGAAATATGCATAAGGGTTGAAATTACAGTGTTAATAAATTGAAACTATAAAAACTCAACAACTAATTGTAGTTAGAGACGCCAATTAGATAATAAAATATTAAAACCCCGGTTATCTCATCATATCTATAACTACCATAGAAAAATAGGGAAATCATAATCAAGCAATGCATCCAAGAGAAGTGGTAACAAGCAATGCATCCTAAAAAGTAAATTTTATTCAGAATTAAAAGTTGTAGATGAAATAAAATGCAAAAAAAAATGAAATAAAATATAGACATGTATAATACCTAGAGACATGGAGATTTAATAGCAGCCAAAAGTGCTAGGTGGAGGCCAAGATGGAATAGTATGGAACGGTATAGGCATAGATGAGATATGGAGATAAAATGAGAGGTAGAGGTGGAGGCGGAGGTGGAGGAGCAGGTGGGGGAAAATGCAACAAAGGATGATTGGTCCTGATTCTAAGGCTTTGATCATTAATAGGTAGGACGTAAATTGAAGATATAATGATGGAATCAAAATGAAGCGGTTATTTGAGGTAGGGTTTCGTCTTTGAGTGGGATGAGCGCAATGGATGATAGAAGAATCAGGGGATAAGAGGGTTAGCGGGGGAGAAGAGAGGGTTCATGCGGGGGACGAATGCGATGGAAGATTGAAGAATCTGAGGAGAATAGGGTTAACATGGAGGTATACCCACCATTTATTTAAAATTGTGGGTATAACTGAACATATACCCACAATTATAATAAAACTGTGGGCATAATTTTTATCTAGGAGATCTATCCCCATGGTTTCTCTAAATTACGGGTATTAGTGCATGGGGATATCCCCATTTTCTAGTAGTGGGAATCTAATGTTAAGTTGATTTTGTAAATTTAATGGCCTACCTTCTAAATTTTTGGACTTGGAATTTGGGCAGACCTATTTTGGATGAGTCTTTAGGTTAAATACTTATAGAATCAATTAAGTTGAACTTTAGATATTATTGTTTGTTTATTTATCATATTGGATAACCTATGCTAACCATTTTGATTTTAGAAAATATTTAGGGGATGAAGGAATGACTTATGGATCTTTTGATTCATTAAAAGTTCTTCATGCATGAAACATTCATCTTGAATATCCATTTCTCGGTGTAAGAGATGAAGTGGAAATAGATCGAAGCACAACCAAAGAATGAGATTATGCTTATGACATGGATAACATCAAGTAAGTTTATTTTATCAATAGCTTTATCTAGATAATAAAATAATCCCTCAACTTTGAAATAAAAAAATGTTATCTGTTTACTTTTCTTACTAAGAAATCAATGGACTTTTAACCCATAAAAGATTTATGGTTTGGTGACGGTTACCTTTAGCATGATCATGTTCATCATCACTCTATATCAGTACTTGAGAGTTAGTTTTCTCTGCCATATCTATGTTTTCACTTCTCACTTATGTTCTCCAACTTGGAAAACTAGTATAAGTTACTCCAGATGACCTTTGTAATTCCCTTTCTCTCATATCAATAGAATGTTTTATTAACCCTTTTTACGATGTAGGTTTTCCACAAAGGTATTTTAAAATTTCAAACCCTTTATTACTAATCACAAGTTCAAATTATGAGGATGCAATTTATTGAAGGACGGTAGAATGTAACACCTCAAGATTTTAAAAGAACACTATGTTCGATAGCTTACATTGTACGCAACACCGATCTTAAAAGAACCCCAAAATATTATTATGAACATTATAACCTAGATATTAAATTAGTGGATTTGAATTGGATTAACCATTTTATGAAATATATATAAAGGTTTTAATTAATAAAAATTTATTGATTAATTCTTAGGAAATAAACACTCAAATTTTAGTAAAGTCGTTTTATACTTTTTTTTCAAAAATTATTTTTATTGATCTTTATGAGAAAATGATATAATTAATTTTTTCCAATTTATAAAATGTATTTGATAAAATTAAATTCATTTTTAAAATCATCATATCAAAATTAGCTTAGGGTGATATTTCACAATTTTTATTAAAAATTTTATTTTTGTTTCAACTATTTACAAAGTTCCATTTTATTTTAAATGGTTTAAAAGAAAAATTAGTTCTAATATATTATGAATAATTAAATTAGGTTAATTTTAATAAATTTCATAATTTAATTTTGTATAAAATTATTTTTATACATAAATAGTCATTTTTAAGAAAAAATGTATTTTTTTCTCTAAAAAGCATTTTTTTGTCGTATTTTGCCCACTTATATTAAAATTAATTTATATAACTTATAGGAATTGAATTTCATGAAATGAAATTTATTTTTGGATTTATAAATCTAAATTTATCCTAGGATGATTTTTTTTAAGAAATTAAATTTTTAGTGAATAGTAAAAAATATTGTTTTTATGAAATACGACATCTTTTATGATATTGACAAGACATATACATAATATAAAAATTTATGAAAAATATGAAATAAATAAATTATTATGAAATAATACAAAAATAATTCACAATTAATTTAATGTATATATATTATAATTTATTCCATAATAAATATGAAAAACATTTTCAGTGTTGACACAAAGCCTGCGCAGCACTGAAAAAGTCAAATTTAGTATTCTAAAAATAATAAATGGGATGATATAAATCCTTTATTGACTTATATATTAAATATTAATTATTATTGATGATTTTTATTGTTATAAATGTATTTTATAGTTTTATAAAAAATGGATTATCGAAATACCTGTGCAATGCTTGCACATGGCTAGACAATTCAAAATAACACATTAAATGTGTTTTCATGATATAAATGTGAGTTAAAATAAATATTTAATGAATATTAATGGATATTTTAATCATAATAAAATTATTTTCATGATATAAATTTATTTATAATTTTTATAAATTATATAATTACCTTATATGCTTGTCCAACACTAATACAATATTAATTTAATTAACATAAAAATAAAATAAATGATATTAAAAATATTAGAAGTAATATAATTTTATATATTTAAGGTTATTCACAAATTATCTAGATGACCATGACATTTTTAGTATATAATAATTTTTTTTTTAAATTTTACTTGTTGTCTTGATGTTTTTAAAGTCAAAATAACGAATCGTATCAAAATTAAAAATAATGACATTTTATGGGATTAATATTTTATTAAATTATTTAAAAACCATAAAAATATTAAATAAGAACAATGGAGATAAGATATAGTTTACAATGTCATCCCTTGTGCATTTATAGGCCATTTGGGAGCATTTTTCTCTAGAAGAGTCTTATTATATTTTAATCTTTTGAGAAATTTTAAAAGTACCCCTCACCTCAATTATAAAAGGGAACCCCATACCTTGATTATTCACATCACTTTGATCCTTCTATGTAAGATCCTATCTTTTTTAGTTACGAATCTATCTGAGTTTTTAATTAAACTTATTTCAATTGAGTTTTTCCTCATATGTAAACCTTATTGGTTGTGTTTTCATTGTGAATGTCAGTGTGTCTAAATAAACATAGTCTTGGGATGTGAGGAAACTTTAGAAAACTATAACTGATCCACAAGGAGAGACTTTGTTTGGAAAAATGACTTAAATTCTAGAGATGCATGTTATTTTTTCAATTAATGGAGCCTGGGTATAAATGGGTCAAGTGTTACCATGGGTTCTTGGTAAGTTGACAATCCTTAAAGGTGATTTTGGATTTTATAAGGAAAATGGGATGAAAAACTATCTAAAAAAATAGTTACACATAGTGTAACTATAATACATGTCGTGTAATTATTTCCTAACACATTTTGTGAATGGTTACAGGTTATGAACTGGTTCATGGCATGAAGAGAGTACATGCCATGTGATTATATTACACATCGTGTAATGTTCAATCAGAATAGATAATAATCTAAGGCGATAATTTTTTCGGCATATCCCTTTAAAAAGAATTACATGATGTGTAACTATATCACACACTGTATAATTCCCCGACCTGTAGTTTTAAAGTGTATCGTGTGGTTGTTTTTTATTTCCAAGTCATGTGAAACTTCTTCCTCTCAACCCCAGGGAACCTTCCAAGCAATTTTGGAATGCCTATCTTGATTTAGAACATATGAATCACGCATCCAATCCCTAGTAAGTTGTTTTAGTTAGGTTTTACCTCATCTCCCTTTGATATCTGACCGTTGCGGTGTAATATCTTGACCACGTGCGTTGTTGGTTTTGATCTTGATTAGTTTTGATCTTGGATCCTTCTTGAAATCATTTGCACCTTCTTCTTCATGGGTGTTTGCTATTGAAAGCATTGTGTTCTTCATCAGTTAAAGGCAGGGGGTCTAAAACTTAACCCTATAGTTGTATAATTGTCAAGTATGTGAAATATTACAATTGAACCAACATGTCATGCACCGAATAAATTAATTAATGAATTAGATTATTACTTGGAGTCTCTTTGGATCCAATTTCCTTTTGACATGGATTGTGGCTACCATTCAAGTGAGTGAACCCTTGATTGTAAATTAATTGATTAATGAATTAAAATGTGTTTATTATGACATGGGGTTTTGGGTGATTGCTTGATATAAATTCACCTTGGATTTTCTTTTTTATTGAGACAATTTGCATATTATTGGTTATGATCAGTTGATAAATGAAATGTATAATTGAAAGATAAATAGTAATTTTCATAATTAACCATTGATCCTTATGATGTGATGTTGTGATATCCTTCTTTCTATGACATGTGTTGTGATTCATATGCTTTAATGATAATATACCGGGCTTGGCCTTGATTGGATTATGAAATGATAATATACCAAGATTGGCCCTGATTGGATACTGAAATGCTGATATACTAGGCTTGGCCCTGATTTATTATTGAAATGATTATATAGTGACACAGATTTGTGCAATTTATATACCTTGGATATAAGGTTATGGTTGAAATGGTTGTGAAACATGCTCAAAGACATTCTGGTATGGCACTGAGGTGGTTTATGTTACTCCATGGTTATATAGTTATTATTGGCATGGTGCGAGACATGCTCAAAGATATTCTGGCATGGAGCTGAAGTAGGTTGATGTGGTATTTATTTAATTATTTAATTAATAAATACATTTATTTGTTGAATTATTTCATACACTTATTATCAAACTAGTTATATTTAGACATGGTGGTGTCGACCTACCGAGTTATACTCACACACTATTCAGGATTCCATTTGGTACCCAAGAAGATTATATGGATGTAGTTTTGGATAATGGTAAAAGACCTTGATGTTGATTGTTTTCTTGTTGGATGAGTTATAGTTTGAATATGGGACCAACATGGGGTTCGAGACTGAGTATTTTTGAGACTTTGTTTAGTCTTCAAGTCTTTTATTTTTTATTATTATAGCATGAAATTTAGATACATTCCATCATGTCATTACATTATTACTTTATTATTTATTATATTATTCAATTGTGTTATTTTTTGGTTTTCTACTATATCATTTTGTTTCTATTTTTTTCACTCTGATATTTATTCATTTATTTATATGGCTTATTTCTACTATGTTGTAACTCTGTAACCAGGGGTTATAGTCTCCAAAATATACTTATCACACCCCCATTGCCAGTTGGTAGCCTCTGACATATGGGGAGGCATTCTTGAGGTCTTGTAACTAACCCGTTTCGATCATGTAAGAGAGTACCAGATCAGGGGATGTTACAAAGTGGTATTAGAGGATAATAAGTTTATTTTCTATTTCTTCACTATTTGGGAAAGGTAAAAAGGAGACTAGGATGTGTTGGGACTTGGTAATGATCTTGTTCATGGGAGTAGCTAACCCATGTATGAGGGAAAATCCAAGTTCCTAGGGATGAGATTGTTGTTCATGATGTTCTCTTGTTACAATTGATATTTTTTTCACCCTGAGTGATTAACATGTTTTGTGGTGTTATCATGTTATGATATTATTGATTCTTTTGATTTATACTGGTGGACCGGTATGGTGTGAGATGTGTATACATGCATCATGATAGGCACATAGGGGTATATATTGACATGCATTATTCATGATAGGGACATATTTATTACATGTGATATATACTTTCCTGTTGAACGATGACATCCAATACTTTTTATATCTGTTAAATGAAATGAAATAAATGAATAGTTATGTCATGTTAAAACACTTTTAATCCATGTTTAGAGAGACTAGGAGTTAGTGGTTCTCTATTATTTTCACCTATTATGGTTGACCTTGTTGATAGCCAGAGTTCTAAGGAGTGTATTTGTCTTGTAGAGAAAATGCCTCCTCACCGTCTTCCATTTGAGCATCAGGAGAGTAGAAATCATTACACTCCTAACATAGCTAAATCAAATATTCCAGTAGTTCTTGAGGATCAATTGGATATTAAACTTTGAAATAGATTCTTGAGGGTCATGAGATCCATGGAAAGAGAGACTGTTTACACTATGTCTTCAATGTTTGAGATGACGAGAGAGTTTCAACTACAACATCCACATACACTCACTAGATTTAGAGTCCCCCGTGAAGTTGAGTTCTGGATCTATTTAGTCTAGATGATCTTTACGAATCTTGAGACACCTGTAGATAAGAGGGTGAATCTTGCTTTATATATGCTTTGTGGATCATCCAAGCATTGGTGGGACATTCTAGAGCAGGCATGGTCTCAAGATGAGTTATCTTAGAAGGACTTAGAGGTGAAGATCTTGAGCCACTTATACCCCATGATTTTGAGGTACGAGAAGGTTCATGAGTTCATGCACCTAACATAGGAGGTCATGCTAGTGATGGACTACACTGAGTGTTTCACTGACCTACATCACTTTGCACCATCTATGGCAGCTAATGAGATTTACAGGGCAAGACATTTTCAGGATGGTATTTGCTTTGAGACTAGGTTGTAGGTGAACGTGTTCCATTTGAACAGTTTTATAAAAGTGACCAATCATGCACTTATCACGGAATGAAATTTGAGAGTGTCCTCAATCAGTGGTCAGGCTGTTTCAGAAGGGGAAACTATGAAGTCTTATACAAGAAGAAAGAAGTGTCGTTACAATAGCTTTCTCCAATGAAACAAAGGTCAGAGCAGTTAGGGCGGTGAGAATACATATATGGACCGTGTTCTGTTATAGTGTTATCATTGTGGAATGATGAGCCACAAACTGCCTCATTGTTCATACCATGATTTGGAGTGTCATGCCTATAGAAATTTGGGTCATATATAGAGGGGTTTTAGGGGAATGAAACAACAGATAAGTGGTAGGGGAATATGATAGGTACCAAAGTCTTGTAAGGGCTTAGCTACTCCTCAACAGACAGGTAACTGGAGTTCCATAAGACATTTTATTCAAGGAAGGGGATGTGGTACCCCAGTGTAGGAATGACAATATCAGACATAGGGTATAGCTCAAGGGATTCAAGTTGGAGCCCATGGAAGAGGGTCTGGTCAGCTTCATGTTATGCAAACTTCTTTGGCTATTGTGGATGCATGACTATCTACTGTTAGAGGTACGATTCTTGTATCATCCACCATGTCTTGTATTTTGTTTGATATAGGAGCATCACATTAATTTTTAATTGATCTTTTTTTAAATGGTTTGGTCTTTGATGTGGAAATATTGGATGATGTTTTTACCATAAACACACTATTGGGAGTCTGGTTAGAGAATATCAAACATTTCAAGGTGTGTTCTCTAGAGATTGGTGGTTACCATTTCTTTTGGGAACTGTTTGTGCTGGAAATGACATACTTTTATTTAATTCTTGGTATGAATTGGTTAGTTATATGCTAGTTTCATATTGAATATTACTATAGGAGAGTTAACTTTTAATCTCCAAAAGGAAGTAGCTATTCTCATCAGGGTAAGTGAGATCTCCAGACTAGTCGTGAAAGACCAATTTATTGAAGATTAGATTGTATCACAACTCAAATAGTTGATCTTTCTCTAGATGATGGTGGAATGAAGTAGGATTCTTTTCCTCCATTGGTAGAATATTTTTAGTATATCTTTCCTAACAAGTTTTATGGATAATCGTTCAAGTGAGAGATTGAGTTTATGATCAAGTTGGTATCAGGAGCAGAGCCAGTTTATAATCTTTCTTATAGAATGGAAACAACAAATATTTTGGAGTTGAAAGTTCAATTAGAATATATGGAATCAAAAGGTTTCATATGGACAAGTACATCTCCTTGGGTTTCTCCAATTCTATTCACAAAAAATACTTACGGGACTTTGTGATTATATGTTGTTTATTGGAGGTTGAACCATATGACGGTCAAGAACCAGTATCTACTTCCATTTATCAATGATATTTTTGATCAGTTGAGAGGTTCTAGGATCTTCTCCAAGATCAACCTAAGATTTGGATGCCATCAGTTGAGGGTGAGACCATCAGACATACCTCAAAATTCTTTTAGGAGTAAGTATGGATTGTATGAGTTTTTAGTGATGTTGTTTGGTTTGAATAATGAACTAGTGATATTCATGGCCTTGATGAATATGATCTTTCATCCTTGTATGGATTGGTTTGTGGTGATTTTTGTCGATGAAATCTTAGTGTACTTCTAGTCAATATAAGATCACACCAAACATATTTACAACATACTGAGTATATTAAGAGAGCATCAAATTTATGCCAAGATAACCTAATGAAATTTATTGATTTATAAAGTGAACTCCTTGGGCCATGTCATCTCATAGGTAGGAGTGTTATTGGGACCAAAAAAATTTGCAGTCATGGTATCTTAGAAGCATCCTAAGAATGTATTCAAGATTTATAGTTTTCTAGGTTTAATAGGTTATTATCAGTGCTTTATCTAGGACTTCTCCCATTTGGAAGCAATGTTGTCAGAGCTTACCAAGAAAGGGGTGAAGTTTTTTTTGGTAAGATTCTTGTGGGAGAGATTTTCAAGAACTAAAATATAGGATGACCTCATCACCTATCATCACTTTACCTATGGTAGGTAAAGCTTATACTGTGAAATGTGAGGCATCCAAAGTTGAAATTAAAGTAGTTATAATGGAAGAGGACCCAGTGGTTTATTATGGATCCAGACAGTCGTGAACACATAAGAGGAATTACCCTACTCATGACTTGGAGTTGGTAGTGGTGGTACATGCCTTGAGATTCTAGAGACATTATCTCATGGGTGAGAGGTTTTTGGTGAACACAGACTAAAAGAGCCTCATGTACATCTTTTCTCAGTGGGACCTGAACATTCAGTAGAGGAGGTGGGTCGAGTATCTACAGTCTTTTGACTTTGAGTTGGATTATACATTAGGTAAGGGCAAAATCGTTGTCGATACATTGAGCTGGAAGACATAGACAAAGGCATTACAAGATTCTTTCAATGAGTGGTGAGTAATAAACCTCATTTCATACATGCATCTAGATGTTCAGGAGTCTTAGGGGTGAGTATCTATGACTTCGTAATTTATTATACCCATGGTTTTGGACCAGATCAAGACCAAATAGTTATCTAATCTGAAGGTCATAGTTCTAAGATAAAAATTATATGGTAGGGAGACACCATCAGGATGGTCTCTTGGTAGTGGTAGTTCTCTTATTTTCCTTGGATGATTTTGGGTTCTTACGGGCTTACATGAGGATATAATGAAAGTGGTTCATGCTTCTAGATGGGTAGTACATCCTCATTTGAAAAATATGTGTCGTGATCTTCATAGATGGTACTGGTGCTCATGAATGAAGAATGAGCTAGCAGGCTTTGTGGAAATATGTTTTACTTATCATTAGGTGAAATCAAATAATTAGAGGTTATTTGGGCTTTTTCATCCTTTGAATGTTCCTAAGTGGAAATGGGATGACGGAATAATGGATTTTATGTTAGGATTACTAAGTATAACCAGTAAGAATGATGCTTTATGGGTGATTGTGGATCGATTGATGAAGGTATCCCACTTCTTTTCTATCAGGGAGACCTTTAAAGTTAATTATTTGGGCAGTCTTTACATGTATGAGGTAGTTCGGTTGCATGGTGTTCTGAGGAGTATTATTTTAGACATAGATCCTTATTTCACATCGTGGTTATTTTAGGGTCTTCATAAGGCTCTAGGATCGCAGGTTATTTTGAGTATGACCTATCATCCTCAGACTAATGGCCAATATGAGAGAACTATTTAGGTTTTGAAGGATATGTTACGAGCCTATGTTTTGTATTTTAGTGGTTCATGAGAGAATCATATGGAACTAGTGGAATTTTCTTATAATAAAAGCTTCCAATAATCTATCCAGATGGCACCTCTCGAGGACTTGTATGGAAGGCATACCATTCGCCTCTTTGTTAGTTGGAGGTAGGTGAGTCAACACTTATTGGGCCTAGTATCATACACGAGATGTCTGAGAAGGTTTAGTTGACCAGATGGCGGTTGGTGACTATGTAGAGCCAGCATAAATCATAGGCTGACCATCATAGACAACCTCTAGAGTTTGAGGTTGGTCATCATATTTTCCTTCAGGTGTCACTTGGGTTGGGATAATTGTAAAGACCTAGATTTCCATGTATTTTTTTAATTATATGGAATTATTACGAGTCTTCGAAAATTGACGGTGCATGATTCCAAGGACCGGTGTGCCCGGAGTGAATTTATAATTTTTTTAAGGTACGTTCAGTAAACACACGGGCAACATTTTCTATCTTTTTAACCGGTGATCAGATTAAAAATCTGAGGGCACCTTTGAATCCGCAGTGCTGAGATTTTCTTAAGGGAGGCTTCACTTCGACCGCAGTAAGTCTGGAGAAAAATCTAGATATTGGACTTTTTAAAAGAACAATAAAATAACTTTGTTATTATTTCTTTTGTTTCTTTTCCTCCAACAGACAAGCGGCAGTGGTGGGACCAAAGGCGTGTCAAGCCATTAAATGGCTTGACTCCTCAAATACTTTGTAATAGATCCATTGAAATTAAGAAGGTTCCTATTAAATTAACCCCCATTAATTCTATGGGCGTTACTCACCCTCCCCCCTCTCCTATTTATATTGAGCTTGGGGAGAGGTATTAGCACAAATTCACTAAGCGAAAAAGTTCTGATAAAGTTCCATGACGCCAATCACTTGGAGGAAGGAGCCGGTTCCAGTGGGCGGTGACGAGCACCACCGAACGACAAACACTGACTCTTCCTCAAGTGCAGAGGCTCTCCAATTAACTTGATGTAGGGATTTATTTTGTTATAATTTCAAGCGATTGTTGAATCCTATTCCTCCCTCATGTTTTCAAGGTAACACAGAGGGCGAGAACCAAAAAAACATGCCCCGGACCCTACGCTTCCTTGTTTACCCTTGCATTATCCATGAAAGACCACTGGCACGATGACACCGACCGACCACGATGGAGGCGACGCGCCGTCACGCACTGCAGGAGGAGGTCGCGACACTATGCTACGGCGGTTAGCGGAGCGACCGACACCAACCGAACATGGAGGTGGTGAGGCGCGCCATTGCGCATCGCCGATGGGGAAGGCCGTGACCGAAGCCGCGACGGGTGAAGACGACGGCCGGCTCAAGCCAGTTGTAGAAGGCGGAGGTGGAGCGACACACCGTCGCGCGCCGCTGGAGGAGGCCATGGCTCGTAGCTGCGGTGGTGGAGGGACCTGCCCTCCTGCGGGTCCCACGGTGACCGGGCGACGCCCCATGGCACAGATGCTTTACAAGCTGAACAACCATTTAGGAATTCGGGAAAACCGGGGGGGACTCCCCCCCCGTGTCGGTTAGGGCAGGCCCCGCTCCAATGGGCCTTGCATGCCCAGCGGGCCGGGCCGTGCGAGCCCAGCGGGCTGCACCCTTGTGGGCTGGGATACACCCCCCTGTGGGATAGGACAGACCGCAGTCCAGTGGGTCAAGCCCACCATGGCCCAGCGGCCCAAGCCCACCGTGGCCCAGCCCTGTCGGGTCAGACCGGGTCGGACCGGACCCAGACCCTTCCAGGCTAGTTTCACTTAAATGACCATAACTTGAAATCCAGGCATCCGTTTGACGAACCATCTACGACGTTGGGACCCTTGGAGCAAGACGGTCCTTTTGGTATACTCCACTTGAGTTTCAGAGAAAGTTGGAGTACGATTGGGTTGGATCGAATCCAAATCCAACCGGACCCTCAGAACTAAAATGCTTATAAGTCACAGACCGGGCGTCCGATTGACGCGCTATCTATCGTATTGGAACCCTTAAGACATGAAGGTCCTTTGGGATACTTCTTAATGGAGATTCATGGTGGTTGAGGTATGAAAGATGGCTTGAGTATTGGTTCTCCCAAAATCAAGCGTACTATGAGCGGGAATCTAGTAGCTGGTAGTGAGGTGGAGGTTGGAGACAGATCATATGGAGGTTAGTACCAAGCGATCCTATGTGGGTCAGCACATATATCGTGTGGGTCAGTGCTTAGATATCCTGTGTGGGTCAGTGCATACCGATCTTATGTGGGTCAGATCCTGTGTGGGTCAGTGCTCAGCGATCCTGTGTGGGTCAGCGTATACTGATCCTGTGTGGGTCAGCGGGGGTTAATACCTATCAATACTGTGTGGGTCAGATTTTGTGTGGGTTAGTGGGGGTTAGTACCTATCGATCCTGTGTGGGTGAGACTTCATATAATCAATAGTAGTGCCTCTCGACAGAATAAGATGATCTAGTTTCTTAACTAATCATATATACTTATGTGCCTTACTTATATACCTAGTGTGAGATGAGTCTTTTACCTTCATGGTGTTACCTTTGTAGTAATTTTACCTTCATGGTGTTAACTTCATGGTGTTACCTGTGTGTTACTTTTACCTTTGCAGTGTTACCTCTATGGTGTTACCTGTGTGGTACTTCTACCCTCGTGGTGTTACCTTTGTGGTACTTTCACCTTCGCAGCATTACCTTCGTGGTGTTACCTTTGTGGTATTCTTAATTCGTGGATAAGCTGTGAAATGGATTAGAAGTTGGAGCCTTATGTTCCCTCATGTATGGGATGAGTATATCTTGATAACTCAGGTATATGTATGGGCATATATCTAAGTAGAATTGTTGATTGCTTCATGCTATGTGGATGAGGTCTTGCTTTGTGGTTTTTCCTTTGTGGAACTATAGGAGACCTTCAGGAGTCTCAGGGTCCCTACTGAGTATTGTTATACTCACCCCTACATGGGATATTCCTATACCTTGTTGTGTCTTGTGCAGATGACATAAAGCATTGATTGGGGATGAGGGAGCTAGGACTGGACAATGCTCAAAGGTGGACCATTTGATGTGGTGTGATGCAGAACTACTGTTCGTGAGATGGTACCTACCCTTCAGGTAGGATCCTCAGTGGATGATCCAGGAGTTGTTTTCTCTTTTCAGTTGTACTTGTACCTTCCAGTTGGGCTTGTATTTCGTCCCCTTTAATTTCAGCACACTTTTTACTACAGTATTTTACTTTGTGGTTTCTTCTTGTTGTGTTCTTGGATTGTGTGATTATACAGGTTTAAAGGCAATTCCTTCCCATTTTAGGGATATACCTTTTCAGTGCTAGTCGCTAGCCCCTGGTCTATGGAAGGTGGGCTTGAGGTAGTCACAGTATGGGCACAGGGGATGGGTCGTGACAAAGTGGTATTAGATGAGTTGGTTCTACCAAAGAACTAGGAATCTAATATTTTCTATGTGGAAATAGTGTTGAGTGTTATGGGTATGGTCTTTAGTTTAGGGAATCCAGTGTTGGTGTAGCGACCGACGTATCCATACACGAGGACCCTGAATTCTGATTTCCGAATCAGTGCATGAAAATATTGATTGTATGTGTTTTGAAAGTGTTTTCTCTAGATTTATTTGAGTTAGCTCACCAGGTATAACTTATTGACCTTGGAACAACTTTTTTATTTCAGGATGCCACCACGTAGACAACCATCTAGGATTCCCGAGAGAGTACATGATGACAGCCCATCGAGCGATGAGGCTTCGGTGCAGGGCCCTCTTATGATGATGGTACCATCGGGTGGTGCACCAGTAGCACCACCACCCATTGGGCTACAGATTCCACCAGCCCCACCAGCAGAGGGTGCATGCTCACTAAGCACATTGTATGAGTTTCAGCGATAGAGAGCTCTAAGGTTCTGAGGCATGACAGATCCGCAGGCGGCTGAGGACTAGCTAGAGGCTATGGCTAGAGTTTTTCACTTAGTTGGAACACCAGATGATCTGATGGTGATCCTAACTACTAGTCTATTCCAGGGAGCAGCTGGGAGATGGTGGAGTCTGATACTCTAGTTACACGATGTGGCAACCCTTTCCTAGGTGGACTTCGAGGGCCTTTTTAGGGAATAGTTCATCCTAGCGACTCTACGCTCAGTGCGTAGAAAAGAGATACTACACTTACATCAGAGAAACATGACCGTGGTCCAGTACTCGGTGAGGTTCACTAATCTCTCCCACTACTCCACCGACATGGTACAAAAACATTTCTTTAGGGCCCAGACCTTTGAGCAGGGTCTCCGACGGAAGATCAGAGCCTCAATGATATCTCTCAGTATTCCGTCGCAGGCTAGGGTGTTAGAGTGAGCAATTTTGGTGGAGAGCTTCCTAGATGAGTAGGAACTGACAGCGAGAGCCACCACCGGACTTCAGGTAGTGGAGTCATCTACAGTACGTATTAGACGAATGACATAGGGGCCCAAGTGGGCCAGACCTTCTGGCGGGTGACCGTAGGATATAGGTTCAGTGGTGAGGGGCTCACGGGATAGAGGGGGATGGTTGAGGATCATGCAATGCTACTCATGCGGCGGGCAGGGTCACATGGCTCGTGATTTCCTGACCCGCCATACAGATGACCAGTAGATGGTCAAGGGACTTCTGAGGTAGAGGTAGAGGTTCGAGTGAGGAGGTCTGCAGGGCAACGAACGTGGCAGAGGAGATAGCCATGCAGTAGGTAGTAGGTAGCAATTCAAGGTTCTACCACCACCACCTTCATGTGGTCCAACCTTACCACAAGGAGCAGGAGGACGAGGATAAGCTCAGCTTCAGGAAGCTGAGGCCTACGACCACAGTGCTCCAAAGCTGATTAGAGGTAAAATTTGTGTCTACTCCACCCTAGTTGCAGTACTTATAGACATAGGTTCCAATCACTCTTTTATTTCCATGGACCTCTTTAAGAGCTCAATGATTCTGATAAATCCATTGGCTCGATCCTTACAATTAGAGACTCCTATGGGAGAAGATTCGACGATTACACACTGGTGCTGATAGTGTGAGCTTACTCTAGGAGGAGAGAGCTTCAGCTAATATCTTCTAGTAGCGACGTCGAGGCTTTATGATGTTATCTTAGGTATGGATTGGTTATCCACAGTCCATGCTCAGATTGACTGTATTATATGCAAAGTATGGTGTGTCCGCACGGATGAGACTGGGTTTTCCTTCACCGATGAGAAGGAAACCTTTGAAGCACATGATGGACTTACCCAGAGGAGGGTGCATCCAATCACACATCAGCTGGCTAGCCTTACCCTTAGAGTAGTTGATGTTGAGAGTCTGAGCTATCCTGTAGTGGTGGACCTGTATGCCGATGTCTTTCCTGATGATGTTCCGAGACTACCTTCATGCAAAGAGGTAGACTTTTACACCGACCTGTACCCCGGGATGACACTAGTATCTACACCATCATATCGAATGTCTCTCATTAAGCTTCATGAGTTACAGGTATAGTTGGAGAACTTGTAGAGAAAGGGGTTCATAAAGCCCAGTGTTTCTCCATGGGCAGCCCTGATTCTGTTCACCAAGAAGGTAGATGGAAGTTTGAGACTCTGTGTGGACTATCGGCGCCTGAACCAGGTGACCGTGAAGAACAAGTATCCACTTTTGAGGATTTATGATCTTTTCAATCAGCTGAAGGGATCTCGATGGTTTTCAAAGATAGACCTCAGATCGGGCTATCATCAGCTCAGGGTACGAGGTGAGGATGTGCATAAGATAACCTTTAGATGTCGGTATGACCACTATGAGTTCTTGGTTATTCCATTCGGCATGACCAACGCCCCTGAAGTATTCATGGGACTCATGAGTAGGATCTTCCATCCATACCTCGATCTCTTTGTGGTGGTCTTCATTGAAGACATCTTGGTGTACTCAGCGACAGAGGAGGAGCATGCCTATAATATGCAGATAGTTCTAGATACACTCTGAGAGCACCAACTTTATGGTAAGCTCTCTAAGTTCCAGTTCTGGATATGATAAGTTCAATTTCTAGGACACGTTATCTCAGAGGCTGGAGTTGCAATAGATCCAGCAAAGATAGAGGCTGTGCTAGCTTGGGAGCCACCCAGGAGTGTGACCGAGGTGTGGAGTTTCCTGGGGTTGGCTGGGTACTACCAGAGATTCGTACATGAATTTTCTAGAGTTACGACACCCTTGTCAGCATTAAAAAATAAGGGACAACCCTCTGTGTGGATAGAGAGATTCCAGTAGAGTTTTCAGGAGCTGAGGCATAGACTGACGAGTGCCTCCTTCTTGAGGCTACCAGAAGAGGGCGTTGGGTATGTAGTCTACTGTGAAATGTCAGGGACCAGAATTGGATGTGTCCTGATGAAAGAGTGAGCAGTGATCGTGTATAGATCTCGACAGTTGAGATAACATGAATAGAACTACACAACCCAGGACCTTGAGTTAGAAGTAGTGGTCTTCACCTTGAAGATGTGGTGAAATTACTTGATGGGAGAATGTTTTATAGTCTACTATGATCACAAGAGTCTCAGGTATATCTTCTCACAGAAGGACCTGAACCTGAGACAACGACGATGTCTAGAGTTCCTCTAGGACTATGACTTTGAGATAGTCTATACTCCTAGGAAGGGGAACGTAGTGGCAGACACACTCAGCAGGAGGTCTGGTCTACAGTTGCTGAGTGAGGTGACAGAGTAGCTAGCCTCATTGCAAATATCCTTTGTGGATAGAGATGGAGTACCTTACCTCCAGTCTATGACTGTCACTCCCCCACTTTTCAGTGAGTTCGGGAGGCACAACTTGGGGACATTGACTACGAGGAACGTCGTGCTCATATATCCATAAGACATGCACTTGATGTATTTTATGAAGGTGGGGAGTACGTCGTCCTCTTTAGAGGATGCACCATGGTACCAGTGGTGCTATGGGAGGAGGTGTTGAGGGAGTTCCATACATCCCTTTTGGTGGTACATCTTTGTGTGAAGAAGATGTACAAGGACCTATGGTGTCAGAACTAGTGGCTAGGGATGAAGAAGGTAGTGGAAGAGTTTGTTTCACAATGCCTCACTTGTCAGCAAGTGAAGGCCGAGCATCTGGTTCTAGTAGGCTTAGCGCAACCACTAGAGGTTCCAAAGTAGAAGTGGGATGGTATCTACATGGAATTTGTGATAGGGCTTCCATGTATGTCTAGGGGACATGATTCCATATGGGTGATCATTGACTGAATCACCAAGTCGGCCCACTTCCTACCCATCCAAGAGTAGGGATCAATAGAGAGCTTGAGACACCTCTACGTACAAGAGATTATATGACTTCATGGGGTGCCATCGATGATCGTCTCTGACCATGACACAAGTTTTATATCCCAGTTTTGGAAGGGATTACATAAGGCATTTGGGACTCAACTACTTTTGAACACCTCCTTTTATCCTCAGACGAATGGTTAGATGGAGTGGACCATATAGACACTCGAGGACATGCTTCGTTCTTGCATCCTAGATTTTGGCTGCAGTTGGTAGGATCACTTTCCCTTGGTGGAGTTTTCATACAAAAACAGATATCGCTCTACCATCGGTATGTCACCATTCGAGGCCTTATACGGTCGACCTTGAAGATTACCTCTATACTGGACAATCCCAGGGGAGTCAGCACTTATGGGTCCAGAGTTGGTATAGGCTACCACTAAGAAGGTGAAAATCATCCAGGAGCGGATGAAGACTACACAGAGTAGACAGAAGTCTTATGATGACATAAGATGGAGGCCCTTGGAGTTCGAAGAGGGAGACCACATATTCCTACAGGTTTCACCTCGATGTGGTTTGTGGAGATTTGGATGAGGTGGAAAACTCTCACCGAGGTTTATCAGACCTTTTCTGATACTTCAGAGGATTGGAGAGGTGGAATACCGCTTGGCACTGCCACCACAGTTGGAGAGGGTGCATGAAGTCTTCCACGTATCCCAGCTGAGGAGATACGTGCATGACCCATCCCCATCATCGACCATGGTGAGGTGGACTTTGATGATGGGGCAATGTTTATGGAGGTTCCAGTGGAGATTGAGGATCGACAGGAGTGGGTCCTTCATGGGTGTTCAATTCCTATGGTGCACGTTTTCTGGCAGCATGTGAACCTCCAGGAGAGAACATGGGAGTGGGAGGCTCAGATTCGTGCTCAGTACCCCCATTTGTCTCCTTAGTCTATGTTGTGGCTTTCGGGGATGAAAATCGCTAAGGTGGGGAGAATGTAAAGACCCAGATTTTCCATATAATTTTTTTAATTATATGGAATTATTATGAGTCTACGAAAATTGATGGTGCATGATTCTGAGATCTGGTGTGCCTGGAGTGAATTTCTGAAATTTTTTTAAGGTACATTCAGTAAATGCACGGGAGGCATTTTCTATCTTTTGAACCGGTTCTTGGATTAAAAATTTGAGGGCACCATTGAATCCGCAGCACCATGATTCGCTTAAGGGAGGCTTCACTTCGACCGCAGTAAGTCTGGAGAAAAAGTTAGATTTTGGACTTTTTAAAATAATAATAAAATAACTTTGTTATTATTTCTTTCTTTCTTTTCCTCCAATGGATAAGCGGCAGTGGTGGGAGCAATGACGTGTCAAACCATTAAGTGGCTTGACTCCTTAAATCATTTGTAACAATACCATTGGAATTAGGAAGGTTCCTATTAAATAAACCCCCATTAATTCCACGGGTGTTACTCACTCTCCCCCCTCTCCTATTTATATAGAGCTTGGGGAGAGGTATTGTCACAGCTTCACCAAGCGATGAAGTTTTGACAAAGTGTCACAACGCCAATCAATTGGAGGACGGATCCGGTTCCAGTGGGTGGTGACGAGCGCCACCGAACAATGAACACCGACTCTTTCTCAAGCGCGGAGGCTCTCCAGTGAACTTGAGGTAGGGATTTATTTTGTTATAATTTCAAGTGATTATTGAATCCTATTCCTCCCTCATGTTTTCAAGCTAACGTAGAGGGCGCGGGCCAAACAAACATGGCCCAGATCCTCTGCTGCCTTGTTTACCCTTGCGTTCTCTGTGGAAGACCGCCAACATGACAGCACCGACTAGCCACGATGGAGTTGGTGCACCGTCACGCACCGTAGAAGGAGGCCGCGACACTATGCCGCGAAGGTTAGCAGAGCGACCGACACCGACCAGCCACAAAGGTGGTGCGGTGCACCATCGCACGCTGCCGGTGGGGAAGGCTGTGGCCAAAGCCACGATAGATGAAGACAGAGGCTGGCTCGAGCCAGCCGCGAAAGGTGGAGGCGGAGCGGCGCGTTGTCGCGCACCGTTGGAAGAGGCCATGGCTCGAAGTCGCGGCGGTGGAGGGACCCGCCCTCTTGCAGGTCCCGTGGCGACTGGGTGGCGCGCCGTGGAACCACCGCTTCACAAGCCAAATGGCCGCTCGACCATTCGGGAAAACTGGGGGGGGGGGTGGATCCCCCCTTCCCCCCGTGTCGGATCGGGCGGGCCCCGCTCTAGCGGGCCATGCCACCGCGGGCCTGGCCGCGCGCGCCTAGCGGTCTAGAACTCTGCAGGATGGGAAGCGTGAGCCCAGTGGGCCATGCCCTTGCAGGCCGGGCTATGACCCCCTGTGGGCCAAGCCCGATGTGGCCCAGCCTAGCCGGGTCGGACCGGACCCGAGCCCTTCCGGGCCAGTTTCACCTAAAAGACCATAACCTGAAATGCGGGTGTCTGCTTGACGAACCGTCTATGGTGATGGGACCCTTGGAGATAGATGGTCCTTTTGGTATACTCCACTTGAGTTTTGGATAAAGTTGGAGTATATCTGGGTTGGATTGAATCCGAATCCAACCGGGCCCTTAGAACTAAAACAGTTATAAGTCACAGACCAGGCGTCCGATTGACGCGCCGTCTGTTGCGTTGAAACCCTTACAACATGGCAGTCCTTTGGGATAATTTTTCATAGAGATTTATGGCTATTGAGGTATGAACTATGTCTTGATGAGCAGTTTTCCTAGAATCAAGCATACTATGAGCGAGAATCCAGTGACTGACAGTGAGGCGGAGGTTGGAGACAGATCATACGGAGGTTAGTACCGAGCGATCCTATGCGGGTCAACACCGATCCTATGTGGGTCAGTGCTCAGCGATCCTGTGTGTGTCAGCTCATATCGATCCTATGTGGGTCAGATCCTGTGTGGGTCAGCGCTCAACGATCCTGTGCAGGTCAGTGCTTAGCGATCCTTTGTGGGTCAGATTTTGTGTGGGTTAGTGGGGGTTAGTACCTATCGATCATGTGTGGGTCAGATCCTGTGTGGGTCAACAGGGGTTAGTACCTATCGATCCTGTGTGGGTCAGCAGGGGTTAGTACTTATCGATCTTGTGTGGGCTAGAATCCGTATAATTAGTAGTAGTTCCTCTGGACAAAATAAGATAATCTAGGTTCTCGACTAATAATCTGTACTTATGTGCCTTACTTATATACCTTGTGTGATCTGAGTCTTTTACCTTCGTGATGTTACCTATGTGGTACTTTTACCTTCATTGTGTTACCTTCGTGGTGTTACCTGTGTGGTACTTTTACCTTTGTGGTATTACCTCTGTGGTGTTACCTATGTGGTACTTCTACCTTAGTGGTGTTACCTTTGTGGTACTTTCACCTTCGTGGTGTTACCTTAGTGGTGTTACCTTTGTGGTATTCTTCCTTCTTGGATAAGTTGTGCAATATCTTAGAAGTTGGATCCTTATGTTCCCTCATGTATGATATGAGTATATATTGATAACTTAGGTATATGTATGGGCATATACCTAAGTATAGTTGTTGAATGCTTCATGCTCTGTGGATGAGGTCTTGATTTGTGGTTTTTCCTTTGTGGAACTCTGGGAGACCTTCGGGGGTCTCAGGGTCCCTAATGAGTATTGTTATACTCACCCCTGCACGGGCTATGCCCGCACCTTGTTGTGTCTTGTGCAGATGACAGATAGCATTGAATGAGGCTGAGGGAGCCAGGATTGGATGGTTCTCAGAGGTGGACTATTTGATGTGGCGTGATGCAGGACTACTATTCATGAGATGTACCTACCATTTAGGTAGGATCCTTAGTGGACAATCCAGGAGTTGTTTTCTCTTTTCAGTTGCACTTGTACCTTCCAGTTGGGATTTTATTCCGGACCCTTTACTTTCAGCACACTTTTTACTACAACAGTTTACTTCATGGTTGCTTCTTGTTGTGTTCTTGGATTGTGTGATTGTATAGGTTTAAAGGCAATGCCTTCCCGTTTTAGGGAGACGCCTTTACGGTGCTAGTCGCCAGCCCCTGGCCTATGGAAGGCGGGCTTGGGGTAGTCACGACACGGGCCCGAGGGAAGGGTCATGACAATAATGCCGTATTAGGAAATAGGGAAAGATATAACCCAGTTTTGTCAGTCCATTTGAGATAGTGGATAGAGTCGGTCTAATGGTGTACCGATTAGCACTTCCATAGTGCTTCAGTTCCATGCACGATGTGTTTCACATATTGCAACTTTAGAGATATTATCCAAAACCTTATCACACGATAGACATAACAGACATCAAGGTTAGTGATGATGCATCCTTTGAGGAGCATCAAATATAGGTTGTGGACCATGGTGAAAAGTATCTCTAAGGTAGGCAGATTCCTTTAGTTCAAGTGCAGTGGAAACATTGGTGAGTTTAGGAGGAGACCTAGGAGAGGGAGTCTGATATGTGAGACCAGTGGCCTAACTTGTTCACTGAGATCCCACAATGATGATTAGAGTAGCTTGGGGATGATCTGTTATATGGTGGGGAGGCTATAAGATCACATCTTTTTTTGGGTACGTCTCTCTCTGAGTTTTTCATTAAACTTATTTTGGTTAAGTTTTGCATCATCTTTAAACCTTGGTGGTTTTATTTTCATCGTGAATGTATATGTGTTTGAATAAACATAGTGTGGTTGGATATATGAGTGTGCATGCATGAGATATGGGTGGGGGAGAGATGGGTGGATGCACAGAGTTGGACACCCATGAATTTCTCTATGAAGGGTGCGTCCTTTGTTGTTTCATACAATATAATGGCGTCTATTTGTCTGATTTAGGCTCCGTTTTGGAGGAATCCTATAAGACTAAAAGTCTATATATAATATTATTTATGGTTATCAAGTGAAAAATTAAAAAAATACATACTTTGAAAATAGTGATAAATAAGTTTAAAAAATTATTTATTGATGATTTTTTGTATTATATTATTTTCATAAATTATAATGTCTATTTTATTTACACGTTTATTTTATTTTTTTACTTTTCTTTCCCTATGTTTTCTTAGTTTTCATTTAATTTTATTTAATTAGATTTATTTTTTTGGTGACCTTGAGGTTTACAGGGATGTCTTGGCTGAAAAATAATTCATGTTTGCCCTTTTTTGACTTAAATAATTAAAAATTTCAGGAACTTTTGATATTAATGTAACTAAAAATAAAGATAAAATGTTAAAGTTTTCTAAAAATTTAGAAAATTTTATTCAAAATTTTAATATATAAACTAATAATCTAATTTTCTAAAAAAGTTCACAAAAAAATAATACATTTTAATGTTATTTAAATTTCTCCTTCTTTAATATTTTTCAAAGTAATGTGAAACAAATTTTTAAAAAATACCACATTAAACTTAGAACAACTAAACCAAACATCAAAAATTTAATTTCATTATTTTAACAAAACTTTGTAAAAAATAGACACATTAAATTTTTCAAACAAAACATTGAGTTATATTAATGTTTTAGCATTAAATTTTCTTATTTTATTAAAAAAAAGACAAAAATAAATTGTAGTGCACTCAATGATGTTTTTTATGGTTTCACCAAAAAAATAAAATTGGACCAACATTTTGTAAGACTTGAAAAAATTGCAGAAGAAACGGAGAATGCATCCTAAAAAATGACATTATAGGGTATGTACAATTGATATTGAATTGTTTTGTTTTATTAATCTATCAATTTTTTGTAATTACTAATTATGGTTTAAAAAATGGGATACAACATTCTCAACTTCAAACACAATAACATCATTTTATTAAGTAAAAATATCTATATTAAATATATTTCATTTTATATATGTTTAATTATATTAATTACATATAATGTAGGTTTTTCTTCTAATATGAATTGCCTTCAAAAATATGTTATGTATCTAAAAAATCACAAAACTTTCTAAAAATAGGGTTATTTTTTCAAATTCAATAAAAAATTCTAATTATTAAAATATGCATGTGTTGTGATTAAATACCACATGTTATTTGATTTGTTTAAAAAATCACATGCCATGCAACAAATAAATTACATTTAATATGTTATGTGTTTTAGAACATATTCTTGAAGGGTTTTATAAGACATCATCATGACCAAAATATTGCAAAAGAAAACACAAAAACCCCACCAAAAGATTTATTGGTAGAGGAAATGATGATATTAAGTGAAAAATAAATCACATGTACCACACTATTGTTCCTCGCCCCTACTTCATCGATGAGGTTAATGGATGAAGGTTTCAAACATAGTGGAAGCATGTGATGGGTGGTGCCCAACTTTACTTTTTTACATAATCGATGATCAATTCTAAATCTATATGATGATGAATTTCGTGATCCACATAATTGAATCAAAGAAATAGAAAATGGGTAATAACATCAAAACCAAGAGAGAGGATCATCACATATTATTTACAATTAATTTAATTAAATAAATAATTACCTTTGTTAGAATTATTTCTTCGTTGATGAATCTAGTGGCAGATCTACGGTGCATCATCATTGTGTTATAGAAACCAAGTGTATATTTTCTCTAATGGTGATCCACACATAGTCAATTCCTTGATGTTGTTTAAACCCTTTAGCCACCAGCCTTGATTTATAGGTATTTACTTTACCTTCCATGTCCAATTTCCTCTTGAATACCCATTTTCATCCAACAAGATTTACATCAACTGGTACATTGACTAGAACCCAAAATTGGTTCTGATATATGGAATCCATTTCAGAATTCATGGATTCTTTCCATATTGTAGCTTATGAGATCTCTACCACCTCTTTGTAGGAGTGAGGTTCATCATTGTCAACCAATAATGAATCACCATCTTCATTGACCATAAAACCATATCTCTCTAGTTCTTTTACCTCTCTTACACTCCTATAAAGTACTTGTGTTTCAGGAACTACTTTTTCTATGGGGACTTATGGAATCTATTCCTATACCAACTATTTTGTATCTTTAGAATCAACTTCCTCGAAGTCAATCTTGACCCCACTATCCTTTTTGAGGATGTGACCCCTCTCAAGAAAGATTACTTTTTTGGTGATAATCACTTTCCTGTCTGAGTAGGTAGTATCCCTTTGTTTCCTTGGGATATCCTATAAAGATACATCTCATGCCCTAGGGTGCTAGTTTGTTTCCTTATAATGTCTTAACAAATGCCTCACAACCCCATACACATGTATGCAATAAAATGGGTTTCTTTCCACTCTATAACTCGAATAGAATTCCATTTGCCCCTTTATTTGGTACTCAATTTAATGTGTTTTCCATAGTTTGTAATGCATATCCTCAAAATGATAATGGAAGATCCACATGACTCATCATCAACCTTTCCATGTCCAACAATGTACGGTTCCTCCTTTTACCAATACTATTCCACTATAGTGTATAAGGTGGAGTGAGTTGAGATAGAATCCCAAAATCCCATAAAAAATCATTGAACTCTTGGTTAAGATATTTACCACCTAAATCTAATTAAAGCTTCTTTATCTCCTTATCAAGTTGATTCTCTACTTAATTTTTGAATTACTTGAATTTATCAAATGAATATGACTTATACCTCATTAATTAGACATATTCATATATACTCAAGTCGTCAGTAAAATTTATGAAGTAAGAATATCCACATCTAACTTCTACTGGAAATGGTCCACACACATCAGTGTGTATCAATCCTATATGTTCTGTGGCCCTTTCACCCTATACATAGAATGGTGGTTTGGTCATTTTTCCTTGTAAACAATCATGATATCTATCAAGTGGTTTTAGCTCAGAAGAGTCTAAATAACCATCTTGATAGAGCTTTGTCAAACTCTTCTTGTTTACATGACCAATACAGTGATACCACAACTGGGTGTTATACGAGTCATGTGAACATGATTCGTTATCAATTTAAAACACTTAGTTTTCATAATTTAATACATAAATTATGTTATTTAATTGTGTTATACCATTACATATGTTTTCCTTATAAAAGAAACAACTTTTATTTCCAAATTTGAAAATAAAATCATCTATATATAAAAATGAAAAAAACATGTTCTTGGTAACTGTAGGTACATATTAAAAATATCTTAAAACCAAAATAATTCTCATTGGTAATGAAAGGTGGTAGTCACTGATAGCCAAAGCATCCAGCATCACACCCTTGGCAGCTCACAGATCCACATCTCCTCTGGAAATCTTCCAGAATCTACTTGGTTCCTACATTTGGATAGAGATGTGAGAAACACAAGCTATATCTAATAACCAATGTGCAGAAATGGAAATATTATACTTGATAACAAATTAAACTTTAACTTACCCTTGATTTTGAGTATATATCTTCTTCCAATGGCCTGAATTTCCACATACAACACATATTCCCTCCTTTTCCTTGCCTTACCTCTTCTTCTTCTTGGAAGGATGGTGCTTGGGAGCTTTAGAATGTTTATAAGTTTTGGAACCCTTTGTCTTATTCTTCCTTTTATTATTTACTATAAGGACCATGAGGTTATCATGACCTATATCCTTATCCACTTAGAGAATCAAAGTAAGAAGTTCTGAAAGACTCTTCTCATTGTTGCTCATATTGTAATTGAAAATAAAACTAGAGAAGGTCTTGGGTAGTAATGAAAGGATGAGATCTGTATTCATACCATCTGGGAATTTAATCCCTAAGATGTCCAGACATTCAATATATCCAATAATATTGACTACATGAGGCCCAACTAGCACAAAATCTCCAAGCTTAGTTGTAAAAAAAGCATTGGAGATCTCATACCTCTCTTATCTCACCTTCTCTTGATAGGTATATAGAAGGTGAGACATCATCCTATAGGCATCCATATCCCAATTTTGATTCAAAATATCATTGGAAATGGATGATAGCATGAAGCACTAAACATCTGTAGCATCATTCAGATGTTTCTTATAGAGAAATATCCCTTTATCACTTGCCTCATTACCGGGCGCAACTGGTAAAGGTTATTCCAGCACATACAATTTCCTTTCACGATAAAGGATGACACATATGCGCCTTTTCCAATCTTGGAAATTTGTGCCGGTGAGAAGGTTTTCCTTCACAAGTATGGATAAAAATGATATGTTTGGAGTTATTTTAATATTGTTTTTAAAAAATAAGATAAGCAAAATTTTAGTACTTTATCTGATAAAATTTTAGACAAATAAATAAATATTATATTTTTTAGTCTCCCACTATTTTATCAAAACCCAATATCCCTCACTATAAGATTCGAAATATCCTATTACTTTGATATTATAGGGGAAAAGATCCATATTCCCCTTCTCATTACCCAAAATTTGGTTGGTTAAGAAACTCGAATGGTTTTAGGTAGGCATTCGAAATGCCAACTTCATTAAATCACAGTTCTTTGATATGTTATATGGACTCACCAATCCTAAAATCATTAATTTTAGATTTCCTAAACCTTTTCCTCTCAGTTACACCAAGTCCTACTTTGGAAGTGAACCTTTGATGTGAACCAAGTTAAGTCAACTCAAAACCTCATGTTATAATTCCCTGATAATTGAAAGCACCCCAAATTTGGTTGGTCAAGCACTTTGAACTATGGTTTGATTTTAACTGAAGTAATTGAATGTTATACCAACTTAATATTTTATTGAGAGATTTTATACTTTTATGCATAAATTTCCAATTATTATCTTTATGACATGCTTGTTAATATTAAGTGGTATTACTCAAGTGATTAACCATGTATTAGATAATATTTACGCATAAGCTGGTTTATTTTAGTTCTATCTTTCATGCTTGTTAATTCATTAATTATGTCACGACCCCTCACCATAAAGTGTACCCCTCCTGGACCAGCAATGGGAGGAGATAGATAGTGTCCCCTAAGTCCCACCTACAGTAGACCCCAATTTGGAAACTAGTATCGAGGGTATAATAAACATGCAGATGGGAGGCATTACCCTCTAAGAGAAACACATGAGGAAGAGAGAGATAAGAAAAACACCAACTAAATACTACTCAGACTAAAATATATAAGAAAACCAAAGTAAAAAAATGTAATGTCATCTAATAACTACTACAACTAAAAGGGAAAACTGTAAGTTCTAAAATAAATTAAATATGATAGTGATCTCGAAGCCCAAATAGCTCCTGCAAAAGCCCAAGCAAGTATTAACCAGCCCGATCTCCAACCTGCACCAACTAAGCTAAAAAGTAGTTTATATATACGTAGGGTGAGTATAAAATTATACTCAATAAGATCCTCCCTAGAGCCTCATATGAAAAAGTAAATAAAGCATGCTAAAGTACAATGAACAACAAGTGAAACTAACTCATCACATAAACAAGTATACTAAGTTCCCAACCTCACTATGGCTACTCTCACCAAGTATCACATATAAGAGAATATAATATAATAAATAATATCAAGGGTATCCCACTACTAATTCCCCACTAGTTTTCCGCTCTACCCTAATATCACACGTCTTGAGCATATCTCCCCAAAAAGGATAGCCTGAAGACACCTGGGCGAAGCACCACAACATGAACCTCATGCAACACACCACCATGTCCACATAACCAAAAGTAACTAGGTAGTTTTCAGGAGCCACCACAGCTTGCATAACGTGTATCATATGTCAGGTATTATACATCAAGCCATAACAACCCATACACCGAGTAAGGATCCTAAATCCATCATAGCCTATACACATTATACCTATAATAGTCCTTAGGAAACTATATCCAAAATACATATGTGTTAAATAACCACAATCCATTACATACCACTACACACATATATTGGGAAAACTAACTTCCATGCATACCATCACAAGTAACTACCAAGAGAAGAGAGCAGGGCCAAAGAGGGTAGTCGGCCATCCATCCTCCTACCAGGATGTTGAGGAAAACACCCCCCAGGGCTCAGAATCCCCAGGGTGTTAGTTTCCCTAACCAACAGGGTGAAGTAGCATATAGAAACACAAAAAGTATAGGATATAATATATCTCACAACCACACTATGAGAATAACCTAGTCTCAAACTCAACTACAACTAACGTCTCTTAAACTCCTAGATGCCACTATTAAGACTAGATATCCTATAAGCACACAACCATTTAAATAACTACATTAAATTACTTTATCCCTTTTTATCAGTTTCACTTTACATTAATTAATTATTTAACCATTAATTAACCATTATAATTTTCCACATTATATTTAATTAGAATTTCAACAAATATCCATTCCCTCCAGGCATAAGAAAACCAAGTCCATAGCTTCTCAGAATTTCAACCTCGGCATTGCATCCCAGCAACATCTAACCCCATGCATGGGTTAAAAATTTATTCATTTATTTAATAGCATTACTTTCCACATCACCAAGTGCTCTAGGAAAATGTTATAATCTCCCCAAACATAAGGGGCTCAAAACGGTGAGTATATGAACTACCCGTCGAGCATTTTCCACCTATAATAAGAGAGTAAACTCGTCCAACCATGAGGAGTTAAACATGGAAAGCATGTGGAATATCCCAAATTTCTTCACAGCCCATGGAAATAGAGTAACTAAACACATCTGTCTACCACAAGAAGTGGGGAAAAGAAAGAAAATAAACAAACAACCTGCCATCCAGCCAAACAACAGATTCAAACAAGCATCCAACTTTCATAATAACGGGTAATCCCAACTTCAACCTGTTCCGTCATTTATGGTGCCCTACCTAACACCACATGCATAAACTGATGCATCTCACCACTCTAGGTGTTAACTACTTCCACAATAACCGGGCCTCCCTACCCCTCATACAAAAACATCCCTCTAGGATCACGTCACATTCAGGCCTCCCTGCCCCACATACCATAAAATCCCTCCAGGCTCATCCATCCTAGTATTACATCACACCACAAGCAGCAGGAAACAAACATAGCAACGAGATCTTGAACCTAAAGAAAGGTATCTATCCTTAAAACACAACAAGCTCTCACAACTCCAAAACACAAGGCACTTGGCCTTTACAAGCAAGTGGGAAACTCAGGCCCTACAAATGCATTATCTTTTATCACAAAACCAGTTATTATTCCATCTTAAATTAACCGATTCATTATCATAGGTTCCAACTATGAGAAACCTAAGAAACAATCTATCTCAAGCTATCACAAATTAATTAAACAATTAATTTAACATAACTTTAATTATTTTATCAACAAGAATCAACATGATTTAGGTTCATTAACCAATTCAATTGAACATGCATACTTGAATCAATTTTATTAACATCAAATTACAACAACAACAACCATATTTATTAAACACTTCTCTTTATCTTTTAGCCGATTAATTATCAATTAATTCTAGCTTTATTTTCTTTACTTATTTCCATTAATAACAACATGCTAAAACAAGGAAGACATAGATATCACACTTTATAACAAAACAAGAGGCAAACTGTTATCATGATATAAAGCATAAAAATCACTATTCGATCGATACCAATTCTTTAATCTTGTTCAAATAATTATTAGGTCAATTTCATTATGATATAAGGGGGTAAATCATTCTAACTCTATGATTTCATGCAAATAAATAGAGAAGAAATTAATCCCCCACCTCAAAAGGTCATCGATGTTCTTCGCACGAGAATGAATCAACGTAATAGATCTCTGATCACCTCTCCCTCAAGGTTTTCATCCATCTAAGGACGCCGTGGCACCACCGTACCAACATCAACCAGAATAAACCAAATTAGAAACATGGGTAAGCAACCACCATATCACTACAAGAATAATGGGAGGAAAATGAGTTCTAACTAGGATAAACCACTTGAAAACAAAGGAAAAACACACCTTGGATCACGTTGGGTCACCTTAGATTGAAGATGGAAGCCGAAGATCGATTCCTGTCAAAGGGATCTCCAAAAAAACAAAGAGGGGACTATCGGGTCACCTAGGAAAAGAGGGAGGGAAGCAAGAACTATAGGGTTTGGAAACCCGAGTGATTGGAATGTTTTAAAACATTATAGTATCAGGGGATTACATGATGTGTAATCACCTTTCACGTCATGTAATTCCTTGAGGTCGATTTCCACCAAAAAAAACTGTCACCCTTTTCATTTATTTTATTTTTCAAACCCTAAAATATTACATGATGTGAGTCCCACTTTCATGCTGTGAAATTATTTTACACAACGTGAAACCCACTTTCACACTGTGAAAGTTTCTTGTTCCCATTTCTCAACACCTGAGTCCCTCCAGACTTCCTCCGAGCCTCCTCTAATCTTTGCAAGCCTTAGGAACACTCAAAGGGTTAATCCATGCAGATTTGGGCCCTTATAAATTATGTGACCGTGATAAGACATCCATAATAAAATAACCATGAAACTAACAAGAATAAAATAATAAAGTGGTATGATCATGAGCTTTTATTAGTAGTTAGTTTATCTAGAGGATGATAACATAACCATTGACCTAGGGGAAAAACACCTTGAACCAATTAAGGTTCATGTTGCATCTTTCCACCTATCCACCTATGTATCTCTTTGGATTGGTTTCTCCTCGACTCCGAACTTGATCTGCCTCCACTATCTTGGGAGATCCATCAATTACATATGCCTTTTACTCAAAAGCAGATGAGGGTAAAAAGGGGTTTACATAAAAGAAACCATGGGCATGTAGAACTTACATAATGAAAGGAGAGAAGGTATGAAAACCAACAATTTAATTTAATAATAAATTAAATAAAACCAATCACATTTAAAAGTTCTATTCTATCTCATGATCATCCACACACATGCAAAAAATTACGCATTTAATAAAACTATCATTCAATTCTTAATCATTCTTATTTAAGATAAATCACGCTCGAATAAATTAATTATCATATTTAATTAATAAATCATCTTATCTTAATTATCATAAAAATTTCCTTGAGATTATCATCCATTATAATTTTAAACAAATTAAATAAATTCATTTAAAATTAGTTGTGTACATAAATATACCTTGGAGGCAATATAGTGAATACATGTCATAATCCACTCAATACGTATTATACTCATATAATTGTTTATTATTTGTGTAATATATCATACACAACTTATCACATACTTTAATGATGTGTACTTCATGTATGATTACATAAATTACATGATTTTTCAGCCACATGTTATGCTTAAATGCACGTAGAGTAACAATTTGTAATACGAATCATACATGATCTGAAGATCTGAATATTATACAGATATTAATTAAAAATTTAAAAATTTATGTATATTGAAACCTATCACATAGAGTGTCCTATATTTATGACCACAGGAAAGTACATGTCTCAAGGTTTACATAGTAAAATAAATAAATTTTAAATCTGCGTAACTTGGTATAAGTACACGACATGTTGATCTGATCTACATGGCATGTACATATCTCACCATCTATCCGAGACACATTCCTAGGGAATCAACATGTAATCTATGCCTTAGAAAATTTGGAGTACATGTCATGTCCAATGGGTCACACGCTATGTGAACTCCAAGTTACACGGTCACCAGTCAGGTAGGCCGTGTATGGAGTACACGACCTGTCTCTAACTCAAAGGGACTACACGCCCTGTACGTGGTCTACACAGAGTGTATTTTGGATGACCGTGCACCATTAAATTAGGGTCAACACATAGTGCATTAAGTGTGTAATTAGTTCAATAATCAATGTATAATCTTGAATTGATTTCCGAATCAATTTTGATGTGTTGAAAATGACTACACGATGTGAAACTCTGGTTACATGGTGTTTAACTCTAGTTACACGGTGTGTTGTCTGGTGTTGTTCAGATAGAAAACTTGGCACCTCCAGATGAGTTCCTCGATTTTATTTTAATCATAAAATTAAATGTCTCGATTAGATCTATGAGAAACAAAGAAGGATGAAACAGATCTCACAATTCAGATTAAAAGAACAATTAAACTTGAATTAAAAAACTAAATTAAAATGCATAAATCACAAATGATCTTAAATAATTATAAATAATTATGTGACCCTTCTAATACCACTTGAAGGTTCCAAGTGCAGCAGAAGCGTACGATGGGTGGTGCCCAAGTTTTCCTTTTACCATAATTAATGATCAATCCGAGACCTATACGATGGTGAACACCATGATCCACAAAATTGAATCAAAGAAATGGACAGTGGGTAATAATACCAGAACTAAGATAGAGGATCATCATATATTATTTAGAATTAATTTAATTAAATAAAGAATTACCTTTTTTGGGATTCTTTTTTTGTTGATGAATCTGGTGACAGATCTATGGTGCATCGTCATTGCGTTGTAGAAACCAAGTGTATATTTCCTCTAGTGGTGATCCACACATGTTCCAGGAATCTCCAGACACTGTTGAAGAAATATCTGGGTGCTAGCATGGAATATCATTGCGCTTGTGCCATCTGCCTTTGATCGCTTTAGGATCTACTTCCAAAGCGTTCTCCTTGATCCGATGGAGGAGGATTGCTCTCCATTCTTAGAAGCATTATTAGAGAAGAGATCTCTATAGGATTGAGAGGATTCTCCAAATATATTGTGCTCAACCAATAAAAAAGAATTAGATTAATGAGTAAATAACATAATTGGGTATTTATATTGCTAGGGTTAAAATAAAATAATTGCACAAGTTCCCTTGATTATTTTATTTAATCTTAGAAAAACCCCATGTTAAATAATAATAATAATAATATTATTTCTCAACATGATCTTAACATGAGAATTATAATTAAATGTTATTTAATTAAATAATATTCAATATTATTATTTCTCACCTGACCATTAAACCCATTCCTCCATTCCTTAATAATATTTATCAGGTCTTTATTAATGTCTATTTATTTATTAAATAAATATCACTACATTATTCACCAAAAAATAAATAAATATTGTATCCACTAAATAAAAAATAAATATTTATTAAATATTCTGCTCACAATATATTCTCTTGAATAACTAGTGACAAAATAAATGTGATTAAGCATACATGAATAATTATGAAACCACATGTGGGAAGAATTTTTATTCAACCTATTAAATAACAAATATATTATTTAACTGAGATTCTAGATACACTTAACATGTGACCCTCTAGGCCTCTTTCTCAGTGGAATTAGGTGAAGTAGCCTAAAGTTCAAGGTTAGCATCTAGAAACACGTCAAGACACCCATAGAGAAAGAAGTTAATGACGCAAATACATATCACCTCATATGGATGCTTACTATATAATATAATCCCTTTATCCCAATGTCACTAATAGAGCAGGTTGCATGCCAGTGCCATGAACCTATATGCTCGATATCTCTTTCTTTGACTTTCTGAAAATAGATATTGCCTATAGAACACCATAACTATGGATTTATTTAGGATATATCATTTCCATCAAAGGGCCTGAGATATTAACTTCCATTAATGAACAGAAGGGATAAATCCTTTCTCACATTATTCATTAATGAAATATTACTCATGACACACCTAATGTATCCTACCTTGCTGCGAAAATATGTCATCACAGTTTTCATCAATACATCAAAGTATGTGACTCATAATATTCATTGATAACAATCTTAAAGTCTAAGGACCAATACACATGTCCACAGATAGGATCATCCAATGACATGTATAAATGTGTATTTCCTACACATGGGTCCTGTTCTCATAATATCCTAATGGATATTACCAAGTGTGTACACCATGAGAAGGTGCCTCAAAGTCCTAACCCCTGATAACCTGTATCATTTGTGTCCCTCAAATTATATCATTTATCTATAGAACATATATTCAAGAATAGTGTCATAGCACTTCTAGGTTCTCATCATAGAGGGGTACTACTATGAAATTTTAGTGAGACAACTATTCTTAGGACATTATCACATACTATGTTATGCATAAGAACAATCATGATATGATAATTAGTTTATAAATATTCAAAACCATGAATACAAGATTATCATAAAGTACACAAAAGTTGGTTTTAGTGCACTAACTCCAACAATGGAGACCTCCAAGTGATTACAAAAGACACACTCACCTTTATATATATCCATGTTAGAAATAATAATTAAAGATTAAATTTCACTATGGTTGTATAAACCATGTCATGATGGTATAAACTGTAACACTATGTGATTTTAAAAGAATACTATGTTCGATAATTTACGTAGGATGCAACACCGAACTTAGATGAATCCCAAAAATATTATTATGTCTGTTATAACCTAACTGTTAAATTGTCAGGTGTGAATAGGATTAACTATATTTTTAAATATATATAAAGTTCTTAATCCATAAAAATTTATTGATTAATTCTTAGGAAATCACTACTGGAAATATGAGCTATACGCTTCTATACCAATGGTTTAAAAAATCAGTGGTATAAGAACCCTATACTAATGGCTTGGTAAAATCGTTGGTATAGATAAGTATATGGCCATCTATACCAATGGTTTGACTAAACCATTGGTATAAGTTATTCTTCTGGACACCTATACCAACAGTTTGGTCAAACTGTTGGTATAGGCCTGTATATGGCCACCTATACCAATGGTTTGACCAAACCATTGGTATAAGTAATTTTTATAGAAACCTTGACAGAACTAATATTTTCAATAATTTTATATTTAATTTATAATTTTTTTAATCCCAAAAATGTTATTTTAATAATTTTTTCTCATTTTATGATTTTGATGGTATTTTGAGCTTAATCGGAAAAATGGAATAGTTTGGATTTTAACTTTTTTAAAATATTTCTATATTTAGGCCATAAAATTTTCTATACTTATATAAATTGTGAAATTTTTTTATTCTATTAATACTTAAATTCATTTCATTATTCTAGACCTAAAGCTAAATCCTCCATTTGGAAGCTCAAAACTAGCTCACAAGTTGGGTCATAAAAAATGTGCACAGATCTGGTGATTTTTTTATGGGGACCATAACTCCTATATGGGATAAAAAAATGAGATGAAATTAGATAGAGGGATGTAAAATACATTGGTAAAAAACTTTCATGAAGAAGTCTACACATTAATAGGCCTTATTCATGGTCATTATTGAATGATAATCCAGAGGTTTTAAATTTGGAGAGTCTGACTGGTCATAATAAATGTTTGGAGTACAATGGAAATAACACTTGATATATATGTCCACATATGTTGAAATTTAGATAGAATACGTACAAAATATTTTAACTCATGAAGGAGTCCATGCATTAATATGCCATTTAATTGATCAAACACATGTAAACTTTTAGTGGAAAAATTCTGGAACCAAAACTCTCCCTCATCACCTATATAAGGATGTGAACCCCTCCATTACAACCCATCCCTACACCATCAAATCCACCAACAAGGGAAGCATTGGACGACGACCTTTTACAGATTTAATTATATTCTTTATTTTTATTTTATTACAATGTCTCCCCTCTCCCGCATCATCTCAACTTCCCCATCCATGGAGGGGTTGTTTCATTGAGTGATCAGGAAAGGGGGAGGCTGTACCTATGTGATTTTATTGATTTATTGTGATTCAAATTAATAAGATCCCTTATTATTTGTAAATATAATTTCAATTCATAATTCAGTTTTAAATTCCAAATGTGGTTGAATTAGGTTTTAATTCTGTTATTTTTAATTTCTTTGGTCGATGATCTATATCTCCCACCATACAATTATTTTCTATATATGGTGGAATAGATTAGGGTTGGGTGGTGAGTGCTTGAAAGTTGTTTCACACATGGGAAGAAGAATATACCTACCTAAGGCTTCAAATAGAAATATTATTATCATAATAATCTATCTAAGGGAGATAAATGACTCAGTAGATGAATCTCTCTCTTAACAGTCAGTGGAAGAAAAAGGGACAAAACTTGGAAACCATGATAGCACAACATGAGGTCTAGCCAAACCTGCTCTGATCATCGTATTTCCCATTTATTTAAAACCAATAAAATCAAACTGCTTATTTCTCTCACATTATTCAAATTTAATTAAAACCAATTATTTTTAGAAAAATCAATAAAAAGTGATAACATTGTTTTGTATGCACTCCCTTCAGGAGACTACCTAGGATTAACCACTATATTATACTTAGGTAATTTAAATATTGTTTTTCCATTCCCCATGACAGACGTGCGTCAAATTTGGTACTATTGTCGGGGATGCAGTACCTCAAACCCCCCATTTTTTTTCTTTTGAATGAACCGTAGTTCAAATAACCATTTAATTGAATTTGATCCTGAAATTGAATGAAAAATAACCAAATTGGTAAAGAAAAAATTGAAAATAGAGTTTGAAGAAATATGCATCACAGATTCAAGTGACACCTTCAGTAATCAATCTAAATATATAATAATGGATGGAAATCCCAACCAAACTCTATGTGATCTCTACGCACCACAATTCTCCAACCAACAAAATCACTTAGCTATCCCCACCTTAGAGAATGTTTTTGAATTGCACATTAACATGATTTAAATTCTACATTAAAGGATCTACAAATGTGTGCTCAAGTTGTAGACCCTAAAGAGTTACATAAGAACAAGTAAAATGGAGGGAATTCCCCTTCTCACTTGAGGGAGAGACAAAGGAATGGTTGCACAATCTACAACTAGGAGAGGTCTAAGATTGAAAATATATTCAAAGATGATTCATACAAAGGTTTTTACCTATATCTAGATGTATGGCCATTAAAAAAGAGATCTATTATATTCACCAATCAACTAGTGAAACACTTTATGAGTACTGAGAGTGATTCAAGAAGCTCTGCGCCAGTTTCCCACATCAGACTATGTAAGAACACCATTTCTTTGTTTTCTTCTATCAAGGAATATTAGACAATGATAAAAACTTGCTAGAATCCTCATCTAGAAGAGCCTTTATTGATAAGTCCCCATCTGATTCCAGAGGTCTGAAAATATTTCAAAAAACTCACAGTAATTCGATACTAGAGGTACGAGAACCAGAGGCATCCATGAGGTAAGGACTTCATATTCTTCCTAACTCTTACTTGAATCAACACTTAAGAAAATGACTAGTGCGATGGGAAAAATTTCTATAAACCAAGTAAAGGAACAATAAGTCTTGACTCAGGTATGTGGTTTATGCTCTTCTACTTCTCATTACACTGATCAATGTCTAGAAGTGCATGGGACAAAAAGTTGTGCTGCAGCCTATCAGTAAAAGAAATTCCAACCAAATTAACCACGTCAGCCCCAAACCCAACAAGGATATGGATTTCAATAGAACCAGGACAGTTCTACTTTTTAGAATCAATACCAAAATCAACCTCCATTACAGAAACAATAATACAATAACCCTCCACCATTCCAACAACCCTATAAACATCCCTACTATAAGAAAACATTTGAAAAACCCTAAATAAAATCTTAGAAGAACCACCAAGAAATAGAGATTAAATATCTAAAGAAGATAAGGAATTTTTTTGATAATAAGTTTGATAGACTTACAGAAATTCTAATCAAGAATCAAGGAAAACTCCCAGCATAGATAGTTCCAAATCCAAAGGATAATATCAATAAAATAACAACAAGAAGTCTAAATGAGCTCCATTACCCTAAATAAAGTAAGGATGATGATTATGAGAAACCTCATGAAGCTCATCCCATCCATCCAAATGAAGGAGACCATAATAACAAAGGAGAAAGAACAAGGTTCAGGAAGGAAAGGACAAAAACACCGTTACAAAAACAACAAAGGGAGAAAAATTGTCACGACCCATCCTCGGGGCCCGTGCCGTGACTACCCCAAGCCCGCCTTCCATAGGCCAGAGGCTGGCGACTAGGACCAAAGGCGTAAATCCCGTTAAAAGGGAAGATATTTCCTTTAAATAAGTAAACAAACACAATAGAGTACGCAAGTTGAAGTAAACAATAAGTAAACTGAGTACAAAAGCAAGTGCTGGAAAGTAAATGGGCCGGCATACACACCCAACTGAAAGTACAGTACAACTGAGAAAGAAAGTACAACAACCGAAAAGTAAAGTAGAAACCACCAAGTCATCCTCCAGAATTCCCACCTGAAGGGTGGGTACAGATAGTCTCATCGGCTCCTCGGGTCCAGTCGTCCGTTCTGAGTACGTCCCGCCAAGTGGTCCACCTCCAGGCACCGTCCTTCTCCACAAGACTCTACCTCGATCAGTGCTGTCTGTTGTTTGCATCCAACACAACGTAGTGCGGCCATAGCCCGTGCAGGGGTGAGTATACGATACTCAGTAGGGACCTTGAGACTCCCGAAGGTCTCCCAGAATCCACAAAGGAATAAACCACAAAGGAATAATACAAACACGAAGTATCAACCAACACTACTTCTGTATATGCCCATACATATAACTAAGTCATCAATTCCAGTTTGGCTCCAACTCCCGAGCCTAAGTACAACCCAGTCCACACAGGAAAGCATAACCCTGTCCACACAGGAAAGCAAGTCAATCATATCAATGATAATGATTGAAAGTCAAGACTCAGATCACACAAGTATACTACTCACGAATAGGGGTGGAGATGATAGATGTAGCCTCTGAATCATCTCCCCTGCCGAACCCACGTAGGATCCAAGTACAGAAGTCGTCACTACCGAACCCATATAGGATCATAGTACAATAACCATCACTGCCGAACCCACGTAGGATCCAAGTTCAGTTGTCCTCACTACCGAACCCACGTAGGATCCAAGTACAGTCGTCCTCGCTACCGAACCCATGTAGGATCCAAGTACAATCGTCATCGTCGTCGCAGTCGCATCCAGCTCTAGGGTTCCCGCACACAACATGCTCGATTCCAGGAGGGTCCGCTCAATGAGCCAAGAGGTTCAATACATCAACTGTCACAAAGTCTAGAGTTGATGTATCCCAAAGTTCTGTCTCGTCAAAAGGAACTCAAGGCAATAGACGGTGCGTCAATCGGACGCCCGGTCTGAGAGATATAGACTTTTCCGTCCTAGGGGCCCGGTTAGAAATATGCCCGTTTCTAACCCGGACGATATCCAAAATCATTCGAAACTCACTTAGAGTATCTTAAAAGGACCGTCTCATCGAAAGAGTCCTAGTTCCGCAAACGGCGCGTCGATCGGACGCGCGGTATTTAAGTTAACCCCCTTTAAGTGATTAACGGGCCCGGTCCGTTTGGCCCAGTGGGCCAACGGGTCGGGTTGTCCTAGTTTGATGGGTCCGACCCAGCAGGGGTGTCAGACCGGTCCGAAGAGAAAACTCAAGTCGGCCCGAAGGGACGCGTCCCGACCCGAAGTGGCGCGGCCCGGCTCGGCTTGGCCCGGCGCGGCCTGACTCGGCCCCGCCCGGCGTGGCCTAGCTCGGCCCGGCACGGCGCGGCCTGGATCGGCGCGGCCTGGCTCAGCCCGGCACGGCACGGCCCGGGCCCGGCTCGGCCTGGCGCGGCCCGGCTCAGCCCGGCGCGGCGCGGCGCGGCGCGACCTGGCTCGGCACGGCCCGAAGGGGCGTGCAGCCTGGCTCGGCCCTGCCCGGCGCGGCCCGGCTCAGCCTGGCCTGGCACGGCCCGGCTGGGCGCGCGACCCGGATGGCTCGACCAAAGCCGAGTGGGATCCAAGGGGGGGGGGGGTCTTCTGCACCGACAGCGCCAGGTGGCGTCGCCCTTCCCCAAATCGGCTGGCTAGGCCGGCCGGCCCTCTGGTGCACGCGGCCCGCACGGCGGGCCGCGGTCTGGTTCTGACTGGCCGACTGACGGGCCGACCGGTTCTTCCGCCGAAGCGGCCCGTGTAGCGGGCCACGGTTCTTTCCGCACAACCGGCACGATGACGCTGGTTCCCTTTGCCTCGTTCCTGGCACGGCGCGACTGCGTTGTGCTTCCACCGCCATCACTTATCAATTCTAAAATAATTCACGAGGACAAGAGAGGGTTTTCATGCCGTGTTCGTTCGGCCCACACCCTCCGCGTAAAACGATAGCAATCGGCCAAGGTAAACGAGATTCTCAACGACAAACCAAAACACAATTTTAATCCATTAAAATTGAACTTAACCCCTACCTCGATAAACGATGTCATTTGCCGGCATCGCGGAAGATGGCGTCGCGAGGTGAGGTTTCAAAGATGACATTGGCGTGCATCCAAGGAGGGGATGACGCGTCACACTAGCTACAGAGAGAAGAAGGAAAGGCACGTCGTCTCTCCTTGTGGTGACGAAGTTCTTTGTCGAAGAGGTGACGTTCTTCGTGGGAGGATGAAGTTCTTCACGGAAGGATGAAGTTCTTTAAATAAAGCTAGAGTTCTCCCAAATCTCCTCACACAACAGTTCTAACCCAAAATAAAATAAGGCTTCCTCTTATTTTATTTTTAATTTTTCCAAGCATTCAAAATTACAAAATTAAAATTCCAATTCACTTCATTAATTAAACCATGAGTTGTCTAATTAATTGGGTGAAAGGTTGGTAACTTTTAATGAGGGAGAGAGAGGAGAGGAAAAGTCACCCCAATAAATACAAGGGGGTTGTCAACATTAAAATAAAGAAGTTTAATGGGAGGTTTAAGGGGTTTAGGGAATGTGAATGGTTGGGGCTCGTGTGGGCCCCACTTCACAATTATCTTCACATGGGTAGTTAGGAGTTTGTGGGTCCCATCCTAACTACCCCATGTAGGATATAACCACTTAAGATAAAGAATAAAAATTATTCCACAATTTTTTATTCACTTCTTATTTAAACCACAAAATTTAACTCCTTCTCCCATGCAAACGCATCTACGGTAAAAGTCCTCTTAAGCAATTACCGGTGCTGCGGTTTCATCAGTGCCCTCATATTTCATTTCTGAGCACCGGTTCAAAAGATAGAAAAACCCGCTCGTTCGTTCACTGAACGTACCCGAGCTAAACTTCGGAAATTGATTCTAGGCACACCGGGCCTCAGAATCAGGTGCTGTTAGAAATTGCGTACTCGTATAATCCCAAATAATTTAATAAAAAAATTTCCTTGAAATTTACGGGTCTTTATATTACTCCCACCTTAGGTCTTTATGTCCCTGTAAAGATACATCATAAGTTAGGGAAACAAATGAGGGTACCGTGCATGCATCTGAGCCTCCCACTCCCATGTGCTCTCTTGGAGGCTTCCGTTCTGCCACCTAATGCGCACTAGAGGAATTGAATGTCCACGTAGGACCCGCTCCTGTCAATCCTTGATCTCTACCGGGACCTCTGCAAAAGTCACGCCGTCATCAATGTCCAGCTCCCCTTGGTCGATGATATGCGTCGGGTCGTGCACATATCTCCTAAACTGAGATACGTGGAAGACGTTGTAAACTCGGTGCAACTGAGGTGGAAGGGCCAGGCGATAAGCCACCTCACATACCCTGCTAAGAACCTGGAATGGTCCGATGAAGCACGGAGATAACTTGCCACCCCGACCAAATCTCTATAATCCACGTCGAGGTGAGACCCGTAAGAAAACATGGTCACCATCCTCGAAATATAGTGGTCTCCGTCTCCTATCAGTATAGGAATTTTGTCGGCTCTGTGCAGTCCTCATCCACTCCTGGATGATCTGAACTTTCTCTGTTGTAGCCTAAACCATCTCTGGTCCTATGAGTGCTGACTCCCCAGGGTTAGTCTAGTACAGAGGTGATCTGCAAGGTCGACCGTACAATGCCTCGTATGGTGCCATCCCGATGGTGGAGTGGTATCTGTTGTTGTACGCAAACTCCACCAAGGGTAGGTGATCCCCCCAGCTGCAACCAAAGTCAAGGACACATGCACGGAGTATGTCCTCGAGTGTCTGAATGGTCCTCTCCGTCTGGCCATCCGTCTGAGGGTGAAAGGCGGTGCTTAGGCGTAGCTGCATCCCAAAAGCCTCCTGCAACCCCTTCCAAAGCCGAGAAGTAAAGCGAGCGTCATGATCATAGATGATAGATGATGGCACACCATGAAGTCGTACGATCTCCTGAACATAGAGGCGTCCTAAGATCTCCACTGAGCCCTGCTCTCTGATAGGTAGGAAGTGGGCCGACTTGGTGAGTCGGTCGACAATCACCCAGATGAAGTCATGTCCTCTGGATGTACGTGGAAGTCCTGTCATTAAATCCATATATATCCCGTACCACTTTCACTCCGGGACCTCTAGGGGTTGTACCAAACTTGCTGGTACCTGGTGCTCCGCCTTCACCTACTGGCAGGTGAGACATCGAGAAATGAATTCTGCCATATCCTTCTTCATACCCGACCACCAGTGCTGTCGTCTGAGATCCTGGTACATCTTCGCCACTCCCGGATGTACCGCCAAAGGGGAAGTGTGAAACTCCCTCAACACCTCCTCCTGTAATGAAGCTGGTACTATGGTATGTCCCCTTAAAAGGATGACATGCTCTCCTACTATAGAAAATCCATCAGGTGCCTTTCCTGTGGATATCTGTGTACATCACGTCTCGCAGTCAACGTCCCCACGCTGTGCCTCTCTGACCCGCTGAAGTAGTGGAGGAGTGACTGTGTGTGAATGTAGAAAGGCTGCTCCATATCTATCCACGAAGGATATCTGCAACGCGGCTAGCTGCTCTGTCACCTCTCCAAGTAGCTGAATGCCCGATCTCCTGCTGCGAGAATCAGCTACTACATTCCCCTTCCCAGGAGTATATACTATCTCAAAGGAATAGTCCTGGAGGAACTCGAGCCATCGCCGCTGTCTCAGGTTCAGGTCCTTCTGTGAGAAGATTTACCTGAGACTCTGGTGGTCTAAGTAGACTGTAAAGCGCTCGCCCATCAGATAGTGCCGCCACATCTTCAAGGCGAAGACCACTGCTACTAAATCCAGGTCATGGGTAGCGTAGTTCTACTCGTTCTGCCTCAATTGTCATGAACCATAAGTGATCACTGCCCGCTTCTGCATCAGGACACACCCAAGTCCGGTCCCTGATGCATCGCAGTAAACTACGTACCCTACGCCCTCCTCCGGTAGCCTCAAGATGGGTGCACTAATCAATCTCTGTCTCAGCTCCTAGAAGCTCTGCTGACATCTATTTGACCACACGAAGGGTTTACCATTCTTCTTCAAAGCTGAAAGTGGTGCTGCAACTCTGGATAAGTCTGGCACAAATCTCCGATAGTACCCAACCAAACCTAGGAAACTCCGCACCTCAGTCACACTCCTTGGTGGCTCCCAAGCAAGCAATGCCTCGATCTTCGCAGGATCCACCGCAACTCCCGCCTTAGAGATAACGTGCCCCAAGAAGTGGACCTCTTTAATCTAGAACTAACACTTCGAGATCTTACCATAAAGCTGGTGCTCTCAAAGTATGTCTAGTACAACCAGCAAGTGGTAGGCGTGCTCCTCCTTAGTAGTCGAGTAAATCAGTATGTCGTTGATGAAGTCTACGAAAAATCGATCGAGGTAAGGCTGGAAGATCCTATTCATGAGACTCATGAACACTGATAGAGCATTGGTTATGCTAAAAGGCATAACCAAGAACTCATAGTGGCCATACTGACACCTGGAGGCCGTCTTCTATACATCCTCGTCTCGAACTCTGAGCTGATGATAGCCTGACCTGAGATCTATCTTAGAGAACCATCGTGATACTTTGAGCTGATCAAAGAGGTCGTCAATCCTCGGGAGTGGATAATTGTTCTTTATGGTCACCTGATTCAGGCGACGGTAGTCGACACATATTCGTAAGCTCCCATCCTCCTTCTTGGCGAACAAAATCAGAGAAGCCCAGGGTGAAACACTGGGTTGGATGAATCCCTTTCCCTGCAAGTCCTCCAGCTGTACCTGTAGCTCATGAATCTCAACGGGTGCCATCCGATATGCTGGAGTAGATATCGGGGTTGTCCCGGGGTACATGTCAATGTAGAAGTCTACATCTCTATGAGGAGGTAGTCCTGGAACATAATCAGGAAAAACGTCCGCATACTGATCCACCACAACAGGAAAACTCGGACTCCGCACATCAACCACTCTGAGGATGAGACTAGCCAACTGATGTGTGATCGGCTGCCCTCTCCTCTGCATAAGTCCATCCTGCGTTGCAAAGGATCCCTTCTCACCGGTGAAGGTGAACCTGCTCCCATCTGTGCGGACACACTGCACTTTGCGCCTAATACAGTAGATCTGAGCATGGATTGTCGATAACCAATCCATGCCCAAGATGACGTCATAAGGCCTCGACGCCGCTACAAGAAGATCCCAACCAAAGCTCTCACCTCCTAGAGTAAGCTCACACTGCTGACACCAGTGTGTAATCATCGAGTATGCTCCCGTAGGAGTCTCTAGTCGTAAGGATCGAGCCAACGGCTCTATCGGAATCTCTGAGCTCCGAACAAGGGCAGCAACAATAAAAGAATGACTCACTCCTGTGTCTATAAGAACTGCAGCAAGGGTATAGTAGACACAGATAGTACCTCGAATCATCTCAGGTGCACCGTGGTCGTAAGAATCCACTACCTGAAGCGGAGCCTGTCTCTATCCGCCAGCTCCCTGTGGTCGGGGTGGACCTCCTAGTGGTGGTGGTGGTAGAGCCTCAAAGCGTCTCCCACCACCCGCTGCTCGGCCAAATCCTCTACCTCGTCCGCCTGCTCCCTGCGGACCGCCACGGTCGAACCTATGCCTCTGCCTGGGTGGTCCCTCAACCGTCTGCTGCTCCTCTGTTTGGCGGGTCGGGCAGTCACGAGCCATGTGGCCCTGCCCGCCGCATGCATAGCACTGCCTGCCTCTCGTATGACTGGCTTTGCTGCATGTTCCCCGCACCTCCAAACCAGTATCCTGAGGTCGTCCACCTAATGGTCTGGTCCGCTTGGACCTCTGCGACATCTGTCTACTACCAGCTGTAGAAGACTCCGCTACGTGTCACCCAGCGGTAGGCCTCGCTGCTAGCGTAGGCTCAACAAGGAAGCTCTCTAAAAGTAAGGCTCGCTCCAGTACTCCTGACTGCGTCAAAATGATGAGGGAGATCATAGAATCCATGATCTCATGCCTCAGTCCCTGCTCGAAGGTCCAGGCCCAGAAGAATGGGTCCTGTACCATGTCCGTGGAGTAGCGCGAGAGGTCGGTAAATCTCACCGAGTACTGGGATACTGTCATGCTACCCTACTTCAGCTATAGTAACTCCTGGATGCACACCGCATAGAGGGTGGCTAGAACAAACTTTGAGAGGAAGAGGCTCTCGAAGTCCGTCCAAAGCAGTGATGCCTCGTCATGCACCTGGAGCATCAGGCTCCACCATCTACCTGCTGCTGCATGCAGGAGACTTACCACAAGGATCACCATAAGATCTGCTCGTGTCCCTACCAATTTGAAGACTCGGACAACAACCTCTAGCCAATCCTCAGCTGCCTGAGGGTCCGTCTCTCCTCAGAACCTGGGCAGCCTCTATCACTAAAACTCATGCAGTGCACTCAGGCGGCGTGCACTCTCAGCTGCTGGGGCAGGTGGCATCAGTGGATCAGCGGGTAGAGGTGTCGCCGGTGCCTCCGCTGTAATGGGGCCCTGCACCGAGGCCTCGTCGCTCAGTGGGCTTCCATCTCGCACAAAATTGGGAACCCTAGTTGGCTGCCATCATGGGGCCATCCTGAAAAGAAACAGGTGTGCCATGATTAATACAATATACCTCGTGAGCTGACACAAAGTAATCACAAAGAAAACTTTTGAAACACACATGCAATCAATGTTTTCGTGCACTGAGTCAGAAATCAGAAGTCAGGGTCCTGGTGTACGGATACGTCGGCCACCGCACAAACACTGGAATCCCTGGACTGATAACCACACTCATTACTCTAAACACTATTGCTTCACAGGAAGAAATTATTAGAGTCCTAACTTCTACGGTAGAACCGACTCCTTTGATACCAATTTGTCACGACACGTCCTCAGGGCTCATGCTGTGACTACCCCAAGCCCACCTTCCATAGGCCAGGGGCTGACGACTAGCACCAAAGGCATAAATCCCGTTAAAAGGGAAGAAATTTCCTTTAAATAAGTAAACAAACACAATAGAGTACGCAAGATGAAGAAAACACTAAGTAAACTAAGTACAAAAGTAAGTGCTAGAAAGTAATTGGACCGGTATACAAACCCAATTGAAAGTACAGTACAACTGAGAAAGAAAGTACAACAGATGAAAAGTAAAACAGTAACCACCAATTCATCCTCTGGAATTCCCACCTAAAGGGTGGGTAAAGATAGTCTCGTCGGCTCCTCAGGTCTGGCCGTCCGCTCTTAGTACGTCCCGCCAGGTGGTCCACCTCCAGGTACCGTTCCCCTCCACAAGACTCCACCTCGATCAGTGCTATCTGTCATCTGCATCCAACACAACGTAGTGCAGACATATCCCATGTAGGGGTGAGTATACGATACTCAGTTGGGACCCCGAGACTCCCGAAGGTCTCTCAGAATCCACAAAGGAATAAACCACAAAGGAATAATACAAACACGAAGTATCAACCAACACTACTTAGGTATATGCCCATACATATACCTAAGTCATCAATTCCAGTTCGGCTCCAACTCCCGAGCCCAAGTACAACCCAGTCCACACAGGAAAGCACAACCCAGTCTACACAGAAAAGCAAGTCAATCATATCGATGATAATGATTGAAAGTCAAGACTCAGCTCACACAGGTATACTACTCACAAAGAGGGGTGGAGATGATAGATGTAGCCTCTGAATCATCTCCCCTGCCGAACCCACATAGGATCCAAGTACAGAAGTCATCACTGCCAAACCCACGTAGGATCCTAGTACAGTAACCATCACTGCAGAACCCACGTAGGATCCAAGTACAGTCTTCCTCACTGCCAAAATCACGTAGGATCCAAGTACATTCGTCTTCGCTGCCGAACCCATGAAGGATCCAAGTACATTCATCATCGTCGTCGTAGTCACAACCAGCTCTAAGGTTCCCGCACACAGCACGCTCAATTCTAGGAGGGTCCGCTCCACGAGCCAAGAGGGTCGATACATAAACTATCACAAAGTCTAGAGTTGATGTATCCCGAAGTTCCGTCTCGTCAAAAGGAACTCAACACAACAGACGACGCGCCAATCGGACGCCCGGTCTGAGAGATATAGACTTTTCCATCCCAGGGGATCGGTTAGAAATATGCCCATTTCTAACCCAGCTGATATCCAAAATCATCCGAAGCTCACTTAGAGTATCGCAAAAGGACCATCTCGTTGAAAGAGTCCTAGTGCCACAGACGACGTGTCGATCGGACGCGCAGTCTTTAAGTTAACCCCGTTTAAGTGATTAATGGGCCCGGTCCGTTTAGCCCAGTGGGCCAACGGGTCAGGTTGTCCCAGTTTGACGGGTCCGACCCAGCAGGGGTGTCATACTAGTCCGAAGAGAAAACTCAAGTCGGCCCGAAGTGGCGCGGCCCAGCGGGCTCGGCCGGCTGGCCGAGCGGCTTGGCCGAAGCCGAGCGGGCTCTGGGGGGGGGGGGGGTCTTCTAAACCAGCGGCGCCGCCCTTCCCCTAACCGGCCGGCCTTCTGGCACACGCGGCCCGCACGGTGGGCTGTGACTTCTTTAGCGCGACGCCTTCCTGGCACCGCGGTCCGGTTCTGCCCAGCCGACCGACGGGCCGACCGGTCTTCTAGCGCGACACCCTCCTGGTGACACGACTCCTCTTCGCCCAGCCGGCCGACGGGCCGGTCGGTTCTTCTACCGAAGCGGCCCGTGTAGCGGGCCGCGGTTCTTTCCGCACAACCGGCACGACGACCCTGGTTCCCTTTGCCTCATTCCCGGAACGACGCGACGACATTGTGCTTCCACCACCATTAATTATAAATTCTAAAATAATTCACAAGAACAACAGAGGGTTGTCGGGCCATGTTCGTTCGGCCCGCACCCTCTGCGTAAAACGATAGCAATCGACCAAGGTAAACGAGATGATCAACGACAAACCAAAGCACAATTTTAATCCATTAAAATTAAACTTAACCCCTACCTCGATAAACGATTTCGTTTTCCGGCATCACGGAAAATGGCATCGCAAGGTGAGGTTTCGAAGACGGCATTGGCGTGCGTCCAAGGAGGGGATGACGTCTCACACTAGCTGCGGAGAGAAGAAGGAAAGGCAAGTCGTCTCTCCTTGTGGTGACAACGTTCTTCGTCAAAGAGGAAACGTTCTTCATGGGAGGATGAAGTTCTTCACGGAAGGATGAATTTCTTCAAATAAAGCTAGAGTTCTCCCAAATCTCCTCACACAACAATTCTAACCCAAAATAAAATAAGGCTTCCTATTATTTTATTTTTAATTTTTCCAAGCATTAAAAATTACAAAATTCAAATTCCAATTCACTTCATTAATTAAACCATGAGTTGTCTAATTAATTGGGTGAAAGGTTGGAAACTTTTAATGAGGGAGAGAGAGGAGAGGAAAAGTCACCCCAATAAATAAAAGGGGGTTGTCAACATTAAAATAAAGAAGTTTAATGGGAGGTTTAAGGGGTTTAGGGAATGTGAATGATTGGGGATCGTGTGGGTCCCACCTCATAATTATCCTCACATGGGTAGTTAGGAGTTTGTGGGTCCCATCCTGACTACCCCATGTAAGATATAACCACTTAAGATAAAGAATAAAAATTGTTCCACAATTTTTTATTCACTTCTTATTTAAACCACAAAATTTAACTCCTTCTCCCGTGAAAACGCATCTACGGTAAAAGTTCTCTTAAGCAATTACCGGTGCTGCGGTTTCATCGGTGCCCTCAGATTTCAATTCCGATCACCGGTTCAAAAGATAGAAAAACCCACTCATTCATTCTCTGAACATAACTGAGCTAAACTTCAGAAATTGATTTCGGGTGCACCGGACCTCAGAATTAGGTGCCGTTAGAAACTGCGTACTCATATAATCCCAAAAAATTTAAGAAAAAATTTTCCTTGAAATTTACGGCTCTTTATAGAAATGATATCCAAAAACCATTACCATCTGCATTAGTTGAGTCAAATAATGGTGAAGAAGAATGAATTTAATGGTAAATTCAGGAGTCCTTCTAGAAAGTTGAGTTTAACATCCCACTACTAGAGGCAATTTGAAAAATCTTGAAGTATGAATTTTTTTTGAAGGAGATATGCACTAAAAGAAGGTGATTGGATGGAAATGAGAGAATCAACTTAGGAAGAAGCGTCTTAACACTGATCACACCACCAATACTAGAAAAATTTCAAGATATAGGGTAATTCTCTATTCCATACACTATTGGGTCTTTAAATTTTACTGATGCACTATGTGATCCGAGAGCTTCAATAAATGTTATGACTCACTCAGTATTTTCATCCTTGCAGATCAGAGAACTAAAACCAACTTGAGTGGTTATATAATTAGAAAAAAGATCCACCATTTTACTAGCTGAAGTTATAGATGATGTACTTATGGGAGTAAGAGGATTGATCTTTCCAGTAGAATTTTATGTCCTTACTATGGAAGAAGGCCGAGCACCGGGCCAATCTCCCATCATCCCGGGGAGACCCTTCCTGAAAATAGTAAGGACTATCATCAATGTCCATAAAGGAACACTCACAATGGAACTTGGAGATAACAAAAAACAATTCAACATTCTTGATATGATAAAACATCCTTCCAATAATCACTCACTTTTTTTGATCTCCCATGAAGAATGTATAGAACCAATTGAAGATTCAGGCATACTTCATGAGTTCTTATCATTTGAAGAACATTTTTCATTTGAATGTTCTAATTACCAAGAACCTGAAAGTCCTGATCTCATGTTAGAGGAAGAGGTGAAATCTGATTTTTAGATGATAAGTTAAAAGTGAGTGATATTATATAGGAGATTCCAGCCTTAGAAGTAGGAAACCTAAATTCTATATCACCCCTTAAACAACCCCCATGTTTGGAACTTAAGACATTTCCAAGTGATTTGAAGTATTCTTACCTAATGAAAGGATATAAATTACCAGTAATAATTGCCAATAACCTATCCCATTCACAAGAACAATATCTGATTGAACTTCATAAAAGAAATGTCCAACCTATCAGATGGAGTTTAGGTGATATACCAAGAATCACTCCCAAGGTCTGCTCTCATAGAATATTTTTAGAAAGTGATTCTTGACCAGTTATACAACCTCAGAGAAGACTCAATCCCACTATTATGGAGGTTTTTAAGAAAGAGATAGAGAAATTTCTAGAAACTGACACCATTTACCCAATCTTTGATTCTCAGTGGGTCAGCCCAATTCATGTAGTACCAAAGAAAATCAGCCTAACCACTATTAAAAATGAAATAAATGAACTGATCCCCATGCGAGTATAAAATAGCTGGAAAGTATGTATAAATCACTAAAAGATAAATCAAGTTACCAAAAAATACCATTTCCCCATTCCATTCATCGATCATATTCTAGAAAGGTTAGCTGAAAAAACTCATTACTATTTTTTAGATTGATTCTCAGGATACTTCCAGGTACTGATCTCACCATAAGACTAGGAAAAGAAGACCTTTACCTGTCCTTTCAGCACATTCACCTAAAAAAGGATGCCTTTCATGCTATGAAACACCCCAGGTACATTTAAATGGTGTATGGTGAGTATTTTTTAGACTATATTGAGGATTTCCTGGAGGTATTTCTCGATGATTTCATAATTTTCAGAAATTTATTTGATCATTTCTTATGAAATTTGAAAAAAGTTTTAAAAAAATGCATTGAAAAGAACCCCATATTAAATTTTGAAAAATGTCATTTCATGGTTGAAAAGGGAATAGTGTTAGGGAACATAATTTCACAAAAGGGATTGAGGTTGATAAATCAAAAGTTGAAGTAATAAATTCATTTCCATATCTAACTTGTGTAAAACATTTTAGATCCTTTTTTGGGCATGCAGGGTTTTACAGAAGATTCATCAAGGATTTTAATAATATTTTTATCCCTCTCTCAAGATTACTTTTAAAGGATGATAACTTTAATTTTGATTGTGCATGAATGGAATCATTTGATGTATTTAAGAAAAGGTTGATCACACCACCAATAATGCAACCCCCCAATTGGGAGTACCCTTTTGAGTTACTTTACGATGCATCCAACAAAGCGGTGGGAGCCGCTCAATCATAAAGAATTTAAATCAAGATTCAAGTCATCTCATATAGATCAAGGAATTTGGATTACACACAAATAAATTACATAACCACCGATAAGGAGTTCCTTTCAATCGACTTTTCACTAGGTAAATTCCAATCATATCTTCTTGGCACTAAAGTTGTTTTTTCTGATCATGTAGTACTCAGGTATTTAATGAAAAAGTCAGATGCTAAACCAAGGTTGGTGAGTTGGATGATACTCTTACAAGAGTAAAATTTGGAAATTAAAGATAAAAAGGGAACTGAAAATCAGGTGTACAATCATCTAAGTCGACTACCCCACACCGCTGAAGAAGAAATTCCAAACCCAAACCCACTTAATGATGAGATTCTTGGAGAAAAACTCTACATAATCAATATTTAAGTACCATGGTATGCCAATATTTTCAATTATTTGGCTATATATCAGGTTCCCTCTCATATATGATCTCATCGACAACATAATCTTAAATCTGAAACAAGATTTTATATTTTGGAAGAACCATTTTTTGTGGAAAATTTATAATGATCAAATCATAAGAAAATGCTAACTAGGAAGTGAAATTGAATCAATGTTTGAATTCTGTCATAAATTATATTATGGAGGACACTTTGGACCTCATAGAATAGCCCAAAAAGTTCTAGAATTTTGACTTTATTATCCCACCTTATTCAAATATGCATATGAATTTTGTAAAAGATGTGAAAAATGACAGTTTCCTAGTAATATCTCAAAATGAAAGGAAATTCCTCCACAACTAATAATTTTTTGTGAAAATTTTGAATTATGGGGAATAGAATTCATGGGACCATTCCCAATGTCATTTGGAAATTCATATATTCTTTTATCTGTGAATTATGTTTCAAAATGGGTGGAAGAAAAAGCAACCAGAACTGATGATCCTAAAGTTTTTTTGTGATTTTGTTAGGGTTAACATATTTTGTAGGTTTGGAGTGCCAAAAGAAATCATCAGCAACCAAGGAACTCATTTCTGCAACAAGAAAATGTAATAATTGCTGAAAAATTATGGGGTGCATCATTAAACGTCAACACCATACCATCCCCAAAAAATGAAAAAGAAGAAGTCTCCAATAGATAAATCAAAGGAATTATAGAAAAGTCCATTAAACCTAACATGAAGGACTAGATATAAAGGTTATATAAGACCTTATGGGTATACAAAATAGCCTACAAGACATCCATAAGGATGATCCCCTATAGATTGATTTATGGAAAGAGTTTCCACCTTCCTGTGGAATTGGAGAACAAAGCCTACTGGGCGGTAAGAGAGATTAATCTAGACCTTGATAAAGATGGGAAGGAGAGAAGATTGTAGTTTTAGGAGATAGATAAAATCAGGAGAGAATATTTCAAAAATTTAATGATTTATAAAGAGAGAATAAGTATGGCCCATGATAAGATGATTCAACCAAGAACCTTCAACCCTGGAGATCAAGTGCTATTATACAAATCTAGACTTAAGATAATTCTAGGTAAAATTCATTCTATATGAGAAGGACCCTTTACTGTTATTTATGCATACCCATTTGGTGTTGTGCAGATCAAAAAGGAAGGAGGAGAAAACCCATTCAATGTAAATGAGAAGAGGCTGAAGAAGTTCCATGGGACTATATCTCAAGAACCAGTGGAGGAGATCACACTCCTTCACCTTGATTGCCAATAAATACCCACCAGGTTTCATCTTTCCTTTACACTTGATGAAAAGTAGTAATTCCATTTTTATATACATATATATAAAAAATCAATTTAAATTCATTGCGGACACTGCAAAAATTAAGTGTGGGGGAGGGAATCTTGTAGTCTAGGATTAAAAAATATATATTCAATTTTTGAGTCGAGCCAACGACATTAAACAAAAGCACTTTCAGGAGGTAACCCACATTTTTTTTCTTAGTACACTCTTCCCCTCGGTCATATTCTATCATAATTGAATATGCCTACACTATAATTTGTTTTTATTCTTATATTTCAGGTCTATTAATGAAGATGATGCAAGGCTGAAAAATGGAGATACTTAACAGAAAACACGTCGTAAAAGTGATTCAAAACAGAACTGAAGGAACAAGACATGCACCACCTGACTAAACCATCATTTCTAAAGGGTGTTTTCTTTTACATTCAATATCATTTGAATTCCCTATATTTTTTCTTGAAAATCTATTGTTTTGAGCTTTAAATTTAAACTTGTATACCAACACTTGAATTCATTATTTACTTGACTTGTCTAGGATACATGAGTTTCTTAGGAATCATGTGATGTCATATTTTATATTTTAATAAAAATGATACTGAGTGAGTAAAATGGAGAATTGAATTATTAAAGTTAATCATGAATATTAAAATGAGGACTCATGATTTAAGGAAATTAATTGATTCATACAAATGAAATTTCCCAACCATTTTGCATACTTTCAATTTTTGAAATTCATGTGAACTGATTTGTTATTATTAGTCACGCCTTGAGTGATTTTCCAATATCATATTCACATTCCTAAGAGTATTTCTAGACAAAGTACTTATTATTTTATCTTGAGCATATTTCTTGAGTGATATTGGGACATGTCACCTGTTAGAACACGAATTTGAACTTGTCAAAACTATGACTGTACAAAACCACATTTAATATGATTGAGATATATTTTGATTAACTAATTATACATGAAATACCAATGTTACATCAATAATTATTTATCTCATAGAGACCATTAATGACCTTTATAGGGATGATCCATGTTTCAAGCCATTTTTATCCATTCCTACCCTACTCTTGGTATTTGCATGATATTTTGAAGTTGAAGTGTGTGGGTAAAGGGAATCATGACTGAAGGGATGATATAAATTATAATGAAGAAGTGTGGGGGTGATATTTTTGGGTAATTAGAAAGGTCATTTGATTTATTCATTGTACTCTTTATTATTTTACCCCTCTTGAATAAAAAAATAGAAAGAAAAAAAACAAAAAACATGAAATAAAAATGGGTTGTGATTTGGGAAAACCAAAAATCACAATTACTAGACCGATGTTTTTTATCATATGTGGTTAAGATATGGATGTGAGGTTTCTTTCAAGCATAAATTTTAAAAAAATGAAAAAAATGAAGAAAAAAAATTGAAAAAAAATTCAAGAGGGTTCACAAATAATTCATTATGCATAATTTGATAATGGCCTTACTTTTAGTTTGGGGGAAGTGGGAGTTGATAATTTTAAGGGAATAATTTCATTACACTTTTTGATATCATTCATTTTACTTAATAGATAAACCTAATACTTGAGCCTTAATTTTTAAAGCATCAAATCATACCAACCTTATGCCTTAGAGGAATTTAAACCTTTATTGAAAAGTCCTCATGATTTTATGTGCCTTTTGTCTTTACAAAAGTGGAGAAATTAGTTAATTTACAAGCCTATGGATAAGGACCATGTTCTCATGATATGAGAATAACTCTACTTGAATTTTTTCATGAGTGATGATAGAAAATAATACATTTTGAGGTAGATCATGAATTGTAATGTTTAATAATAATAAATTGAGGAGCTTGAATGAATGAAAGGAGAAGTTCCATCATTTTTAAAGGGGAAAAGTAAAATACATGAATTGACTATTTCTTTGAAAAATGAGAAATTGAATTGATATTTTATGTAACATTTGATAATTCTATTTTACATTGATGATTGTTTAATTTTATTTCTTTAAAATTAGAATATTGGTCACATTGGTGCCCTCTGAATTCCATGATGAGATTTTATACTTGAGTACAAGCATGGTTTAAGCGTGGTGGAATTAATAGAACTAATATTTTAAATAATTTTACATTGAATTTATAATGTTTTCAATCCCAATTTTTTTATTATAATATAAATTTCTATATTTTATGATTTTGATGGTATTTTGAGCTTAATTGAAAAAATGGCCTAATTTGGATTTTAACTATTTCAAAATATTTCTATAGTTAGGCCATAAAATTTTCTATAATTATATAAATCGTGAAATTATTTCGTTTTAGGATTCTATAAATCCTAGGATTCATTTAATTCTGCTGGACCCAAATCTAAATACTCCATTTGGAAGCTCAAAACTAGATCATAAGTTAGGTTATGAAAACTATGCACAGATCTAGATATTTTTTTATGTAGGGACCATAACTCCTATATGGACCAAGAAAATGAGCTTAAATTCTACATAGGTATGTAAAATACATTGGGGAACATATTTCATGAAGAATTATACATGTGAATGGTACTTCTTCATGGTTATTAATTCATGATAATTCGGAGGTTTGAAATTTGAAGAGTCTGGTTGGTTAGAATAAATGTTATGAGTAAAACAGAAATAATGCTATCTATATATGATCAAATACATTAAAGTTTGGAGAGGATAAATGAAATATATTTTCCAACAACTTTTATGAAGGGTTCTATGCATGAATCATTCATTTAATTGGTCAAAAACATGCAAACTTTTAGAGGAAAGATAATGGAACCAAAACTATACCTCCTCACTTATAAAAGAAGATGAAACCCTCCATTCCAACCCATCCCCACACCATCCAATCCAATAGTGAGGGAAGAATTGGACAACGAACTCCTACATATTTATTTATATTATTTATTTTTATTTTATTGTAATGTCTCCCCTCTCCCACATCATCTTGACTTACCCATCCATGGAGGGGTAGTTTCAGTGAGTGATTGGGAAAGAGGGAGGATGTACCTATGTGCTTTGTTTGAGTTCTTGTGATTCAAATTAATAAGATTAATTCTTATTTCTAAACCTGGTTTAAATTCATAATTCATTTTTAAATTCCGAATATGATCGCATTAGTTTTTAATTCTGTAATTTTTAATTGCTTTGGTCGATTATCCATATCTCCCACCACCCAATCCTTTTCTGTATATGGTGGAACAGATTAGGGTTGGGTGGTGAGTGCTTAACGGTTGTTATGCACATGGGAAGGAGAATAAAACTGCCTAAGGTTTCAAATAGGAATATTCTTATCATAATCTTATAGGAAAGGGAGAGAAATGACTCGGTAGATGACTCTCTCTCTTACTAGGCAGTAGAAGAAAAATGGAAAAAACTTGGAAACCATGATAGCACAACACCCGGTCTAGAAAAACCTGCTTCGATCACCGTCTTTCCCATTTATTTAAAACCAATCAAATCAAAATGATTATTTCTCTCACACTATTCAAATTTAATTAAAACTAATTGTTTTCAGAAAATCAATAAAAAGTAACAACATTGTTTTGTGTACACACCTCTTTAGAAGACTACCTAGGATTAACTACTATACTATACTTAGGTAATTTAAATATCATTTTTCCATGCTCCACGATAGGCATGCATCACACCTATACTAACTATTTGGGTAAACTATTGTTATAGGTATGTATATGACCACCTATACCAACGATTTAACCAAATAATTAGTATAAGTAAATTTTATGGACACCTATACCAACGGTTTGGTCAAACTGTTGGAATAGGTGTTGCCATTATTTATGCATAACAACAACAATAATAATAAATACTTCGATAGGATTTTTTTAATATAGAATCACACACACACACACATATCAGTATATATATGTATATATTTGTACATATATAAACATAAAAGATGTCATAGGATAGTGGTAAAACCATTGGTCTAGGTCTATACCAATGGAGAATCACCCAATGGTCACCCAAACCATTGGTATAACCTTTTTTTTCTAGTAGTGAATAAACACTCAAATTTTAGTAAACTCATTTTATAAGTTTTTTTCAAAAATGTTTTTTATTAATTTTTATGAGTAATTTTTTCCACTTTTAGAAAATTTATTTAATAAAATTAAATTTATTTTTTAAATCAACATATCAAAATTAGTTTAGGGTGAAATTTACCAATTTTTTATTGATTTTTTAAAACCATTTACGAAGTTCCATTTTATATTAAAATGGTTTAGAAGAAAATGTAGTTCTATTATATTATGAATAATTCAATCAGGTACATTGAAATAAATTTTATAATTTGAATTTGGTATAAAGTCATTTTTATACATAAATAGGCATTTTTAAGAAAAATAGTATTTTTTCTAAAAAGTGATTTTTTCACATTTTGCGAAATTATTTTAAAATTAATTTGTACCACTTAAAGGAATTTAATTTCGTGAAATTATTTTTTTGTTCTAAAAATAAAAATTTATCCTAGGATGAGTTTTTTATTTTTCTGAAAAATTGAATTTTTGGTGAATAGTAAAAAAATATCGTTTTAATGAAATACAATATCTTTTATGATATTCTCAAGACATGGAAATAATATAAAAATTTATGAAACTTATGTAATGAATAAAGTATGATAAAATAATATAATTATCATTTAAAAATAATTGAAAATATATGTATAAGAATTTTTTCCATAATAAATATGAAAATCATTTTTAGTACTGATGGAGAGCCTGCGCAACATTGAAAAAGTTAAATTTGGTATCCTAAAATTAATAATTGGGATGAGATAAGTCCTTAATATAATTTTATATTAAATATTAAGTATTATTGATTATTTTTATGGTTAGAAAAGAATTTTAGAGTTATATAACAAGTGCATTATCTAAATGCTTATGCAATGCTTTTGTAAGGCCATAAAAGTCAAAATAACACATTAAATGTGTTATCATGATATAGATGTGAGTTAAAAAAACATTGAATGAATATAAATGGATATCTTGATAATAATAACCTTATTTTTATAATAAAAATTTATTTATAATTTTTATAAATTATATAATTACCATATATGCTTGTGCAAAGCTAATACAATATTAATTTAATTAATAGAAAAATTCAAATAAATGATAATAAAAATATTAAAAGTAACATAATTTGAGATATTTAAGGTTATCCAGAAATTCTCTATATGACCATGAAATTTTTAGGATATAATAATTTTTTTTTTCAAAATTTACTTGTTTTCTTGATGTTTTTAAAGTAAAAACAATAAATAGTATCAAAATCAACAATAATGATATTTTATGGGATTAATATTTTATTAGATTATTTAAAAATCATAAAATTATTAAATAAGAACAAAGGAGATAATATATGATCAAAAAAATTATTCCCTATTCATTTATAGGTCATTTGGAATCATTTGGATCTAGATCAGTCTTATTATATTTTAATCTTTTGAGAAATTACAAAAGTGTCTCTCATGTAAATTATAAAAGGGCACATCCTCCATCACTTCTTCACACCACTCCGAGCCTTCTATATCGACAAATTCCTACCCATTACTCTTATAAACAAATTTATTCAAGTTCTAGAGGTTCTTTTACTTTCAAAAGACTAACCCTATATCCCTTAAGAAAAGATCTAAATTAAATCCACCGAAGAAGAGGTAATCGTCTTTACCAACTCTTTCCAGTTTATTTCTGCTTCTACGTCCTCTTCATGTATTGTTTCCATACTAAATTAATAAATACAGTATCATAAATATAATTATATGTTATTATGATTATGGTATAACCATATTACATCTCCTTTCCATCTTATAAAAAGTGAAAACATCGCTCGTGCGTACTTACGACTTACCGTCTCCACGTAGCAGTGTAATTAAATTTCCATCACCAACTAACTTGGATGGTTATAAATATAGAACCAATGAATATATATTATATATATGACATAATAATAATTCTGTAAAGGTTAATTATTATTTATTATTTTTTTCCATCCATTAAAAAATGAAAATAGCGTTCAAGCATATGTATGAACCGCCGTCTCCATGAATGGTGTAATTCATTTTTCTATATCTATATATATAGATGAATCTAAATATATATATTTAATATATATGATATTTAAAAAATAAATAATATTTCTTAGATAATGAAACTATGATAAAATTATAAGGATCAGAACTACCAAATCAAAACATATATAAAAAACGAAGTAGTTACCACCTGAAGCAGTGATTTTAACAATGAATTGATAATAAACGGCTGATAAAATATTATAAGTAAATCATATATGGTATGATATATATGATTATATCTCTAGAATATATTTATAATAAATATATATTTATTATACAGGAGGTTCAAACACATACTAAGGAAATCAAACTTGAGGTAAGGGTTTCTCGTCTCACTTTTACTTTCGCGAGACATATGCCATATTCAACACTTATTTATTTTGTGTGGTGTATATAATACAACTTTGACATGTTATATCATGAATCTATTTGTATTCATGGTATTTAAAGTTTCATTTGAAGTTATTTCTTTCACGGGGATTATGATTCAAAAATTATTAAAGTGGTAAGGGTATATTTCACAATCTCATCATTATTTGGGATTGTTTATATTTAAGTATCTGTTAAGAAATATTTATATTCCATGTATATATTTTTTAAAAATGTTTTAATAAAGGTTTTTATTATTTTTATATAATTGTTTAAATTCATTTTTACACATGTTTGACTTTTTACAAAACAGTTTGAGAGGAATTTTATTGTCATTTTCCAAACGAGGTACTCTGTGACTTTTCCAACAAAAGATATGAAAGGAATGTTTTTTTAAATTGTATTGAATGAGTGAATTTTCCTATCACCACGACTCATTAATACTTTCAAGATACCTTTAAAAGTTTACAATGTTATTTTTGAATAAAATTCTTTTATTTTTATTTTCATAGTTTCTTTTTAAAATTGAATTTCAAAGTGAAAAGTTATTTTTTATCAAAAATGTTTTTAATGATATTTTTATTATAATTTTATTCATCAATGATAAAATCTATTTATTTTAATTATTTACCACCGATTATATGTTTTAATAATACCATCCTTTTAATCATTCACTTACTTATGATTAATGAATATTGAATTTATCTTAAATATCCATATTCTTGTATGATGGATATGATTATTTCCAAAAATCTATACAATTTTTACACACAATGTTTACTTTGAAAGTTATTTAATTGAGTGTAGAAATTTTAATAAATTTGTATCCTTTACATAATATGTATATTTGATGATAATTCATATTTATTCATGAATTAAATCAATTATTCGATATGTAAGGAATGCTTTGAACCTACAATGATGGGTGGGGCTGAGAATTATATAGCCCATCAATGCATCGGTAGGTCTCATGATACAAATCACTTGGAAAAATTAAATGGGTTTTTACCCATAATGATTAAACTACCTGGTGAAAGGTCTTAACATTATAGATACCATGATGTATATGATCATAGAATTTGATATTAATCATTTACCTCATTAAGAATTTGGTTATTATTATCCATAAGGTTTTCATTATGATATTATCAGCAGTTTTAGATTATGCATAAGTTATTGATTAAACATATTTTTTTCTAATTATTTACATTTCCATAATGATAATGGCTTATTTTTTCATGATGTATAAGTTATTTATTAAAAGTAATGTTTTTTTATTTATTTTAATTTCCATATTGATTATACATTATTGATTCAAGATAGGTTCTATTTTATGTAACCCTTACCAAGTATTTGATCTCACCCTTATTTTGTGTCCTTTCTGTAGGATATGAAGCAGATTCCTTTTAATGAGTTCAAGGATGCAGATTACTTTCGTTTGTTATGTTCTATGTTTAATTACCAATGTAATAAGGGTACCATGTATGTATTTAGTTCTTCAAGACTACTAAATCGATCAATTATTGGAATGGGATCCCTTGTATTTTATGACAATGTAATGAAATAACAACTGACTCTAGGATTCTATAGTTGGGGTTGTTACAGTTGGAATCAAAGAAATTTTAGTTGAAATATTTAAAACTAGATTTGGGAAAACATAGATTAGAGAATGAAACCCTATGACAACATTTGAAAATATTTCCAAAGAAACCAATATTATGATTTATAGATTAGTTATACCTAAATTTTCAATTTATGTTAAGTGTTTCACTAATTTTGAGATTATACATTATGTTTCATAATGTTATGATTAAATATAGTGTATACCATTGTTTATAAATGGAACATAGTAGAAATAATATAAACTATATCAATGCACATAATCCAAAGAGTATGAATGATAATTTTATTAATGTTTTTAAGCCAATATTTTGAAGGGAACTAGTCTCCCAAAAATTCTAATTATACGAGTACATAGTATCAAGTGTTAAAAAGATAGAGAAATACTTCTCCAAGTATTATGGATTCAAAGGGAATCAAGAGAATAAGGTAATGACAAAGAAAAAAATAGATAATTGGAATAATGGAAAGTATGGTTTTCCCATATGTTATAATTGTGGAAATAAACACCCCGATACTTGCTTAAATGGAATGGGATTTTTCTAAAAGTCCGGAGAGAAAGGCCATAATGCATGTGAATGCAAGGGTAAGAAATAAAAATCCAATGTTCAATGTTTAAATAGTAAGGAGATGGGGAAATATGCAAAAAAAATCTCTAAGCATCAAGGGAATATGGCTTAGAAAAATAAAAGGGATCAAGGTCAAACTTATGATATTACTATAGTTGAAGTGGAATGATTTAAGTAATTATGTATTTAGATTAAAGAATTATGATGTAATAGTATTTTCTCTTTGATATTATGGTTATAATAATAATGAAATTCATAAGTATTTTACTAAAATAAATTTTCTTTAAGGATTTGATAACATGTGTTGAATGGTACCAATGACCAGGAAAAGTGATTCAGTGGAAAGTTGATCATTTGGTAAAACGAATTATTGAGTGAAGATAACCCTTAATATGTTCTTAATGTTGAGATAATAATGATAAAGATATTTTTATGGTATAATATCGGTGACCATGAAATTGGTTAGTTATTTTATGGTTTATGTTATCTTTGTTGGGTTTACTACATGTTTGGATTTAAGGAATATATTTGATAACACGAGATTTTAATTTTTGAAGCATGCATGTTTTAATTAATATTTTAAGGTGACCAAGGTATTCATATATTTGGTATGTGAAATTAATATATAAATTATGTTGTTTGGGGAAACTATTATAAATTTACCCTATACCAACAGTTTCAAACCGTTGGTATAGCCCCTGGAACCTTTGGTATGCAGGCTGTTGAAAAAAACCTATAGCAACAATTTCTATAAAACCATTGGTATAATCTGTCTTGAGTTACCCTATTCCAATAATCTATTGAAACTATTGGAAAATCTAGTGGGAAAATTTGTATACCCACAGTTTTAGCAAACCATTGGAAAAACTGTATACCAACGGTTTACAAAACTATTGGTATACCCACCTCTCCCTATAAAATATAGTATCTCAAAAACCATTTAAAGAAATGTTGGTATACCCTCCTCTCCCCAGAAAACACAATAGGCCAATCATGCACCTATTTCAGAACCTATAAACCTGAAACAAACCACAATGCACATTTAAAATAGATTTTGACATTCTATCTATAAAAGAACAATGACTTAGAAATAAATTTTAATTGATTTCACATAGATAAAGCTTTACCCTATCTTGAAACATGTTTGGAATTATGTTTAAAGACATAAAATTTAACTAACATGTTTCCATATCCATCATTTTATATTGGATCTATGTTGGACTTGTCCGTATTTTGAATTCCATTATATTTGAGAGTTTCTACTTGTCATGGAAAAATACTAATATTTCATGAACCATAAATAAATATATGTTTTTAGTGTCTTAGAAGACCTAAATTCTTATAGTTTGTGCCTTGGGTGTTTTACAAGTGTTAGAGAATATCATAGAGGATATTTAAAGGAAATGGTTGTTTCTTTTCATATGAAGTTTCAAACTACCCATTTGAGTTAGAGATTATTCTATGAAGGAGGATGCCTCCTTGAATTTGGTGTGGATTTGATTCTGTTTTGATATATTAACTAAAATCACATATAGGTAGTAGTTTCCTCATTAAAAAAATTATATTGGTCATCATTATTCATTATGTTCCATTTAACTATGTATTTATTCATCTTAATATGTATATCATAAGTTTTCAATTGCATCCACCACTTCTTCCATGAAGAAACTACTCTCTTCTAGATTCTTTCCATTTTTAAAGTGATGACACTACCATAATAAATTGTGTGTATTTTTGATTACGATGGAATTATTTTTTCCCTTTCACTATTTATTCTTGTAAGTAACACCACTTGATATTTGAAACTCTTTATACAAGTTTGGGTGTTTTGTGAGAGATGGTCAATTCTTGTATCCATCCTTGTGAAATTAAATTGAGTTTCCTTAGTTTTTTCATTGGTTGTTTTGATGAATCAATCTAATCTGTCCTCACTTCCTAAGATTTTATCTTATATACTTTAAAGATGTTCTAAAATCATCATCATTTCATGGTCATTTCCAATAGAATTTTAAATATGTTCCCAATACCTCCCTAGTTATTCCATGTTTCCTAGGTCCTCCCATGGTTCAGACATAGTAATGACCTAGTTAGACCCTAATATAAGAATGAATAGGATGGAATAAGGTGTATGTGATACACACACAAGCTAGACCAAGTGTTTGGGAATCAAGGAATCACCACTTGAGAATGATTTCGACCACAAATAATTAATTAAAACAATAGTGGAAAATAAATAAAATTTCAGCACGACCCATCCGTACATTGGGTATCCACACTGAAGGAAATGAAAATAAATAGAATAAACACCGTGTAAAGGCATAAAAAAATGAAACACACTAATTAATCCCTCCACTACCCTAATTTCCCTCCCCTATAAAGAAAACCACATAGACATATCCAATGCCCTTCTGAACCACTTTGCATAATATAAATACCCTCCATCATAGAAAGTGGTAAAAGGACTAAGTGGCCAATGCAATAAAGAAAATAAAATGAAAAATAAACTACAACATACCTGCCTCCCATGACTATACAAGTCACCACCCGATATATAAGAACCACAACACCCCATTGGTCAAATCATGTCCCTACAAGCATGGGGGAAACATATCCAAGTTTCAAAATGATACTATAAAATTGTACATTCATATTAATTAACAATTACTCTTCCTATTAATGGTATATAATCGGTTTGAATCAAGTTTTAGGTTAGTTCATTTTTCTTTGATACAAGTTTGTTTGGTACATTTTCATTAGATTTAGTTTGTCTTGTTTTTTTTATACCAGCTTAGAAAATTTCATTTATTTGGGTTCTAGTCGATTCATTTTTATTAAATTTAGTTCATATAAATTTGGTTTAGTTTAGTTTAGTTCATGATATTTATGGTCATATTGGTTTGAATTAATTATATTTTTTCGAATTTGACTCATCATTTGTAATATCAGATTAGTTCAAGTTAGATTAGTTTGACTTGGTCCAATTTATTTTCATTCATTGTTTTTTTATTTGAATTCTATTTTCTTGATTTTTATCATTCTAGATATATTTTGTTTGATTTGATTTAAATTTATACCAATAAGGTTCATTTAGTTTGTGAATATTTTTTAAACATGTTTCATTCTATTTTTTATTTGGTTTTATTCTATCCATTATGGGTTTGTATAGTGAAACATTATTTAGTTAAAATCATTTTGGGTTTACTCTTCTTAATATTATTTGGTTTGGTTTCCTGTGGTTCATCTTGGTTCGTTATGTGTGATACAATCCTAATTCAATCAGGTCCGGAGGTGTCTAACTAGATTATACTTATTATGTATGATTCAATTTGGTAGAACATGATATTATTTGTTTTAGATATGGTTAGTTTTAATTTATCTATTCAGTATATGGTAATTTAATTTATTTTATAATCATTTAGGAATATTTAGTTTTACTCTTTATAGGTTAATACAATTCAAATTATTTTTGTTTTTTCTACTTATATTATGTCATATTTTATCCAATTTAGTATAATTCAATGTAGCTTAATTTTTTATAGGTTAGTTTGGTTTTCTTTGAGTCTGTTCAGGACAATCCAATTAGTTTATTTTATTTTTGTATGTTTTATTTTAGTATATTTTCATTAATTTATGTTCATTTTAGTTTGATTGATTTCATGTCAATTTAATTTAATTTGGTTTGTCTTGATTTGGATCAGCTTAGGTTGATTTATTTGATTCAATTTGGTAAAGTTTTGTTCTACTCGGTTCATGTCGAGTTAGCATGGGTTTATGCATGTCAGTTCTGTTTGGAGAAGTTCAAGTTTGGTTTGGTTCAGTTTGGTTTTTTCAATCTATATTGAAAAATTTATATCAAATACTTTTATATTAGACTACATATATGTCTCTTAGTGGAAATGTTAATAAATTATTAGAAAATAAAAAATGAATAATATAGTTGAAGATTATACTGTAGTTGTTCTGGTTGGAAAAGATATATTTCTGAATTTATCTCCTCTATTACTATAACATTAAATTATACTATAGGAATGCTCCCAGAAAAAATTATTTAGAAATAAAATTGCATGAATTCAAATTTCTTGATTATTTTTTAATTGAAAAAACTATTATTGAAAGGAAAGATATAATTGAAAATATCTTCATTAAAAATGGTGGAACAAAATGGATAGTATGAACCTAGGTCTACTCCGAACCACCAATTAGAAACCAAAAAATATTTATAAAACCAAAACCACACTTTAGGAACCAAAATTTACTTATAAAGTCCAATCGGGTATCTTGTCTAACAATTGGTGTGTAAGGTTTTGTGAAAACAATTTCATACAACCCAATATAAGGAGGAAAATGCTTCATTTCATATCAAACAATTATTCTAATAAATCCATATAACTGTTTAGTATAAAAACATGGAGTGAAATACAATCAATTAATTATTCTTTAATTTTAAAGTCCAATGCATAATAGAACCTACCTTAAACTCAAGGCACTCTACTTATGACGATGACAACTCGAATCTTTCCTTTACTGCGTGCACACATATGAAATTTTGCATATAAATAAGGAAACCTAGCCCCTATTAAAATATTTACATGGTCAAATATGTATAATGGGATCCTTAAATATATACTTATACTCACATATACCCCTTTACCTTACACACGTATGCATTTTTCATATATATATATATATATATATATACATAAGTACACCTATCCCCAATATATACATTCATAACTCCATGATTTAATATATATATATATATATGTATATATATATATGGGGAAACTTATATATGTATATGCCTACCTATGCATACATGTGTAATTCACCTTTGACAACGGTAACCTGAAACCACTACAGCGAGGTCCAAAATACTCTAGAAAAACACCAAAAACTAAAAAACACAAAACACCTAAATTAAAAAAGTGAAAGAATTGAAATGAAACAAAACATACCCAAAACTCATGGAAAACCCACTACCCTTGACGGTGGTGGATAGAATCGGCCTCAACGGGACCCAAGAGCCCTAAACATTAAGAATCAAGAAAAATAAAAACCCCAAAAACGAGTTAGGGTTCAGTCAAGACACACACACCACCTGGAAGAAAAGGAAACCAAAAAAAGTAGACAGATGAGGGGAGAAGAGGCTTACTGGGGAAGAACTCACCCAAGATCAGGAGGATAAATGACAACCAGAGGGAGCGGGAGGGAGGAGGTTGGGCGTACGAGGGATCCCCTTGGGGGCTGGGTCGCGTCGAGCAAGGGGGGATGAAGGGGTATACCCCTTCGGGGTTTATTAAGACCCAAACATAATAATAATAATAACACTAATCTTAATAATAATAATAATTTAAGGAAAATACCAAGGTATTAGAAAAGGGTATATATAGAAATGTAATCTGTAGATAACTAAAATTATGCCTATTATCACCTAATTCTGATGTGATTTGTAGAAAACTAAAATTGCACCTATGATCTTCTATTTATGATTACATACATGCATTGGGATAAAAATTGTACTAATAAAAAAAATATTAATACAATACATAATATATTTTAATAATTTTTTTAATTATTAATTCAACACAATGAGAATTATTACCATTGAAATAATACAATGTAATAAAAAATATTCTATCATTTTACAGGATAGAAACATATGCAAATCATATAAAACTTTTTAATAAAATAAAAATCTATATTATACATAGTATGTCACCTCTGAATTTTCAATTTTTCAAAAAACCCGATTCTGGGATATGGCAACAAATTTTGATAGAAATTTTTGAGCCTGCAAAAAAAAAATGAAAGGAATGAAGTTTACTTACAATCAACAGATAATTCAAAAAATAATGATTAGTTAAAATCATATTCATTGGTTTAGGCCAAGAGGATGATTGGACCTATTTAATGGATATGGAATTTAATACTTCAAGAATTGGTGAGTATATACGTTTAGTTTTAGTGATCAAAAATGAAATGAATAGTGAAGAGGAAACCAAAAATATCACATAAGTCGATCCATCATAAAGAAAAAACATGCTAAATAAAAGACTACTACTTCAATAATTTTATCATCAGAAAAAAATAGGATCACCCAATAACATTTTGTCTCTAAAATTCAAAAAATTATTAAGAGTATTATAGAAAAAATCACACCCACATAAAATCCTATTGAAAAAATTGTCTTAAATATACTCAAACATACAAAAATAATAGCATGAAATAGTATTCTACATGGAATTAAGATATAGAGTATACTAAGACATCATTTTTTAAGCTTGAAATGAGTAAAATGTATTTCAAAACTTATAAATAACATCAAAATTTCATTTATAAAAAAATTATAATGGTAACAAACAATATATTAATAGAAAACAAATAATCATTCATTTTTGTACATTGGGTTTTGAATTTGAAATATGTATTTATAAGTGCAAGTACTTGGGTAGATACCCAAATTTGGGCATATTCCTATACATTTTAGTGATATAAAATAATAGACGGGATAACTAACAGATGAAGGACATGCTCATTTATTCTTATAAATTTCAATATTTGGGATAAATAATAAATCAATTAAGTATTAAAAAAATGATAGTCTATGATTTATTAGCGATCACATCTAGAAAAATAAATGGGAAGGTTCTCCATTGAAATTAAAAAATATCAACAACACCAAGTATTTAAAAAATATATTTTATAACAATAGAAAAAAAATTAAATAGGTAGTTTATAATAATAGAGTGTTAAATGGTAGTGTATAACAGTAGATAGTATTAAATGACAGTGTATACTAGTAAACATTAAAAAATGATAATGTATAACAATAGAAATTATTAAATGACATTGTTAAAAATTAAACATTAAAAAAATGACACTGTAAAAAAGTATACAGTATTAAATTAAAGTGTATAACAATATAAATTAAGTACGAATTCATTGAAAAAAATCAAACCTTCAAGAGAGTAGAGTAGTTATGAAAAATCTATTGGCAGATTTTATTTTCGTTAGAAGAGTCCCTTGATGATGCTGATAGTGAGTCTTTTTGAAGCAGGAAGACATTGATTGTCATGCAATCTATAATGAAATGGAATATCATATATTAGATAAAATAATAAAATTTATATAAATTAATATACAATAAAAAACATTCAAATTATAAATATGCATAAGGGTTGAAATTATAGTGATAATAAATAGAAATAGTAAAAAATAAACAACTACTTATGGTTATAGACACAAATTAGCTAATCAAAGCTTAAAAACCTGTTTATATCATCATATTCATAACTACCATGAAAAAAATAGGGAAATAATAATCAATGAAAGCATCCAAGAGAAGTGGTATAAAAAAGTGCACCCTAAAAAGTCAATTTTAGTCAGAATTAAAAGTTGTAGATGAAATGAAATGCAACAAAAAAATGAAATAAAATATATAAATGTATAATACCTAGAGACATGGAGATTTAATATCAATTAGAAGTGCTATGTGGAGACCAATATGGAACAGGATGGAAAAATATAGGCAGATATGGGATATTGAGATGAAACGAGTGGTGAAGGTGGAGGCGGAGGTAGATGAGTAGGTGGGGGAGGATGCAAAAAAGGATGATCTGGATTGATTCTAAGACTTTGAGAATTAATAGGGAGGATATAAGCCGAAGCTGGAATGGTGGAATCAAAAGGAAGTGGTGATTCAAGGCAGAGTTTCAGCTTTTAGTGGGATGAGCACGATGGATGATAGAGTTATCAGGGGAGAAGAGGGTTAGCAGGGGAGAAGAGAGGGTTCACATGGGTGATGAGTGAGATGGAATATTCAAGGAACATGGGAGAATAGGGTTAACATAGAGGTATACCCATAGTTTTTTTAAAACCATGGGTATATCTCAACATATACCCACAGTTCTAATAAAACTATGGGCATAATTTTATCTAGGATATCTATCCCCACATTTTCTCTAAATTGTGGGTATAGGTGTGTGGGGATATCCCCATTTTCCAATACTAGGAATCTAATGTTAAGTTTATTTTGTAAATTTAATGACCTTACTTCTAAATTTTTGGACTTTGAATTTGGACAGAAATATTTTGGATGAGTCATAATGTTAACTACTTATGGAATCAATTAAGTTGAACTTTGGATATTATTTTTTGTTGATTTATCATATTGGATAACCTATGCAAACCATTTTGATTTTAGTAAATATTTAGAGGCTGAAGGAATTACTTATGGATCTTTTGATTCATTAAAAGTTCTTCATGCATTAAACATTCATCTCGAATATCCATTTCTCAGTGTAAGAAATGAAGTGGAAATATATTGAATAACAACCAAAGGATGAGATTATGATTATGACATGGAAAACATCAAGTAAGTTTATTTTCTCAAGTGCTTTATCTAGATATTAAAATAATCCCTTAACTTCAAAATAAAAAAATGTTATCCATTTACTTTTCTTACTGAGAAATCAATATCCTTTTAACCCATAACAGATTTATGGTTTTGTGATAGTTACCTTTATCATGACCATATTACCTATCACTCTCTATCAGTAATTGAGAGTTAGTTTTCTCTTCCATATCCATGTTTTCAATTCTCACTTATGTTCTCCAACTTGGAAACCTAGTATGTGTTACTCTAGATGACTTTCGTACTTCACTTTCTATCATATCAATAGGATTTTTTATTAACACTTCTTATTATGCGGGTTTTCCAAAAAATTATTTTCAAATTTCAAACCCTTGATTACTGATCACAAGTTCAAATTATGAGGATTTAATTTATTTAAGTAGGGAAGAATGTAACACCCCAAGATTTTTAAAGAACAGTATGTTCAATAGCTTATGTTGCACGTAACACCGATCTTAAACAAACCCCAAAATATTATTATGACCATTATGACCTAGATATTAAATATGTGGGTGTGAATAAGATTAACCATTTTATGAAATATATATAAAGGTCTTAATTAATAAAAATTTATTGATTAATTCTTAGGAAATAAACACTCAAATTTTATTAAAGTCATTTTATAAATTTTTTTGAAATTTTTTATTGATATTTACGAGAAAATAATATAATAAAATTTTCCCACTTTTAGAAAATGTATTTGATAAAATGAAATTCATTTTTTAAATCAGCATATCAAAATTAGCTTAGGGTGATATTTAAAATTTTTTATTGAAAACTATATTTTTGTTTCAAATATTTATAAAGTTCCATTTTATTTTAAAATGGTTTAAATTAAAAATTAGTTCTATTATATTATGAATAATTCAATTAGGTTCATTGGAATAAATTTTATAATTTAATTTGGTATAAAATTATTTTTATACATAAATAGTAATTTTTAAGAAAAATTGTATTTTTTTCTTCTAAAAAACAGTTTTGTCGCATTTTGCACACTTATTTTAAAATTAATTTATCTCACTTACAGGAATTTAATTTCATGAAATGAAATTTATTTTTTGGATTTAGAAATCCAAATTTATCCTAGGATGATTTTTTTTAATTTTTTTGAAGAAATTAAATTTTTAATGAATAATAAAAAAATACTTTTTTTATGAAATATGACACTTTTTATGATATTTCCAAGACATAGACATAATATAAAAATTTATGAAACATATGTAATGACTAAATAATGATAAAATAATATAAATATCATTAAAAATTAAATGAAATCATATATATTAGAATTTATTCCATAATAAATATGAAAAACATTTTCAGTGTTGATGTAGAGCCTGCGTTGCACTGAAAAAGTAAAATTTGGTATCCTAAAAATAATAAATGGGATTATATAAGTCCTTTATAGACTTTAATATTAAATATTAAGTATTATTGATGATTTTTATTATTATAAATTTATTTTCTAGTTTTATAAAAAGTGGATTATCCAAATGCTTGTGCAGTGACTGCGCAAGGCCAAAAAAGTCAAAATAACACATTAAATGTGTTGTCATGATATAAATGTGAACTAAAATAAATATTTAATTAATATAACTAGATATTTTTATCATAATAAAATTATTTTCTTAATATAAATTTATTTATATTTTTTATAAATTATATTATTACCTTATATGCTTGTCCAATGCTAATATAATATTAATTTAATTAACATAAGAATAAAATAAATGATATTAAAAATATTAAAAGTAACATAATTTGAGATATTTAAGGTGATAAAAAAATTATATTGATGACCATGACATGTTTAGTATATAATAAATTAGTTTTTTTAAATTTTACTTGTTGTCTTAATGTTTTTAAAGTCAAAATAATGAATAGTATCAAAATTGAAAATAATGATATTTTATGGGATTGGTATTTTATTAAATTATTTAGAAGTCATAAAAATATTAAATAAGAAAAAAGGAGATAATATATAGTCGAAAATGTCTTCCCCTGTGCATTTATAGGCCATTTGGGAGAATTTGTCTCTAGAATAGTCTTATTATATTTTAGTCTTTTGAGAAATTCTGAAAGTACCCACCACCTTAATTATAAAAGGGAACCTTCTCCCCCGCTTATTCACAACACTTTGAGCCTTCTATGTAAGATCCCATATTTTTCTGGGTACATATCTCTCTGATTTTTTCATTAAACTTATTTAAGTTGAGTTTTTCCTCATCTTTAAACCTTGGCAGCTGTGTTTTCGTCGTGAATGTCTGTGTGTTTGAATAAACGTAGTCTTGGGTTGTGAAGAAACTAGAAATGATCCAAAATGATAGAATTTGTTTGGGAAAATGACTTTATGTCTGGGGATGTATGTTTTTTTGAATTAATGGAGTCTGGGTATAAATAGGTCAAGTGTTACCAAGGGTTCTTGGTAAGTTGACAAGACTTAAAGATGATTTATGGTTTTATAAGGAAACTGGGCTGAAAAAGTGTCTAAAAAATAGTTACACATAGTGTAACTATAATACATGCTATGTAATTATTTATTAACACATTTTGTGAACGATTACAAGTTATGAACTAATTCATGACATGAAGAGAGTACACATCGTGCGATTATATTACACATCGTGTAATGTTCGATCAGAATAAATAATAATATGAGGTAATGGATTTTTTAGTGTATATCTATAAAAAGAATTACATTATGTGTAACAATATCACATGTCATATAATTTCCCAACCTGTAGTTTTACAGTGTATCATGTTGTTTATTTTTATTTCCAAGTCATGCGAAACTTCTTCCTCTCAACCCTAGGGCACCTTCCATGCAATTTTAGAGCACCTATCTTGATTTAGAACATCCCAATCATGCATTAGATCCTTGGTAAGTGGTTTTGGTTAGGTTTTACCTTCTATACCTTTGTTCTCTGATCGTTGTAGTGTAATCTTTTGACTATGTGCATTTTTGGTTTTGATCTTGATTAGTTTTGGTCTAGGATCCTTCTTGCAATCATTTACACCTTCTTCTTTATGGGTGTTTTCTATTGAAAGCATGATGTTCTTCATCAGTTAAAAATAGGTGGGGTATAAACCTTAATCCTATAGTTGGATAATTGTCAAGTATGTGCAATATTTTAATTGCTCCAACATATCATGCACTGAATAAATAAATAAATTAATTAGATTATTCCGTGGAGTCTCTTTGGATCCAATTGGATTTTAACCTGGATTGTGGATACCATTCGGGTGAGCGAACCCTTGATTAAAAATGATTTGATTAATGGATTAAAATGTGTTTATCATGAAATGGGTTTTTGGGTGATTTATTGATATAGATTCACCTTGGATTGTCTTTTTTATTAAGATAACTATCATGTTATTGGTTATGACCAATTGATAAATGAAATGTATAATTTAAATATAAATAACAATTTTCATAATTAAAAATTGAGTCTTATGATGTGATATTATGATATCCTTGTTTCTATGACATGTTTTGTTATTCCTATGATTTAATACTGATATACTAGCTTGGCCCTGATTCAATTCTAAAATGATAATATACCTAGATTGGCCTTGATTGGATACTGAAATTCTGATATACAAGGCTCGACCCTGATTGATTGTTGAAATACTTATATAGTGGCACAAATTTTTGTAATTTATATACCTTGATTATGGTTACAGTTGACATGGTTGCGATACATGCTCAGAGACATTATGACATGGCACTTAGGTAGTTTATGTTACTCCATGGTTATATGGTTATTGTTGGCATGGTGTGAGACATGCTCAGAGATATTCTGGTATGGAGATAAAGCAGGTTAACACGGTATTAATTTAATTATTTAATTAATATGCTTATTATCAGATTATTTATATTTATACATGGTGGTGCCGACCTAATGAGTTATACTCACACACTATTCAGGATGCCATTTGGTACCCGAGAAGATTATATGGATGTAGGTTTGGACAAGGGTAAAAGACCTTTATGTTGATTTTTTCTTGCTGGATGGGCTGGAGTTTGGAGATGGAACTGACATGGGGTTTGAGATTGAGTACTTTTAAGTCTATGTTGAGTCTTTAAGTCTTTTATTTTGTATTACTCTAGAATGAAATTTAGATATATTCCAGCATGTCATTACATTATTCCTTTATTATTTATTATATTATTAAGTTGGATTATTTGTTGGTTTTCTACTATATCATTTTTTTCCATTATTTACATACTATGATATTTATTAATTTATTTATATGTTTTATTTCCACTATGTTGTAATTTTGTAACTTGGGGGTATAGTCTCCCCAATATACTTGTCACCCCCACTGCCATTCGGCAGCCTCTGGCATATGGGGAGGCATGCTTGAAGACTCTTAACTAACCCATTTCAGCCACGTGAGAGAGTGACAAATCAGGGTACATTACAAAATGGTATTATAGGACAACAAGTCCCTTTTTTTGTTTATTTACTATTTAGGAAAGGTAAAAAGGAGACTAGGATGTGTCAGGGCTTGGTAATGAGTTTTTTTCATGGGAGTATCTAACCCATGTATGAAGGAAAATCTGAGTGCCTAGGGATGATATTGTTGTTCATGATGTCACTTGTTACAGTTGATTTTATTTCACCCTGAGCGATTCACATGTTTTGTGGTGTTATCATGTTATGATATTATTTATTCTTTTGATTTACACTGGTGGACCAGTATGGTGGTACATGTGTATACATGCATCATGATAGGCACATAGGGATATATGTTGACATGCATTGTTAATGATAAGAACATATTTATTACATGTGATATATAATTTCCCATTGAACCGTGACATCATATAATTGTTATATCTATTAAATGAAATGAAATAAATGAAAATGACATGATAAAACACTTATAATCCATGTTTAGAGAGACTAGGATTCAGTGGTTTTTTATTTTTGTCACATGTTGTGGTTGAAATTGTTGATAACCAGAGTTACAAAGAGTGTGTTTGTCTTATAGAGAAAATTAATCCTCTTCGTCTTTAAGATGACCATTAGGAGAGTGTAAATCAACACACTCTTAACATAACTGAATTAGAGATTCCAGTAGTTCTTGAGTACCAGTTGGATGCTCATCTTCGAAATAGATTCTTGAGGTTTATGAGATCCATGGAAAGAGAGACCATTTGCACCATTCTATCTATGTCTGACATGAAAAGAGAGTTTCATCCACAACATCCACCTACACTCACTAGATACAGAGGCCCCCAGGAAGCTGAGTTCTAGATCAAGTCAGTCTAGAATATCTTTAAGCATATTGAGACACCCATAGATAGAAGGGTGAAACTTGCTACATATATTCTTTTTGGACCAGCCAAGCCTTGGTGGGATATTCTGGAGAAGGAATGGCTGTAAGATGAGTTATCTTATAAGTACTTTGAGGTGAATATCCTGATCCAATTCTATACCAGGATGTTGAGGTGTGATAAGGCTCATGATTTCCTGAACATAACATAGGAGGTCATGTCAGTGTTGGACTACACTGAGTGTTTCACTGACCTACAATGTTTTACGCCATCTATGGAAGCTAATGAGATTTCTAGGGTGATATATTTTCAAGATGGTCTTCTCTACGAGATAAGGTCATAGGTGAATGTGTTTCATTTTAATAGTTTTGCAGATGTGGTCATTCAGGAACTTATCATGGAATGGAATATGAGAGAGGCCTTGAGTTGTGGTCAGGCTATTTCAGCAGGGAAAACTATGAACTCTTCTTCAAGCATAAAGAATCATCATTATAATAGTTTTCTCCAAGGAAAAAACAGTCAGAGTAGTCAAGGTTGTGGGAATCCATATATGGACCATGTTCTTTTATAGTGCTATTAGTGTGGAATTATGGGCCACAAACATCCTCAGTGTTCGTACTCTGATTTGGAGTGTCATGCTTGCGGAAATTTGGTTCATCTATAGATGTTTTTTAGGGGAATGAAACAATAGAGTAGTGGAAGGGAAACATGACAGGTACCAAAGTATAGGAAGGGCTTAACTACTCCTCTGTAGACAGGTAGATGGAGTTCCATAAGACATTCTAGTTGAGGGAGGGGATGTGGTACCCCAGTGTAGGAACAACAGTATCAGGCAGAGGGTATATCTTAGGGGAGTCAGGTTGGATCCCATGGAATAGGGAATGGTTAGCTATATGTTATGAATGCTTCTATGGCTACTGTGGATGTAAGACCATCTATTGTTATAGGTACGATTCTTGTATCATCCACCATGTCTTGTGTTTTTTTTATATAGGATCATCACATTAATTTTTATCTACTATTTTTTTAAATGTTTTGGGATTGGATGTGGAAATATTGGATAATTTTTTACCATAGACACACTATTGGGAGTGTGGTTAGATAATATCAAACGTTACAAGGTGTATTCTCTAGATATTGGTGGTTACCATTTCTTTTGGGAACCATTTGTGCTGGAAATGACATGATTTGATTTGATTCTTGGTATGGATTAGTTAGTTCTATTCCAGGATCATATCGACTATTACTAGAGGAGAGTTACCTTTTAATCTTTAGAAGGAATCAACTATTCTCACCAGGGTGAGTGAGATCTTCAGGCTCATCGTGCATGACCAATTTAGTGAAGATTAGATTATATCACAACTCAAATAACTGATCTTGCTCTAGATGATGGTGGAATGAAGTAGGATTATTTTCCTTCATCATTATAACATTTTCAGGATATCTTTCCTAACAAGTTTTACGACTAGCTATTTGAGTGAGAGATCAAGTTTACGATCGAGTTGGATCTAGGAGCAGAGCCAGTTTCTAATCTTCCTTATAGAATGGCATCAATAGAGCTTTGGGAGTTGAAATTTCAGTTAGAATATATGGAATCAAAAGGTTTCATACATCCAAGTACATCTCCTTAGGGGTTCTCCAATTATATTTTCAAAATATCTGATGGGACTTTGTGATTGTATTTGGATTATCGAAGGTTGAACCAGATAACGATCAAGAACTAATATCTCCTTCCATTTATCGATGATATTTTGATCAGTTGAGAGGTTCTAGGATCTTCTCCAAAATCAACCTAAGATCTAGATTCCATCAGTTGAGGGTGAGACCATCAGACATACCTTATACTTCTTTTAGGAGTAGTTATGTCTTGTATGAGTTTGTAGTGATGCCATTTTGTTTGACTAATACACCATTGATATTCATGGCCTTGATGAATATGACCTTTCATCCTTGTATGGAACGATTTGCGGTGCTTTTTTTCGATAACATCTTAGTGTACTCCTAGTCAGTAGACAATCACACCAAACATCTTGAAAACATACTGAGTATATTGAGAGAGCATTATCTTTATGCTAAGATAACCTAATGCAATTTATGGATTGATAAAGTGAACTTCTTGTGCCATGCCATCTCAAAGGTATGAGTGTTAGTGGACCCAAATTTTTTTTAGTCATGGTATATTGGGAGAATCCTAATAATGTATTCAAGATTAAGATATTTCTGGGTTTAGTAGGTTATTATCAGTGCTTTATCTAGGAATTCTCCCATTTGGCATCAATTATTTAAGGGCTGACCAAGAAAGGGGTAACATTTTTTTGGTCAGATTCTTGTGAGAGATATTTTTAGGAGATGAAATATAGGATGACCTCAGCACCTATACTCACTTTACCTGTGCTGGGTAAAGATTATACTATATACTATGAGGCATCTATAGTTGGAATTAGAGAAGTTCTGATAGAGGAGGATCAAGTGGTTTCTTATGGATCCAGACATTTGTGACTGCATGAGAGGAATTACCCTACTCATGATCTAGATTTGGTAGTGGTGGTACATGCACTGAGATTCTATAGTCATTATCTCATAGGTGAGAGGTTTGTGGTGTACACATACTATAAGAGCCTCATGTACATATTTTCTCAGTGAGACCTGAACATTTGGTTGAGAAGGTGGGTCGAGTATCTATAGTCATTCAACTTTGAGTTGGATTATACATCGAGAAAGGGAAACATCACTGCCGATGATTTGAGATAGAATACATAGATAGAGGCAATAGAAGAGTCTTGTAATGAGTGGTGAGTAATGAAAATCTTTTAATACATGCATCTAGATGTTCAGGAGTTTTAGAGGTGAGTAGCTCTGACTTCGATATCTATTATACCCATGGTTTTGGACTGGATCAAGACCGAGCAGTTATCTAATCTGGAGGGATTAGTTATGAGAGAAAACTAATATAGTATGGAGACACCATCAAGATATTATATTTTAAGTGGTAGTTCTTTTATTTTATGTGGATGAGTTTGGGTTCTTACGGACTTACACGAGGAGCTAATGAAAGAGGTTCATGCTTCTATATGGGCACTACATCCTAGTTTGAAAAATATGTATTGTGATCTTCAAAGATAGTACTAGTGGTTAGGAATAAATAATGAGATAATAGTGTTTGTGGAAATATTTTTCACTTGTAAGTAGGTAAAAGTAGAGAATTAGAGGCCATCTGGGCTTTTTGCAGCCTTTGACCACTCCTAAGTAAAAATTGGATGATGGAACAATGGATTTTATGTCAAGATTACCCAGTAAAACCCATAAGATTGATGTTTTATGGGTGATTGTGGATCGAATGATGAAGGCATACCACTTCTTTCCTATCAGGGTGACCTTGAAATTTAACGATCTGGGTAGTCTCTAAGTGTGTTTGGTAGTTTGGTTGCACAGTGTTCTGAGGAGTATTGTTTCAGACATAGATCATCATTTCACATCATGGTTCTTGTAGGGTCTTCATAAGGGTTTGGGATTGTAGGTTATTTTGAGTATGACCTATCATCCTCAGATTTACGGTCAATCTGATAGAAATATTCATGTTCTGAAGGATTTGTTATGAGCATGTGTTTTGGATTTTAGTGGTTCATGAGAGAAACATATGGAACTAGTGTAATTTTCTTATAATAAAATCTTTCAAGAATCTATGCCAATGGAACCTCTCAAGTCCTTTTAGGCCATTCCGTTCTTCTCTTTGTTGGTTGGAGCTAGGTGAGTCAACACTTGTTGGGCCTAGTCTCATACAGGAGATGTCTAAGAAGGTTTATTTGACCAGATAGTAGTTGGTGACTGTACAGAGCAGGAAGAAATCATACACTAACCATCAGAGGCAACCTCTGGAGTTTGAGGTTGGTCATAATATTTTCCAATGAGTGTTGCTTGGGTTGGGAAAATTTCATATTAGGAAATAGGGAAACCTATCACCCAAGTTTTTTTGGGCCATTTGAGATAGTGGATAGGGTTAGTCTAGCGGAATACCGATTAACCCTTCCAAAGTGCTTCAGTTCCAGGCATGACGTGCTTCACATATCACAATTTTAGAGATATTATCCAGACTATTCTCATGTGATATACATAGTAGACGTAGAGATTTTTTATGATTCATCCTTTGAGGAGCATCAGATACAGGTTGTGTACCATGGTGAGAAGTATCTTTGAGGTAGGGAGATTCATTTGGTTCGAGTGCGGTGGAAACATGGGCGAGTTTAGGAGGAGTCCCAAGAGAGGGAGTCTGATATGTGAGCATAGTGTCTTGACTTTTTCACTAAGACCCCATAGTGATACTTGGAGTAGCTTGGGGACGAGCTGTTATATGGTGGGGAGGCTATAATATCCCATCTTTTTTTGGGTACTTCTCTCTCTAAGTTTTTCATTAAACTTATTTCAGTTGAGTTTTTCATCATATTTAAATCTTATTGGTTGCATTTTCATCGTTAATGTATGTGTGTTTGAATAAACATAGTCTTGTGTTGTGAGGAAAATTAAGAAAACTAGAGAGGATCCCCACAAAGAGCCTTTATTTGGGAAAATAACTTAAATTACATTGATGTATGTTTGTTTGAATTAATGGAGTCCATGTATAAATGGATCAAGTGTTACCACTAGTTCTTGGTAAGTTGAGAAACATTAAAGGGTGTTTGGGTTTTTATAAGGAAATTGGGCTAAAAAACTGTTTTTAAAAAAAGTTACATGCCATGTAAATGTAATACATGTTGTGCAATTTTTTCCAAACACATGTCATAAAAGGTTAAAAGTCATGAAATTATTCATAACATGAAGATAGTACACATTTTGTTATTATATTACACATCATGTAATGTTTTATTAGAATAAATAATAATCCGAGGTGATGGGTTTTTCGGTCTATCCATCTAAAAAAAATTACAAAACATTTAACTACATTACACGCCATGTAATTCCATGACCTATAGTTTTAAAGTGTTCCATGTAGTTGATTTTCATTTCCATCTCACATGAAGATTATTCCTCTTAACACTAGGGCACCTTCCAGGTGATTTTGGAGCACCTCTCTTGATTCTAGATGTCCTGATCATGCATCTAATCCCTGGTAAGTGGTTTTGGTTAGGTTTTCCCTTATCTCCATTTGATATCTGACCATTGCATTGTAATATCTTTACCACATGCATTTTTGGTTTTGATCTTGATCAGTTTTGATATAGGATTATTCTTTCAATCATTTTCACCTTCTTTCTTGGGAGTATTTTCCATCGAAATCACTGCGTTCTTCCTCGGTTAAAGTTAGGGGTTCTAAAATTTAACCCTATTGTTGGATAATTGTCAAGTATGTGAAATATTGTAATTGCTCCAACATATCATGTGCCGAATAAATTAATTGATGAATTGGATTATTTCTTGTATTCCCTTTATATCCAATTGGCTTTTGACCAAGATTGTGGCTACCGTTTGGGATAGAAAACCCTTGATTATAAATGAATTGATCATTGGATTAAAGTATATTTTGTATGACATGGGTTTTTGGGTGATTTCATGATATAGATTCACCTTGGATTGGATTTTTTATTGAGATAACTGGCATGTTATTGGTTATGACCAATTGATAAATGAAATGTATAATTTAAAGATAAATGGTAGTTTACATAATTAACCATTGATCTTTATGATGTTATATTATGACATCCTTATTACTATGACATGTGTTGAGATTCCTATACTGTAATGCTGATATATGAGGCTTGGACCTGATTGGTTGCTGAAATTATGATATACTGGGCTTGGACCTGATTGGATGCTGAAATGTTGATATACCGAGCTCGGCCCTGATTAACTGTTGAAATGATTATATAGTAGGTTTTGACCCAAATTTGTGTAATTTATATACCTTGGTTATAAGGTTATGGTTGGCATGGTTGTGAGACATGCTCAGAGACATTTCAGCATGACACCAAGGCAGGTTATGTTACTCCATGGTTATATGGTTATGGTTGGCATAGTTGTGAGACACGATCAAAGATATTCCAGCATGGAACCAATGAAAGTTGATGTGGTATTAATTTAATTGTTTAATTAATTAATACACTTGTTTATTTCATTATTTCATACACTTATTATTAGACTGGTTAAAATTAGACAAAGTGGTGTCGACCTATCGAGTTATACTCACACCCTATTTGGGCCACCGTTTGGTACCCGAGTATATTATATGGATGTAGGTTTTGATAAGGGAAAACGACCTTGCTGTTGAAAGTTTTATTACTGGATGGGATGAATTTTGAAGATGGGACTGACATGGGGTTTGAGACTGGGGAATTTTGAGACTTTATTGAGTCTTTTAGTATTTTATTTTTTATCAATCTAGAATGAAATGTATATACATTCCAACATGTCATTACATCATTCCTTTATTATTTATTGGATTATTCAGTTGGCTTATTTTTTGGTTTTCCACCGTATCATTTTGTTTCCATTATTTCCACTCTCTGATATTTATTCAGTTATTTATATTTATTATTTTTGATGTTTTGTAACTCTGTAAATAGGGGTTATATTCTCCCCACTATACTTATCACACCCCCACTGTTATTCATTAGCCTCTAGTATATGGGGAGGCCCACTTGAGGTCTCATAACTAACTTGTTTCATCCATGTGAGAGAGTTCCAGATTAGGGGATGTTACGTTATAGATCAACCAAGTCTTACAAATTCCTCTTATCAATATCCTTATTCAAGTTCTAGATGTTCTGGTACTTTCAAAAGACTAACCCTAGATCCCTTAAGAAGAGATCCAAAGGAAGTCTACCAAAGAAGAGGTAATCCCCTTTACAAACTCTTTCAAGTTTATTTCTTCTTCCACTTCCCCTTAAAGAATTTTTCCATCCTAAATTAATAAATCCATTATCATAAATATACTAATATGTTATTATATTAATGGTAAAACCATATTCCATCTCGTTTCCATCATATTAAAAGCGAAAACATTGCTCGTGTGTACGTACGACTTACCATCTCCACATAGTGGTGTAATTTGTTTTCATCACCAATTTACTTAGATGATTATAAATATGTACCTAATGAATATATATAACATAATAAAAATTCTATAAAGGTTAATTATTCTCTAACATTATTTCGTTCCATCCATCAAAAAAATGAAAATAGCATTCATGTGTATGTACGCCCTGTCATCTCCATGAACGATGTAATTCATTTTTCTGTCTCTATATTTATGGATGACTATAAATATATATATATTTAATATATATGATATTTAAAACATAAATTATATCTTGTATATTATGTAACTATAATAAAATTATAAGGATTGAAACTACTGAATTAAAACATACATGAAAAACGAAGCAGTTACCACCCAAAATAGTGATTTTAACAATGAATTGATAATAAACGGGTGATAAAATATTATAATTAAATAATATATGGTATGAAATATAAGATTATGATTCTATAATATATGTATAATACATATTTATTTATTATACATGAGGTACAATCATGTACTAAGGAAATCGAACCTGAGGTAAGGGTTTCTCGTCTCACTTTTACTCCCATGAGATATATTCCATATTCACCACTTATTTATTTCATGTAGTGTATATATGTACCCTTTTATATATTATATCATGAACATATTTGTATTAATGGTATTTAAATTTTTATTTGAAGTTATTTCTTTCATGGGGATTACAATTCAAAAGTAATTAAAGTGGTAAGGGTTTATTTCACAATCTCATCATTATTTAAGACTATTTATTTTTAAGTCTCCAATGGGGAATATTTTTATTCCATGATAATATTTTATAAAAATGTTTTAAAAAAGGTTTTTACTATTTTAATATAATTTTTTAAAGTCATTTTTACCAATTTTTTAATTTTTACAAGATGTTTTGAATGGAATTTTATTATCGTTTTCCAAATGAGGTACTTTGTTGCTTTTCCGAAAAAATATGAAAGGAATGTTTTTTTAACTTATATGGAATAAGAATATTTTACCACCATCATGATGAATTAATATTTTGAACCTTACTTTACAATTTTACAAGGTTATTTTCAAATAAAATATTTTCCTTCATATTTTCATAGTTTATTTTTAAAAGTGAATTTCAAAGTGAAAAAATATTTTTCCTCAAAAATACTTTTAATGATATTTTTATTATACTTTTATTCATAAATGACACAAACCCTTAATTTTAATCATTCACCACTGAGTATATGTTTTAATGATATCATCCTTTGAATCATTCACTTGTGATTAATGAGTATTTCAATTCTCTTAAATATCCATATTATTGTATGATGGATATGATTATTTCCTAAACCATATACCATTTTTACATATGGTGTTTAATTTGAAAGTTATTTGATTAACTAGGAAAATATTGATAAATTTGTATCCTTTACTCAATAAAGATATTTGATGATAAGGCATATTGATTCATGAATTAAACATATTATTCGATATTAGAGGAATGATTTGGACCTATAATGATGGGATATACCCAGAATTATATAGACCCTTGATGCACCAGTAGGTCTCATGAGAAAAATTAGTCAGCCAAATTAAATGGGGTTTTCCTATAATTACTAAACTATCTTGTAAAAAGTCTTGAGAATATAGATACCGTGATTTCTGGGATCATGACGTTGAATATTAAGTATTTACCTCATTAATAATTTAGTTATTATTATATATGATATTTTCACTATGATATTATCTATAGATTAAGATTGTGAAAAAGTTATTAATTAAATGGATTTTGTTTCTAATTATTTATATTTACATAATAATTATGCCTTATTTTATCATGATAAACAAGTTATGGATTAAATGGAATATGTATTTAGTTATTTAACTTGTGATATTGATTGTGCATTATTGATTCAAGATAACTTCTACTGTATGTAACCCTTACAGAGCATTTGAGCTCATCCTTATTTTGTTTCATTTCCCCAGGATATGAAGGAGAATTATTTAAATGTGTTCAAGGATGCAAATTACTTTCCTTCGTTAATTACTAATGTAATAAGGGTATTGTGTTTGTGTTTAGTTCTTCAAGACTATTAAATTGTTTGATCCTTGGTTATGTGATCTCTTTCATCTTGTTCCAATGTAATGAAATAACCACTAACTCCAAGTTTATGGATTTGCGGTTGTTATATAAACCATGTTGTGGTGGTATAAACTATGTCATGGTTTGAGCTAGTGTAAACCATGACATAGTGAGGGTCACTACAACATGGTTTAGTGTATGGTAGTATACACATCATGTGATAATGGACAATGATTTTTTTATTTATCCTACTATAATCTATCATGTTTAGTTTTATTATCACATGAGGATGATTTGAGGAGTTTGAATTTCCAAATCAATTATTTAAACTTTAAAAAATTGATCACTATAAATGACCTAACATTTCAAATACTTGAAACGCTGCGAACCATTCATGAAACATCTCATTCAAAGTTGATCTTTTGATAAATTTTTAGTTTCCCATGAGTTTTTGTAGCACCCTAAGATTTTTTATGAAATTTTCTTTAAATAAATATTATCTTAAATAGCTTATTTCACACACAACAGCGAATTAAGACAAAACTATGATACTTTAAAAATAAAATTATTAAATATGAGCGTTTTAATATAGCCTTTAAATTAGAAATTATAAATAGAAGTAACCAAATTATGAAATCCATGTAGAAAAAAGGAAAAAATGGCACTAGGTAGAAGTTTTCCTTATGAAATCCATTTGTTAAAGATTTAGTGGTAGGTAGCTTCACTAGGGTTTTCCCTGGACTAAGTCCAAGACAAAATCCAACAATTATAGTTTGAGAGAAATCATTTACAATAGAAGTTCAAGCTTATTGAAATTACTATGTGATCCATACTAGCTGAACTGTTACCCATAATCACCATCAAAGCTGATCTTATCCTCAAGTCTTATGTGAAGATCATGAGAGATTATGTAAGTATAAGTTGAGATGGTATAAACATGTAATTATTAATGTAATAAGTTATATATATATATATCACATGTATTTTACACATCTCACATTTTTAATTTTAAATAAAATTAAAGTTCACTTTTAACACCAATTCATTAATGAAATCCAATTAGTATAGCTAAACAACTAATAAGATCATTTTATGATTAAAAATGTATTTTTTCTAAAATTGGAATTTTATAATCATTGAATTTTTATTTTAAATAACTAATAATATTATGGTTAAATGATGATAAAATATATTATTGATACAAATAATATATTAAAACCATTTTAATTAAAAATTGATAGGAAATAAAAGTAAAAATGATTAATATTTGAAAAATTCATTTTCCTATACAAACATTTTTCATTATACTTTATGTTTCCATTTAAAAGTTAAATTCATAAATTTTATAATTTTAATTTGAAAAAATGAACTTCACTTTTGGATTAAGCATAATAATATTATCTTATGATTTTTTTTTTTGTATTTTTATGAAAATATTGTTTTTAGGTGAATGATGAAAAATATTGTTTTTACATATATCAAGAATTTTATGACAATATTAGGATATAAGCATAAAATAAAATATATGAAACCATTTTTTGTGACAAAATATGTATTTTTTAAGTAAAATTATAAATTTATAAAAATTAATTTTAAATTATAAACCCATGTTTTACATTTTAGAACCTAGGTTATATTTTTCTATAAAACTGTTTTTATATGTTATACATTTATCATTTTAAAATTAATTTTTATCACTTTTAGAAATTTAATATTATGAATTTTTTTTTTCATATTTGGAATCAACATATCCAAATTATTTAACAAGGTAAATTTTATTTTTAGTCTTTAAAATAAGTTACCGAGGTTAAAAAATGGGTTACCGTGGTAAAAGTAAATTATGACTAAAAGTTAAATTAAGGGAGAAAATACTAAAATGTCTCAAGTATTATCTTTTTTTATGTGGATGAGAGGTGTATTGAAAAATAATCCCCCCTCTCCATTATTTTCCACTTTTGGTTCCACTTTCATTTGAAAGTGACATGACTTTAATATAAAGTCCTGGGTAATTACCAAAGTGTCACCTCTCTAACTTATAAATAAAGTCATTCACCACCCTACTTATCCACAAACCACAAGCCTTGTAGCTAAACCAAATTATTCCCAAACACCTTACAATATATATATATACATATCCTATGTTTTAGAGATATTGGTCTCACAAAAAGACCATTCTAAGAAGTCTCAAAGATTTTTCTTGAGGAGTAAGGAGGTTAGAGGACGTTCAACTAAGCAAGAAAAAAAGATAATGGTTTCTCATCACACTTTTCTTTCTTTGATACACATGTTATGTTCATAATTTGTTTTATATTTTTTGGTGTATATACTTCCTTATATATTTTTTTATCATAATTTTCATACAAGTAAATGGATTTAAAAATTCATCTCAAGTTCTATTTTCGTAGGCTTTTAATTCAAATGATACCAATGTTGTAAGGGTTTCCTCTGAATTTCAATTCATTGAGTCATGTTTTGTATTATGAACCTATTTTATTTTATATGGAATGTATACCACCTATTCAACATATTATATCATGATTCAATATTTAATTCATGGTATTTAAAGTTCAATTTCAAGTTTTATTTCTCAAGAGGTTTTGATTCAAATGTTATGAAATTTGTAAGAGTTTTTCTCACTGGACCATTAAACTCGATCCTCCATTCCTCTGTGATATTTATTAGACCTTGGATAATGACTATTTATTTAATAAATAAATATCACCACATTATTCTCCAATAAATAAATAAATATTATATTCACTAAATAATAAATAAATATATATTAAATATTTTGATCACAAAACATTCTCTTGAATAACTAGTGATTCAATATTTATGAAAAAAAACATGAATAATTATTAAATCGTTTATTAGAATAATATTTATTCAACATGTTAAATAATAAATAATATTTAATATTTAACTAAAGTTCTGGATACAGTTAGTGTGTAAACCTCTAGGCCTCTTTCTCAGTGGCATTAGGTGGTTCTACCCAAAGTCCAAGGTTAACGTATAGAAATATGCAAGACACCCATGGATAAATAATTTAATGTTTCAATGACATGAAACCTCATACACATTTTTAATGCGTAATATAATCCCTATATCATGATATCTCTAATCAACCAGGCTCCATGTCGGTGTCATCAACCCATGTGATTGATGTCTCTTTATTTGACTATATATAATTAAACTTTCCAATATAACACCATGACCATGTATCTATTTAGGATATTTTATTTCCATCAAAGGGCTTGAGATATCAACTTTCATTAAAGAATATAAGGGACAAATTCTTTCTCACATTATTCATTAACTCAATATTACTTTTGATGCACACAATGTATGCTACCTCATCAAGAACATATGTCATCTTGATTTTTATCAATACATTAACACACATTATTAATAATATCCATTAATATTAATCTTAAAGTATAAGGATCAATACATTAACCTATAGATAGGAACATCTAATAAAATATATAAATGTGGACTTCCTAATGGCTAGTCATGTTCTCATAATCTACTAAACTAAAAATTACAATGGGCATACACCATGAGAAGATACATCATAGTCCTATGAGTATCCACCCTTGATAGATTATATGTGTTTCATCAAATGATATCTTCCAGCTATAGAACATATATTTAAGAAACTATCGCAACACTTCTAGGTTCTCATCATAGTGGGGAGTTGCTATGAATTTTGAGTGAAACAATTTCTCTTAGGATATTATCACATACTATGAAACATATAAGAACAACCATGATGTGATAATAAGTTTATTAATATTCAAAAAAATAAATACATGTTATCATAAAGGACATAGATTTTAGTTCTAGGGAACAAACTCCAATAGAATCCCACTTGAACTAGAGCCAACTACTAATAACCTTTAGTCCATCATCTCTCATATGATATCCATACTTCTGATAAGATGAGGCTTTAGTTAAGGTTTCCACCACATTTTCTTCCATGGAAACTTTTTTTACTTCAAATTCATCCCTTTGAGAAAAATCCCTCCAAAGGTGATACTTTTGTAGTATGTTCTTTGTCCATTGATGTGATCTTGACTCTTGTTAGATCCACCACTGTAGTATTATCACAATATAATGTGATAGTGTCTCAACTGTTGAGAACTAAATCAAGATACTGGAAAAAGTTTCATATCTAAATGACTTATTTGGCTGAATCATAAACTGCTATAAAATGGGACTTTGTAGTAGAATCAGTGACAACCGATTTCTTTGAAATATTACAACTCATTGATCCTCCATTCAGACTAAAGAAATATAATGAATGATCATTTTTATATGTTTGAAAACTAGAATCAGTATAAAACCTGATGACTTGATCATTGTCTCCTCTATACACCAATAATATAGCCTTAGTTCTTCTTGGATATTTAATGATTTCCTTGATAGCAAAACAATTTTGTTCACTCATATCAGCTTTATATCTACCTATTATGATCAAGGTGTAGGCAATATCAAGTATAGTAAATAACATGGCATATATGATTAATCATATTGAAAAAGTGCATGAGATCCTACTCATTATATCCATTCACTCTTGTGTTTTAGATGCATTTTCTTGGAAAGATGTATACCATGTAACACTAGAATTATTCCTCTCTTGTATTGTTCGATACTAAATATATTTAGAATATATTCAATGTATATACATTGAATTAGTACAAGTATCCTATTGGATATATCATGAATGATCTTGATCCTTAGAATGTAGGTTGATTCACCTAAGTCTTTCATGGAGAATAATTTATTCAACAAGTCCTTAATTGAATGTAATACTAGTATTCCTTTTCCAATAAGTAATATGTCATCAACATATACTACTAGGATAATGGTCGCACTCCCACTAAACCAATTGTAAACACATGGATCAGATTCATTCTTAATGAAACCAAATTCTTTTATAGCTTCATCAAAGTGAATGTTCCATGACCTGAATGCTTGATTAAATCCATATATGGGTCTCTCTAACCTACAAACCTTTTGGAATTAGTTGGAGTCATAAACCCTTTTTTAGGTGTCATATAAACATATTCATGAAGGTTCCCATTAAGGTGACTATTTTTACATCTATATTCCAAACTTAGTATTCACAGTAAGCTGATATAACAAATAGAATTCTGATGGATTTAAACATGGAAACTAGAGAAAAGGTTTCATCATAGTCAATGCCTCTACACAGTTTAGACCATTTAGCCACTATCCATGCTTTGTAGGTATTTTCTTTACTTTCCATGTACAATTTTCTCTTGAATACCCATTTACACCAAATAGAATTTATATCAACTAGTGAATTAACCAGAACCCAAACTTAGTTATGATACATGGAATCCATCTCATAATTCATATATTATTATTATCTTGAAACTTTTGATCTCTTTAATTCCTCTTTTTAGGATATAGGTTCATTATTTTCAACTAATAACGAGTCGCCATATTTGGTGAATAGAAAACTATATCCTTATAGTTCTATTACCTATTTGGTGCTTATACACAATACTTGTATTTTAGGAACAACTTATTCTATAGGGACCTATAAAATTTTCCATGTACCAACTCTTGTGTATCTTGAGCATCAACTTTATCAAATTCAATCTTGCTCCCACTATCCTTCTTGTGGATGTAACCCCACTCAAGAAAGATGGATTATCTTGTGATAGTCTCCTTCTTGTCTAAGGGACCGTATAGATAATATAATATTATTTCCTTGGTATAACTTATAAAGATATACTTCATGACTTGGGGTGATAGTTTTTTTCTTGATATGGACTTAACAAATGACTCACATCCCCATACATGAGTGCATGACAACACAAATTTCTTTCCATACATTAATTCTTACATTTATTCATTTACCGCCTTAGTTGATTCTCAGTTTAGAATGTATGATTTAACATGCATTTTATATCCCCAAAAGGGTAATGTAAGTATATCCCCAAAAAGGTAATGTAAGATATTTACAAGTCATCATTGACCTTAACATGTTAAGAAAGGTACAGTTCCTCCTTCCATTAACACCATTTCACTATGGTGTATAAGGTGTAGTGAGTTGGGATAGAATCCAAAACTCCCATAGAAAGTATATAAACTCTTGGTTAAAATATTCACCACCTAAATTAGTTAAAAACTTATTTAGATTATTACAAAGTTGATTATCCACTTCATTCTTTAATTATTTGAATTTTTCAAAGGCCTTTAACTTATGACTCATAAAGTAGATATAACCATATCTACTTAATTAATCAGTAAAAGTTATGAAGTAAGAATGTACACTTCAAGATTATAATTTAAAAGGTATTCAAAAATTAGTGTGTACCAATCCTAGAAGTTCTGTGGACCTTTCAACCTTTCCACTAAATAGTGGTTTGGTTGTTTTTCCTTGAAAACAAGCATGACATTTTTTAAGTGGTTTGAGCTCAAAAGATTCTAAATAACCATCTTGATAGAGATTTTTCAAATGCTTATCATTTATGTGACCAAGATGGTGATTCCATATCTAGGTGTTTTATGAGTCATGTAAACATGATTTTTTATTAATTTCCAATATCTAATTTTCATAATATAATACATAAAGATCATTACTTAGTTGCGTCACATCGTAACAAATGTTGTCTTTGTAAAAGAAGCATTTTTTATTTCAAAATTTGAAAATAAATCCCTTTATGTCAAGGAAAGAAACATGGATGATGTTTTTATTAAAAATTGGAACAAAATAATAATTATTTAAAACCAAAATCATTCTGGATGGAAATAGAAGGTGGTAGTCATGTATATCCAAGGCAACAAGTCATACTCTATTGGCTGCTTGAAGATCCACCTCTCCTATGGAAATCTTACAAAATATACTTGGTTCCTATATTTGGATATATATTTTATCACCATAAGATACATCTAATACCCAATGTTTATATATATAAATATTACACTTGATAATGAATTCACCTTTAACTTACCATTTCTTTTGGGTGTAGTTATTCTTCTAGTAGCCAATCTTCACACATGAAAAACATATTTGTAAGTATCAGTAAAATAGAGACTTGTCTCTCATACCAATTGTTGTATTGTAATGTATATGTATATGGATAAATACAAGAGGGGGGGGGGGGCTTAATTTTAAGTTTAAAAACTTTTGTTTTTAACCTTAAAGGAAACTTAGTTTAACAAGTTTAAACTAATCGTATTCAAAATACCTCTTAAGTATTTAAAATGTGATCAGACTAGGACCTTGGGTTTGATGATAAAGTATCATAATCAATTATATTTTGATATGTATTCCATATTTCATAATTAAAATTTAATCATATTCATAGTAGAAGATGATTTAATCAGAGTAAGGGTAGTAAAAATCATAATCACAATGGTTATGATAAATCAAATTATTACAAAAGTATCGATTCTATCTTAAAGCGTATATAATTGTATTTAGAGTAATAATGTAATAAAAAAGTAATAAAGAGTTGAAAAATTGTATCATAATTAAATATATTATGATAAACAAGATAAAATATAAATATGAATATAAAAAAAATCACTTCCAATTACAGTTGTATTAGAAATAAAAAACTTGTAATAAAACAAGTAAATGAATACATTTTTTAACCCAAAGAAAATGGTATCTAGTAACATAGGATAAAGGTCCCTTGTTTTATATTTACAAGAAATTATGTCTCACCCTTACCTAGGTAATCCCTAGATATGATGATCGACCTATCTCGCTATCCACACAATCCCTCAATATGATGATTGAATGTGCTCTATCTGCCTATCACTGATAGCCCTCAATATAATGATCATTTCTATCCTGCTATCCCAATAAGACCTCGATCAAGAAGGTGATCAACTCCTCTATCTTCCTAGAATTAGAAACCATAGATCATAATCATAATAGTAATAATTTCACAAAGAAAATACAACATATTCTTAAGGAGACAACCTAACAACATTTCATTAAGAAAATACCCTCTCTAAAGCAATACAAAAGACTATGAACAAGCTGTTCATGATTTTTACACTTTAGAAAAATGAGAGCAAAATAAAAGTGCACATGCTCATAAAAAATTATGTCAACCATCAGTTGTGATCTCTTCAAATGACCTGGTATTTATAGGAAATCTTTCCAACAATCATCTTGATCTCTAACAGTCATATTTTCTTCATGATTTTTGCAAGGACCTAGACACCTAACACCTCAATAGTTATATTATAACTGAATTCATGACATCGTTTTGAAAATAAACCATCAATGTTAAGAGTAAAATATTTCAATATGATAAAACAATTTTCCATATTCAGTATTAAAACAAAATTTAGTCTGATATATTTCCTTATATATGTCATTACGATGAATTTTCTGGATATAGATCCGATTGTTATTGGTTTTAGCCAATCTGATTATTCTCGGTTCTAAGATGATTATGATAATCGTAATGGTTGATATTGTTTTGTTTTATCTAATAATTTAAATATATTTTAAAGTATGGTAAAAGTATATGTTTTCTATAAAAACATTGTTAAAATACTTTGGACATAAAATAGTTAGTAATTAAGTATTTAAGAAAGAGTTTGTGATTTAAAAAACAAAAGGAATGGAAAATTCATAAATAAATTTTTGACTCAACAATATTATTTCATTTTATTTCTCCTTACTTTGGATATTCTTCTTCTTGGAAGTATGGTAATCGGTAGATTTAGAATTGGAGTGAGTATTGGGACCCTTTGATTTGTTCTTCCTTTTATTATTCACCATAAATACTGTGATTTTTTCATGCCCCATGTCATTTATAACTTGGTGAATGAGAGTAAGAAGTTATGAAATATTCTTCTCACCATTGTATTGTAATTCATAATGAAACTGGAGAAGGATTTAGGTAATAAGGAAAGAATGAGATTTGTACACAGCTCATCTGAGAATCTAATGCCCAAGATATCCAAGAACTTTATATAGATAATCATCTGGACTATATGAGGATCAACATGCACCAACTCTCTAAGATTGTACATGAAAAATGCATTGGATATCTCATATATCTATTCTCTCACTTTCTCATACTATAGACATCCATATCCTCATATTGATTTAGAATCTCATTGGACATGAAAGATATCATGAAACATTTGAAATTTGTGGTATCATCTAAATATTTCTCATAGAGAGACAATTTCCTCCCACTATCCACTTGGCCAAGTGATTTAGTAATGGGTATTTCCAACACATATAATTTCATTTCATGGTGTAGAATAACACACAAGCACATTTTACATACTTATAAATTAATGCCAGTGAGAAGGATATCCTCCTCAAGTATGGATCATAGTGATATGTTTTGATTCATGTGTATTTCCATTTATAAAATTAAAAAGAGAATAATTTTAGTACTTTATCTGATAAAATTATATAATAAATATTAAAAATTTCAATATAACACTATTTTACTGAATCCTAATAGACTTGGCCATTAGTTTTTTAATATTATGTTGGGGAAAAGATCCATATTCTACTTATCATAACCCAAAAAGAGGTCTGTCAAGATATTTTAAGGTATTTAGGTAGGCGTAACACACCAACTACATTAACTCGCAATTCCTTGATCTATTGAGTGGACTCCTTAATCCTGAAATACTAAATTTGGATTTCCTCAACAATTTTCCTATTAGTTTCACTAAGACTTATGGAAGTGATCAACCCTTAATAAAAACTAGGTTAAGTCAACCCAAAACTCAAGATATAAATTCCACAATAATTTAAATCACCCCAATAGAGGTTGGTCAAGCACTTTGAACTTTGGTTTGATTCCTACCTAAGTGGTGGAAGGCTATACCGACTGGGTATATATAGTTGAGGGACTTAAATATTTTATATGTAAATAACCCATTTTATCTTTATCACATGCTTGTTAATATTTGGTGGATTTAATCAAGTGATTAATCATGTCAAAGATAAATTTTATACATAATCAATTTATTTTAGTTCTATCTTGCATGCTTGTTAATTTATTAATTCATGTGATCATGAAAAAAATACACAATTAAATTAACCATGAAACTTGATAAAAATAAAAAAAACAATAGTGGAATGATCATGAGATTTTCTTAATGGTCACTTTATCTAGCAGATGATAAAATAACCATAGACCTAGGGGAAAACACCTTGAACCATGTCATGGTTCATTTCAAAGCTTTCTATCTACCCACCCATGTATCTCTAGGATTGGTTTCACCTCAACTCCAAAATTTAACCACCTCTATTCTCCTGGGATCTCCTTCCATTACATAATATTTTACTCACATACATGTGAGAAGAACTAAAGGATATAGGCTTTGGGTACAACAAAAGCACCTGTATGGCATGGCCAACTCATCTTTTTATTTAAATTTATGAATAATCATTGCTTTACATGATGAATGACATCATAACCAATGGAATATATAGATTAATTTAATTGATTAAACATCGTAACTAGAAGAGGAGGATCTTCACATATAATTTATATTTAATTTATAAATAGATCCACAATTACTTGAACTTGTAATTATTTCTTTATTAAAAATCTGGTTGACTCAATCTTATCATACCATCATTACACTGTAGGATCCAAATGCAGAATCCATTTATCTATGATCCATATATGTACCAAAATCCCTGAACAATGCCATATAATTGTTAGTTTCTATCACGTACAACCCCAATCACTTGCATCATTCGTGGTTGATTGCAGAAAAACTCTCTTATAGATTTCTTGATGTTCTCTCTATGAATTGTGATAAGAGGAGGAGGGAACACACTTTATATATCTAGAACCCTATCTAGGTATTGAGAGAGATTATTTTTATATATTGTACATAACAAGTGTGTTTTTTGAAAGCGATATAATAAAATATTTATAAAGGAAGGTCTAAGGTTGGAAACTTGAACTCATGCCCCTTTTTAGTTCCTTAATTCTCAATTGACCCCATGTCTAATAATAATAATACAAATATTATTATTACCAACTTTATATGTGCATCAATTTAAGAATATATAAATAAATATCATCTATATCATTTCCAACTAGACCTTTCAGCTCGGTCCACTTACCCTCCTTGACATTTACCAAGCCTTGAATAATAACTATTTATTTAACAAATAAATATCACTACATTATTCATCTATAAATATAATAAATATTATATTCGACCATCCTTGAAAATAAATATTTATTATTATTATTTTACTCACTTATTCTTTTTAATGGATTGTAATTGAATCTTAGTGATCAACTAAACCTAAATAATTATTAAACCACCAATAAGGAATAATTTTTTTTATAACTTGTTAAATTCAATATCAAATTTAATCGAGATTGTGAATAAACTTAGTGTTTGATCCTCTAGACCTATTTCTCAGTGGAGTTAGGCATAACTACCTTAATTCCAAGGTTAGAATCTCGAAACACACCAAGTCACCCATAGAGAGAGAAAGTAATGTCATGATTATATACAACCTCCTACGAACACTCACTGTGTAATATAATCCATTTACAATGATATCACTAATCAAGAAGGTTTCATACCAGTGTCATCAACCTATGTACTCAATGTTTATTTCTTAAAATCTCTAGAAATTAACTTTCCCACTGAACACTATGGCCAAATATTTATCCAGGCAGTTCCATTCCCATCAAAGGGCCCAAGATATCAATTTCTTCTAGGATACAAAAGGGATAAATCATTTCTCACATTATCGATTAATGAAACACCACTCATTATGCACCCAATATATCATACTTTTCTATAGACACATGTCATCATAGTTTTCATTGATACATCAAAGTACATAACTTATGGTATTCAATAATGATAATATAAAATTATATGGATCAATACAAACCTAAGAAGATATAAACATTCAATGACACATAAAATATGGATTTCCAACTGGAGGGTCTATTCTCATAACCTTTAATCTTGGATATTACCAAAGGAGAATACCATGAGAAGGTGTCTCAATGTCTTATGTGAATCAAACCCATGATAACCTGTATTGTCCATGTCCCTTAAAACAATATCATTCGGTTATATAACATTTATCCAAGAATATTTTCATGGCACTTCCAGGTTCTTATCATAGTGGGGAACTCTTATTACCTTTTAGTGTGATATATATTCTTAGGGAATTATCACATACTATGTTATGTTAGGTAATAATCATGATGTGATAAGAAACTTTATTAATATTCAAAACAATTAATACATATAATCATTAAGTACTTTAGAAGTTGGTTCTAAGGAACCAACTCCAACAGACTACCAATTTCATTAGATCCAACTGTTAATAACCTTGAATACACTATCTCTCACATGATACTCATGCCTTTTATGAGATAAAGTCTTTTTATATGCTCACTACAACTTCACCTCATTGAGAAAAACCTCTCAATAGATGAAACTTATAAAGTATATGATTTATCCTTTGATGTGAGTATAGATCTTTGGAGAGATCCACCACAGTAATGTTATTACAATAAACATTAATAGGGTCTTGACTATTAGGAATCACATTAAGATCTTAGAAAATTTTGTGAATCCAAACTTCTTACTTGGCTATATCAAAAGCCTCAATATACTTAGAATCTACTGTATAATCAGTACAAATTGTCTTCTTCAAACTATTCCAGTTCAGAGCCTCTCCATTGAGACAAAATACATATCTTGACTATGAATTCATATCATTATTATTTATCTGAATGATAACATCTATATAAAACCTAATGACTAGCACTTCATCTCCCCCATACACCAAGAACATATCCTTAGTTTTCTTCAAATAATTAAGGATAACCTTTACAATAGTCCAATATTGTTCACCTGGACCAGCTTGATATCTTCCTACCATGCTCAAATCATAGGAAATATTAATCCTCATACAAAACATGATATACATGATAGATTATACTACATAAGTATATGAGATCTTACTTGTTCTCTCCTTTTCCTACCATGTCCGAGGATACATCTTCTTGGAAATATGTATACCATGTGATACTAGATCCAATACCCTTTTTTATTATTCCATAATGAACCTATTTAGTATCAAGTTAATGTATGTACTTAGACTTAGTCCAAGAAGGATCTTTGATATATCAAAAATGATCTTGATCCCTAAAATGTAGGTTGCTTCACCTGAGTCCTTCATAGAGAATAACTTTCTCAACCATACCTTAACCTCATGTAAGGTTGGTATCTCATTTACAATTATTAATATGTCATAAATATATACTATAATGAACATGACCATACTCCCATGAAACTACTTGTAAATACATGTCTCACATTCATTCTTAATGAAACCAAATTCTTTTATAGATTCATGAAACTAAATGTTTCATGACCTAGATGCTTGATTTAATCCATAAATGCATCTCTAAAACTTGCATACATTTTTGGAATTTCTTAGAGTCACAAACCTTTCATGTTGTGTCATATACACATATTCCTGATGTTTACCATTAAGGAAATAAGTTTTGACATCAATCTACTAAATCTTATAGTCATGGTAAGCTTCTATGACAAGAAGAAATATGATGTATTTAAGCATGGAAAATGGTGAGAAGGTTTTATCATAGTCTATTCCCTGATGTTGTCTAAAACCTTTAGCCACTATCCATTCTTTATAGGTACTAACCTGGCCTTCTATGACCATATTTGTCTTGAATACCAATTTTCACTCAATGGGATTTACACTTACTGGAAGATTTATCAGAACCCAAAATTGGTTCTAATACACGGAATACATCTCAGAATTTAGGTATTCTTACCATTTTATAGCTTCCAATATGTTTACTTCCTTCTTATAGGACATAGGGCCATTATTTTCAACCGATTTGAGTCACCATCTTCTGTGACTAGAAAACCATATCTTTCTAGTTCTATAACTTCTTTGGTTCTCCTACACAGGGATTTTGTTTTAAGAATAACTTCTTCTATGGGGGTTTATGGAATCTATTCTTGTACCAAATATTGTGTATATTGAGTATCAAATTTATCGAGGTTAATCTTTCTCCAACAATCCTCCTTGAGTATGTGTTACCTCCCAAGGAATATAGCTTTCCTAGTAGCTATACAATTTTTATTTGAAGGATCATATAGGTAGTATCCACTTATTTCCTTGGGGTCACCTATAAAGATACAATTCATGACTCAGAGTGACAGTTTGTTTCTTGATATATCCTTAACAAATTCCTTGCACCCCCGTGCATGAACAAGTGAAAAAACATGTTTCTTTCCACTACATAACTGAAATGGAATACTATTTTCCACTTTAGTTAGTACTCGTTTTAGTATGTATATTGTTGTTTGTAATTCATATCCCCAAAAGTATAATGGAAGGTTCACATGACTCATCATTGACCTTACAATTTATAGAAAGGTACGGTTCTTCCTTTAACTAACACCATTCCACTATGATGTATAAGGAGGAGTGAGTTGAGATATAATCCCATAAAAAATTAATAAACTCTTGGTTAATATATTCACCACCTCAATCTGATTGAAGTTTCTTTATATTCTTATCAAGATGATTCTCAAATTAATTCTTAAAATTCTTAAACTTCTCAAAGTATTCAAAATTATAACTCATCAATTAGATATAATCGTACTTACCCAAGTCATCGATAAAATTAATAAAGAATGATAATCCACCTCTAGATTATTCTTAAAAAGGTCAACACACATTAGTGTGTACCAATTCTAAAAGTTTCATGGACCTTTCACCTCATCTTTCCTTGTAAATAAGCATGACATATTTAAAGTGGTTTAATATCAAAAGAGTATAAGTAACCATCTTGATAGAGCTTCACAAATGCTTCTTGTTTACATGACCACAGTGATGATTCCACAAATGGGGGAGAAATGAGTCACATGAATATGATTCATTATCAATTACCAATAATTGGTTCTTGTAATTTAATATATAAATACTATCATTCCATTATTCCATACCATAACATATTAAATATTTATAAAAGTAACATCTCTTATTTCCAAAACTGAAAATAAATCCATCCATGACTAAATAAGAAACATAGATGATTTTCTTAGTAATATTAGACACAAAATAATAGTTATTTAAATCCAAAATCAATCATGTTGGAAATGTGATGTGGTAGTATCCAATGGATATAGTATCCAACCTCACTCCATTATAATCCCGTAGATCCACCTGGAATCTATAAACCTTTTAAAATCTACTTGGTTCCTATATTTGTATGCAAGTGTGATCACTACATGAATTATCTAATACCCAATTTTTTTATATAAAAAATTACACTCAATAATGAACAAACCTGAATCTTACACTTTTTTATTTTTCTAAGTTAATTTCCTATTCTAGTGGCCTTTCTTTCCACATGAAAAACATACCACATTTTACTCTTTTTCTTGTAGTTGGATATTTCTCTTGGAAGGATGGTGCTCTATAGAATTATAATTGTAATGAGTCTTTAGAACATTTTCCTTATTCTTCCTTTTATTATTCACCATTAGAACCATGAGTTTTTCATGCCCCATATATTTATCAACTTAGTGAATGAAAGAATTTATAAAAGGGTATTCTTTCCATTTCACATATTATAATTCACAATGAAACTAGAGAAGGTTTTAGGCAGTGAGGACAAAATAAAATCTGTGCACAAATCATCATGAATATTAAACCCAAGATGTATAATAATTTTATATATCCAATCATCTTGACAACATGAGGACTAGCTGGCACCAACTCTCCAAAATTTCATGTGAACATTGCATTAGAGTTCTCATACCTCTCTTGTTCCACCTTCTCCTAATAGAGATCACGAAGGTGAGAAATGATGATATATGAATCCATATCCTCATATTAATTTAAAATATCACTAAACATAGAGTATAACATGAAATATTAGAAATCCATTATATCATCCACATGTTTCAAATAGAGAGATACTTCTTCCTTACTGACCTCTTTTATAAGAAACTCAGGAAGTGGGATTTATAGAATAGATAATTTCCATTCATAGTGTAGTATAACATGCAAGAGCCTATACCATTCTTGGAAATTTACATCAGTGAGAAGGTTATCCTTCTATAGTATGAATCATAATGATATTGTTAAATTTTTGTGGTTTTCCATTTATATAAAAACCAAGAGTAGATAAGTAGTACTTCCTTGATTACTAAATCAAATCAATAAATTTAACTTTTAATAAATTTTATTAATCTCCCACTATTTTTTAAACCTAATAGACCTCACCATTAGTTTTATAATATCCTATTTCATAGATATTCTAATGGAAAGGATCCATATTCCCTTATCGTAACCTAGAATTGGGCCTAAAAAGATAATTGAAGAGTTTTATATAGGTGTAACTCACCAAATAAATTAACCTATAATTCCTTGATCTATTGAGTGGAATCCCCAATCCTAAAATATTGGATAAATATTTCCTCAACCCTTTCATATTATTTAAAAAAATTATTTCTTGGGTTTAACTCTAACTCAGTAATGGAAGGCTATACCGACTAAATATTTTAGTTGAGGAATTTTTATCCTTATGTATAAAAAACTATTTTTTGTCTTATCACATGCCTTTTTAATATTAAGTAAATCTTATTTAAGTGATTAAAAACATTTGATAAAATTTATGCATAATACAATTTTATTTTATTCCATCTTTCATGCTTATTAATTCATTTATTAAGTTATTGTATAACATCCAAAAACATAAATAATCAAACATTCAACTGATAGAAATAAAATATAAATGGAATGATCATGAGTTTATCTAATAGTAAGTTTATCTAGAAGATGATAAACTAACCCACAACCCTAAGGGAAAACACCATGAACCATATCTTAGTTCTTGTTATAGTATTCCACCTCAAATGCTCTGTATTAACTCAATTGGTTTTGTCTTATATCTAGGACTCAGACCACCTCCTCTTTCCTGGAAGCTTCATCCTTACATAAGCTTTTACTCACACACAGGTGAGAGGATCCAATTAATTGGATAAGGAGTTTACATAAAAGAAACTGTGGGAATGCATGTCCTTACATAATAATGAAAGGGGGATGACTCAGAAACCATCATTTTAATTTAATAATAATAAATTAAAATAAAAAAATCATATACATAGGTCTGGTCTAATCTTATGATCATCCACATAACATACAATGAACACACATTTTCAATTTATCCATAAATTTATCCAATTTTTTCTTTAATTAAGATAAATAAAAAAAATTAATCCAATTAATTTAATTTATCTTAATAACATATGAGAATCCTTAAAATCCCACCATCACTAATTTTAAAAAAAATTAAAAAAATTAAAAAAATTAATTTTATTTAAAATTAATAGAGTAGACTAGTGAACTTAGAGGCAACAACATATACTTGTCCAAACTGTTGGGCATGACCATTGTGCTTGTGAATTCCTTTGGCATCCGACATTTATGCATGATAAGTAATTATATGGCATGTAATTTTAAATAAATTAAGGATGGAACACATGTGAATTACACTTCATGTAATGCTCTTGATGTGTGCAGAGTTCACTATAAGTAAAGACTATACACAACTTATAGTTTTAGAATTTAACATAGAGATTAATTCAATATACAATTAACAATCCAATGACATGGCATGTGTTTTCAAATAAATGAAAAATTCAACAATTGTGAATAGTTTTAATTATATTATTAATTCTTCTCTCCAAATCAAATTAAGCACACTATTTGCAGTAGACTATACAATGTGTATTGAATTACACATCATATACTATCTTCTGTTGATGTCCACAACACATGCCTATGGACTAAGTGTGTTTATTTTCACAGATGTTTATGGGGTACATGAAATGTAGAATGCTTAAAATTATGTGTGGAATTGGAGTTACAGGACTACATGCCTGTATGAATGTTACATGGTGTGTGGTTCTTCAAACTATATGCCATACAATCTAGATCTATACACTGATCTACTTTTATTAGATCACTAATCCAATTTTATCAGTTTGAATCGATATTATCATGAGATACATGAAAAATAAATGGGTACATGACATGTAGATTTGGGGTACATTCCATGTATTCTTGTGTTACACAGACATAACCTTTTTCATTTCCAGATGGCATTTTTGGATGTCTCTTTGTTTTATGTTATCCTATTTATTAGTTATGTGAGAGAGAATGAATAAAGGGAAAATAGAAAGATGTTCAAATTTTAATAATGATTAGATATGAAGTAAAAGAAGTTATAAACTCATTCCATTCAATAAATTATTAATAAATATTTATAAATTAACCATGTGACCACTCTGATACCACTTCTAGGTTCTGGGTGTAGCAAGAGAGCCTGTATGGCATGGGTAACATGGATTTTTAGTCTTAATTTAAGAATTATCATTATTTTACATCATAAATGATTTCATGACCAATATAATTTGTAGATTAATTGTCTTGATTAAATGTTGAAACCATAATAGGAGTATCTTCACATGTAATTTATAATTAATTTATTAAAATATCTAGAATTACCTGAACTTGCAATTATTTCTTTATTGATGATTCAGTTTACTCAATATTATCTCACCATAATTGTGATGTAGTATCCAAGTGTAGAATCCCTCTTGTGGTTATCCATATGTTCACCATAATCCTTGAACGATGCTTTAGAATCACCAAGTGCTAGCACAAATGTTCTCTCCCAAGGAATATAGCTTTCCTAGTAACAATAACATTTTTATCTGAAGGATCATATAGAAAGTATTCACTTGTTTCCTTAGGGTCACCTATAAAGATACACTTCATGCCCGAGAGTGATAGTTTTTTTCTTGATCTATCCTTAACAAATGCCTCACACCCCCATGAATGAACAAGTGAAAAAACATGTTTCTTTCCACTCTATAACTGAAATGGAATACTTTTCCACTTTAGTTAGTACTCGGTTTAGTAAGTATATTTTTGTGTAGAATGCATCTCACCAAAAGGATAATGAAAGGCTCGTATGAATCATCATTGACCTTACCATGTCCAGAAAGGTACAATTCCTCCTTTCACTAACACCATTCTATTATGATGTATAAGGAGAAGTGATTTAAAATAAAATACCATAGAAAATTGATAAACTCTTGGTTAAGATATTCACCACCTCGATCTGATTGTAGTTTCTTTATATTCTTACCAAGATTATTCTCAACTTAATTTTTACACCCCTTAAACTTCTCAAAGAATTCCAAATTATACCTCATTAATTAGATGTAATCATACCTACTAAAGTCATCATTAAAAGTAATAAATAATGATAATCCACCTCTATATTCTTCTTGAAAAGGTCTATACACATCAGTGTGTACCAATTCTAATAGTTTTATGGCCCTTTCACTAGGACCACTAAATGGTTTTTTGGTCTTATTTCCTTGTAAATAAGAATGACATATTTAAAGTGGTTTAATCTCAAAAGAGTCTAAGTTACCATCTTGATAGAACTTCACAAATGCTTCTTGTTTACATGACCATGGCGATGATTCCACAAATGGGTGTGAAATGAGTCACATGAATCTGATTCATTATCAATTACCAATACTTTGTTCTGGTAATTTAATATATAAATTTCATTATTCTACTATTCCATACCATAATATATACAATATTTAAAAAATTATCATCTATTATTTCCAAAACTAAAAATAAATCCATCCATGTCTAAATAATAAACATAGATGATGTTTTTAGTAATATTAGGCACAAAATAAAAATTCTTTAAAACCAAAATCAATCATGTTGAAAATGTGAGGTAGTAGTCTCCAATGGCTAGAGTATCCAACCTCAATCCATTAGAAGCCCATATATCCACCTATCCTCTATAAAGCTTTTAAAATCTACTTGGTTCCTATATTTGGATACAAGTGTGATCACTACATGCATTATCTAATACCCAAATTGTTTATATAAAAATATTACACTCAATAATGAACACACATGAATATTACCCTTTCTTATTTTTCTAGGTTCATTTCCTCTTCTAGTGGACTTTCTTTCTATATGAAAAACATACCACATTTTACTCTTTTTCTTGTTGTTGGATCTTTTTCTTAGAAGGATGGTGATCTATAGACTTATAATTAGAATGATTCTTTAAAACCTTTGAATTATTCTTATTTTTATTATTCACCATTAGAACCATGAGTTTTTCATGCCCCATGTATTTATCAACTTTGTGGATAAGGTTAAGAATTTATAAAAGGGTCTTCTTACTACTGTTCATATTATAACTCACAATGAAACTAGACAAGGTTTTAGGTAGTGAGGATAAAATGATATCTTTGAACAAATAATCATGGATCTTAAACCCAAGATATCTAATTGTTTTATATCTCCAATCATATTGATAACATGAGGACCAATTGGAACCAACTCTCCAAACTTTCATGTGAACATTGCATTAAAGGTCTCATACCTCTCTTGTCTCACCTTCTCCTAATAGAGATAACGAGGCTGAGAAATGATGATATATGAATCCATATCCTCATATTGCTTTAAAAATTTACTAGATATAGAGTATAACATGAATTATTGGAAATCAATTATATTATCCACATGTTTTAAATAGAGAGATAATTATTCCTCACTATCCTCTTTAACAAGAAAGTCATAAATTGGGGTTTCTAGAATAGATAATTTCTATTCATGGCATAGTATAACATGTAAGATCCTATTACACTCTTGGAAATTCACATCAGTGAGAAGGTTATCCTTCTATAGTGTGGATTATAATGATATTGTTGAAGTTTTATGGTTTTCCATTTATATAAAAATCAAGATTAGATAATTAGTACTTCCTTGATTACTAAATCAGATAAATAAATTTAACTTTTATTAAGTTTTATTAATATTCTACTATTTTTTTGAAACTTAATAGACCTCACCATTAGTTTTAGAATATCCTATTGCATAGATATTCTAATGTAAAGGACCTATATTCCCTCATAATCACCCAAACTTGGGACTGAAAAATTAATTAAAGAGTTTTAGGTAACTATAACTCGCCAAATGCATTAACCTATAATTAATTAATCTATTGAGTGGAATCTATGATCTGAAAATTTTGGATAAAGATTTTCTCAACCCTTTAATATTAGTTAAACAAAATCTTTCTTGAGTTTGCCTTTAACTCAAGTAATGGAAGGCTATACTAACTAAATATTTTAGTTGAGGGATTTTTATCCTTATGCATAAAACCCTAGTTTTATCTTATCACATACCTTTTTAATATTAAATGGATCTTATTTAAGTGATTAAACATAGCTGATGAAATTTATGCATAATACAATTTTATTTAATTCCATCTTTCATTCTTGTTAATTCATTTATTAAGTTTTCGTATAACATCCAAAAACATAAATAATAAAACATGCAACTGATAGAAATGAAATATAAATGGAATGATCATGATTTTCTCTAATAGTAAGTTTATCTAAAAGATGATAAACTAACCCTAGACCCTATAAGAAAACACCATGAACCATATCTTGGTTCTTGTTATAGTATTCCACCTCAAATCCTATGTATCAACTCAATTGGTTTCATCTCAGCTTTGGGACTCAAACCACCTCCTCTTTTATGGGAGATTCATCCATACATAAGCTTTTAATCACACATAGGTCAGAGGATCCAATGAATTAGATAAAGAGTTTACATAAAAGAAATTGTGGGCATGCATGACCTTACATAATTAAGGCAAAGGGGATGACTCAAAAACCATTGTTTTAATTTGATAATAATAAATTAAAAGAAGAAAACATATACATAGGTCTATTCTAATCTCATGATCATCCACATAACATACAATGAGCACACATTTTCAATTAATCCATCAGTTTCTCCAATTCATTCTTTAATTAAAATAAATGCAAAAATATTAATCTAATTAATCAAATTAATTTAATTTATCTTAATACCATCCAAGAATCCTTAAAATTCCACCATTCATAATTTTAAACAAATTAAATAAATTAATTTTATTTAAAATTAATAGAGTACACTAGTTTACTTAGAGGAAACGACATGTACTCATCTTAACTGTCGAGTATGACCCTTATGCTTGTGAATTCCCTTGGCATCCAACATTTATTCATGATAAGTAATTACATGGCGTGTAATTCCAAAAAAATTAAAAATGAAACACATGTGAATTACACTTCATGTAATTCTCTTGATGTGCACAAAGTGCACTATAAGTAAAGACCATACACGACTTATAGTTTTAGAATATAACATTGTAAGAAACCAGTTCTTATTATTGAGGTACAAGTTTATTATTTTCTTTTTCCTTAAGTGTTTTTGAGAAAATAAGGAAAATGGGAGAAAATCCTAAATTTTGTGACTACATGTCGTGTACTTTTCCACACACCGTGTACTTTGGCCACGTGGAATGAGTACACAAGGCGTGTAGTTTGGTCGACGATGATGGGTGTAAAAACTGACTACACGCCGTGTAGTGGTTCTTTACATGCCATGTAGTTAGTCGACAGGTGAATAGTAAGGCGGTGACCAGCTAAGCGATAGTACACGCCGTGTACTCATGAAGAAATGCCCTGTACTCATGTCGAAAGATGAACAATGCCACGCTGGCGATAAGCCACCGAAGGAACAGTTAAAAAAAATGAAAACTACACGCCATGTACCCAATAGTACACGCCGTGTAGTATGTTTTTTTTGATTAAAATGGGCAGTAGCCTCCCCTATTCACAGGGAAGGCTTAGAACTAGAGGAGTCAGGAGAGAGGGACGAACCTTCGAGGAGTTCCAAATCAGACACTGAGAATCTGATTCCGCCTCCGTTGATCTCGTTTGAACCGTACAGGTAAGCCTCCCCTTCTCCTTAAGCCGTTCTTAAAAATTATTTCCTGAGGGAAAGTTATTTATCTTTGAATGGGTTTTCTTTCACCTCAGATCTAAGTCGTTCTTAGACGTTTCAAGGAGCATCGTTCACGTATATCGATCAGGGGCGATCGAGGTAGGTGGTCTAGTGTTTATTTCCAACTGCTGTGGTAAATTTGTGTACCATTGTGATACGCGCCCATGAATAGAGTGTCGTATGGCTGATGCCTTGCATAATTAAATACCTAGAATTGCATAGGTAGTTTAATGAACATGTACAACTGTTGTTTGGGATTGCTGATTGGATCCAGGACCACCCTTGGGGTGCGTTCCTCTATTTATCCATTTGGAAAGGTTACCCAATGGTATACCGTGATTTAAACATGTCTTAAATTGCCTTGAGAGGAGTTGGGTAAAAATTGCTTGTTTATATGTTAGGCATGGCCCGGTTACTTATTTAGCCTACAGGCAGTGTTGTGATTAGCCTGTGGGAAGTTCTCTATTCATCCTGAGGGCAACTTCTTTCATGCCTATGGGCAGTAGATTCTGTGCCTGTGGGCGATACCTTGTAAGCCTGTGGTCATTATTCGATATACCTGTGGGAAGATTCCTGTGGGTTTAGATTCTCTTTACCTGAGGGTAAGGGTTTACGTGCCTGGGGACACTGACTGTTTACTTAGAAATACACTGTGGTGTTTTCCTGCTATTGAATGATTAAATGAATATTAAAATGGCAATATAACTGGTTAAGTTAGTTACTTTTGAGTACTGCTTAGTTTATTGCATTTACTACTGTATACTCCTGTTGCACATTTACACTGACAGTTGGGCACCGATCTTTGGCGGGTGCCTACTGGGATTCATTTCTCACACCCTGTTTGGGGTCATGTTTTTGGCCCCAAACAGATTACATTTTTTCAGGTATGGATAAGGTCAAGGGTCCCTATACAGGTACTTGATTGTTGCTGAGGAGTAGGGGAGCATGGGACCGAGCTTAGGCTCGCGATGCTTCCGGCTGTTTTGTTTTGTTCTGTTGTACGTGTACTTTCTATTGTATTGTATTGTATTGCTGTGTAACATGTTTTGGATGTTTTCTTAGAACTTGAGACATGTTTCATCATTATCTACATGACTGGTGGTTATCTTTTACTGCAGTTTTTCAGTTTAAATGTGTATGTTTTATTGCATCCGCTGTTGTTGTATGTTTGTATATTTCATTCCACTGCGCTAAAATTTGAAAAATGAGGGAATAATTTCCCCACCATCAGACCTGGTCCCTCGCTACTAGTCAGCAACCTTTGGCGTTTGGGGAAATGCGCTTAAGGTCTTGTGACCAACCGGGTTCGGGGCACCCGTTGAGTGGCACCCGGATCCGAGACATTACAAAGTGGTATCAGAGGAGTTTCTTTTCTTTGACTTACTATTTAGAGCCTTAGACAGGGATAGGATATAAATAGTAGTTGTTAATAAGCTATAACTAGGAGTAGCTAACCCGTGTACAGGGAAAATCTAATTTACCTCATATCGCAATTTTATTGATTTTTCAATTTACAGTTGATCTGATTTTCACTTTTGGGTGACACACTTGAGATTGTGCTGTTTATATGTTATCCATGGGTTCTATTCTGTTGCAACCCGATGAGATGAGGGTATACCATCTCATGCATCATTTAGGCACATGCTAGGAATCACATTCCATGCATAGTTACATGTCATGTAGGCGCATTAGAACTTGCATGTTGTTGTGATAGTTGTTGTGCTAGAAAATCATGATGTTATGATAGCTGCTTTGATAAATACCTGCTATGTGATAGGGTATTTTTAGTGTGAGCCGGTTTATAGTATGAACTCCAAACTTTGGTTTTTGGGGAGTATGATCCCTCAATGACCGGAATTTGGTGGATCATTGACTTGTTTACTTGTATATAACATGTATAAGATGCCAAAATTTGATTCACGAGGAGTATGAGCCCTCACATATTGGAATTTGGCACTTAGGTGTTGTTTTTCAGTATTTTCTGGGTTCTGGAGTAGTATCTGAGGCTTACTATCCGGAAAACCCATGATATACACTGTGTAGTTCCTCGGACACACGCTGCGTGTTCTTCTGTTCGGGAAGAAAAGAAAACTTTTTAAGTACACGCCGTGTACTGACAGTACACACCATGTAGTCTCTTCCCGTGTCATAGACCATGTGGGCGGGGACACATGGAAGAGAAATTCTTGGGAAAAAAATTCACCGTGTACCATATGTACACGCCGTGTAGTGAATTACCCGGAGTCCGACTGTGTACCTAACAACACGGGTTGGTGAAATATTTTCTTGTACACACCGTGTAAATGATAAACATGCTGTGTAGTGTAACCTGGGGACCCGACCTTGTAGCTAACAAACATGGGTTGGTGTTACCTCTTCTTGAACACGCCGTGTACCTGAGGGACACGCCGTGTAGTCCTTACCGGTGGGAGACCATGTGGACTTAGCCGTGTGGTTGGGGAAATGGGGTGGTGTACACACTGTGTGTGGGTGTAACACACCGTGTAGTCTTAGACGAGTAGTTGACCATGTCACGAACGACACAGGCAGTTGGAAATTAAACCATACACGCTGTGTGGATTTTATACACGCCATGTAGTCTTGTTCAAGTGAGCCATGTGGCTTAGCCGTGTAGAAGGACTCAGGCAGGGAAGAAGGATTCAAGTACATGCTGTGTAGTTATAAGGTACGCCATGTGTTTGGGGTGTTACACGGTCTGTTTAAGCTGGGTTACATGCCCATGTGAATGGCTTGCAGGAACACGCCATATAGTTTTATACACGCCATGTAGTCAAGTTTTGTAAAATTTGAAAACTTTCCTTCTCTGTCTCCTTGTTTTAGGTCTTTTATAATCTTGATCTAAGGTGTCCATTTGACCTTGTAGAGTCATGCCGCCAAGACGACCACACGTTTTTCACTAGGAGAGAGGCAACGATTATACTCCAGTGATGGTAGGCCATGGGCTACTAGTGGATCCTCCAGCAGAGCCAGATGCGGCCCCAGCCGTTATAGCAGACACAGGCGTGGATGCACAGTTCCGTGAAGGCTTCATGCGATTCATGCAGACCTTTCAGGGAGCACTGCCGGCTGCTACATCTATGGATAATCTGACTTGTATCTTCCAGCAGCATCATCCGCCTACGTTTTCAAGGGATGGAGGACCATAGGTTGCGAAGTCTTGGATGGATTCTATGCAGACTATTTTCAAGCATCTTGAGACACCTCCAGGGCGGAGGGTCAAGGTTGGGACTTTTATGCTGCGTGATTCTGCCAAGAGGTGGTGGGATGTTACCAATCAGTCAGAGCATCACAGATACATGGAGTGGGAAGATTTTTAGATATATTTCTATGAATTCTTTTTCCCAGAGATGCTGAGGGCAGATAAAACTCGAGAGTTCATGAATCTGCAACAGGGCGCTATGTCGGTGATGGATTATTCTGCTCATTTCACCGAGCTTCATCATTTTTCACATGTTCTGGTGGGTGATGAGACAATGAGGGCTAGACGATTTGAGGATGGTCTTCGATATGAAATCCACGCACTGGTGAATGATTTTAGGTTTCCTATTGTACATGCTATTGTGAACCAGGCACTGATTACCGAGCGAAATATGCGGGAAGATAGTGGTGTGGTCCAGGGTGGTTCAACACTAGTTTCTGGCACTATTTCTACTGGAAAGAGGAAGATACAAATGGAATTCTCTCACGGTGGCAGTACCAGCCAAAATAATGTTTCAAGTGGCCAGGTCATGTGATACCAGTATGGTAATGAGGGGCACAAGATACCGCAGTGTCCATGTGACCCAGTGGAATGCCGAGCTTACAGCAGGATGGGGAATCTACAATGCTTTTGCAGGGAATTTCCACCAGTGGCTAGCGAGAGGGGTTTTGTACAGACTCCGCATGTGGGAGTATGACCAGCAGCTTCTTACCAGTCTGGAAACTGGAATACGTCAGGGCGTGCAAGCAGGGATGGTGGTCGTGGCTGTGGTAGAGAGACACCAGGATCTCAGAGGCAGCAGGGCGGGACAGCTTAGGGTAGCCAAGCTGTGTTGCAGGGCCGTGGCACTGGTCATGCATATGCAGTGCAACAGACCCAGCAGGAGCAGGATCCCGAACCTTCTACTGTCAGAGGTACTATTATAGTTGCTTCTTTTTTGTCTTCAATACTTTTTGATACGGGTGCTACACATAGATTCATATCTGTACCCATTGTGGAGAGCCTTGGGCTCTGTGTTTCTTTTTCTTCTGCTGTTATGACGTTAAACACTCCGTTGGGGACTAGAACGACTGGTGTGCATCAGTGCAAGGAGTGACCCCTCGAGGTTGGTGGGTGTCACTTTCTATGGGACCTCTATGTATTAGAGATAAAGAGATATTATTTCATTCTTGGGATGTACTGGTTAGTTCCCTTTGGAGCCTTTGTAGACTGCTATCGTCGCAGGGTGCGTTTCACGTCACCAGAGGGCATATAGTTTCTATACAAGGGAGAGTGGGATGTTTAGGTGAGTCGAGATGGACCAGAGCATCGTGGGTGAGGTGGAGTCACATCCAAGATTGCGAGTTTATATCTGGATGATTAGGGGACTTATCAGAAGGATTTCCCTCCAGTGGTTGATCATTTCAGGGATGTCTTCCCAGATGACTTTTCAGGTCTACCTCCGAAGTGAGAGGTGGATTTCTCTATTGAGCTTGTTCCAGGGGCAGCACTGGTGTCCATTCCTCCTTATAGAATGGCTACACCTGAGTTGCAAAAGCTCAAGATATAGTTAGAGGAGTTACAATCAAAGGGATTTATATGACCCGGTACTTATCCTTGGGGTTCATCGGTCCTTTTTGCGAAGAAGGTGGATGGTACCCTCAGACTCTGTGTGGATTATCGGAAGTTGAACCAGCTGACGGTCAAGAACTGATATCCCTTGCTGAGGATTGATGATCTTTTTGATTAACTTCGTGGAGCACGAGAGTTATCGAATATTTACTTGAGATTGGGATATCATCAGTTACACGTTAGACCATCTGATATACCTCTCACATCCTTCAGGAGCAGGTATGGTCTATACGAGTACTTGGTTATGCCGTTTGGACTCACGAACGTGCCAGAAGTTTTTATGGATCTGATGAATTGTGTGTTCCACCCTTATCTGGATTCTTTTGTGGTAGTATTCGTGGATGAAAACTTGGTGTACTATCACACTCGACACAACCATGCCACCCATATTGAGATCGTATTGAGTACATTGAAAGAGGACAGACTATATGCTAAGCTCTGAAAGTGCCATTTTTGGATGGACTAGATACACTTCCTGGGTCATATCATTTCAGAGGCAGGAGTTACAGTAGACCCAGAGAAGGTGAGAGAAGTAGTTTCCTGGGAGCAGGCTAAGAACACATTTGAGATATGAAGTTTCTTGTGGCTGGCTAGTTACTCCAGGCGTTTTATACAGGACTTCTTCCACTTAACAACACTGTTGACGGGTTTGACTAATAAGGGTGTGAAGTTTTCTTGGTCAGAAGCTTGCCAGACAACCTTTCAGGAGTTTAAGGGAAAGTTGACATTATCACCAATACTGATACTCCCAGAGTAGGGAAAGAGCTATACAGTTTAATGTGATGCATTAGGTATTGGGCTAGGAGCTGTGTTGATGCAGGGTGATCGAGTTGTTGTGTACGGTTCTCGGCAATTGAGGTCACATGAGAGGAATTACCCGACGCATGATCTCAAGTTGGCTGTAGTTGTTCATGCGTTACGCTGTTGGAGACATTATCCCTTGGGAGAGCATTTTTTGGTTTTCACTAACCAAAAAAGTCTCAAGTATATCTTTACTCAGCGTGACTTGAATCCGAGGCAGCGAAGGTGGGTCGAATACCTTCAGTCCTTTGATTTTGAGCTTTCCTATACACCTGGTAAGGGAAATGCAGTTGCTGATGCACTGAGTAGGAGGAATCAGATACAGGCAGTGCAGGAGGCCAGTGGTGAGTGACAACTCATGGCCTTGTTCACTGAGATGCATTTGGAGGTGCATGACAATCAGGGGAAAACCTATCTTTCATATTTAGCTCTGACTTCTACCCTCCTGGATAGAGTAAGGATGAGACAACTATCTAATTCAGAAGTCCTAGTTCTATGGGAGTCGGTGGCCAGTGAGGACCCTCCTCCTGGATGTACGATAGGCGATGATGAGGTACTGTGTTTCCATGGACGAGTATGGGTTCCAGAGGATATATGCGAAGAGATGATGCGGGAGTTTCATGCTTCAGCTTGGGAAGTTCATCTCGGAGTTACCAAGATGTACCGTGACTTGAGACGTCAGAATTGGTGTCCAGGTATGAAGAGGGATATAGATAGTTTTGTTACGAGATGTTCCACCTATCAGCAGGTGAAGGCGGAGCATCAGAGGCCAGCCAAACTGTTACAACTGTTACCTATTCCAGAGTGGAAATGGGATGATGTCACGATGGACTTCGTGACTGGGTTGCCGAGGTCACCTCGAGTAAATGATGCTATGTGGGTTGTTGTGGATAGACTCACAAAGGTAGATCACTTTTTACCGATCAAGGAGACCTTCAGAGTTGACGAGATCAGGAAATTGTATATCTGAGAGATCGTACGTCTTCATGGGGTACCTCGTTCTATTGTTTCAGATAGGGATGCCCATTTTACGTCTCATTTCTGGAATAGTTTTCAGAGGGAACTGGGTACATAGGTGCTTCTGAGCATAGATTAACACCCTTAGACCGATGGTCAGTCAGAGCGTACGATACAGGTGCTAGAGGACATGCTTCGTGCACGTGTCCTAGACTTTGGGAGATCTTGGGAGAAGCATATACCCTTGGTCATTTTTTCCAATAATAATAGTTTTTACGAAACTATTGAGATGGAACCTTATAATACTTTATATGGTAGGCCATGCCGATCACCTTTGTGCTGGATAGAGGCAGGTGAGGCAGCTTTACTGGGACCACGTCTTGTGCAGGAGACTTCTAAGCAGGTCCAGTTGATTTAGAAGCGGATGGTTACCGCACAGTCTCGTCAGAAATCTTATGCTGATTGCCATCGATGACCCTTGGAGTTCGTGGTTGGGGATCATGTTTTCTTGCATGTTTCACCGAGGTTGGGACACAGGCAGATCAGAAGATAGGGTAAACTTTCACTGAGGTATGTGAGGCCATTTGAGATTCTATAAAGAGTTGGGCCAGTTGCCTATCAGTTACAGTTACCGTAGAGGTACCGGGCCATGCACGACGTCTTCCATGTATCTCAGTTGCGTCGCTATCATTCAGACCCGTCTCATGTCTTTCATCCAGAGGAGGTTGAGCTTCAGATAGATGCATACTTTGAGGAGTATCTGGTTCATATCGTTGATAGGAGCACGAAGGTTCTATGAGGCCGGTCAGTTCCTCTCATACGGGTGCTATGACAGCATGGTTGAGTGCAGGACGAAACCTGGGAGGGGGAGACCGAAATACTTGCTCAGTGGCCAGAGTTATTTTGAGAATTATCTTAACCACCCTTGGAAGGGGAAATTAGGGGACGAATTGATTTAAGGGGGGAATTTTGTAAGAACCCAGTTCTTATTATTGAGGTACGAGTTTCTTATTTTCTTTTTCCTTAAGTGTTTTTGAGAAAATAAGGAAAATGAGAGAAAATCCTAAATTTTGTGACTACACACCGTGTACTTTTCCACACGCCATGTACTTTGGCCGTGTGGAATGAGTACATAGGGCGTGTAGGTCGGTCGACGATGATTGGTGTAAAAACCGACTACACGCCGTGTAGTGGTCCTTTACACGCCATTTAGTCAGTCGACAGGTGAATAGTAAGGCGGTGGCCAGCTGAGCGACAGTACATGCCGTGTACTCATGAAGACACGTCGTGTACTCATGTCGACAGATGAACAGTTCCATACTGGCGAGAAGCCGCCGAAGGAATAGTAAAAAAATGAAAAATACACGCCGTGTACCCAATAGTACATGCCGTGTAGTCTGTTTTTTTTCTTAAAATGGGCAGTAGCCTCCCCTATTCATAGGGAAGGCTTAGAACTAGAGGAGGAGTCAGGAGAGAGGGCCAAACCTTCAAGGATCTCTAGATCGCACGCCGGGAATCTGATTCCGCCTCCGTCGATCTCGTTGGAACTGTACGGGTAAGACCCCCCTTATCCTTAAGCAGTTCTTAACAATTATTTCCCAAGGGAAATTTATTTATGTTTGAAAAAGTTTTCTTTCACCTCAGATATACGTCATTCTTGGACGTTTCGAGGAGCGTCGTTCACGTATATCGATCAGGGGCGATTGAGGTAGGTTGTCTAGTGTTTATTTCCAACTGCTGTGGTAAATTTGTGTACCGTTGTGATACGACCCCATGAATGGGGTGTCATATTGCTGAGTCCTTGCATAATTAAATACCTAGAATTGCATAGGTAGTTTAATGAACATGTCTAAATGTTGTTTGGGATCATTGCTTGGATCCAGGACCACCCCTGGTGTGCGTTCCTCTGTTTAGCCGTTTGGCCAGGTTACCTGATGGTATACCGTGATTTTAACATTTCTTAAATTTCCTTGAGAGGAGTTGGGTAAAAATTTCTTGTTAATATGTTGGACATGGCCCGGTTACTTGTTTAGCCTGAGGGCAGTGTTGTGATTAGCCTGTGAGCAGTGCTCTATTCAGCATGAGGGAAACTTCTTTCGTGCCTGTGGGCAGTAGATTCTGTGCCTGTGGGGACACCTCGTAAGCCTGTGGGAATTATTCGATATGCCTGTGGTCATATTCCTATGGGTTTAGATTCTCTTTACCTGAGGGTAAGGGTTTACATGCCTGAGGACACTAACTGTTTACTTAGAAATACACCATGGAGTTTTGCTACTATTGAATGATTAAATGAATATTAAAATGGAAATATAACTGGTTAAGTTAGTTACTTTTGAGTACTTCTTAGTTTATTGCATTTACTACTGCATACTGCTATTGCATGTTTACACTGATAGTTGGGCACAAATCTTTGGCAGGTGCCTACTGAGATTCATTTCTCACACCCTGTTTGGGGTCATGTCTTCGGCCCCAAAAAGATTACATTTTTGCAGGTATGGATAAGGTCAAGGGTCCCTATATAGGTACTTGATTGTTGTTGAGGAGTAGGGGAGCGTGGGACTGAGCTTAGGCTCGTGATGCTACTGACTATTTTGTATTGTTCTGTTGTACCTGTACTTTATATTGTATTGTATTGTATTATTGTGTAACATGTTCTGGTGATTTTCTTAGAACTTGAGACATGTTGCATCATTATCTATATGACTGGTGGTAATCTTTTACTGCAGTTGTTCAGTTTAAATGTGTATGGTTTATTACTTCTGCTGTTGTTGTATGTTTGTATATTTCATTCCGCTGTACTACACTTTGACAAATGGGGGCATAGTTTCCCCACTATCAGACCTGAGCCCTCACTGCTAGTCGGCAGCCTCTGGAATTTGGGGAAATGTGCTTGAGTTCATGTGACCAACCGAGTTCGGTGCACCCGTTGAGTGGAACCCGGATCTGGGACGTTACCAGCATAGATATTAATTCAATATATAATTAATAATCCTATGACATAGAGTGTAATTTCAAATAAATGACACATTGAACACTTGTGAATAAGTATAATTATATTATTAATTATTCTCTCCACATGAAATTAATCACAATATTTTTAGTAGAATACACAGTGTGTATTGGATTACACAACATATACTATCTTTCACTAGTGTCCACAAAACATGCCTAGGGGTTAGGCATGTTTCTTTTCATAGATGTGTATGGGGTATGCAAAATATAGAATATTTAACACGATGTGTGACCTTAGAGTTACATATTTTTTTCAATCCCTTGTGTCGTATAGTAGATACATGACATGCTTGGACCCCAATTTTCTCTATTAGGAAGATACTAGGAATACATGCCCATATTCATGTTACATATTGTGTGGTTCTTTAAACCATATGACATACGGTCTGGATCTATGCACTAATCTACTTTTATCAGATCACTAATCTAATTTTATTGGTTTGACTCAATATTATCATAAGATACATGAAAAATAAATGGGTACATGACATGTAGATTTAGGGTATATGCCATGTATGCTTGTGTTACCCGATCATAACCTTTTTTTTATATCTAGATGACATTTTTGGATGTCTATTTGTTTTATCTTATCCTATTTATTAGTTATTTGAGCGAGAATGAATAAAGGTAAGATAAAATAATATTATAATTTCTAGAATGGTTAGATATAAAATAAAATAAGTTCAAAACACATGTCATTAAAACAGTTATTAATAAATAATTAAAAATTAACCATGTGACCACTATGATACCACTTGTAGGTTCTAGGTGTAGCGGGAGAGCCTGTATGAAATGGGTAACATAAATTTTTAGTCTTAATTTATGAATAATCATTATTGTACATCATGAATGATTCAACGAACAATATAATATGTAGATTACTTGGCTTGATTAAATACCAGAACCAGAAGAGAAGGATATTCACATGTAATTTATAATTAATTTATTAAAAGATATAGAATTAACTAAACTTGTAATTATTTATTTGTTGATGATTCATTTGACTCAATCTTATCATACCATCATTCTGATGTAGTATCCAAGTATATAATCCCTCTAGTGGTGATCCACATATGCACCACAATCTATGAATACTACTGTAGAATCCCCAGGTGCTAGCACAACTGTTCCCAATTGCTTGCGTTATTCTTGGTTGATAATAGCAGATTTCTCTTGGAGAATTATTGATGTTCTCTTGATGGATTGAGATAAGAGGAGGATATAGAAAAATAAATAAATATATAACCATCTCTAGGGATTTAGAGAAATTATCTCTATCCTTCATGCACAATAAGTGGGTTTTTGGAAAGTGATATAACAAGATATTTATAAAGCCCAGTCTAAGGTTGGAAACTTACACACAAGACCATTTATATCATACAGATATTATTATTATTCACTTGAAATGTTTATAACTTTAAGAATATATAAATAATACAAATATTATTATTATTATTATAAATTTTCCCCATGTCTAATAATAATAATACAAATATTATTATTATTTACTTGACATGTGCATAACTTTAAGAATATATAAATAAATACATTTATATCATTTCTAATCGTACCTTAAAGTTCGGTCCACATGACCTCCTTGGCATTTACCGAGCCTTTAATAATGACTATTTATTTAACAAATAAATACCACTACATTATTCATCGATAAATATAATAAATATTATATTCAACAAACATTGAAAATAAATATTTATTATTATTATTTAACTCACTTATTCTCTCAAATTAATCATGATTAAATCTTGGTGATCAAACAAAACCGGATAATTACTAAATCATAAATCAAGTATAATATTTTTTCAAACTTCTTAAATTCAATGTCTAATTTTACCAAGATTGCGGATACACTTAATGTGTGACCCTTTATGCCTATTTTTCAATTAAATTATGCATAACTACCTAAAGTCCAAGGTTAGAATCTAGAAATTCAACATAAAACCCATATAGATAGAAGTTAATGTTGTGATGACATACAACCTCCTATGAATTCTCACTGTGTAATATAATCCCTTTATCACAATATCTCTAATAAAGCTGGTTGCATATTGGTATCATCAACCTATGTGTTTGATGTTTCTTTCTTTTACTTTCCTGAAATGAATGTACCCATTGAACACCATGGCCATTTATTAATCCAGGTAGTTCTATTCTCATTAAAGTTCTCGAGATATCAACTTCTATCAGGAGAAAAAATGGATAAATATTTTCTCACATTATCCATTAATACAACATCAATCGTTATGTACCCAACATATCCCACTTCACTGTGAACATATGACATCACAGTTCTCATCAATACACCAAAGTACATGAATTATGGTATTAATTAATGATAATATTAAATTCTAAGGATCAACAGACAAATCCTTAGATAGGAACATCCAATGACACATAAGACATGGATTTTATAATAGTTGATCCATTCTCATAATCTCCGATGTTAGAGATTACCAAGGGAAAATACCATTAGAAGGTGTCTCAATGTCTTATGAGTCTATTACCCCTGATTATAAAAAACCTTCTCTTTATTTCATATTTAAACATGATTTATTACATTAATTTCACTTAATAAAACATAAAAGATCGAGAGACCTAGTGTATTTAGGGATTAGGGACATTACATAACAACTTAAAACATAAAATACAACATCTTTATTGAAAAATTATTTTACATGACCACAACATTCCTTCATACTTAACATTTCATGGGATAACCTGAGGACATACATAAGAAAAGAGTGATCTATAAAGCCCAGTAAGAGAATAAACATTGAATAACATGAGGAAGAAAATTCATGTTAGTCAATAGACATATAAATAGAGCATAAAAGAAACATTAACAAAAGGCATGATATAGCGTGATAATCATAACATGGAAATGTGGCAATAACATACAACATGATATTAGCATGAGTCAAGGCTCATTGCACATGGATTAGCATGAGTAAACCCTAATTTCACATAAATTAGCATGAGTAAACCATAATTTCACATGAATTATCATGAGTAAACCCTTATTTCATATGATGTATCATGATACTAAACATTACCCAATTCATTGGAGTGTTATCGGGTTCATAAACATTTAATTTCACGCATAAGTGTGCCACATAGATCATATTACATGGAATCATTCAACATCATAAGTTATCACGTGATCAAGGAATGTGGAATAAATAAATTTAAGTCCCCAATAAAGAGGTATATGAGCATAATGGTTAATACCCTTGGTAGATAAATGAGTTTGGTATTCACTACACGATGGAAAATCGTAGTGCAATTTCAGGAGCATAATGACGTCAAATAGAAATTCATAAAATGGTTTGATGATAGATAAAGGAGTATATAATAATTTATACATGAAATGGAAAGTAAGGGGATAATGTAAAATTATACCCAACACATTAAATGTAATTTAAGATGCATAATATAAAATAAGTTCTTGAATGGGAATGAAGAGAGAGAAATCTCTTACGGAATTTCGGTATGGTAACAGGTGTATATTAAGGATCATGGATGGATTAATGAGAGTGGAAGGAAGATATAATTATTTATAAATAAAATTTAAAGTAAGGGGAGTATTTATGAACATATCCTAACATATGAAAATTTAAATTAAAAGTCATATCACAAAAGGAGTACTTGATAAAAGAGGAGAGTGGAAGATCTCTTACGAAATTTCAGCATGGTAATAGGTGTATATAAAGGTTCATGGATGGATTAATGAGAGTGGAAATGAAGATATCATAATTTATAAATCAAATTTATAGTAAGGGGAGTATGTATTAACATATCTCAACATATTAAAATTGAAATTAAAAGACATATCATAAAAGGAGTGCTTGATAAAAGAGGAGAGTGGAAAATCCCTTACTTGGATGTGTGACTCCAAAGGCTTAGGAGGGGATTCTTGGGAGATTGGTGTGCCTTGAGAGGACTCTAGGGAGTAAGGGGAATTGGTTAGTATAGTTTAAAATATTTTGAGTGAAGATAAATGGGATCTTGGGTGGGTTTATATAGGAAAAGAGGGGGATTTCTTTATTATTTTGGTTTTGGACACTACACAATAAAATATTCAAAACCAAAAACCACCCCATTGTTTTTACCCATGGTTTATAGAAAAGGGAATGGTAAAAATTATTTTATAAGGATAAGGTATGAAGATATTAAAATATTGTCCTTGATTATGTGGAGGTGAGTCATACTTTCAAGGAAATGATTTTAAAATCTTAAAATATATTATATGTTTTAGAGGATTCACTAAGGCTTTATAAAGTAAATAAAATAAACTTAAAATTATATTATTTTAAAATAAAAACATATATTTTTATTAATATACCTTTTATAGTATTTATTACATCATTATTGGTTCATTATAATGTCATAAAACACACCATATATTTATACGGTATTTAATTTTTACCCAAAAATTTGACTGTCACAAAAAATTATACAAAAATAACATTTGGATAATTTTGATGCCCTGATTCCAAAAATAATATTAATTTTATCAATTTTTTTTCTAAATATTTGAATTTTCACTTTTAAAATAAAAACCGACATTTATTGAAAATTGATGGGTTTTGAAAAAAAAAAGTTTTAAAACCTTAATAAAAATTACATTTGAATTCATAAAAATTATATGATCATATATATTTAATAAAATTAATTTAATAATAATATTTTATTAGAATATTATTTTTTTCAAAAATCCATTAATTCATCAGAATAGATTTCTTAATTGAATTTGAATATTAACAAAAAATTCTATTTGTGCTTTAAAAATCATTTAAAAGTAATAATAATATAATGAAAGTATATTAAATAATGTACATAATAATAATGATAGGTTATTGTTAAATATCCCTTTATTACACCAGTATACTCCCTAATACTAATGTGTATGATGGTGGGGCTTTCATGGGACCATTCAGTGAACATAGTTTAAGCCATGGTATCGATGAGCTTGAACTTCTCCCATAAATAGTTTCACTCATTCTTAAGTTATTAGATCTTGGATTGGTATTAGTCTAGGGAAAATACAAGAAATGATATCTCGCTCAGAAGCTATAATAAATGAGCTTCATATGGAATAATCTTACTAGTTGAGGCCATCACTTCCTTTGTCCGTGTCAAAAGGATTCGTTAAAACCCTATATTTATACTAGTCATGTGATCACTGTTCAATATCTATATTATCAATGGTAATGATACTTAACAGTTATTTAAATCCAATTGGATATAATAAAATAAGTGCACATGTATTCTATAATCACAATACAATTAATTAAAATAAATGCAATTTTATTCATAAATGTTTGGGTTGTTACAAAATCCCCCCCTTAAGAAATTTTGACCTCAAAATTTACTTTTCACAAACTAAAATAGATGAGGGTATATCTGCTTCATCACCTCCTTTGGTACCCATGTTTCTTCTTCAAACTTGTAGTTTCGATACAATACCTTGATGAGGGGCATTTTCTTATTTCATAGAACTTTTTTTCTACGATCTAAGATCTTTACTTATTTATCCTCATAGGAAAGGTCATTATCCAATAGCACCACCTCTAGATTGAGTACATGTGATGGGTCTGGTATATACTTCCTTAAGAGGGATACATGGAATACATCATGCACTTGAGATAGGTTTGTTGGGAGTGATAGTCGATAGGCCACTGATCTGATGCGATCAAGGATCTCAAAAGGGCCGATGTACCTTGGAATAAGCTTTCCCTTATTCCCTAATCTCATTAAAATATTCTATGGAGATATGTGGAGGAAAATCATGTCTCCAAAATTAAACTCTAGTTCACATTTATGATTGTCAGCATAGCTATTTTTTCGACTTTGAGCAGCTTTGATGTGCTTCTGTATGGTCTTAACCTTCTCCACCATTTCTTCGACAATTTCTAAACCTAGAATTTTTCGTTCCCCATCTTCATCCCAACATGCCGGTGTTCTGTACCTCTTCCCATAAGGGACTTCATTGGGATCCATTTGGATGCTTGAATGGAAACCGTTTTTGTAAGAGAACTCCACCAAAAGAAGATGTTGGTCCCATCTGCCTTTGAAGTCCATTGAGTAGGCTCTCAACATATCCTCAAGTGTTTGGATAGTCTAATAAAATTTACCATCAATTTGAGGGTGATAAGCCGTACTAAAGTTAATCTCAGTGTCTAAAGCATGCTGGAGACTTTTAAAAAACTTAGAGGTGAATCTTGGATCTCAATCGGACACAATCGATAGTGGTACTCCATACAGCCTTACCATTTTTCTGATGTATATTCGTGTTAGTTGATCTAGTGAGAAATCCTCTCTAATCGCAATGAAGTGTGCCATATTTATAAGATAATACACAAAAACCCAGATAGCATTGTTTCATTTGGATGTATTTGGAAGTCCGATGACAAATTCCATGGTGATGTATTCCCATTTCCATGTTGGTATGGGTAATGGTTGCATCATCCCCTTAGACTTATGCCTCTCAGTAATCACTTCCTGACACACCTGACACTTTGATTTATATTTAGCGATATCCTTCTTCATGTTATCCCATCAATAGTGCTTCCAGATATCTCGACACATCTTTTTGTTTCATGGGTGAATGGAGAAATTAGAACTACATGCATCATCCAAAATTTCTTTCTTTAACTCAGGATTTTATAGAACATATAGTCTCAGCCCAAATATCACAATTCATTCTTCATTAACACTGAACTCTAAGGATTTCCCTTTTCTGATAGTTTCCACTTTCTTCTAAATTCCCTCACAATATGAATGTCTTCGAGGATGGTTCCTTCCTTAGAATCAATCATCTAATCAAGATACGCATGCTCATAGGGTAGTAATATCCATGCTTGGGATGATTTCGTTGGGGAAGATTCCTCCTCCTCCTTGCACTTGTATAGAATCAGGGGTTTATTCTCTATATGGAGATTGATTTCCCTCTCGTGGAAATTTATATTGGCTCTATATAGAGAAATCCAATCCATGCCTAGTATTGTATCAAATTCCACCAAGGAAAGTATGACAAGGTTCACCAGAAAGTTCAATCCACAAATTGTGATAGGGGAGGAGTTATATTCATGGGATGCAATAATTTCCCCATTTTACATTTTCACCAACATTTATACTTCCATTATTTTTTGTGGTGTTTGGATTATTCTACTAAACTTTCAAGATATAAAAGAATGCATAGAACTAGAATAACAAAAGTATGTTTTCTATTCTTGAATAAATAACTAGCATACCCATAATCACTTCATTGTAAGGATTCACTTCGGCAGTAGTGATGTAAAAATCTTTCCCTTGATTACTTGGAGCTTGTTGGTTGCCTCAAAAAACTCTAGTCTTAGGTCACTGATTAAAAACGTTCCCTAGTTCCTTACAATTGTAGCAATAAACACCATGTTGAGGGTCGACCAGATCATTCATTTCCTCTATCATGTTGATGGGTTTATCCTATCATCAAATATTAGCCAGGTTCCCTTCTCTTCAGCATCTAAATAATTTCCTTGATCCACTTAGGCAATTTATGGGGTGCTTCTTTCTGCACCTTTGACAAGCAGGGTACTAAAATTTCTTAGCATCGTTGGATTTATCTATCGAACTGCTATAATTAAAGTCTACTTTCCACCTTTTATCCCCATGATACCCCTGAGATTCACTAATATCCATCTCTACTTTTAGGGAACATAGGACAATTTACTCATAGCTTTGAAAGTTATGGATTTTCAAGGCTTTTCATAGGCTAGGCTTTAACCCACCAAATAAGTGGTCAACCTTGCATTTGGGGGTAATGACAATACCAGAGGTGTATTGTGGAAGTATGGTGAAGTTTTTCTCATATTCCCCAAAAAATCCATTGTCCCTTTTCTTGAGTGAAAGTAAATATCTTTCCATATTATGATGGAGGGTGTGAGGAAAATATTTATCAAAAAACATTTTCTGGAATTCCTTCCACTCGACTTCTTCAATATCCTCCCCAAGCTTCATATTATTGATCAATGTCCACCATTGATCTGCTTCACCCTCTATACTTATTTATAACATTGAAGGATAGAGAAGATCTTTTCGATAGGATTGATCCATTGTTTCATGATTAAGGGATCAGATTATCCATTGAAAGTAGGAGGCCTTTGTCTCATAAAGCTCTTGACCGTGGGTTTCTCTCTCTTGGGGAGGGGGGGGGGGGGTCAAGAGATCCTATTGATCCAAGTTTATATTTATAACTTGAGTTAAATAATATAGTATTGTAAAAAAGTTTTCAATTCCCGCTTCCATTGGGCTAGGCATCTCACTGGGGAAATCCTCATACTGCCCTTTGCATCAGTTGTTAACAAAATTCCTCATATTACTTGCCATTGGCTAGAATAAAAGGAAGATTATGGATGATTATCTTAAATAGTTAAACACATAAAGGGAATCCAATTAAATTAAAGGTATAGCTTATAAATTACATTTATCTTCTTAACTTATTATTTTCTAGGCTTTAATATAAGTTATTCATGATTTACTTCCTAACATATATATTTATGGGCATTTTTTGTGTTCCCTTAATAATGGTTCGTAATGATATTATGAATTTTCTAAATAATATCCAAAAGGAGTTTCAAACTAGGAGTGAAACAAGACCCATTTTTGTGCACCATTTCCTGTTCGAGTTTAGCTCAAAGTGGTGTTTTTGGGTTTTACCCCTAGATTCATCTGTGTCAGAACCACATCCACTTGTTAGTATCCAGACATGCATGTATTTTCTTGATAAACCACTTACCCTATTCTCACCAAAATTTAGGGATGTTTTTTTATACTTAGTCTTATACCTAAGGGTTTTCACTATGGTTTACTAATCATAATCCTAAAAATAACTAAACCTATCCTATGATACCTACTATAACAACCCTGCTCTTTATTTAATATTTAAACATGATTTATTATATAAATTGCACTTAATAAAACTAATAATATCAAGAGTTATAGTGTATTTTGGGATTAAGAAAATTACATAACAACTTAAAAAATAAAATAAAACATCTTTATTGAAAACTTGTTTTACATGACCACAACATTCCTTCTCACTTAACACTACATGGGATAACCTGAGGACATACATAAGAAAAGGGTGAGCTATAAAGCCTAGTAAGGGAATAAAAATGGAATAAAATGAGGAATAAAATAAATTTTAGTAAATAGGAATATCAATGTATAATAAAATAAACATGAACATAAAGTCATGATATAGTGTGATAATCATAACATGGAAATGTGGCAACAACATACAACATGATATTAGCACGAATCAAGACTCATTGCACATGGATTAGTATGGGTAAAACCTCACTGCACATGAATTATCATGATTAAACCCTTATTTCAAATGAATTAGGATGAGTAAACCCTCATTTCATATTATGTATCATGATAATAAACATTACCCAATGCATTGGAGCACTATCAGGGCACACCCTTCATAAACATTTCATTTCATGTATAAGTGTGCCGCATAGATCATATAACATGGAATCATTAAACATCATAAGTTATTCCACGATAAATGAATGTGGAATACATATATTTAAGTCACCAATCAAGAGGTATATTATTATAAAGGTGAATACCCCTGGTAGATAAACGATTTTGGTATTCACTACACGATGGAAAATCGTAGTGCAATTTTTGGCAGCATAACAACATCAAATAGAAATTCATAAAATGGGTTAATGAGAGAGAAAGGGGTATATCATAATTTATACATGAAATGTACAATAATGGGATCATGTAACATTTTACCCCAACATATGAAATGAAATTTAAGATGAATAATATAAAAGAAGTTCTTGAATGGGAATGAGGAGAGAGAAATCCCTTACGGAATTTCGGCATGGTAACAGGTATATATAAAGTATCGTGGATGGATTAATGAAAGTGGAATAAAGATATAATTATTTATAAATAAAATGGACAGTAATTAGAGTATGTATTAACATATCCTAACATATGAAAATTGAAATTAAAAGGCATATCAGAAAATGAGTTCTTGATAAAAGTGGAGAGTGGAAGATCCCTTACGAAATTTCGACATGGTAATGAGTGTATATAAAGCATCATGGATGGATTAATGAGAGAGGAAAGAAATATATCATAATTTATAAATAAAATTGATAGTAAGGTGATTATTTATGAACTTATACCAACATATGAAAATTTAAATTAAAAGATGTATCATAAAAGGAGTGCTTGATAAAAGAGGAGAGTGGAAGATCCCTTACTTGGATGTGTGACTCCAAAGGCTTTGTAGGGGCTTCTTGGGAGCTTGGGGAACCTTGGGAGAACTCTAGGGAGAAATGAGAATAGGTTTTTAGAGCTTCAAATAGTTTTAGTGAATAGAAATGGTATCTTGGGTGGGTTTATATTGGAAAAGAGGGATATTTATTTATTATTTTGGTTTTGGACACTACACAATAAAATATTCAAAACCACAAACCATCCCATGGTTTTTGCACATGGTTCCAAGAAAAGGGGAGTGGTATAAATTATTTTATAAGTCTAAGGGCCTAATATATTAAAATATTGTCCTTTATTATTGTAACACCCTGAGATTTTATGAGATTTTTTTATGTCTTATGTTATACGCAACACCAAAGGAATCGTTCACAGCACACAATACGGACTTGGCTTGCATTACACGCAATCACGACCTTCCTCGATAGCGTGTGTAGTATGCAATACCGGGTTTCACTAAACAACGATATATTATTGTGAAATAGACATTTTGAATAGTATTAACTACATTTTGAATTTTATTATTCATCTTACACATTTTCTAAAACATGGTAAGAGAACAAAATAAATTTTTCGGGTAAAATAAGTATTTTTCAAAAAATACAGTTTTGCCGCCTTTTGATGGTGCACCCACATTAAATCTATTTTTTGACATGTTTATAAGTTCAATTTGACAAAATAAAATTCTTCTTTTTAATCAGGGTATAAAAATTTACTTTGGATAAATTTTTGATATTTTTCTGATAACTTTCATATTTTGATGAATAGTAAAAATACACTAATTTTTAATTAAAAAAAACTTTTTTCATTGAGATAATTTATATGGTTAAATTATAATATTGAATGGTTTTAAAGTATAAATAGAATATATTTTTACCATTTAATATAATGTATGTCATTAGCATTAATTTCACATTGAATTCATAGGTAAAAACATTTCAATCTTTGGAAATGTTTTAACTTCTAAAACCCATTTTCTTAACAACGGGATTTATTTTAAATTAATTACTACAACTTATATGTTTTGAATTTTGAAAAATTTATTCCATATTTTGAATCAGTGAGTCCAAATTATGTTAATAGTATACTTTTTATTTTTGGGCATTATGAATAGTAACTATGGTAAATTTTATTTACCATAGTTTAAGGTAAATCAGGTAATTAAGGGTAAATATAAGATTATAAAATTACTCTAACACCTGACAAAATCCTATTGGATGACTAAAAGTAAACCCATATCACCTAAGGGTTGGATTAGATTCATTTAATGGACTTTTTTCCATGAAAATAATTTAATTATTATTAAAACCAAAGAATGTGACAACATGTCACTTTCTTAAATCTTAAGTATAATAATTTTAGTTTAGTGATAAACTTAATGAAACTTCGAACATGAATAGTCTAAAGAAATATAATACAATTATCTACATCATAGAAATTTATTTATAATTTTTAGGGATTAAATAATTATCATTAATTATGACACAATAGTGATGTTGAAATTATTTTATTAATTAAAATATCAAATAAATGGTTTTAAAAATATTAAAATAAATATTATATGAACTATTTAATGTTCTCCACTAACTTTATAGATACATATGAAATTTTATGAATCTATTAAAGATTTTAGTTTGAACATATCTTCTATATATATTTTATTTAAATTCAAATAAATGAATAGTGTCAAAATTGACACTATTATTATTTTATAAAAATAACATATTATAAAATTGTTTAAAAATCACAAAAATATTTAAAAATTATAAATTAAAATTTATATGGTTGAAAATGTCATAAAGTGTCAAATTATGGAAAATTCACAACACATATTTAATTATTTATAATAATTTAAAATTTAGAATATTATTACCACAAATAAAATTAAATTGATAAATAAGGATAAATCATGTTGATAATGTTTAAAATAAATTCCTAACATGTATAAATTTTATTGGTTGATGATATTACAACCCTATATCATCTAATATTCGGATATGAGTCATTTTGGAAGTTTTTAAGTGGGGTTGGTATTTAATATAAACTAATATTTCTTATATTTCCAAAGATGCCCCTCTCCTCCCTTATAAAAGGGAACCTCCTCCCTCTCCTCCTCACACCAATTTGAGCCTTCAAGCTCGGCCAATCCCTACCCATTTCACTTCCCCACTTCCATAGAAACATCCTAGAGGTCCTGGTCTTCTTCAAAGACCAATTGTAGTGCCCTAAGAGGAGGTCTCAAAGAGGCGCTTCAAAGAAGAGGTAATGTCCGTTACCGATTCTTTCAACTTTATTTCTTCTTCCACTTCTTCTTCTTTAGTTGTTTTATTATGAATTAATAACATCATTATAACTCATATACTGATATTTTATTATGAAACAACCCTATTTCACTATCTATCCATCTTACGGAAAATGAAATCACCGCGCGTGCGTACGTACGAAATACCGTCTCCACGCCGTGGTGTAATCTATTTTCCATCACCATATTACTTGGATGGGTATAATGGTACAAATAAATAACTATATATGATTATTGTAAAGTGGTATTGATTCTGAAATAGTATACATACACTCCAATACAATTCCACGATCATGGGAACGATATCATCGCTCGTGCGTACGTACGGAATACCGTCTCCACGATGTGATGCGATTCGTTCTACATGATCTTCATTTAATAATGATTATATAAATGAATTTAATGAATAAATATGATATATAGTACACTAATACCATTCTAGAAATGAGGTATCTATAATATAAAGAGAAGAATAATAATTTATTCGACAAAACACGCATAAGAACAAAAAGTAATAAACACCCGAATAACAAGTAGTAATGAAATATTACTAATAAGATGCTAATAATATGACTATATATGACATCATAACAATAATTATGATTCTGTAATAAGTCAATAACATTATTTAAATCATTATACAGGAGGTTCGGTCACTTATGAAGCAAATCAGACCTAAGGTAAGGGAAAATATCACAATCTCATTTTTATCCGAGATTGTTTATACTTTGGTATTTAATGGGGTGTATTTTATCATCGAAATCCATGTTACCTAAATATGTAATATTGTTTCCATCCACCTAAAATTTTTTAAATCCAATTTTACCCTTCGGTGAGTTTTTATTAAAGGATATGAAAGGAATCTTTTGTCGTTTTTCGTACGAGGTACCATTTGACTTTCCCAACAAAAGTACGAGAAGAATGTTTTTTTAACTTATACGACATGAATGGATTTTTAAAAAATTATTTCCAAGAAGATTCCTTTACAAGTTTTCATGTTTATTTTTAATAAACTTCTTTTAGTTTAAAATTGTATGACATGTTAAGAAATGAAAAATGTTTTTGAAGTAGAAAGGATATTTTCCTCAAGAATGGAGTTCAAGTGTTTTATCAAAATTATTTTACATCTAAGATAATATAGGGTTCTGTTTATATCCCTATTATTACATTGATTTGATTATGTTATTATTGAATTATTTTTATGAATTCCTTTATCTTATATGAATTGTTTTATGATGTCACGATGTTTAAGAATCCCATTTTTATTACATGGGTTATGCAATGATGTATGGTTTATGATTTTGTGGCACACATAATAATGGTATAATTATGAGATGGGTGAGAACTATATCTCCTTCCAATGCATTGGGTAAATATTTTATATCTCATGATATAGACATGACTGGAATGGCAGGTTAAACCGGTTCAGTGAAACATGACTGAAATGAGGAGTGAACTCGGTTCAGAAATGGACTTTGTCCACTAAGATAGTCTTGGAAATGAGTCTTGAATAATAAGAAATGATTCTCTATTATTATATGTGTATGACACAAAGTTTCATGTTTTAAGTTATGATTATTGGGATTACATTTCACTACCATGATTTATCCCATGTTATGAAATTTTGATCTCTTTTGCAGGGTAAGATTTCCAAAATGTTATGTTCTTATGAATTTGATATGATTGATATTTATTTTGTTTACCCTTACCGAGCATTTGAGCCCACCCTTTTGTATGTTTTATTTCCCCAGGTCAGGAAGAAGGGTATTAAGTAAGATATGCCAAAAAGGGACTATAGATATGATGAAATAAATGGGAGACAATGTAGATGCTTTATGAACCAGTTGTTTATGTTTCCCAGTTTCTAAAGACACTATACCTATACAGTCCTTTCATGGTTTTGTTATATATTGTAATAAGTATGATTCAATTTTTAAGTATTAACCATGTATGTAAAGTATGGGTCGCTATAATTATGTTGAGGTGAGTCATACTTTCAAGGAAATGATTTTAAAATCTTAAAATATATTATATGTTTTGGAGGATTCACTAAGGCTTTATAAAATAAATCAAATAAACTTAAAATTAAATTATTTTAAATTAAAAACATATATTTTTCCTAATATACCTTTTATAGTATTTATTACATCATTATTGGGATATTATGATTTCATAAAACACACCGTATATTTATGCGATATTTAATTTTTACCCAAAAATTCAACTACCTTAGAAAATTATGAAAAATTAAATAACCCTAAGGCAGGTGGCCTACAAGATATTTACTATATCCGTGATGATATTTTTATATACGTGGTAATTAAATTATAATTTTTCTTTACACAATTGTATTTTTTATTAAAAAAGTAAATTGAGACTTAATTTGTTGTGTGATACCCTTCGCATACCCCTTTGGGCCAGCTAATGATTACGAGACCAAGCCTATGGTCACCCATAGTGTGTGACACTCCTTTAAAAATGGTGAAATGAGTTTTTAAATGATTAATTAATGGGTTTATGAGATTAAATTATTTATAATTGTGTTTATCATGTCAACATGGTATAAATGGATGTTTGGTTTGACTTGGAAAGTTAAATTAGTTTTGGTATGATTGAGGGTAAAAGTTATAAATGGTTAAAGGGTAATTTCCATGTTGTTAAGTGATGTGAAAGAATGTTTAATGGTTGTGGTTATGAGTAAATGGTAAAAAAACTAGTTATGAGTTTGAGATAAATGTGTTTAAAGTAATAAACCATACTGATTTTGATAAATTAAAAGGAACACCCTTGTTATTAGTGTTTGATAAAAGGTCACTGATGATGAACCTTGGAAAACATGATTGATGGTATGGTTAGGGTGTTGGACTAAGGCTAATCGCCTTTAGGCCCGGCCATACTAATACTCTAGGCCCCACCAATGTATTGTATGGTCTGGATGTTGGACTGATGCTCCAAGCTCCTATGGTATAGACATGATGTGGATATTTGGACTGATGCTCCAAGGTACAATGATTTAATTGAATTAATTAATTAACACCCTTGTGTTGTAGAGTGTTAAACCCATTATGGTATATGGTTCAGATTTACAGTATGGGCTGAAGCATGTTTGGTGTGCTAGTGCCATTGTGAAACTTGAGAGCCCATGGGGAAAATTAACAACTTTTTAATTATAAAACACGTTTTATTACTATTTTTACATTGATTATCTGTACTTATACATACACTATATTAAATTGAATATTTCTATATACACCATTTGAGGTGTATTATTGAGTTATACTCACATCTTACTCAGGTCACCATTGGTACTCAACCAGACTTTGTGTTTTCAAGAAAATATAAATGCTAGGACCCTGTGATAGGTGGTTGTTTTGGGATGAAACATAGATTAGGGTACTAGACATGTTATTGGGTCCCATTGTGGGGATCGTCTTTAGTGTCTTTATTTTGGTTTCTGTTTGGAACATTAGACTCTCATAAAATTTCATACTTATTATATTAGATTATTGTACTTACCCAGTTTTGGGAATTGGTTATCTGATGTTTAGTTATTTATTATTATTATATATCAATGTTTATTATGATTTACATTATTGGTTTAATTTGTTAAGGAGGGTATAATCTCTCCACATGTTTCATTTGAACCTCACTACTATTTTAAATCCTATGGTGTATGATAAGGCATGCTTGAGTTCATGTAGAGAACTAGATCAAGGCATCGATTTAGTACCACCCAGGCTGGGATGTTACAAATTGGGTTTAGAGTAGTTTTATTTTATATTGTTTTACTATTTGTGAAATTTTGATAGAATAATAGGATGTTTTGATAATTGGTAATAAGCCTATGCATGGGAGTATCTAACCCATGTTTGGGGGGAAACCCAAGCTCCCAGGGCAGGATTTCTGTTCTTGATGTTTGTTGTTATAGTTGGATGTTATTTCACCATGGGTGATACACTTGTTGTGTGGTGTTATCGTTCTTTGATATTTTACTCATGCACTGGAATGACATGATATTTTTGTATACATGCATCATTTTAGGCACCCAAGTATTTAAATAACATGCCTCATGTTATGAACATATAAGAAAATCATACGGGCTGTTGAAAATTAAATGATTTTCTGTTTAATTTGTGGCTTTGAAGAAGTGGGTCTTAATAGATAAGAAATGAAAAATGTTTAAGTTGTTTAAATTAAAATATATAAAATTTAAAGGGGTAAAATGGTTTCAAATGTAAGACTTTTAAAATATGGAAGTCAGTTTACCCAGTGTTAGCCATGGCCCCAGATAGGGATGGTTGGGTGGGGTGATATCACTACAGTTATGACCATTAGGATAGTGTATGTGAAATATCCTTTTATGGATAGTAGTGAACCCTTTTATAGTAATTGTGTAATAATGTGTTATGTGACCTGAAACATGTATTTAATCATTGTAGATAGATCCCCCATGATGATGTTTATAGGTAGGGAGACAAGATGACATTTATGAGATTCACCTCAGATAGTGGGACCACAACCCCCATTTTTTTATGTGAGAGTAAAGAAGAGAAGTTTCATGAGAATTTCACTCATTTTATTTAGTTTATGTAAATAGGCCTAGGGATGGATATAATGAGTATGTTTGATTTGACTAGGTAATTCTAGCTGAAACATCATTCAACATTCACTAGAGAGGGTGGACCTAAGGTAACAGAGTTCTGGATTGAGTTTATCCAGATGATTATGGACCAATTTGATACTCCTTTAGAAAATAGGGTCAAGTTGGAAGATTACATGTTATGGGTACCAGTGAAGCACTGATGGGATATTTAGGTTTGGGATGATAATTAAAGGATATGGTATGGAAGGACTTTCAAGAGAAGTTCTTATAACATTTTTAACTATAGACCCTAAGACAAGAGGGATAAATGATGTTTATGTAGTTGATATAGTATACTGTTTAAGTGATAGATTATGTTGGTCACTTCATATATTATAAATTTTTTGTTCGAACACTGATAATTTAAGGGTTAGCTATGACCAAACGTTTTTAGGATAGGCTTAGATGTGAGATCAAATCCCAGGTGAATATCTTACATTTGAGGAATTTTTCTAAGGTAGTGAATCATGCTCTTATTTATGAAAGGAACCTGAAGGAGAATTTTGGTGGTGGATAGATGATTCCATATAGGAAATTAGTTAGTACATCCTTAGATATTAGGAAGCACCATTATGATAACTTTCACCAAGATGGTGGTGGGAAGAGTTGCCAGAGGAGAGGAAAAGTCTCCCAGGATAGTGACCAAGTGTTACACTATCAGTGTGGCACATATGGTAAAATTCATGGTTAGTGTCCATGACCACCAATGGAGTGTAGATATTGTAGTATTATAGGGAATATATATATGTTCTATAGGAACCCTTGACATAAATGTGGTTTTGTAGGACCTAAGTCGATATAGGGCACTGGAAGGGGATCTTCTACCTTATATCAATCTGCTATTGGAGCTTTACTAGCCATACCATCTAGGGTGGGGGAGGAGTTACTTCAAGGAAGGATCATTTGTATCAGTAGTGTAGAGTAGTGTATGAGACTCAAACAAGAGCCTAGGGTAGGGTAATGGGACAACTACATGCAATTTATCCCACTCCATATGATAGTGAGGTTAGACCATCGATAATCCTAGGTACAATTATAGTATATTTTACGATTTCTAATGATTTATTTGATATTAAGGCTTCTCACTCTTTTATATCTAATGGTTTTATGAATATTTTGGGTATGACAGTAGAGTTTATATATGGGGTTACATCAATTTACATGCTGTCAGGGGTAATATCAGAGGGTATCCGATGATGTAAGGAGTGTGACCTTGAGATTTATGAGTACTGTATCCTTTAGGATATGTTTGTGTTTGAGATGTTATATTTTTACCTAATATTGGTAATGTAATAGTTGGTTACATACTAGGATTACATTGACTATTATTTCATGAGAGTGAGTTTTATGTCTCCAGAGGGTGATGTTTATATTCATCATGGATAATGGAATATCTAGGTGGGACGTGCAAGGATAGTTTTTCAAAAGTTTTGTGAGATTACAAATTAAGTGGAAAGTCTCATTCTCAATGATGAGAGAATGAAACATAGAGTTTTACCTCCTATAGTGAATCAATTTCAGGTTGTGTTTCTTAAATAATTTTCAGGGCTGTTACCCGAGAGAGCTTGAGTTCATGATTGAGATGATGCTAGGAGTTGAGTTATTTTCTATTATGCCTTTTAGAATGGAACCACCAGAGATTCAAGATCTCAAGAATCATTTAGAGGAGTTAAACCATAAAGGGTTTATCCATTAGAGTACATCACCTTATGGATCTCCAAATTTTTTTCCAAGAAGGTTGAAGGGATATTTCATTTATTTATTGATTACCAGAAGTTGAACCAGACAATGATTAAGAACCAATATCCTATTCCATGTATCAAGGATATTTTTAACCAGCTAAAGGGTGCATGCATGTTTTATAATATTGATATGATATTGGGGTATCATCATTTTAGGGTGAGACCTTCTAATATAAAATGAATTCCTTTTAGGAGAAGGTATGGTTTGTATGAGTTTTTTTGATTCCATTCAGTCTAAAAAATTCTCTTTCTATGTTTATGGCTTTGATGAACCAAATATTTCACCCATACCTAGATCAATATGTGGTTGTTTTTATTGAAGATATATTAGTGTACTCCCAAACTCATGATGATCATTCAAAACATTTTGATATCATAATGAGTACACCGAGAGAGAATCAAATATATTAAAAGCTATCTAAGTGTGATTTATGATTTGAAAAGGTATATTTCTTGGGTCACATCATCTCAAAATAAAGTGTGTCAGTGGAGCCATAAAAGGTTTGAGAAATTATTTCTTTGGAACAACCCAATTTTTTTTTTATATTTGAAGTTTTTTGGGTTTGGCGGGTTACTTCCAAAGGTTCATCAAAGAATCTTATCTCTTAGAAGTGCCACTCTTAGGCCTAACTAAGAAGGGTAAAAAGTTTGGATGGTCTATAGAATGTAATAATTATTTTTAGGAGTTGAAAAGACATTTGAAAACATCACCAATTTTAATCTCACCCAAAATAGGTAAAGTATAAGGACCCAGCCTTAAAACATTACTTAATCTTGAATTAAATGAATAATTCACATTGAAGATCTTTTTAGGTTTAGAGTTTTAGAGAATTAGGACATAACTATTACATCTCACAAGATAACAAAGTAGACACTTCTACTCAGTTTCCATCATAAAAAAAAACTCTTAAAAGAAACATGTCTAGTTCCATGTTTTATATAGCTTGTCTTTCCTTGATCCCATCCTTGACCATATTCATCTTTAATTCCTATGGAAAACATTTCAAAAAACTTGGGATGAGCATAAAAAGCTCAGTAAGGGATATAAAAAAATATGGAAAGAAAACATTAGTCCATGTATACATAAGAATCAATGAAATCATACTTTACTCTTAAAACATAAGCACATTAACATACCTCATAAAATCATAAGATTTATGAATAACTCATTGAAATCATAAGACATAAAGGTAACTTGAGGCATTAATAAAATTCTTACATAGGGATTAACCCTCATGGTTACATTTGGAATACCCATCACAGTATATTCCCTAAATATCTTCGGAGAAACCTTAGCCTTTAACTCCTTCGTGTTACCCAATGCATTGGAGAGCTATATCAGGCTCACCTGCCCTTAGTTTATCACGAAACCACCCGATTTCATAAACATTTCCCAAGAACCATAACATAATCATAACACTTAAAACATGCATAAAATAAACATAAAATTTCCACATTTCAATCACAAGAGATCACATCATGATATTATCATAAATAAAATCATCTAATAAAATCATTAAAACTCTATGAGATAAAAATCCCTTTATACTTTGAAAATATTAAAAGAAGACATTTAAAAGAGATTTTAGAATCAAAGTGTCCCATACCATTTCGAAACTTTTGAAAGGGTTTTAAAACATTCATGTCCATATAAATGAATCCTTAAAACCATTTTTAAAACATGGACATGGATGATGAATCTTTAAAAGAATAAATCTTTAAAACCATTTAAAACAATGTTTTAATAAAAGATTCCTTTTCCATTTTGAACATTTAAATTATAAGCCACATGAAAGTAGACCATTTTAAAAACATTTAAATTAATTTAGTATAGAAATAATATGGATATGGAAAGTCAAAGGGTCTGTATATACACTTTATAAAATAATAAAAGTGCATATCATTAAGAAATGTCTTAATGATAATAAATTGAGATGTAATCCCAATCAAGGATCATGCCATTAGAGCAAGGATAAAGAAATGACATAATTATATGTGAAAATATAAATAAACTAAATATAAGTGGATAATCAGTGTAAAACAATCAGATGTCATCCACACATATTCATAGCACGACATAATCAAGAAATATATGTTTAACCCAAAGAATTGGAATTGGGTTAAGAAGTTACCTTGAAAAAATTCGATAGCCTAAAGACGTCACATAAAATTTTAGAAAAAGAGTTGATGAGAGAGATAAAGGGTATTTCATCACTTGGACATAAAATTTACAGCAATAAGAATATATAAGAACATATCCCAACATAAAAATATGTAATTTAGAAGACAAAACAAAAATAATTCTTTTAAAAATAGGAGGGTGAAAGGTTCCCTTACCGACTTGGGTAACTTTCGAAACGTTCACCCCATGAAAGAAGGACTATAAAACATTGATATAAATACCCATAAATGAAAGTATATTACACAAAGAGTAGAATAATGGGTAGTACATACACCACTCAAAGTAAATGGTGGCAAATGTAGCATAAATCTCACAGGAATAAAAGTGATATGAAAAATCCCTTACGAAAACTCGGCAACCTAACGACGCCACTTAAAACTTCCAAAAATGGATTAATGAGATCAAATAGGGTCTCTCATAATAAGAACATAAAAATTACAGAATTAATAATGTAAAAGAACATCCCAAAACATAAGAAATATGATCTTAAAAGAAATTACATAAAGGAGAGTACTTAAAAAGAAAGAGAGAGGTAGGATCCCTTACCTCAAGTCCGACTTGTCTTGTTCGTTTCTTTATATTACTGAATAATAACATTTGTTCAATTTATAATTTCTTAAGGAACTCATTTAAAGTTTATTATTAAATTCATATCACATATTATAATGTTATAATAATTAGTTAATTATTCGAGTTCATATCAGATGTTTTTGTCGATGTTTGGTACATGAGTCAAAAATGAACTTGTTTGAAAATGATTTTCCATGTAGTTATAAGTAAATCATCTCCAGAATAGTATTAATGATTTTAAATATCATATATATCCAGTACATATTAATTTTATACTATTCCATAACATTTGGATATAAAAAGAAATGAAATGCACCGTTCATGGAGACGGTAGGCCGTACGTACGCATAGACGCTACTTTCATTTCTTTTTCATATTAATGGAATTAAAAATAAATGATAGATATATATATTATAATTGCAGTATAATATATATGTTATATAGGTCACATATTTTCATTAATTTCATTCTTTATACATTCCATGTATTGCATGAATGAGTCACATCACTTGAGGGGGCGGTAGTCCACACTTCCTCGTATGAAATTATCGCATTTACACAACATGAAAAGCATAAATGTATGTTTTAAATATAAAATACATAAGAATATAGAAAACATAAATACCATATATATCATATATAAAATACAGTGACATCATAATGGCCACAATGAAAGGTGTTAAGAGAATATTGAACAATCATTGTTTCGCGAGGCAGTAATTCGCCATCCACAGAAGCAGTATGTTCTTTAACCATTAGACGGAGGTGTGTGTAAGTGTAGCTTGAATATTTCTCATAAAGAAATTCTAGTATATTTAAGATACTGGTTTTGTTACAAAATAAAGTAATAAAAATAGTTTAGGGGGTTGGAGAAGCAAAATAAAACAAATGAACATAAGAGAAGACATTACCTTTAAATCAGGTAACTCCTCTTGGTTTGAACCAAAAGGGTTTCTTGAAGAGATTTATGCCTAAGGTAAGGCATATATGATGAATAGAGTGATGTGGAGAGATGAAATGAGTAGATTTTGTCTGAGCCAATGGCTTGAGAGGTTTGGGTAAGGTGATAGAGGTGGGGGATTTTTATAAGAGGGAGGAGGGGCACTCTTGGAAAGTCAAGAAATGTTACTTTATATTAAAATGAGTTTTGGATTTTAAAGGTCTAAAATTAATATATTTTGAGGATAAGGTGATAAGGGTTAAAAATATACTCATAAAATTGGTCTTTTACAAGTGTAAGTATTAGATTTTACATTATCTTTTCATTTTATTTAAATCATTTATTAATGAGGTAATCGCTGCATCATCATGGTGTCATAAAAAATTTAATTTATTTAATGTCTAAAAATTATAAAAAAAATACTATTATGTAGGAAATATTTTTATCTTTCCAATTAATATTTATAGTCCAAGAGATCATTTATGTAGACAAAATTAAAATTGTTTTACTTAGGTGTTACATACTTTTGTGATATTCTCCTTTCTTTAAAAAAATAATAAAGTATCACTATCACCCAAAAGTGATTCCATGGGGTCCCAAAGTTTGGCACAATTCATCCCATGGTAGGAAATGACATAAATAGTAGCATTAGGACACATTTTGGGGTCATTCGTTATTATTATGATATTATTTAATTACCCTTAACTACCTGATTACTAATTAATCACGATAATTAAAGATAATTACCGTCGTTACTATTCATAATGTCAAAAAACAAAAGTCTTAATTACATAATTTGTACCTTATGATTCCAAATATGGAATCCATTTTACCAAATTCAAAACACAGAAATTGCAATAATTAATTTAAAAATAATTCCCGTTGTCAAAACAAATAGCGGGTTTTTTAGAAACAATTTCTATCAAAAGTTTGACAATTGTTTATGTCCAATTTCAAAGTGAAATTAATCCCAATGACCACCATTGGATTAAATGGTAAAAATATATTATATTTAAACTTTAAAACCAATTAAAAAGATAATCTATCCATATAATTAAATTATATGAAAAATCAGTTTTGAAGTATAATGGAGTATTTTTCACTATTCATTAAAAAATGAACATTGTCAGAAAAATAGCAAAAATTTATCCAAAGTAAATTTCAATATCCCAATTCTAAAGAATAAGTTTATTTTGACAAATAGAGCTTATAAAATTGTCAAAAGTTGGATTTAAAAAAGGTTCTCCATCAAAAGGCGGTAAAACAATCTTTTAAAAATATTAGAGTATTTATTCTTAAAATTGGATTCATTTGCATTTTAAGCCTTTAACATTTATTGGATAAATGTAAAAATATTTAACAAACATATGTAATCATTTTTTTGTTAGTTCTGTTCATTCCTGCCATTACAACGGCTAGGAATTAACTATTTAAAATAATATTATTATATTATTAGTGTGCAACGTAAGATTTCAAAGAAACTCGTTGTTGCGTATTGAGTATGCCATCGAACTTAGAATATCCTTTAAAGTAATATTAATATTTTATTCAAAAATATTAATAAATATGAAAAAGTAATATTCTTTATTTACATGGAATGTTACATCCTTCCCCCCTTTTGGGAATTGCATCCTCGCAATTTTAAAATTGGGCTTGAAAACTTCATTGAAAGCCCCACATCGGAAAAAGAGTAAATTTAACTAGCACTTTAAAAGAAAGAAAGAGAAGTACAAGGGTCACCCAAGTTAACCCATACTAGGATTTCATATAGGAAAACATGGATATGGAAGAAAAAAAACAAACGGTCATGTTCTGAGGGAGAGTGATAGAAAACATGTTTAGGAGAAAGTTAACCACCAGAAAATCACAAACTTGTGATGGGTTAAACGGTATTTGATTCCGCAGTCTGAAAAATTAAGAGACAAAATTTTTGTTTTAAATTACTTTTCATTGAGGAATTTATTTATGTGCTTAACTAAAACATAAGGAAACATACTTACTTGTCATGTTGACTTTCAACTTTTGCTAGATTTCTTACACAAACTCATATTTTCTCCAAAAGACGAGTATTTAAGATAACTTGTTCACATTAAGAGCACTATAATCAACTTCTATAGAATCACCTAATCCACAAAAGAGAACTATATACTTCCCATGTCTTTAGACAAAAACCAAAACCAAAACCAAAAAGGTTAGTACAAGATCAGATAATCCCCAAAAGGATAATCCTTTATAAAAAGAAAAACTACTCTTAATCTACAAAATTTGTCAAACATTATCCAAAGTTCAACAAATACCATTAAATAAACATCTATCCATAAAATTATTCAAAGTAATCCAAACTAATAATTAAACCCAAATCTCTGAAGGATTTAATCACATAGTCTTCCAAGATAAATCTTAACATTTATCTCCAAATAACATCAGTTACTCTTAATGTCTCATACTGAAAAGTAACTAACCTAATCACATATCCTCCATGATAGACTAATAATTTACATAGATAACCCAAAATAAACTTATTCATGATTCATAAGATCATATAACTAAAAATATTTTTTCATACTAACCAGGGACTTCACGTAGTACAGTGGTAGGCGATAAATACCAGTCGCACTTTGGTTGTGGGTTCGATTCCCACAGCTTTGTCCGACGCAACGGGTTGTCACACGGTCTGCGTGTTGTCCTTTTTCCAAAACTATATAATTCTTAAAAAATTCCCCAAAAAGAGATAAAATCATCAAAAATAACCATAACATAATTTAACCTCAAGTTTATCTCATGCCTTTTATTTTCCATCATAACATATAGTAACCCATAATTACCTCAAAAGTAAGGATCATATAAACCCTAATGGTTACCTTTATAATTATTACCTGAACTTCCACATCAAGTTGGTTCTCTCGTACATGATGCATCAGAGAACTCACCAAGTTTTAAGTGGTTAATCATGACTCCTTGATAGTTGGTTTAGAATAACCACGAGATTCCTCATTGAATCCCCCATTTCATCCAGTCTCTTTATAAGAGAACCACCACAGTTTCCTTCAAACCCATTGTCACTTTGGTGCCTTCTAGATCCATCCATTTACTAAAACTAAAAATTTCAGTGTGATTATATCAACATAATCATCATGTACTAATGAGGAATATACACACTAAGATATACTTACTCATTCACTTTATCTAAAAACTATGACTCTTTCTGAAATCCTAGTCATTATGGTAATGTCACTTTTGCTTAAAGAATACCCTAACCTCTAAAGTTATCTAAACCGACCTTTGATACCAACTATAAGGACCCAGCCTTAAAACATTACTTAATCTTGAATTAAATGAATAATTCACATTGAGGATCTTTTCAGGTTTAGAGTTTTATAGAATTAGGACATAACTATTACATCTCACAAGATAACAAAGTAGACACTTCTACTCAGTTTCCATCATAAAACAAAAACTCTTAAAAGAAACATTTCTAGTTCCATGTTTTAGATAGCTTGTCTTTCCTTGATCCCATCCTTGACCCTATTCATCTTTAATTCATGTGGAAAACATTTCAAAAAACTTGGGATGAGCATAAAAAGCTCAGTAAGGGATATAAAAAAAAATATGCAAATAAAGAATTAGTCCATGTATACTTAAGAATCAATGTAATCATACTTTACTCTTAAAGCATAAGCACTTTAACACACCTCATGAAATCATAAGATTTATGAATAACTCATAGAAATCATAAGACGTAAAGGTAACTTGAGGCATTCATAACATTCTTACGTAGGGAGTAACCCTCATGGTTACATTTGGAATACCCATCACAGTATATTCCATAAATCTCTTCGGAGAAACCTTAGCGTTTAACTCCTTCGCATTACCCAATGCATTGGAGAGCTATATCGGGCTCACCCGCCCTTAGTTTATCACGGAACCACCTGATTTCATAAACATTTCCCAAGAACCATAACATAATCATAACACTTAAAACATGCATAAAAGAAACATAAAATTTCCACATTTCAATCACAAGAGATCACATCATGATATTATTATAAATAAAAACATCTAATAAAATCATTAAAACTCTATGAGAGAAAAATACCTTTATACTTTGAAAATATTAAAAGAATACATTTAAAAGAGATTTTAGAATCAAAGTGTCCCATACCACTTCAAAACTTTTGAAAGGGTTTTAAAACATTCATGTCCATATAAATGAATCCTTAAAACCATTTTTAAAACATGGACATGGATGATAAATGTTTAAAAGAATAAATCTTTAAAACCATTTAAAACAATGTTTTAATAAAAGAGTCCTTTTCCATTTTGAACATTTAAATTATAAGCCACATGAAAGTAGAACATTTTAAAAACATTTAAATGACTTTAGTATAGACATAATACTGATATGGAAAGTAAAAGGGGCTGTATATACACTTTATAAAAGAATAAAAGTGCATATCATTAAGAAATGTCTCAATGAGAAGAAATTGAGATGTAATCCCAATCAAGGATCATGCCATTAGATCAAGGATAAAGAAATGACATAATTATGTGTGAAAAATATAAATAAACTAAATATAAGTGTATACTCAGTGTAAAACAATAATATGTCATCCACACATATTCATAGAACGACATAATCAAGAAGTAGAGGTTTAACCCAAAGAATTGGAATTGGGTTAAGAAGTTCCCTTGCAAAAATTCGATAGCCTAACAGCGTCACATCAAATTTTAGAAAAAGAGTTGATGAGAGAGATAAAGGGTATATCATCACTTGGACATAAAATTTACAGTAATAAGGATATATAAGAACATATCCCAACATAAGAAGATGTAATTTAAAAGACAAAACAAAAAGAAGTCTTTTAAAAACAGGAGGGTGAAAGGTTCCCTTACCGACTTGGGTAACTTTCGAAACATTCACCCCATGAAAGAAGGACTATACAACATTGATGTAAATACCCATAAATGAAAGTATATTACAAAAAGAGTAGAATAATGGGCAGTACATACACCACTCAAAGGAAATGGTGGAAAATGTAGCATAAATCTCATGGGAATAAAAGTGAGATGAAAAACCCCTTATGATAACTCAGTAGCCTAACGGCGCCACTTAAAACTTCCAAAAATGGATTTATGAGATAAAATAGGGTCTCTCATAATATGAACATAAAAATTACAGAATGAGTAATGTAAAATAACATCCCCAAACATAAGAAATATGAGCTTAAAAGAAATGACATAAAGGAGAGTACTTAAAAAGAAAGAGAGAGGTAGGATCCCTTACCTCAAGTCTGACTTGTCTTGTTCGTTTCTTTATATTACTGAATAATAACCTTTGGTAAATTTATAATTGCTTAAGGAACTAATTTAAAGTTTATTATTCAATTCATATAACATATTATAATGTTATAATAATTAGTTAATTATGCGAGTTCATATCAGATGTTTTTGTCGATGTTTGGCACATGAGTCAAAAATGAACTTGTTTGAAAATGATTTTCCATGTAGTTATAAGTAAATCATCTCAAGAATAGTATTAATAATTTAAATATCATATATATCAAGTACATATTCATTTTATACTATTCTATAACATTTGGAGATAAAAATAATTGAAATGCACTGTTCATGGAGACGGTAGACCATACGTACGCATGAACTCTACTTTCATTTCTTTGTCATATTAATGGAATTAAAAATAAATGATAGATATATATATTATAATTAAATTATAATATATATGTTATATAGGTCACATATGTTCATTAATTTCATTCTTTATACATTCCATGTATTGCATGAACGAGTCACATCATTTGAGGGGGCGGTAGTCCACATTTCTCGTATGAAATTATCGCATTTTCACAACATGAAAAGCATAAAGGTATGTTTTAAATATAAAATACAGAAGAATATAGAAAACATAAATACCATATATATCATATATAAAATAAAGTGACTTCATAATGTCCACCATGAAAGGTGTTAAGAGAATATTGAACAATTATCGTTTCGTGAGGCAGTAATTCTCCATCCACAGAAACATTATGTTCTTTAACCATTAGACGGAGGTGTGTGTAAGTGTAGATCAAATATTTTTACAAACAAATCCTAGTGTATTGAATATACTGGTTTTGTTACAAAATAAATGAATAAAAATAGTTTAGGGGGTTGGAGAAGCAAAATAAAACAAATGAACATAAGAGAAGACATTACCTTTAAATCAGGTAACTTCTCTTGGTTTGAACCAAAAGGGTTTCTTGAAGAGATTTATTCCTAAGGTGTGGATTATATGATGAATATAGGGATGTGGAGAGACAAAATGAGCAGAGTTTGGCTGAGCCAATGTCTTGAGAGGTGTGGGTAATGTGGTAGAGGTGGGGGCCTTTTATAAGAGGGAGGAGGGACACTCTTGGAAAGTCAAGAAATGTTACTTTATATTAAAATGAGTTTCAGATTTTAAAGGTCCCACATTGATATATTTGAAGGATAAGGTGATAAGGTTTCGAAATATACTCATCAAATAGGTCTCTGACAAGTGTAATTCTTAGATTGTACATTATCTTTTCATTTTATTTAAATCGTTCATTAATGAGGTAATCACTGCATCATCATGGTGTCATAAAGAATTTAATTTATTTAATGTCTAAAAATTATAAAAAAAATACTATGATGTAGGAAATATTTTTAGATTTAAAATGAATATTTATAGTCCAAGAGATCATTTATATAGACAAAATTAAATTTTTTTTACTTAGGTGTTACATACTTTTGTGATATTCTCCTTTCTTTAAAAAAAATGATAAAGTGTCATTATCACCCAAAAGTGATTCCATGGGGTCCCAAAGTTTGGCACAAGCCATCCCATGGTCGGCCATGAAACAACCAGTAGCATTAGGACACATTTTGGGGTCATTTTTTATTATTATGATATTATTTAATTACCCTTAACTACCCAATTACTAATTAATCACGATAATTAAAGATAATTATCGTCGTTACTATTCATAATGTCAAAAAACAAAAGAGTCTTAATTAAATAATTTTGACCTTCTGATTCCAAATATGGAATCAATTTTACCAAATTCCAAACATAGAAATTTCAATAATTAATTTAAAAATAATTCCCGTTGTCAAAACAAATAGCGGGTTTTTTAGAAACAATTTCTATCAAAAGTTTGACTATTGTTTATGTCCAATTTCAAAGTTAAATTAATCCCAATGACCACCATTTAATTAAATGTTAAAAATATATTCTATTTACACTTTAAAACCAATTAAAAAGATAATCTATTCATATAATTAAATTAGATGAAAAAACAGTTTTGAAGTAAAATGCAGTATTTTTCACTATTCATTAAAAAATGAACATTGTCAGAAAAATACCAAAAATTTATCCAAAGTAAATTTCAATATCCCAATTATAAAGAATAAGTTTATTTTGAAAAATATAGCTTATAAAATTTTCAAAAGCCAGATTTAAAAAAGGTTCGCCATCAAAAGGCTTTAAAACAATCTTTTAAAAATATTAGAGTATTTATTCTTAAAATTGGGTTCATTTGCATTTTAAGCCTTTAACATTTATTGGATAAATGTAAAAATATTTAAAAAACATATGTAATAATTTTTTGTTAGTTCTGTTCATTCCTTCCATTACAACGGCTATGAATTAACTATTTAAAATAATATTATTATATTATTAGTGTGCAACGTAAGATTTCAAAGAAACTCGTTGTTGCGTATTGGGTACGCCATAGAACTTAGAATATCCTTTAAAGTAATATTAATATTTTATTCACAAATATTAATAAATATGAAAAATTAATATTCTTTATTTACCTGGGATGTTACATAAAAAGTATACTCTATTTTTTGATTCATCTGAGAACAGACTTGGGGTAGTGTTGATGCAAGGAGACTGATTCATGTCATATGGATGATGGAAATTGAGGCCAAATGAATGGAACTAACCTACACACAATCTTGAGTTGGACGCGATGGTTTATTTTCTAAAGTATTGGTAGTATTATCTTCTTAGTATGAGGTTCATTGTTTATACAAGTCATAAGATACTCAAATACATTTTCCCAGCATGATTTGAATCTATGACAATGGAGGTGGATTGGGTATATGAATTTTTTTGAATCTGATTATGTGACCAAAAAAGTAACAGTGTTGCTGATGTGTTGATTTGAAAGACATAGACTCAGGAAGTTCACGAGTCTAGTTCTGAGTGGAAAGTGATGATTTTTTTTAATAATATGCATGTTGGTGTTCAAGATTTGAAATAAAAAATGATGATCTTAGCTCTATCTATTGTTACCTCTCTCATGAACTAGGTCAAGAAGAGGTAGTATGATGATTTTGAGTGTTTGTACTTGAGAGGAAGTTTTAATGGTGGGGAGATACCTCCTAGTTGGAACATCGATTAGGATGAGATTATCTATGTTCATGGATGTGTTATTGTGCCTACTTGTATAAGGGAGGAGATGGTGCTTGAGTTTCATGATTTGATTTGGGTGGTTCATCTTGGTTTGAAAAAAATGTACCATGATCTTCATAAAAAATATTGGTGGTCAGTAATGAAAAAGAATATTGCAAGTTTTTTTACATGATGCTACACTTTTTAGTAGGTAAAGGATAAACATCAACAACCTACTGGTTTGTTACATCCTTTTCCTATTCTATAATGTAATTGGAATGGTGTTACCATGGATTTTGTGGTAGGTATTCTGAGGATTCCTCATAAGAATTAAAAAATATGGGTGATAATGGATTGATTGAAAAAGGTATCCAATTTATTACTGATTCGGGAAAATTTCACTGTTGATCAGTTGAGTGAATTATATATTTGAGAGATAGTGAATTTTCATGGATTGACTCAAAGTATAGTTCCATATCATGATCCAAATTTTAATTTTCATTTCTAGCAAGGGTTACAGAAGGCAAAATGTAATTGGGTGCTTTTGAGTACGTCTTTTCACCCATAGACGGATGGGAAATCAGAACGTATTATCTAGGTATTAGTGGAAATACTAAGAGCATGCATCCTAGAATTAGGTGGGACATGAAAGAATCACTCAACTCTTGTAGAGTTTTCCTATAAAAATAGTTACCAGAAATTTATTTACATGTAACCATATGAGGCAGGCCATGTAAATCACCATTTTATTAGATGGAAGCAGAAGAACCGGGGTTGTTGGGATTGAGTCTTTTGAAAGAGAAATTAGAGTATGTTTAGTTGTTCTAGAAGAATATGTATATGACCCAGAGTGTACATAATTCAAATTATGATCAACATCATTGAACTATTGAGTTTTATTAGGTGATTGTGTGTTCTATCAAGTGTCGGAAAGGTTGGGTCACCATCGGATTCAGAAGAAGGGAGAGTTAGCACCTAGCTATTTTAGGCCGTTTGATATTTTGGAGAGGATCATATCAATAAAATATCAGTTGGATATTCCACAATGGTATGGTGCTATGCATGAAATTTTTCATGTGTTGAAACTTTGGCAGTATCAACCAGACCCTTCTCATGTGATTGATATTGATGATGTTGAGTTTGAGGCTGATGCGTCCTTTGTAAAGCATATGGTTCATGTAGTGAATTGTAGTGAGAAATTTTTTTAGGGTAATACCATGACATTGGTCCAAGTGTTGTGGTATAATGGTCATGTTCAAGTGGAAACCTAGGATATGGAAGATGATATGTGGGCCTAGTGATCATACCACGATTCACTATTTTATTTCACCCTTATACCAATGTATTAAACTGATTTTGTATTGAAAATTACAAGTTTAATAACAGATTTTACTTCATGTTTGGTTCTATAATTTAATTATTATCACTTTAAAAAAGTTCCATTTTACTTGTTTTGATGTTTTTTATAGGTGGAGGTGATTTGGAGGGCCCATGTTGAAGACTAAGAAAAATGGGCCAATCTGTACAGGATCCAAGAACACCAGTGGAATAAACCGCATACCTCTACAAATCAGTGAATAAAAATGGGATAAAATTTGTGGTCTGGTCCAGAATTTTACGATATACATTTAATATGAAGGAACCAAAGCTTCATTCAGCCTCTACGATGCTCATTTGAACTGACCTGTCCAAAGAATCAAATCCACACAAAGTCAAAAGCGGTGTTCTGTATTTTATCAATATCTCAAGATGTAGTTGTCCAAATGGTGCCGAAAATTCAGTGGAGATATTAAATAAGCGTTTCTACAATTTTTTAGTTTTCTACAAAGTGATATAAGACTGTATAGTGGCCTAAAACAATGGTACAAGTGGCTTCTTGAAATCAGGGTGCCCAAAACCACCTCTCATTTTGGCTATAAAATAGCACCTTGTGTACCTCACTTAGGAGTTTGACTATGAGGAAAGGTTATTACATTTTGGATTCCCAAAGGAGTATTATCATCATCTCTAGAAGTTCTAGAGGCTATGGTAAGTTCTACTTAAACATCTTCTTCTTCCTCCCCACCCATGGATTTCTAAACCCCTAGTGATCACTCGGGGAGGAACGTGATGTACTCCTGAGCTTCATGTTTGTATTATGTTGAATGATATTTTTAATTCTAGGTTGTATGTTGTTTTTATTCATCCTCTCATCTTATTTAATTGAGTTATATACTGGTATGTTATACTTAAACTCAAATGATCATGTTTGGGGGTACCCTTTCATGTGATGTTTCACACACCATTCATACCTTTTTCTTCCCTCATTCAATTGCGGTGTTTGTGTGGTTCATATTGGTCAATTGAACTCACATAAGAACTATCAAGGTCATGTACATTTATTTCATGGTATCATAAAGAAATAACATACAAACTTAGATATCACATCGAGTTCTTCATGTGTTGCCTTGGTGAGTTTCAGTTATGATGTCGAACACAAATCACCCAATCATCGGCGGTGTTCGGTGAATCATTGTGTGTTTTCGAATGAACACTAGGAGGTATCCTAGAATAAACTAAGTAAAATTATGGTAATATGTGTTAAAAAACAGGTATTAAAATATCTATACCCTTTCTCTTGAATCCATGAAGGATGAGCATCACGAGACTTCCTTGGGTTGATCATGTTTAATTAATCTTGTTCATTTCTAATTTGTTTTATCAATTTCATTTTCTATTTTCATCATTGATCATCAAACCCAAGTTTTATAAAATCCCATTCCCCTTATATTTTAATAATAAAAAACCTCTTTTTAAATTTATGATCTAAGGCTCCATCGAAAGATGAGCTATACTATAGAAATTCTAATAAACTAAACATCTAATTTGACGCGCTCGACAACATGATCAATTTTTGGAACCGTTTCCGGGGATCTAAGATCATTTTTTCTTATTTATTTCATTTTATTTATTTATTTCACTTCTTAATTATTACTCCTTTCAATATCCCACCCCCCATTTGATTATTTTTTGGGTTTTTTTCATTATTTTTGTTTGTTTTTGTGTGTTCTCTCCCTACCTCTCTCTTATTTTCCATCTCTCTCTCTCTATAATTCTATAGTATAACATTACCTTTTCTTTCCTCCTTTAATTTATTAAGTATTTTTATTTCATTCATCTTCCATAAAAAAAAATCAAAAAAAATCAAGAAAAACAACAAAAAACAAACAATCAATCAAACTGGACATCATTGTTGCATGACAAGATCTGGTAAAGAAACACTACTTGAAATTGACCATGAAATTGAAAAATCACTCCACTCAAAAATCAATGAATCTAGATAAGGTCAATAAAGTAACACTGATGAACCCCTTATGTAACCTCAAGTGGTCCTAAACCAATCAAAAATTGAACCCAATCAATCCCAAGAAAACATGGATACAAATAATCGAACCTTAAAAGAACTGACCACCCCAGATGTGGAGTACCGACCTGTGTACTTCCAATATCCTAAGGAAGTATCCAAATTTGAGCTAAGATCGGGCATCATCCACCTACTTCCAAAATTTCATGGTCTTTCTGGTGAGGACCCTCACAAACATCTCAAAGAGTTTCACATAGTTTGCTCAACCATGAAACCTCAAAATGTGTCTGAGGACCTAATTAAATTTAGGGCCTTCCCTTTATCCATTGATGGTGTAGCTAAAGACTGGATATACGAACTTCCTACCACAATTGGGAGATGGAATGAACTAAAAAAACTCTTCTTAGAGAAGTTATTCCCTACCTCCCAAACTACATCAATTAAGAAAGAAATTTCTGGCATTAGGTAATCACAAGGAGAGATCCTTCATGAATACTGGGAGAGATTCAAAAGACTTTGCTCAAGATAACCCCACCACCAAATTAGGGAACAATTGTTAATACAATACTTCTATGAGGGACTTATACCCATGGATCATGGAATGATTTATGCTGAAACTGGTGGTGCCTTGGTTTATAAAACTCCTTCTACCGCTCGTGACTTAATAACCAACATGGCTCAAAATGCACAACAATTTGGTACACAAGCTATTGAACCCACTCAAGGATTTCATGAGGTAAGTCATTCATCCATAGAAAAAAAGGTAGATAAAAAACTTGATGAGATGCATACCCTTATAAGGAAATTATCTCAAGCACAAGGTAACTCACACTCTTCTTCAGTTCCATTACATTATGGTATTTGCTCTGAAAATAATCAATTTTCTGACCAGTGCCAACAACTTCAAGATTCACCTGAGTATTGTGCAGCTGTGTTCCCAGGGTGTCCATTCCAACAAGTACCTCCCTTAAAGCAAGAACCATTCGGGCCAAATCCAAACCCTAAGTGGCAACCACAACCCCAATACCGACAAGGAGGAAACTCAAGCTACCCCAAGCATAATTGGTATCAATAAGGCCAAGGTATTCAACCTTCTTATCCTTAAAATTATCAAAATAATCATCATCCTTATCCCAAATCTGAACCAAGACTCAAGGATATAGTGAAGAAAATGGAAACCCAGAACATACAATTCCAAAAAACCACATAATCAGTTATTCAAGACCTGCAAACTCAAGTGTGGAAATTGGAAAACACCATCGATGAGCTTAAGATGCAAGGTTTTGGACAACTACCATCCTAAACCATTTCCAATCTGAAGGACAAAGGTAATGTGTGTGTAGTTACACTTATTAGTGGTAAAGAAGTTTCTCCTTATAATTATTCTTCACAACATGTATGTATCCCTCTTAAAAACACACTTTATCCAACCATAAAAGATTCCAATGAAGAAAAACAAAATAAAAAGGGTAATCAAATTATCATTGATGATTCAAATGAAAAATCCATTCCTCTTCCTTTCACCCAAAGACTCTCTAAATCTAAGAAGAATTTTGATAATGATATTGATAAATAAATAATGAATACATTTAAAAAGGTTTAATTTAACATTACTCTATTGGATGCAGTTAAAAAAATACTTCGATATGCCAAAATTCTTAAAGAGATTTTCACCCATAGAAGGAGGTTGAAGGGAAATGAGAGAGTCAACTTGGGAAGGAATTACTCAGCCTTGATTCAACCAGAAATGCTAACCAAATTCAAGGATCCGATCACATTCACGATACCTTGTACCATAGGGGATACATTCTTTTCAGATTCTATGTTAGATTTAGGTGCTTCAATTAATTTAATGCCTCACTCAGTGTATAATTATCTACATGTTGTAGATATTCAACCAATAGAAATTATCGTACAACTTTCAAACTAGAGTACTACACATCCAACATGAGTGATTGAGGATGTCCTTGTAAGAGTGAAGAATATAATCTTCCCTGCTGATTTCTACATTCTTGAGATGGAAGATACCCAAACCCAAGGACATTCCCCTATCATACTTGGGAGGCCATTCCTCAAAATAAAAAAGATGATCATCAATATTCACAATGGTATGATTTCCATGGAGTTCAGTGGAGAAAAGGTAAGTTTTAACATCCTTGAGGCTATGAAACACCTCATTGAAGAGCACTCCACTCTTCCTGTCAATTCTATGGAAGTGATCTCAAACGATGAACACACACACAATTCTCTCCTCAACCCACACTCTGATTCATTTTCCTCTTCTTCATCCTTGGATGATTTAAATTTTTATTCATGTTTTGAGTGCTGCGTGGTTTCTGAAAAGTGTAAATTTTGTGCTTTAATTGATGAGTGTGTTCATTATGAGGTACCCATGACCGTCAATGATTATTAAAATCTCATTTCAATAGATTATATATCCTTAGAGTATAAACATGAGCAGATAGATATCTTCATGAACCTCAATCCCCCTAAACACTCTCCCTTAATCCAAAAACCACTGGTGTTGGAACTTAAACCACTTAATTATAATTTAAAATATGCATATCTTGAGGGTATTGACAAATTTCCCATCATTATTTCCAATAACCTCTCTCCACATTTGGAATCAAAACTACTCAACCTTTTGAGAGAGTGTAAAAATAAGATAGGATGGACATTGGATGATATTCCTAGGATTAGCCCATATATTTGTATGCACCATATACTTTTGGATGATGAGGCTATGCCTTTAAGACAATCTCAACACCGATTGAATCCCACTCTCGTTGAAGTGGTAAAATTGGAAGTCAGTAAATTACTTACTGTAGGGATCATTTATCCTATATCTAATAGTAAATGGGTTATCCTAGTGAAAATTGTTCCTAAAAAACAGGAATAATAGTTGTGTCAAATGAAAGGAATGAATTGGTTCCAACACATGTGCAAAAATAGTTGGTGAGTCTGTATTGACTGTCGTCGACTGAATCAAGCCACATAGAAGGACCACTTTAATCTACCTTTCATTGACCAAATGTTATAACAATTGGTTGGTAAGTCCCATTATTTTTTCCTTGATGGATATTCGGGTTATTTACAAATCCATATATCCCATGAGGATCAAGAAAAGACCTCATTTACCTGTCCATTCGACACATTTTCATACAGAAGAATGCCTTTTGGTCTATGTAATGATCCTGGAACTTTTCAGCGATGTATGTTGAGTATTTTTTATGAGTACCTTGAGAGTTTTATGGAAGTATTTATAGATGATTTCACAGTATATGGTTCATCTTTTGATGATTTCTTTTAGAACACCTAGGCTCTGTCCTCCTCCACTACATTGAAAATGATCTTATTTTAAGTTATGATAAATGCCATTTCATGGTTGAGCAGGGGATAGTTCTTGGGAATATCATTTCAAATAAGTGAATTCAAGTTGATAAATCTAAAATTGAATTAATGTCATCCCTTCCATATCCAAATTTTTTTTGTGAGGTGTGATGTTTCTTGGGTCATACTGGTTTTTACTGCCGATTCATTAAAGACTTTAGTAAGATCACACTTCCCTTGTCCCATTTTTTACAAAAGGATTCTGAGTTTGTGTTTGATAAAAAATGTGAGTATGCATTCAATTCACTAAAAAGGAGTCTCACATCACCTATCATCATCCAAACACCATGGTGGGATCTCCCCTTTGAGCTTATGTGTGATGACTCTAACTTTGTAGTTGGGGTAGTTTTATTACAAAGGGTTGATAAGGATCCTCATGTCATTGCGTATGCCTCTCATACCCTTGAAATTGCCCAAGAAAACTACATAACCATTGAAAAATAACTTCTTTCTATTGTTTTTTCCTTGGAAAAATTCTGTTCATATCTTATTGGGTAAAAAATAATTGTTTTCTCTGATCATGCTTCCCTTTATTTCCTCCTAAAGAAACATGAAGACAAGCCCCACCTCATTTGGTGGATGCTCTTCCTCCAAGAGTTTGAACTTAATATTCGTGACAAGAGAGGAGTGGAAAATGTGGTAGCTGATCACATTATTAGGATTTCCCCACCATTGGACCATCATGTTGACTCACCCCTCCCCATTGGATAATTCTTCCCCCATGATAACCTTTGTGATGTTGTGGACCTTACCCCCTAGTATGTGGAAATTGTGAATTTTCTAGCAACATCTAGGGTCCCCACTGATTTCAGAACTTTACAATCCCAGAGACTTAAGCATGATTCTCAGTGTTACATTTGGGATGACCCATATTTGTGGAGAATTTATGGTGACTAAGTATTTCATCAGTGTGTCCCTAACCATGAGTTTACCTCTGTTTTGACCTTATTCCATGCTTTGGCCTGTGGGGGCCACTTTGGCTCTCAACGTAAATCTAAAAAGGTACTTGACTTAGGAATTTATTGGCCAAAATTTTATAGGGATGCCCATATATTTTTCAAGTCATGTAGTCATTATCAATTCACAGGGAATATCTCCAAGAAGAATGAAATTCCCCAACAACCCATGTTATTCTGTGAATTTTTTGATGCATGTGGAATTGACTTCATAGGGCCTTTTCCAAATTCATTTGGATTTTTTAAATCTTATTGGGTGTTGACTATGTATCTAAATGGATGGAAACAAAGTCCACCGAGGCCGATGACTCTCGAGTGGTTGTTGATTTTGTGAGGTCCCAAATTTTCAGTAGGTTTGGTTTACTAAGATTCACCATTATTGATAAAGGTTCACATTTTTGCAATCACAACATGAAAAAATTGCTTCCTAAGTATGGGGTTGATCATAAAGTATCCACTTCATATCACCCCCAAACTAACGAACAATTAGAAATATCAAATTGGAAATTTAAGATAATCTTAGAAAAAATGGTACAACCCAACATGAAAGATTGGAGTTTGCACTTGGATGATGCACTTTGAGCATACCGTACAACTTTTAAAACCCCAATCAGAATTTCACCATATATAATTGTGTTTGTAAAGGCTTGTCACCTCTCGGCGGAGGTAGAACACTGTGTATATTGGGCTGTTAAATAATGTAATATGAATCTTTCAGATGCAGGTGAACATAAGAAGCTACAAATTCAAGAGTTGGAAGAAATATAACATGATGCATATGATAATTCCTGGATCTATAAATTGAAGACAAATGATATCCATGATATAATTATTCATCATTAAAATTTTCATATTGGTGAGAAGGTTCTCATGTATAATTAGAGGCTAAAGCTCCACCCAGGTTAGCTTCGTTCCCAATGGCTCAGTCCTTACACCATTACTTATGTTTACCTTTTTGGTGATATGCAGGTTTTTCATGAGAAGAGTGGAAAAAAGAATAACTATCAATGGTAAGAGGCTCAAACACTTCTATGAATATTTTCCAAAGCATCTCATGGAGGAAATCCAACTGATAGATTCCACATATGACATCACTTAGTAGACTGTTCCTTCTCCCTACCTTTATTTACTTGTCTATTTATTTAAAATACTTTCATTGAGTACAATGAAAATTTTATGTGTGGGGAAGGGTGACATGTCATAGTTAGGATTAAAAAAAACCAAAAAAGAACAAAAAAAAACAAAAAAAAACAAAGAAAAATGTGTTTTTATTTTTGATTTCTTTTTCCTTATTTTTTATTTTTAGATAAAAATTGATCTTAAAAATAATATCCAAAATAATTTTTCATGCTTGAGTCGATTTTGTGGAAAATTAAATTATTTTTGGGATTTTTTTTTTCAAATGAATGTTGATATAAAATATTTGTTTATAATTTGTATTTTCAAATCATTCCTAGGTGTTTAATGGATTTTTGAATCCCATGCCTCATTATAACTGAACAATATTTTAATCCCTTACCCAAGATACATTCTAAGACCTTTATTGCACATTCTTCATTTTAATCACTTTCTTTAGAGTCTTGGGTCATGTAGAGAAACTAGAACTTTCTATGATTCTGTTTGAAGCCATAAGATTCAAGTATGCTGCATTCATGATAGAGGCAATCATTCAATGAAAATACATTTGTACAATTATCCTCTATTTTTGGACACCTTTATATTTTATCCTTCTTAAGCCTTAGAGACCATGAAATTCCTGTTAGGTAGCCACATTACAAGCTAATATATACCTACCTACCCATATCTTGTGTATATTCTTGTTTTATTTTCAGCAAGTGTGGGAGATAGGGTGTTTCCATGGGAATTATGGGAATAGAATCATTGTTATGGGTTGATATAAAGGGTGCCTAAATTTTCCTTGGGCAATGGGTTCACGATCTATATTACATCATTGTTTTACACATTTTCCCTCTTTATCTAAAAAAACTATATATTAAAAAAGAGTTCTATACATTGAAAGGAAAACAGAACAACATAATAAAATGGAGAAAAGAATATGTTTACTCATTATTATTCATTGCTTGGTTGTGATCCACATAAATGGACAATGGGGATAGTGAGTTGGAGGTAATACACTTTGTGAGGGGATGAGTGTGTACATTCATTGTGTACACTTTTTGAATTTTGACATGTTTTGTACTTAAGTGATTAAACACTCCTCTTCTACCTCATATTTTTTGTACATTAAATCCTACCAACCCTTGAATCTTAGAAAAACCTGTTGGAAGTCCTCTTGAGTAGCACACTAGTTTTTTCCAGTAGAGAACATATAATCTTGGAAAGTATATGGTAAGATCACATGAACTCTGGGAAAATATAATAACTCCACTTTTATATATTCCTTGAGTTAAGAGGAAAAATTTCTAAGTGATGTAGGTTGCGACATGTTTCATGGGTGAAAAAATGAAGTTGAAAAAATTCAAATGTGAGAAAATAAAAATGATAGGAAAATTGATTCTATAAATGAGACATGATGAATTTCATTTCAAAATAATCTTATATGTTTTCACACGTTTTATTTAGGAATTGGAAATGATTAGGATATTATATTTTTCCCTAGAGTGAAAATGTTTAGGTGTGGGGGTGTGATTGTACCACGATTCACTGTTTTATTTCACCCTTATACCAATGTATTAAACTACTTTTTATTGAAAATTCCAAGTTTAATAAAATGTTTTACTTTATTTTTGGTTCTATAATTTAATTATTATCACTTTAAAAAAGGTATATTTTACTTGTTTTGATGTTTTTGTTATATGTGGAGGTGATTTGGAGGGCCCATGATGAAGGCCAAGCAAAATGGGGCAATTTACACAAGATCCAAACACACCAGTGGACTAAACTGAATACCTATACTAATACATGCATCCAAATGGGATGAAGTTTTTTTTCTGGTCCAAAATTTAATGGGATACATTTCATATGAAGGAACCGAAGCCTCCTTAGGCAGCTACGATGCCCATATGAACTGATCTGTCCAAAGAATCAAATCTGCACAAATTCAAAAGTGGCGTTGTGTATTTTATCAATATCTTGAGATATAGTTGTCCAAATGGTGACAAAATTTTGGTGTATATATTAAATAGGCGGGGATAAAACTTTTTAGTTTTCTCAAAGTGGCTGAAAATAATGGTACAAGTGGTTTATCAAAATCAGGGTTCCCAAAATCACCTCCCATTTTGGCTATAAAAGAGTACCTTGGTAACCTCATTTAGGAGTTTGACCAAGAGGAAAGGTTTTTCCATTTTGGAGTCCCAAATGAGTCTTCTCATCATCCCTATAAGTTATAGAGGCTATGGTATGTTCTACTTCAACATATTCTTCTTCCTCCCCTCCCATAGATTTCTAAACCCCTTGTGATCACCCGGGGAGGAATGTGATGTAATCCAAAGCTTAATGTTTGTATTATGTTGAATGAAATTTTTAATTTCAGGATGTATGTTGTTTTTATTCATCCTATATTCCTATTTAATTGAGTTATATACTGGTATGTTATACTCAAACTCAAATGATCATGTTTGGGGGTACCCTTTCATGTGATGTTTCACACACCGTTCATCCTTTTCTTCTTCCCTCATTCAATTATGGTGTTTGTGTGGTTCATATTGGTCAATTTATCTCACATAAGAACTATCAAGGTCATGTAAATTTATGTCATGTAATCAAAAATAAATAACATACAAATCTGATTAGCACATTGAGTTCTTAGTGTGTTGCCTTGGTGAGTTTCAGTTATGATGTCAAACACAAATCACCCAATCATCGGCGGTGTCTGGTGAATCATTGTGTGTTTTTGAATAAACCCCAAGAGGTATCCTAGAATAAAATTAGTAACATTATGGTAACAGGTGTTAAAAAACAGGTATTAAAATATCTATACCCATTCTCTTGAAGCGATGAAGGATGAACATCACGAGACTTCCCTGTGTTGATCACGTTTAATTAATCTTGTTCATTTCAACTTTGTTTAATCGCTTTCATTTTCTATTGTCATATTTGATCGTCAAACAAAAGTTTTATAAAATCCCATTCCCCTTATATTTTCTGAATCAAAACCCTATTTTTTAATTTATGATCTAAGGCTCCGTCAAGAGATGACCTAGGGTTACTGCTATACTGCAGAAATTATAGTAAACTAAACATCTAGTTTGACGCGCTTGACAACGTGATCACCTAGTGGACCAATCATTCCACTTATGAAGACCAGTAATTCTTGTGAGTGTAGGTTTAGGATGAGATATTATAAGGTGGGGAGGTTATAATATCCTATTGTTTAATTAGGTTAATTTTAGTTTTAAGTTTCTTAAACTCCTTAAAATGGTAAATGGAATGCCTCCCAGGAATGGGGAAGGCCTCAAAAGTGTCCCTGGGGCTTGGGATATGAGAAATGGGGGAAAAGTGGCCATATAGTGCACGGTGAATGGTTGTAACATATTTATTAATAACTATGTTCCATAACTATGTGACCTAGTGGAGGGGGGATCACTATTAGAAAATTGTACATGGTGTTCCAGGAGATGGTGTGGCTTGACCTCCCTCAGATAGAGGCAACTTCATAGCTACTGTATAGTTTTTCAAACCATGCATATTTTCCAAAAAAAACTATAAAGCTTTATTTTATCTTGGAAAGAGGGAACCACATGTTTGGAACATGGTTTGTCAAACCGTGTGGCCAAAACATGCACCTCTTAAAGAGTGGGAAAATTATCTCATTTCCCTCCTGAACTTTATATGATTTCAACCAATTTCACCCCCATTTCTTCCCTAGTAGAAAGGGTTATGAACCAAGATATCACTCTTCATCCAAGGGTATTTATCCCTTGATCCTAAGGAATTTGGGTTTCTGTTTAGTGTAAATCTAATCTCTAGGTTAGTATATGACTCAGTTTCCTTCCAGTTTTTGGAAGAAAAATTGTGGGTTATTTCCTATCTTATAAACCCTATTTCTAGAAGATTATTCTCCTTAGTGATTTTAGTCACTCTAGATTGAATAAAGGGTTGAGTTTGGGAGAGTGTTTGTCAATGAACCTAAGGTAGGTGGTCTATAAGATATTTACCATATTAGTTATGTGGTTCTTGTGTACGTGGTTGTACCGTTGCGCTTCCGTACTATGAAATTGCATTTTTGATTAAGAAATGTAAATTGATTCTTAATTTAGTGTGTAAGACCCTTCACAAACCCCATCAAGTCTATTGATGATTATAAGACTATCACTATAGTCACCCATGGGGTGTGACACTCCTTTGAAAATGGTGAAATGAGTTGTTAAATGAAAAATTAAAGGGTTTATGAGATTAAAATATTTATAACTGTGTTTAGAATATTAACATGGTATAAAAATCCATTTGGTTTGACTTGGAAAGTTAAATGGTTATGGGGAGATTAAGGGTAAAAGTGATAAATGGTTAAAGGGGAATATCCATTTCATTAAATGGTGTGAAAGAATGTTTAATGGTTGTGGTTATGAGTAAATGGTAAAACATACTAGTTATGAGTTTGAGATAAATGAATTTAAAGTAATAAACCATGGTAATTCCGATAATTGAAAAGGTTCACCCTTGTTATTATTGTTTAGTAAAAGGTCACTGATGATGAAACTTGGAAAACATGATTGATGATATGGTTGGGGTGTTGGACTGAGGTGCCTCATCTTTAGGTAAGGCTAGATTGAATCTCTTGGCCTCACTAGTGTATTGTATGGTATGGATGTTGGACTGATGCTCCATGATCCTCTAGTATGGTCATGATGTGTATACCTAGAAATATGCTCCAAGTCGTAATGATTTAATTAAATAGATTAATAAACAACGTTATGTTTTATAGTGTTAAACCACTTTTGGTATATGGTTCATATTTCCAGTGTGGGTCGAAGCATGTTTAGTGAGTTGGTTCCATTGTGGAACCTAAGAGCCCATAGGGAAAATTAAAAACTATTTAATTATAGAACATGTTATCACAACCCGACCCATCGAGGTCTAACCCATTACTACCCCAAGCTCGACTCCAATAGTATAGGGGCTGGTGACTAGCACCGAGTAGGAATATATCACAAATGAGAGGAATTATCCTAAAGTACCTGTACACATGTCCTCCTAGGACACCGTCAAAGGGGTTATCGTCTGCATAAGATATGACACGTGTGGGAAAATACCATGCAGGGGTGAGTATACAAATACCCAATATGACACCCTAAAAACACTAAACACCAATTACCAATTATAGTAAACTCAATACAATATATAATAATCAATGTATAACAGAATCACCCATATAAACTCAGGAAGGACACCATGCCACCAGGAATTCATAACCAATTTCCAGGCACATGATTCTTTTCAAAAAAATTATTTTTATAGGAGATTCCACTCCATGAGATAATACATCACTGGAGACACTCGATGAATAAGTTTAGATCATTGGGACTCACCCAATAAATCTCACTAGTCTAAGAAGACCCTGATACTCAGATAAGGGGTCACACCCAAAACTGCTGGGGGACGCCACAAACCCAATCTAGATCAACCTGCTACATAGGGAATCATATGTCAATGATACCACAAACCCCACTAATAAAAACTACCAGATGGAGGATCAACTCCCTTCTTAGGAAGGTCACACTGATTCCACAAACCCCACCTAGGGAACAAAGACGATAGGTGACTACACTCGAGTCTCACAGAGGGACACCAAAACTTTATCTAAGACTCTAAACCTAGAAGGGATCAAAATCCTATGATGTGGATTTAATTACCCACTTTACCCTCTAGGGAATGGACAAAGGAAACATGATTAACCTATACCGATCCAAGCTAAGAAAATGAAGAGCTACAAACACTCCTGAAGGGGGTACACAACATGTCCAGCTATCCCTAAGTTTTCTCATGTGGAAAAGCCTCACATGAAATGTAATTACACACATACATGGAATGTAGAATAAGTATATAGTGTGAAGAGAGACATGAAATCCTTCCCGTGTCACTTGGACATGTCCATGTATGATGGCTGTGTCCGTGTACCAACTCGTGTATACTTGGCCATGTCTGTGCCCAAGAACACAGTGTGCCACTTGGTCGTGTACTTTCTTCCATGTCTGTATACTTCTATAAGTACATGATGTACTAACTAGAAAGGTTCACATTCCATGTGATAGGGGTTACAACTCATTTTATTCTTATCTTCATCCTGAAACACTAGTCGCCACTGAATGAGCTCCACATGACATGTAATCCTGATTTACATGCTGTGTCGCTCATGATTTTTTAGAAATCCACACCTGGTTCATGTGTTACCCTGAATCTCCACATCCTCTATCAATATTTACCAAGAACTCTATATCTAGTTTGATCGGCCTCACCATCAATAGTTCACTATATTTCATCCACCAAACGGATCAGGAAAATTATTCATTGTTGTCCGTGTCACCCCACATCGCATGGAAAAGCGAAGAACCCCTGAATTAGTTCCGTTATTCAATGATATACCCACCTTCATATTCAATACTCAAACCGAAACCTCTAGCTAATGTTGTACCCATGATTTTGATTCGTTACACCAAATAACGATCATCTAATGATTGGAAACTGGGTATTGGTTGAACCATTGGATAAAATAAATACCAATAACGATCGAACAAAGAATTAGGGGAGAAATAAAAAAGAAAAAAATATGAGGAATGAACCTTGACTGTTTTTAATTTTTCCTTGATTCATTGTCATTGAAGGAGATTAATGAAGAGGGATAAATAAACAATGAACAAAAACAACAATTCCATCAATATAACTATACTGATGATGCACGTATCAATTATTTTCATGTAATTGATCCATGTTCATTTGAGATTAAGAAACATGATGGAAATAAAAAACATCCTAACTAGAGTTTAAATTGACCCTAATGAAGAATGGTTTCATTTCCATCATTGATGATATCCATAGACTCCATTGGCACAATGGTCAACAATTTGATCTTGTTTCATCGTTGTTCTCCAAGAAAGATCTCCAATAGTTTTTTAAATCACCAGGGTTTGAAAATCCAACCATAATGAAATACTACAACCATACAATTATAGGATAATCCAGTCACTACATCAAAATAATAATAAAATAAATTAATTATTTAATTTTTTTCATTTATTTATGCTTGTGATGAATTTTTCACAAATGGCCCATTCCAACAAAGTTTATGTCATACCTAGGGTAAAAACTATTCTATAAACTCAAAGGTGCCCTCATATTTCTAATTTGAGACCCCATTCAATAGTTATTACACCTTTTCTAGAAAACTGTGTGCATATGATATTTAATATATTTTAAACATTTATTCTGAGAACATTGGACCTCAAAATTACCTGTCATCTTAGAACCCAGTCTCGAAAATAAAATATACAATATCTAAAAATAATTCATAGAAAATATGGGTCATTAAATTATCCCCACATTAGATATTTTCATCCCAAAAAGGAAAAACTCTACTAAAAACGATGAGAGTACTGAGCTCGCATCTGGGTTTCCTACTCCCAGGTGCTCTCCTAAAGATTATTGTTCTTCCACCAAACATGCATAAGAGGAATATATTGCTCATGAAGGATCCTATCCTACTGATCTTTGATCTTCACAAGGAATTCTACAAATATAGATCCATCCCTAATGTCCAGATCACCCCAGTTAATAACGTGCGATAGTTCGTTCACGTACCTCCTCTAATATAACATGTAGATGATGTCATGTACTCGATCCAAATGTGGTATTAGATCCAAATGGTATGCCACCTCACCAACTCTATGCAGTATCTCGAAGGGACCAATGAATCTTAGAGATAAATTTCCACCACAGCCAAATCTCCTCAGTCTATGTTGAGGTGAGACCCTAAGGAACACATGGTCTCCCTCTTTGACATCCAGAGGTCTTTATTGTCAGTCCACATAAGACTTTTGATGGATCTGTGCAGTCCTTATCTAATCCTGGATGATTTTAACATTCTCTACAGTATATTGCACCAAATCTAGGCCCAAGAGTACCGACTCTTTTGGATCAGTCCAATAAAGTGGTAACCTACATGGTCTCCCATACAAAGCCTCAAATGGTGCCATACCTTTTGGTGGAATGGTAGATATTTTTTATGAAAAATAAACCAAGGGTAGGTGATCCTAACAACTATGAACAAAGTCTAACATGCAATCCCACAACATGTCCTCTAAGATTTAAATGGTCTGCTCTGTCTGGCCATAGTTTTGGGGTGAAATGCCATGTTCAAGCATAACTAAGTCCCAAAGGAATCTTTTAATTTCATCCATTACAAAGATGTAAAGTGAGAATCATGGTAAAAAATAATCGTCTATGGAACTCCATGGACTCAGACTATCTCCTACACATAGAGTCATCGTAAGCTCTCTACTAAACTCTGATCTCAAATGGCTAGGAATTAGTCTGAATTGGTGAGTCAGTCTATGATCACCCAGATGGAATCATTTCCCATGGACGTACATGATAACACAATCAAAAAGTATATGGGAATACCATCCCACTTTCACTATGGCACCTCAAGGGGTTGGGTTAAACCCACTGGAACCTAGTACTCTGCCTTTACCAAATGAAAAGTGAGGCTTTGAGAGACAAACTATGCAACTCCTTTCTTCATGCCTGACCACCAAAACTGACATTGAAGGTCTTGGTACATCATTTATACACCTAGATGTAACAACAAAGGGGATGTGTGGAACTCTCACAACACCTCCTCCTACAACGTCATAGGTACCATCGTCTATCTTATGAAAAGGATAACATGCTACCTTACTTAAAAATATCCATCTGGAGAATTTCTAGTGGGTATCTAAGTATATAAAGTCTCACAGTCAGTATCTCCAGATCGAGAATATCTAAAATGTTGTAAAAGCTGTGGGGTAATAACCATCAATTGAAGATATGAAGCACTATCCTTATCCTCAAAGGACAACTGCAATGAAGATAACTACTCCAATGCCTCGACCAAAAATTAAGAACAAGATCTAATACTAAGAGCATATTCTACTTACTTTATCTTTAAATTTTTTATTAAATCTATAAATAAGTAAATTGAAAAAACCTCCTCAAGGAGGAAGGAAGTGGTGTAAAACCAGTGCATTACCTTGGATCACCGTCCTACACTTCATAGGGAGGGAACCTAAGCTATAATAAATTACAAGAGTATCAGAAGGATTCCCCAACCGAGCAAGAGAGTCAGCAACAAAATTACCTTCCCTCCAAATATGTCAAAGGTTCTATCCAAGTTCAAACTCTGTGATACACCTCTGAAGCAGATAAATCATGTTCCAAGGACCTTCCCACCGTTTCTGAATAGAAGACACTAGAATTTCTGAATCGGACTCAATATCCTCCACCTGGATATCCTTCTCCCTAAAAATCTCCATGCCAGTAACAAGGGCCTACACCTCTACCCCTAAAGAATAACCCATACTATAGAACACACCAAACCCTAATATAACTGAACCCCATTGGTCCCGAAGCACCCCTCCTCTCATTTGTCCCCCCATACAGGATCCATACACATTCAAATTCTAGCCCCGTAATGGAGGTATCAACCTAATCCACATACCCTACTTCCTCATGCGACTACCTGGACGATGCATAAGACCACAAAACGGTGCCATAAACAGATTCCCTAGGAACAATGAACCCAGCTCCTGTAACAACGCCCTCAACTGTACCTGCAAGAGCAAGGGAGACCACCTGTTACCACCCCTAGCCTAATTACGAGCCTCCCAGATGACCTAGAAGACTAATTCAAGAATGAACGCCCAGACCTTGCAAACTCCAGCCCAACCTTCGACTCCATGGAAACAAGAATAGATGATACCATGCATATATAACTTTTCAACCACAAGAAAAGATTGTGGATAAAAAAGAGACCACAAGTAAAGTGCTCAGCTTCTCTGAAAGAAAAGGTGAACAATTAATTCAATTTGCAACCGCTCACAGAAAAAACACCGAGACACCAAAGCAATCCCTATTCGTTGTATGTTCTCACTCGTAGGTAGAAATTTATTCCCAATCCACCATATAAGAAAATTCATCTTGGAAGGGATCTCCTTGCACCACACCTTGATCGCTTCCGCCTCCTACAGACCCTCTGGGTACACCATTCTTTTATATTCCTTAGAGAAGTACCTTCCTGAAGATGACCTTGTGAAGCAACATTTATTTGGTTACTCAGTAAAGATGATGCTTTATTGCATCCTCCTATATTAAAAATTGAGAAAAGAAAGTAACAGATCAGGTTGAAGGTAGGCCTCCTTATACGAAATGTCCGGTTGAGGACAGCTAGGAAACTCCATCTTCTCCCCCACCCAATTGACCTTCCATAAAATTAAATCCCCATTTCCGAAAATCCACCTAGATGATTCTAAAAGAGCCTCAATATGAGAAACTATGGACTTGGCTAGCCATGTAAACCGTGACCCAATAGCCAATTCCCCCCATTGATCTCCATATCTTCCCCTAAAAAATGCAACCCACAGTGACTCACCCGCGATAATCTCCCAAGACATCACCTCTATCTCAAATTAATATCCTTACGAGAGAAGATATACCTAAAAATATTGTGATCAAAATATATGATAAACTTCTCTCCCATTAGGTAGTGTCACCACATATTCAATGCGAATAATACCACTACTAACTCAAGATCATGGGTCACATAGTTCTACTCATGTGTTATTAACTGACATGAACCATATGCAATAATCGTATGTGTCTACATTAGAACACAACCAAGTCCAGTACTAGATGCATCATAGAACACTATGTACTCATCACCCTCCTCTGTAAATATTAATATGGGATGCTAGTAAATCTCTACCTCACCTTCTGAAAGCACTACCAACACCTTTTTGTACACACAAAAGGTTTCCCCTTCTAATTCAAAGCTTTCAAGGGTGATGGCACTCTAGATAAGTCAGGTACAAACCTAAGATAGTACCCTACCAACCCAAGGAAACTCTGCACCTTGGTAACACTCTTGGGTGGATCCCAAGAAATCACTGCCTCATTATTTTCTATATCCACAACTACTCCAACCTATGAGATGAAGTGTCCTAGAAAGTGGATCTCTCGAATCCAAAATTGACACTTCAAGAGCTTCCTATAAATATGGTTCTCTCAGAGTGCGTCTAGGACCACCCTTATGTGTCTCAAGTGATCCTCCTTAGATTCCAAATACAATGGGATGTCGTTGATGAAGACTACCACTAACTGATCTAAGAAAGGTTATAAGATTAGGTTCATGAGTACCATGAACACGAATATGGTGTTCGTCACACCAAATGACATCACCAAGTACTCATAGTGACTATAAAGACATCTGAATGTCGTCTTCAGTATATCCTCATCCCGTACTCATAGATAGTGATAGCCTGATATGATGTTAATCTTCAATAACCACTAAACCCCACTAAACTAATCAAAGAGGTCATCAATCCTTGATAGAGGATACTTATTCTTAATGTTAAACTAATTCAAGAGATGATAATCCATACATAACCTCAAGACCCCATACTCCTTCTTGGCGAACAACACTTGGGATACCTAGGGGAAATACTGGGTCTCACAAATCCCTTATCTTATAATCCCTCCAAATACACCCTCAGCTCTCAAAGATCTACATGATCCATCTAATATTCTAGTACAGATATCGATGTCTTCCTGGGATGCAAGTCGATAAAGAAATCTAGATCTCAATGAGGAGGTAAAACTGGTTTGTCCTTTGGAAAGACATCCTCATACTCCACCAGCACTACAGGAAACTAATAGCTCAAAGAATCCACTGCTCCAAGGGTCATGCTATAAAATTGGTGAGTAATATACTGCACTCTCCTATGCATAAACTCATATTGATCTTCCAACGTTTCCTTTTCACCCGCAAAGGAAAAAATTATTCTGTCACTAGAGACACGCTACATCCTTTATATAAAATAGTCAATCTGGGCATAAATTATGGATAACCAGTCCATACCTAAGATGACGTCATAAGGACTCATTACTGAAACGAAGAGATCCCATACAAAAATCTCACCTACAAGCATCGTATCACACTATCAACACCAGTATGAATTCACTGAGTCACTGCCTATCAGAGTCTCCAACTGAAAGGGTTGAGCCAATGGATGAACCAAAATCTCTAAGTCTTAAACCAGATAAGTGGGAAAGAAGGAATGAATCAAAACTATGTCTATAAATACTATAGATAAAGTAGAAAAGTCATATATCTTACCTCATATCATACTTAGATCCTCAGGGTCATAGGCCTCCATAGCTTGTATATGGCCTCATCCCATTCCACCAATTCCCTAAGACTAGTGCGAACCACCTAGGGGTGGTGGTGGTAATAGGTCAAACCTCTAACAAACTCCTGCTACCCTACTGAACCCTCTACTATGCCCACCACCCTATGAACCACCCTGCTCCAGCCTCTATCTCTGTCTCAGTGGTCCCTCAACCATCTCACAATCAGCTATATTATGGGTTAGACAATCCCAAGATAGACGTACTCGATCATCATAGGATAAGCACCATATCTCCCTTGGATGATTCGAGCTACCCTGAGATCCCTACACTGCTAACCCCATTTCTTGGGATTTCCCACTAAAGTGTCTGACATGCTTGAATCCCTCTAACTATCATCGAGTGCCTCCTACTGAGGTCTTAGATATTGGGTTCCCACTACTATATTCCACTATTAGTTCCTACTATGCAAGAAATATCTCCACTACCAGAGCCCGATCAATCACATTGACATAGGTGGTAGTGAAAAGGGATACCACTGAATTCCTGATGTCCTGATGCAAGCCCTACTAAAAGGTCCAAGTTCTTAATAATTGATCCCACACCATGTCCAAGGAGTAACAAAATAGTTCAATAAACCTCTCTGATTAATACACCACAATCACAATACCCTAATACAGATGTAGAAGCTTATATACGTGTACCGATAAAAATGTGGTCGGATATAACTCCTCTATTAAGAGATGCTCAAAGTCTATCCATGATAGAGTAGTCTCATCATGTGACTGAGTCACTAAGCTCCAATATCTCCCAACATATCCCTGAAGAAGAATCACCATGGGAACCACCATCTAATCTACAGGCTTCCTCACAAGGAGAAAAACACGAGTGACTACCTCTAGCTAGTCCTTATCCACCTTGGGGTCTAGCTCACCCCAAAACCTAGGAGGTCACTACCTATGAAACACATGTAATGTACTCAGCTTGTGTGCATCCCCAACTGGTACTTCCAGCACTAGATGCTACTCAAAAGGTGGTGGTATAGATGGTAAACCACCCATAGGTGATATCTTCGATACATTCCCCTGTACTGATGCCTCATCACTAGGTGGATCATTCTCACGATCACGTAGTGGAATCCTAGTTAGCTATCTGCGTGGAGGCATCTTGAAATAAAACAAGATGCACCACATTAAAATGAGTATATCTGGGAACATGACTCAAGATGGACATGGAAAACACAACCATTACTATATTATTCATGTACCAAAATTTTCCCTAAAACTAATGTTTACATGTACCTCATCAAAAGGCAAGTGATCAGAGTCCTCGTGTATGGATATGTTAGCCGCTGCACCAACACTGGAATCCCTAGCCTGAAAGACTAACACAAAAAACTAAACACCGTTGCCTTAAAACAACCTCACGAACTCCAGTCCAAAGGTATAAATGACCACCTTTGATACAACTCTATTATGACCCGACCTACCGAGGTCTAACCCATGACTACCCAAAGACCATCTTCAATAGGCTAAGGGATGGTGACTAGTTCTGAGTAGGAATATATGATAAATGAGCAGCATTATCCTAAAGTAAATTCACACACACACACACATCCAAGCCAACACAATGCTGAAATGTAAAAAAATGAAACAATGCATGCATACATCTAAGATCCCACAACAGAGTATGATAGTAAAGTACTGAAATTAGAAAAAGGGGCCAAATACAAGCCTAACAAAAAACTATAAAGTGTATATCCTAATATATGTATGAGGACTAATTAAAATGAAAGATCCCAGTAAAACACCTTGTTCTAAAAATATCTAGCTATGCTCCACCCACTACCTATCCCCCAGGACACCGTCAAAGGGGCCATCATCTGCATAATACATGACATGTGTGGGAAAATCCCATGAAAGGCTGAGTATAACAATACCTAGAAGGACACATTTAAAAAACTAAATATGAATCACCAAGTATAGTCATATAAATACACTAAATAATAATCAATGTATAACAAAAACAACTAAATATAGCCAGGAAGGACACCACACCACCATGTGGTCATAACCAACTACCGACCACATGATTCTACTTAAAGCAAGGATCATTCCAGGAGAGTCCACTCCATGAGATAAGACAACATTAGAGACACTCAACTAAGAGGTCTAGATCATTGCGACCTACCAAAGAAAGCTCATTGGTCTAAGAAGACCTTGATAATCAGATAAGGGGTCATGCCTAGAACTGCTGGGGGACACTATGAACCTAATATGGACCAACCTACTGTGTAGGGGGTCATATGTCAACGATACCAAAAACCCCACTGATACAACCTGCTGGATGGAGGATCAAAACCCTGATAAGGAGGTCACATTGATTCTACAAACCCCACCTAGAGAACAAAGACGATAGATGATCACACTCCAGTCTAACATAGGGACACCATAGTTCTATCTGAGACTAGGTCCTTAGAGGGGATCACAATCCTGTGATGTGGATATAATGACACACTATACCCATGAGGGAATGGACCAAGGGAACACAATCAACCTAGACTAGTCCAAACTAAGTAAATGAATATATAAAATAACTCTTGAAGGGGGTACACAACATGTCCAACTATCCCCAAGTTTTCCCATGTGTCAAATCCTTACACGACATGTAAGTATCCACATACACAATGTGTAGAAGAAGTTCATCAAATGTAGAGAGATATGAAACCCTGATCATGTCTCATGTACGTGTCCATGTATGGTGGCCATGTCTGTGTACCGTCCCGTGTACACTTGGCTATGTCTGTTCCCAAGTACACGGCATGCCACTTGGCCATGTACTTTTTTACATGTCCATGAACTTCCCAAAGTACATAACGAGCCAACTGAAAAGGGCCACATGTCATGTAATAAGGGTCACACATTGTGTGATCCTTATCTTCATCCCGAAACCCTATCCACCACTGAACTATCCCCACATGACATATAATCTCGATTTACATGCCGCGTTGCTCATGATTTTCCATATATCCATTCCTAGTTCATGCGTCACCCATATTTACTGCCTCCACCATCAATATTTCCCAAGAACACCAGATCTAGGTTGACTGACCTTTCCATTAATCATTCATTAGATTTAGGCCACCAAACAGATTAGGAAAATCAATAATCGTCATTCGTGTTGCCACACATCACATGAGAAAATGAAAAACCCATGAATTATTTCCATTCTATATCCTCAAACTGAAACCTCCATTGCATTCCCTACCCACGATTTCAATCCATTATGATGAATAATGGTTGCGTAATGATTGGAAACTGGGTATTGGTCAAACCATTTACTAAATTAAATACCAATGATGATCAAATGAAGAATTAAGTGAGAAATCCAAAATCCATAAAACATGAGGAATGAACCTTGTCCATTGTTCATTTGGTATCGATTAGTTATCATAGAAGGAGATGAAAAAAGAGGGATAAATAAATAGTGAACAAAATAATAATTCCATCAATTTAATTATATCGATGATGCACATTCAATCTATTTTTGGAATTGATATGCATTCATCTGAGATTAATAAATTGGATTAAAATCACAAAACAAAAAATCCTACCTAGAGTTTTGATCAATTTTTGATGAATAACAGTTGTATTTCCATCATTGTCGATATCCATGGACTCCGTTGGCGCAACGATCCATGATTTGATCCCGATTCATCATCATTCACTAAGAAAGCTCTCTAATGGTTGTCCGAATCTATAGGATTTGAGCGACCAACCCTAAAGAAATCCTATAACCATGAAATTATAAGAGAATTCATTTTCCACATCAAAAAAAAAAAAAAAAAATAAATTATTTATTTATTTTATTTATTTACATCTACGATGACTTTTTTCACGAACAAACCACGCAGACAAATGCTATGTCATTCCTAGGGTAAAACCCACACCTTGAACTCAACAGTGCCTCAAATATCTAATCCAAGAACCATTTAAGAGTTATTATACTTTTTTAGGAAAACTATACATGCGTTCTATTTAATATATTTCAAACATTTATTTCAGGCACACCTGGCCTTGGAATCGCATGCTGTCTCAGCACCTGGTCTTGAAAATAATCCGTATAATATCCAAAAATAATACACCCAAAATCAGAGTCATTAAAAATGTTTTATTACTCCTTTTCCATTGTTTACCTATACTTATACATACTATGTATTAGACTAGATATTTCTGTATACACCGTTGGTGGTGTCCTACTGAGTTGTACTCACACCCTACTCAGGCTGCCATTTGTACCCAAGCATACTTCACGTTTTCATGACCAGATAAGGGAAATGCCCCTGTGATAGATGGTTAATTTGGGATGGAGTGTGGATTAGGGGACCAAGCATGTTATTGGGACTCATTGTGGAGATCATCTATAGTGTCTTTATTTTGGTATTATGTTTGGCACTTTATACTCTCATGGCATGACATACTTATTACATTGGATTGTTGTACTTACCCAATTTTTGGAATTAGCTATGTGATGTTTAGTTATTGATTATTATTTCATGTCAATGTTTATTATTATTTTCTCTATTGGTTTAATCTATTAAGGATGGTATAGTCTCCCCATGTGTTTCATTAGACCCTTACTGCTAGTTGGCAGCCTCTGGCATATGGGTAGGAATGCTTGAGGCCATGTGGTGAACTAACTTGGGGCACTAGTTTAGTAGCACACTAGTTGGGATGTTACAACACATGCCCAAGGATTGGTTGTGTTTCCTTTCCATGAAAATTAATGGAGTACATGGGATGTATGTGGGATACACACTATTTTGTCTCTGATTTACATGGTTACCGGTCATGTAGGTCATGCAAGAAAATACACGGCCTGTCATTGACTAATGGACTATATGCAGTTTATACAAGTTAGACATCATGTAGTCTAGTTAACCATGTTCCAATATAGCCTGGTTAATATACGATGTATTAAATACAGACCACAAGTAATAAATTCACATGATCTGAATAAATTCATGAGTTTTATTGGTTCATTGAACATGGGTACATGGTGTGTACCAACGAGATACATACAATGTACTCTTTTGCTATTCAACCAGAATCCTTGGCACCACTAGATGACTTATTTGATTGTTCTTCATTCAAAATTAATCCATTTATTAATTATATTTTCGAGAATATAGAAAAAGAAGAGAAGATATCACAATTCAGATTAAAAAACAATTAAATCATAATTAAAAACTAGTGATAAATGTGTAAATCAATCAAAGACATTTAAATAATTATAAATTATTATATGATTTATCTGATACAACTTGAATGTTCTTGGTGCAGGTAAAGCACTGATGGTGCATTCCCAACTCATATTTTTATCGTAATTGTTGATTAATTAAAGATGTATATTGATGATAAATGTCATGACCAATAGAATTTAATCAAAGATTAATTGACATGAGAATTCCATAACCAAATGTAAGATCATCATATAATGATTTATAATTAATTTAAATAGTTAAATAATTACCTTATGATGAATTATTTATTCATTGATGAATATAAAAATGTATCTATGTAATACCATCATTGCATCATAATAATCATGTATAGATTAAATCTAGTGGTGATCCACACGTGTACCACAAACCTCCAACTATCTCTATAGGAATCATTAGGTGATAGTGTAGAATACCCTAACACTTGTGTCATTCTTCCTTGATTTCCACAGGAACCGTTTCCAAGAAGTATTCTCCTTGATCTCTCTAAAAATGAGAGGAGTGGTAGAGGATCGCTCTCTTTCCTTGAGATCAATCTTGGAGAGGTTCTCTATAGGTATTGAGAGGATTCTTCAAAGTCATTGTGCACAATCAACATGATTAATAGCGCTAGGTTTGGAAATAATATAAGTTTAAATAGTGTTAGGGTTGGAAAATAATAATTGTGCATGTGCCATTATTATTCCATAAAGCCCCACAGAACTCCATGTTTATAATATTAATAATATTATTAATATTTCTTGACATGTGAGAAACCAATGAATTAATTAAATATTATTTATTGAATAAATTGTTTAAAATTTATTCAAATAATATTTGATATATATTATTTCTCACCAATCCATTATTCTCAGTCTGGAATTCTTCTACAATATTAATTAAACCTTGAATAATGAGTATTTATTTAATAAATAAATTTCATTTAATTATTCATCAATAAATAAATAAATATTATATTCAATAAATAATAAATAAATATTTATTAAATATTACGCTCACAAAATATTTTCTCGAATAACTAGTGAATGAATATTTGTGATCAAGAAAACATGAATAATTATGAAACCATGTATAAGAATAATATTTATTCAACATGTTAAATAATAAATAATTTTTAATATTTATATAAAGTTATGGATACACTTAGTGTGTGACCATATAGGTCTCTTTCTCAGTGGCATTTGGTGGAGCCACCCAAAGTATAAGGTTAGCATATATCAACACTCCAAGAAATCCATAGATAAAGAAGTTAATATCATAATGAAATAAAACCTCATATAGATGCTTATTATAGTACCCTCGGTTTTTGGTTTGTAACATCATGTTACCTGGATTGGGTAGGATTCCCCTTTCTCTAAGACCCCTTTTGATTAAAAATCCTTAAAAACAGTTTTCTAGGGTTTACTATAGGCTTCAGGATAGGTACATGTCATGTACCTGAAGCACATTCCGTGTACCTGTAGTACACATTGTGTACCTGAAGTAAACACTGTGTACTTGAAGTACACACCATATACTTGGAGATAGATTCAATTCATGAGGTGGGGGTCACTCCATGAGTTGGTACACATCGTGTACCTGAGGTACACATCGTGTAGTGTCTAAAAATGGCGGTTTCCCAAGGCGATGGGTTTTTCGGCGTACTTATCCAACGGTTCCTACACGATGTTACCAAAGGGTACACGTCGTGAAACATCACACAACCAGATTAAAATAATGATTTTGGCTATTCCATCTCATTATTTTGGTTGGATCTTCGTGGCTCTCGACCCTATGTGGACCTAGGCGACTTTCAGAGGCTCTCTACCTTCTGGTTAAGGGTTTTTCTTCCGTTTCTTCATTGCGGTTCATCATTCTTCTTCCATCATCTTAGATCTACTTAGATATACTTATTCTATCCTCTTGGTTTCTAATATCTATGCCCGTTATGGGTAGATATAGGTTTGTTTTTGAAAAATAAGTTGATATTTTTCTTTTTTGTTGATAGAAGAAGATATCTAAGACCGTTCTTTGAAGAATCAACACGGTTTTTGTGAGTGTTCTTCGTCCTTTGTTGGGTTTTGTCAAAACCTTCAAGGTAGGCAGCTTCACTTTTTAATCCTCTTATTAGAACTGATTATAATTATTTGAAATTTAATGTATTGTGCTGAATTGATTATGACTTGGTTTTTGAACACTTGTTGGAAACCTTCTTGAGGCACGGTTTGTGAAATATGGAAAATTGGGGATTTTGAATGAGTGATTTGGTTCTTGGTTTTAAAATATGAATTTTAAAATGGGGATTTTTCTATATTGATTTCACATGAATTGGATTATATTTTTTCAATAAAAAGGGAAAATTTTATTGAAATGAAATGTTTATTTGAAATTAGTTGTGCTTTGGTTTTAAATAAAAGTTCAATTTTATTGAAGTGGTTTATCTTGGTAATGGAAATATTTTCCACACATAGTTTTGGTGTGACTTTACTCTTAACGGGCCCTAAATAAGGGACGAGTACAATTGGGGTACTAAGTACGTGACCCTAGACCAGGGGAGGGTGTCAGTGGGACACAAAGTGATTGTACAAGAGACCACTAATGAGTATGGAACTATTGAATGAAGCATCCATGTGTGGGTGTGTTGTAAACTATGGAATGGGTATGCCAAAATAAAAATCATAACTTGTTTATAAGCATTGATTAGTTATTTTCTGGAAAATAATTTGCTGAAAATTGGTTTCATTTACATTTTTTTCACTTGGTTATAATTGGTTTTCAAACTTGTTTATATTTGGTTATAAACTGTTTTGGTAAATTGTTTTATATAAACTATTTTATATAATGTGATAATCATTATATCCTAGTGGAGTGAGTAGGAAAGTCATTGGGAAAACCTATTGAGTTTTATACTCACCCCTGCTTCGGAACTTTGGTGATTTTGCAGATACTACCTTTCGGGACTTGGGAAAAGGTAAAGTATTTCCATTATTTAGAACCATGTCATGATACTTTGGACTAATTGGTGATGTTGGAGCATGGATCTTGTGAAGCATGGAGTCTTGTTCTTATCTTGTATTTTATTCATTGTCTTTTTGCTGTTTACTTTGATGTTGGGTTTTCTTCTGCTGTAGCATACCTTGGTTGGTTGTTTTAAAGAGAATGATTTGAAATGTCTTAGTTTATTTCATGCATCATATAGTGAGCTTTTTGTGGATGGTTTGTCAGGATATTGTTTTTAGACATTAAAGGGTAAATCGTACCCAACTTGATTTGAAACCCTTCGACATTTATTTCTAGCCTTTTTCATCTTTGGGATGTCGTTTAAGGCCCAGTAATGACTCATTGTTACTCGCAAGACAATGGGAATAAGCAGGTCATTTCAAATGACATCATCTTGTTAGGTCCTTGCCTAATAAGTAGTCATCAGTGTTCTTGGTCTTGGAGTTGAAATTCCTTATTTTATATTACTTGCATTGGAATCTTAGAAAGGAGTAGGATTGTCGAAACTTGAAATGTATAGCATAAAAGGACATAGCTAACCTGTTTATACTGAACTTCAAGTTACTAGGGTATTGGGTACATAAGTGTTTTGGTGACACTTCTAGAATGTTGGAAATCTCATTGTCACGAGTTTAGCCAATGTAACGAGCATGACATGCATTGTATGTTAATGACTTCCCACTAGGAGTGCATACATCATTTCGAGTAATGATTCATGTTGTAAAAAAGTGTTGATTTTTGAAAAAGTATGAAATTGTTTTTCAAATGAAAGATTTTGAAAAAGGAAATGATTATGGTATTTTGAAAATGGTTAATTTTCAAAAAGAAAGTTGAAAGTTTTCAAAAATGGTTGAACATGGAAAAAAGTTGTTTTTGGAAAAAAAATTGGGATATTTTATGTGATAGAATTTGAAATGTCAAGCCATAAATTTCTAGAGAGTGAGATTGACAGAGTTTGTTGTTGGTTTAGAAAATGGAACCCGGTAGGAGTCATCGAAACCAACCAGAAGAAGTTGTGGAGAATGTGGTTACACCTGAACCATGGGTGAATAAAGGGATGGTTCAAATTACTTTCTAGTATTTTCAAGTTGTGGATATGGGGAATTGGATTAATAATCCAAGGCATGTGGATCATACCATCCAGTTCATGAATCATAATCCACCTAACTTTTGGGGTGATACTGAACCCGAAAAAGTGGAGGTGTGGATGAGTAGGATGAATTGTATCTTCAATTTCATTGGAACACCATCGGAGATCAAAGTCAAGATGGAAACTTATATACTCAAGGATCTTGCACACTATTGGTGGGATTTAACAGTGCAATCAAAATTGGATGAAGGCCTTAAATGGGAGGATTTTGATGAATTTTTCAATAAACAATTCCATCCTCACATGTTTAAGATCCAGAAAACAATGGATTTCTTCAGCCCGAAATTAGAGACTCTCTCTATCACAGATCATGCAGTTAAATTCATGAATTTAGTGTGATTTTCACCAGAAGTTGTGGCAAGTGCATCTTTAAAGGTACAAATATTTGAATCGGGGCCAAGGTAGGAGATTCGATCAAAGATTATAGTGCTCTATATCACTAATTATACAAAGATGGTGAACATAGTGAATGTGGATGAACAAGATATCTTAGGATCTATGGGAGGAGGTAGGATGATACCTACAGGGAGTGGTGGGAACTCAAAAACTTGGAGAATGCAGAAAATGGACACCTATTTCCATGGTGGAAGAGGGAATCAGAATCAAATGGCTGGATTAGCGAACCTTCCTCCATGACCCAATAGAAAAGAAATTTGTTTTCAATGTGGTTTGCTTGACCACATAAAGCGAGAGTGTACAACACAACCTAGAGCATTACATAACTATAAGTATATGGGGAATCTTTAGTGATATTGTCACAATTATCTAAGGTTAGGTGGTCGAGACACTTCTCAAGCATCGCAACCATCGTATTCTTCAATAGGGTGAGGAAAACAGAATCAGTCTCATCAGTAGAGTAGAGCTAGACATGGTGATTATAGAAATACCATCACTCCTAAACATGGGAAATCTCAATGAGGAAATAAGAAGAATAGTGCAGTGATGAAGCAATTATATGGACATGAGCATATGATTATCGATGATCATGCTGGACCATCTATGGTGAGAGGTACAATTATTTTGAATTCTACCCTTGTGCAAGTTCTCTTCAATACTTGTGCATCAAATTCTTTCATTAATTATCATACTATTTATTTGTTATGTTTAAAGTTGGAAATGATGCCTTATGTTTTAAAACTGTAAACTCCTCTTGGTGAAAGAGAATGTTAAGCCTTTGTGTTTAGAGCATGTGCTATAACTTTTGATGGAGCTGAGCTAAAATGGGACTTCTTATTATTGGACATGGATGTCTATGACATAATCCTGGGTATGGATTGGTTGAAAATGTTCAAGGATCACATCCACTACTATGTAAAAAAAAATATTTTCATTTTTAATGATCACTACTAGAATTTGGACCTATAGCCATGGATCTATATCCACAGATAATAAAAACCATGGCTATAGATCACTTATACCCTTGGCTATTTTATTGTCCATGGCCCTAGCCCCACACACGGCCCCTTTTCCCCTGCGCCCTTATGAGTTTCCCATCCCCACTGACCGATGATCCTCCTCCCTCCCGCGATCCTCCTCCTCTCCCAACGTCTCTGACGCGGACACCCCACCTCCCTACAACCCTCCTTCTTCGACGCAGATCCGACATGATTCCAATGCAGCTCTGGCACGGTTCCGACGTGGACACCTCCTCCACCCCCCCCCCCCCCCCCCGCGATCCTCCTCCTCTCCCAACTTCTCGGACGTAAAAAACCCACATACCTATGACCCTCCTTCTCTGACATGACTCCGGCATGATTTCAATGCAGCTCCGACATAGTTCCAACATGGCCACTCCACCTCTCGGGATCCTCCTCCTTCGATGCAGCCAACCCACCTCCCAAGATCCTCATCATACATGTGATGTATCCGTGAATAAGGTAAATTTATCTAGTTTTGATTTCATTGGTACCCTATCTAGGTTTGATCCCACACTTAGAGTAGTTTCTAGGTATGGTTGACCATGGGGATTAAAATATGGAATACCCAAAATTTGAAATATACATCCTAAAATCAATTCCTATTCCTGATATTCAAAAAAAATTCAGAGAGGATCCCACACTTGGTGTGTTGGTTTGCGGGTGGGGTGAAATCAATTACTAGAAATAAAACTTGTTAGTTCATTTTCACTTCATCCCTGGATTCCCAATCCCTCACATTTACTTTAGGAATGTAAAAATAAACCCTGGATTTATATTAGCATCCCTTGATGAGGATCATAAGATTTTTTATGATAGGATTTATATGCTCGATGAACTAGATTTTTGCACATTCTCAAAGTTTACCTTAGGATAATTTAATGATTTGGAGTTTCAATTATTATTAAGATCCAATGAGGATCATGATGAATGGGTGAGAAAAGTATTATCTAAATAAATCCTATTTAAGGTGAACATACATTTCTAGAGGTTCTGAAATAAGGGCATACCAACTGAAATTAATATCCATAGAAAAGTAATTTAGATACCCTCACCATGTGTGTGTTGTGAGAGGCTAAAATATGAGTTAGTCTAGAACTTATTTTTTTAATCTTGAATGGGCAAGATTTTCTTGGTCCCTTGTTGGGAAACTTATGGGATTTCAATTTTCAGGGGGATACATATCTGACTTTTTGTCTACATTATTTCAAAGTGTTGAGAAAAATTCATATATGGTTAATCTTCATGTAATAGTGTTTTTATTGGTGTGTTGGGTGATTTATAAGACAAGGAATAGGGGTCATGAAGGCAATAATATCCCCCTCTATTCATTAAAGTTCATGTGCTCTCTCTCATGGACAAACTAGGTTCCCTTCATCATATTGAAAAGAGAATTTCTACTAGTAAGGGGATCCTCTATAGGGATGCAATTAAAAATGATAAAGCTCCTCTAGAGTGGTGGATCAAGTGGATACCCCCCAATGTTGGACTAAAACATAATGTGAATGGGTCCTGTAAATAGGGAGTTATGAGGAGGGATTGTGCATTATTCTAGGGGATCTATGGTTATCGAATATAGTTACTTTTATGGATTAGGTAATTCTATCTGGGTGGAGAGAAGATATTTACTTAGTGGACTTTAAATTTGGTGGATATATAACCTCAATATTTTTATGGTTGAGTAGAACTCCAAGATTCTTTTAAGATTCCTACATAATGATACAAGTTCTCCTTGGTATTCAGTTTATAATATTAGGAAGTGTAGGTCCCCTATCAATCAAGGAAAAAATATCATTCATACCTGGAGGGAGGGGAACTTTTATGCATAAAATCTATCTATTAAATAGATACCTTATGATATTCTTGTTATCTAAAATATTACTGGGGATCTTTCACATTACTATGAAATTATTGTTAGTGGTGAAACCCGCAGTATTCACCACTTTAGACTCCCAAAGTGTAAGATTTTACAATAAAATATTCTTCTTGAGTGACCAATAATTTCCCAACCATTACATCAATCAAGAAAGTTCTTATAGGGATACCATTAATGGAGGCGAATGATATGAATACTCAAGAGGTTTATGAATTAAACAATTTTCATCACATGTACAATGAAAATACTAAATTAAATTGGTTGGATAATCAATTACCCAATCAACTACATGGTCTAAATCCTAACCATCTGAAATTTTTTTCAACCCATGACCAATTTCAATACCAACCATCTCAACATCGAATCCAATCTTTTCCATATAAATTATTAGAATAAATTTTTAAAAAAATATTGAAAATGAATTATCAATTTTCATCATTGAGATTAGATATATAAAACATTGAAATGGTTATGGAACCCATTCCCACTCAGGTTTACCCTTCCTCAATATCTTAGAATAATCTTGTTACACACAAACCTCTCATGAATAACTCAAAGTTGTGACTATTCTCAAGAGTGGGAAAAATATTTTAAAACCTAAACTATTTATTCATAAACCATTAGAGTCTTAAAAATCATAGGAAAAAACTTAATAACCATCATTAGAAACTGAAAAATCAGAGATAGATAATGAGTGAATTGGTTAGGGAATGTTGAAATTTAACTAGAGGAACATGGGGAAAGTAGTGTATCGAAAATCATTTTTTAACTACCTAACACAACACACTAAAGGTAGAGTTAATAGATTGATATCTTGGGTCATTATAGGTTATTATTTAGGGGAGTGAATTTATTTTATAAGTGATTATTATATAATTAATAAGAGAATTATATAATGTCACCCTTCATTATATTCATCATTTTTCATTTTTTTTCTTCCATGAACTTGTGGTTCCACTCCGTTATTTCATTATTTTAAAATTAACAGTGTTATATTAGCTTAGGTGTGAGGAGAATGAATGATTATATCCTTCTATGAACTTGCGGTTCCCTATCTCTTTTCACCATAAAATGAAGTATTTTTAATTTTCTATTGTATTGCATTTCCAGATTGGAGTTGCAAATTAGTGGAAATCATGTTTTGAGGTCTTAATCAGATCTACCTATTGAATTAGAAATCAATGGTGTTTTGAATTATACACTTTGATCATACTTTTGGAATCATGATTTTGTTTAATGACATTCTTATTGAAGAATATATATTAATTCTTATATGATAGAATGATTTAAATTTATTTTTAATATAATCATGCTCAGTTGAATCCTCATTTGATTAACTTGGATAAAGGGATGGATAGTACTTATTTACTTGACTATCAGGTTGGTCTGAGAGGAATATGAAGAATTTTTGTTGATGAAGTGAAACACTTCTAATTATAGAAGAGCAGAAAAAGTGGATGTTGCAACATGATTTTTTGTATGGAGTTTTGCTATGCTTTCTGGCTCATATGGTGACTCCTTTCCCTCATTATATGAAGTTTTAGTATAAGTCATGTTTATATCCATTTTGATTTATGAAGAACTTCCAAAACCACATCCCATGATGAAGGTTCCTATTTTTTTTCCTTCATTTATGACTATTATATAAAATCATGGGTTTACATACCAAAAAAATATAATTCTTTTGAAACATTTAAAACATTAAACAAACTTTATTGAAATCTAGATTTTAAATATAATAAAAGTAATGAGAATTGATAATTATTTGGAGTACTTTTCTACTGATCTTGTCTAGTTCTATAAATTTTAGGGAATAAAATGATATCATATTATTAGGGAGACCCCCAATATAATGAAATTATTGATAACATGAGTAAAACTATTCTTGAGTGTGTTTGAGGAATGATTCCATACTCGAGCCTACCTAAATTCATTTGGGAAGAAGCTGTGACTATGATAGTATACCTATTTAATAGGTTCCCATATGATGCTAATTAGTTCAAACCCAAAGATGAACTTTTCTATGGTAAACCGCCTTTTGATAACCACCAAAGAGTATTTGTGTGTGCAACCTATACCTACATTAAAAATGAAAAGTTGTAACTAAGATATCTTAAGTATGTTTTCATGGGATACCCTAAAATGGCTCTAAGGCCTTCATTTTTTATTGATTTTGATAATCCACCTTTCAAGGGGTGAGGTGGAACCCTTACAAGGCCCGTTGGCATAAGAATTACATGGCCCATAGGACTTAGAGGAATTCATTGCCCATAGGATTCAAACATTACATACAACCCAGACTAACTACTTGGAACTGCTCCTCCCTAGCATCTTCATCGTGAAATCAGATCTCCACCTTCACATGACTGTTCGGTAGGATTTCCCATGCATGCACAGGCTTGTCCCGATGGAAGGTTCCATATCCTCTCATTTCTGCAATCCATTTAGCTTCTGCTATGGTGAAAGCTCCTTGTTCATCCCCCATCTAGAGCTTGTTCCTTGTAGGTTTTCTGATTTACATATGCACTTAAGGTGGCCCAAAGGCCTTAAGGTGGCCTGAAGGCCTTACTGAATTGAAGGCCTTGGTGGCCCAAAGACCTTAAAGGACTCGGGGACCAAATCGGTGGCCTGAAGGCCCAAACAGGGGAATAGTCCCGGCTGCTACAGTACCAAACAATACCTGCTATAGTTCTCGCTACAGTACCTGCTACAGTACTTCGATAGTACTACTACAATACCCCCAGAAATATTCCTCCACTTGGATTTGATCTTGGGACGCCTGGATGCACTTAAGAAGTCCTCACCAACCGGGTTGAGTCTCATGTGAATTTTTAAGGGATCCCCCAATGGTGTCAAGGGATATATGTTACGGGTTAAAAAACATAGATACAAAAGGTGTATGATCATTATATATGTTGTCTTTTAGGAATTTATTTCTCCTAAATCCTAATCTATCACACATGATAGTGATGATAAAACCCTTAGTGAGACTATTTATCCTTATTCCCCAACTGAGTTAGAGGATCCTGATGAGCCCCATCCTCCTGATCCTAAAGGTGAATTCCAAAATGAGTCCATTGATGATGATTCTAAAATCTATAATAAATTATTTAATTATAGAGATTCCAAAGGCTGAATCTCTAACATATATGAATAAATGGAAACCTTGAATAAAAACTTTACATTGTCTATTTTTTATAGACCTCCCAATGCCATATAAATTGGGCATAAATGGATTTATAGGAGGAAGAAATATAACACTAATGAAAGGAAAATAAAATTCATGGCCATATTAGTGGAAAAGGGTTTACTTTAAAGAGAGGTTATTTATTATGTTAATATCTTTTCACCATTTTCTAATAATTCTTCTATTTGGTTACTTCTTGTTTTTTATATTTTAATGACTTTCAGAAAGAATAATTAGATGAAAAAACTGCCTTCTTACATGGCGAACTTAATGGGAAATTGTACATAGAACCACTTTATGGTTACCAAAAGGTATTAAAAATAACCGAGTTTTTCTTTTAAATAAATCCTTGTTTGATTTAATATTGGAGTCTTATTAGTGGTATATGAAATTTGACTCTTTTATATTGGATATCAAATTTAACCGGATCCAGTAGGATGCATGTGTTTACTTTAAATGGGTTAAAAAATACATTCTTTACCTACTACTTTATTTTGATTATATATTGGTTATGTGAAATAATATGAATCTCATTAATTCTATAATGTATTAATTGAAAACAATTTTTCAGATTCAAGATTTAAGAGTGAAAAAATAGATATTAATTAATACAATTGAAGGGAGAGACCTAATAAAATGTTATATTTGTCCCAAAATCTTATATATCTAACTTATTGAAGAGGTAATTTATTGAGAAATTAAAGCCAATTAATGATCTCTTTTCCCCAAACTTCAAAGTATCATTAAATCAAGTTCATACTTCTACTGTAGAAACTTAATATATGTCAAAGAACCCTTATACCAACATTTTTTGGTAGCCTAATGTATTCTATGATTTTCACCAGGAAAAACATAGTTTTTTCTATTTTCATTCTCAATAGATTCACAAAAAATCCAGGGAAATTTTATTGATAGGTGTTAAAATGGTTACTTAGATTTGTTTCACATACTGCCATCCTATATTTTTGTTTTTCTAGAAATGTAAATACAGATGAACTAATTTCTAGATATGTTGATGCTGATTACATAGGTAATATGGATACTGAGAAGTCACTTACTAGATATGTCTTCACCACTTGTGGAGAAACCATATCATGGGAATGGAACATGTAATTGGTGGTTTCTCTTTTAACCACATAAGATGAGTATATTCCCCTGACCGAGGCTATCAAGGGGAATTTATGGTTAAAGGGTATGATTTTTAAACTAAATTTATTCAATTTTGTAATATTAGTTTATTGTTATAGTCTATAAGATTTACATTTGTACAAAAATTTAGTTCGTCATGGTAAATTAAAACATATAGAAATTAGGCTACATTATATTAGAGATACCACCATGGAGTGTTGATGATATACCTTTATAAAGAATAAGTTTGGTTTTCTGTTTGATCCATAAGGTCCCAAAGAACTATAAACCATCATATCCATAGGTGTTTCTACATTATGAAGGGATCAAAACTATTTGAGAGGCACCCTCTTTGGATTGTAATCACTCCTCTTATTCTTTTTTAGTTATTGAAAATAGATTTTTTTTATCATTTTTGTTCTTATTGTTCATATTTTTGGTTTTTACTTGTAACATTTTGTTTGAGCATAATAAAATGGGTTCTTTTTGGGATGGTTTCTTTCCATGCACATAGTCCCTAAAGAGACCAAATAAAACTAAATCTTTTTTTCTTATTTATTGTATTGTTTATTTATTTTTAATCAATTTATACTAATAATTATTGAAGGAATTTATTTTTTATATTAAATGGTGTGTACCTAGGGGACACATACTATGTTTTTCAAACCACATAACTCGGCATGTATAAGTGTAAAAACCCAAATTTCGAACTCGAACACACATGTTGTGTGTTTTAGGATATATTCAATGTATGATATCTATAACATGACATAGGTATCAAAAGAGGACACACCTATTAACCCTAATGATTCACACACCGTGTGTAAAGGAGAAACATGACATTTATGTTAGGTTAGATTGGCTCGATGTATGCTGGCGGTAGATGCCTAAGTAACTCATCAGTTCCATATGTCGTTTACCATATTGGGATAGACTATATAGTTAACTCAACATGGATATATGAAAGCATTACATGCCCTGCCTTTTACTGGGACTCAAAAACCATGTTATGAAAAGTACATTCAGTATACTATGTGACTTCCTATTTTTTACATTTCTTCTCACTTGTGTTTGAATCTGAAAATTAAATATTATATTCAGATTAATTTTATATGTAGAGAATGATGGTATGATCATATTATACATAAGATAAAGTTTATGTTGAATCTTAAATTATTTGATATTATTTTCCCTACAAAGGAGACTACTAGGTTTGGATAACTTTATGAGAGCTGGAAAATGGTTAAGTACTTCATAAAGATATTCTAGTGACATGGAACAGTTACTCATAATTCTATGCAGAGTTATATATTAACTTAGAAAAATATTTATTACAGGATTGAATTCCTCTGTATTCTTTCTAGGAGTTTAACACTACCCCACATACTTAAAGTGGGGGTTGTCCATATTAGGGGATAGTTTTTGGAACCAGTTGTAGATCTTTTTTCCTAAGAGTCTCCCTATGAACAATGTGTAGAACAACAATTCTTCCAACGTCCAATAATGTCAAAGGTTGAATTACTTCTATATTTTTATGTTTAACTTCAATCTATAAGAATTTCATATTGAATATGTTTTTATAATCATTAATTGTTTTTATCTTGTCTTCACGGGGCTTCTTGATTTTATCAACTTCATCATCAAGAATTTTGTTCTTTTCCTATAAAACATGGTCAAACTATTTAATCTTATTTTCTTTGACCTCCTGTTCATTATTCATGACAAAAATACTTCTTTATATGTATGGTTCCATACTTATATCCTTTTCAAGGATTTTTATTTCTCTTGGATTTCATTCAGTAAATCCATGCAGGTGGGTTTCAAGAGGGAGGGTGCAAGGGGGGTCTGCAGAGGTAGGGGGAGTGGGGAGGGTGTAGGGGGGTCAGTAGGGGGGAGGGAAGTTTGGAATGGGGGATGGAAAACTAGAAAGGGGGTGGTCTGTAGGGGGGTCTGTAGGGGGGTCTGCAGGGGGTGGTCTGCAGGGTAGGGGGAGGGGGGAGGGGGGAGGGGGGAGGGGGGATGGGGGCAGGGGGCAGGGGGCAGGGGGCAGGGGGAGGTCTGTAGGGCCGGCAGATATAGGGTGGTTTGTAGGACAGGGGGCAAGGGGGTCTTCAGGGAAGAGGGGGAGGGGGGAGGGTGTAGGTGGGATGCAAGGGGGAAGATAGTGGTGGTCTGCAGTGGGGGTCTGTATGGTAGGGGGTGAAAGGGGGGTGGGGGTGGGGTAGTTGGGTAGGGGGTGCAAGGGGGGCAGTGGGGGGAGGGAAAACCAAAAGGGGGGAGGGTGTAGGGGGGAGGGGGAAGGGGGGGGGGGTCTGCAGGGGGTTTGCAGAGCAGTGGGGAGGGTACAGGTGGGGTGAAAGGGGGGGAGGGGTGGGGCATGGGGGGTGCAAGGTGGGTGGGTCATAGGTTAATGATAAATCCATTCATGAATAACCTTTATATATTCACCCAATATCATATAGTGTTCCCCCTATATGGGCTAATTTTTCATTTATTTTTATGAATTATAATAATTTCCTCCTTTCATGAAATCCATACATGAATGAACATATAGAATAATAGCATCATTAAGTAAATATGATTTAATATTTTAACCATATCCAAACTTGATTACTCTCTTATTCTTATTTTGTTCTATTTATACCATAAGACTCTTACTATTGCTCTATATTCTAAACATCCTTCTTATTTCTCTTCAATTTTATGTTCTCGAATCATCATACACAAGAATATTTCAATGTTTTCATTAATTATATGTGTTATCATTTGTATTTATTATGTTTATTAGAGTATTTTGTTGGTAACATAATGATATTATATGAATAGCCATATAAACATTTAATGTTTTCATTAATTAAATGTGTTCTCATTTGTATGCATTATGTTTATTAGGATTCTTCGCTCCTTCCACTGATTTAGGTGTATAAACCAATGAATATTTCAATAATCATTATGGTGGTGGTGGCGGTAGTGGTCTGAGAGGAGGTGATAATGATGTTGGTATTTCTATAGGAGATGATGAGGGTCATGATGGTTCTGGTGATGCTGATATTGAGGTACATTTCAGATGTTAATTTTATTCTTGGTTTATACATTTAATTTTATCAAATAGTTCTTTTTATTATGATGATATTGATATTGAAATTTTATATTGTTTATATTGGAGAGAGTTTGAATTCTTATGATATATATTGTATTATGTTTGAGTTTAGTTTTATTTAGAAGGTGGTGTTTTTTGCTCATAGCTAGAGGATGTCAGTACTACTATAAGGTGAAGCTATTATGGAAGCATTTGGTGATTAAGTATAGTTGGGTAGGAATAAATTTACATGGTTATTAACTATTGATGTAGGGTTTATTTTCCTTGGTTTTGAAAGTGTTATTAGGGATAAAGATCCATGGTTTAACCAAGGGGGGCAGTGGGGGGGGGGGGGGGGAAACTGGCAGGGGGAGGGTGCATGGGGGAGGGGGAAGGGGGTCTTTAGGGTAGGGGTGCAGGGGGTGCGGGTCTGCAGGGCAGGGGGGTAGGGGGTGGGGCAGGGGGTGCAAGGGGTAGTGGGGGGAGGGAAAACTGGTGGGGGGGGGGGGGGGTGTCCAGGGTCTGTCTAGGGGGGGTGTCCAGGGTTTGGGGGGGGGTGTTCAGAGGAGTGGAGGGGGGGGGGGGGGCTCTGCATGGGGGAAGGGGTGTAGCAGGGGGTGGGGGGTGTCCAGGGTCTGGGGGGTCTGTCCAGGGGGGTATCCAGGGTCTAGGGGTCTGTCCAGGGGGGGTGTCTAGGGTTTGGGGGGGTGTTCAGGGTTTGTCCTGGGGGGGATCTGTGGTCTATCCAGGGTTTGTCTGGGGGGTGTCCATGGTTTGGGGGGGGGGAAGGTGTTCAAGGTCTATTTGGGGGGGTGTCCAGGGTCTTGGGGGGGGGGGGTGTCCAAGGTTTGTCTAGGAGGGGGGGGGTGTCCAGGGGAGTGGAGGGGGTATTTTCATGGGGGAAGGAGTGATGTAGGGGGGGGGGGGATTTGTAGGGGGTGGGGGTGTCCAGGGTCTGGGGGTGGGGTGTCTAGGGTATGGGGGGGGGGGGGAGGGGGTCTAGGGTCTGTCCTAGGGGGGTTTGTCCTGGGGGAGGGGGTCTATCCAAGGTCTGTTTGGGGAGGGGGTGTCCAGGGTCTGGGGGGGTTCTAGGGTCTGTCCGGGGGGGGGGGTATTTAGGGTCTGTCCTGGGGGGGGGGGGTCTATCTAGGGTCTGTCCAGGGGGGGTGTCTAGGGGAGTGGAGGGGGGGGGGGGGGTTTCATGGGTAAGGGGTGCTACAAGGGAGGATTTTCATGGGGTGGGGGTGTTTTTTTATGAAATGGGGAACCTTATAGCCATGGTTTCAAACCGTGGATATGGTCCTGTTTGTTTTAATAGGATAATGGGTTGTAAAGATAGGTGCAATGACCTTGTTGGCACCAACGGTGGTAACGATCTCTTATCAGTTGGAAGCGTTGACTTTGGCATCCATGGAAGAGATTGAGGAAAATATTTTTCTAGCTATTTTGGATTAATTTATAAATGTATTTCCCAAAAAATTCTCAGGGTTACCACCTCTAAGGGAAGTGGAGTTTACAATTGATCTCATTCTTAGGATTATTCTTATTTCCCTTTAATCTTATAGAATAACACTAATAGAGTTACATGAATTAAAAGTTTAGTTAGAGGAGCTAGAAATCAAGGGTTTAATTTGGCCAAGTACATATATTTGGGAAGCACTGGTCTTGTTCGTGAAGAAAGCAGATGTAAATATTTAGCTGTACATTGGTTATCGTAAGCTGAACCAAGTTACGATAAAGAACAGATATCCACTTCAACACATTGATGATCTATTTGATCAATTAAGGGGGGATTAATGGTTCTCTAAAATTGACTTTTGATTAGGATATCACCAATTGAGAGTTCATAAGGAAGATATTCTAAAGACAACTTTGAAAAGAAGATATAGCCACTACGAATATATAGTCATGAATTTAGGTCTAACAAATGCACCATTGGTCTTCATGGATTTGATGAATCAGATATTTCAGCGATATATAGACTCTTTTGTTGTGGTGTTTGTGGATGATAGATTAGTGTATTCAAAAACAAGGTCTAACCACGAGGAACCCCTAGAAATAGTGTTAAAAATTTTGTGAGATCACCATTTGTATGCCAAATTATCAAAGTGTGATTTTTGGATATAGGAAGTACGTTTTCTTTTCCATGTCATTTCTGAGAAATGTGTTTCTATTGATCTTGAAAAGATAGATGCTGTTATCTCATGGAAACCACCAATGAATGTCTTCTAGATATAAATTTTTCTTGGTCTATCTAGCTACTACCAACACTTTGTGCGTGATTTCTCATGACTTGCTTCACCAATGACATCTATTACATAGAAGAATACTCCATTTTAATGGACAAAGGAATGCTATAAGTCTTTCCATAAGATTAAATTTCATCTTACATCGACACTTATATTGATTTTTCTAGAATTAGGAAATGGTTATGTGGTGTACTGTGATGCTTCAGGATCAGGGTTGAGCTATGTTCTCATGCAAGGAGACTATGTGGTTACTTATGGTTCAAGTCAGTTGAGGGTTCATGAGAATAATTACCCAACACATGATTTAGAGTTAGCTACAGTCATCCATACTTTGAAAACATAGAGGCATTATTTCTTTGGTGAGAAATTCACTGTGTTTAAAGATCATACAAGATTGAAACACATTTTCTCACAGTGAGATTGAATCTGAGTCAAAGGAAATGGATGGAGTATCTTAAGATGTTTGAATTTGACTTGATATATACAAAAGGAAAAGGGAATTCAGTGGCAGATGCTTTGAGCAGAAATTCATATGATCAGTTGGCTAAAGAAGCTTCAGATGAATGACAGTTGATGTCGGTCCTAGCCGACATTCATGTGGAATGTGAAGATTGAGGGGATATTACAGTTTTCTTTTCAGCTATTCTTGTTCCTAATTTGGTAAATATAGTCAAATAATCACAAACATCTGATGAAGAATGTCTGGTTATGAGTTAAAAACTCAATGGTGAGGAGACCATTAAGGGATGAAAACTTGATGGGAGTTTAGTTTTGTGTTTTAGAGATCAGATGGTTGTACCTATGGCTTGTCAAGAACAACTCCTTCTTTCTTACCACTATTCGAGATGGGATGTACATCCAGGTACACAAAAGATGTATAAGGTGTTGATGGTGTATTTTTGGTGGAGTGGAATGAAAAGGAAGGTGGCTGAGTTTGTCTCATGCTACTTAACTTGTCAGCAGGTTAAAGCAGAGCATCAGAGACTAGCGGCTATGTTGCTGTATTTTCCTATCCCAATGTGGAAATGGGAGTAGATAGCATTGGATTTTGTTAAAGGTCTCCCAAGAATGGTTTGGAAACATAATACCATATGAGTGATAGTGGATTGAATTACCAAGTCGGCATATTTCAACCCTATTCATGAAACTCATATGGTGGAGGATATCTCCAAAATTTATATCCAAGAAGTGGTAAAGAGCCATGGAATACCAGTTTCAATCATGTCAGATAGAGATCCAAGGATCATATCTCATTTTTGGAAATCCTTACAAAAATCCCTTAGGACTCAGCTGACTATGCGCACGACGTATCATCCTCATACAGATGACTAGTCTGAGAGGATGATATATACATTGGAAGTCATGTTGTGGGATTGTGTAATGGATTTTTGTGGCTCATGGAAAGATCATATACCCTTGGAAGAGTTCTCATAAAATAACAACTATCAGTTCTTGATATATATGGATCTGTTTGAAGAAATTTATGGGCATCCTTGTCATTCTCCACTATGTTGGGTGGAAACTGGTGAGACTTCACTAATTGGGTCGATCCTTGTCCAAGAAAAAAAAAGGAGAAGATCCAGTTGATTAGAAAGAGGATGGAGATGGATCAGAGTCATTATAAATAATATGAATATCACCGCTGAAAACCGTTTTCATTCACTGTGGGTGATCATGTGTTCTTGAGGATATATCCAAGGCTTGTACATCGCCGTTTTGGAAAGAAGGGAAAGTTATCTCCTCGATACATAGGACCTTTTGAGATACTATAATGGGTTACAGTGGTGGAATATCTCCTAGAATTACCAACATAGTTCAATTTAGTTCATAATGTGTTCCATATATTCTAGTTGAAAAAGTATCAGCCTGTTCCGACCATGTGATCAGATGAGATCACATTAACCTAGAGCTGGATGCTTCATTAATACATATCCCAGTGTGGATTGTGGATAGACAAGAGAAATTATTTCATGAAAAAATCACCGGTATAGTGCGGGTTTTATGGTAGCATGGTTAGATTCAGGAAGAGACTTGGGAACGTGAGAATGAAATGAAAGAGAAATGGATGAAACTCTTTCAGGGCAGCGAGGGTTTTCTACTTTCTGAGGATGGAAAGACCAATGGTGGGGAGAATTTAGTACCCTTGGTTTCTAGTTTGTAATATCATGTTACCTGGATTAGGTAAGATCCCCCTTTCTCTAAGGCCCCTTTTTATTAAAAAATCATTAAAAGCAATTTTATGGGTTTACTATAGGTTTCAGGATAGGTATAGGCCATGTACCTGAAGTACTCACCATGTATTTGGGGACAGATTCAAGTTGTGAGGTGGGGGTTATGCAGTGAGTAGGTACACGTCATGTACCTGAGGTACACATCATGTAGTGTTTAAAAATGGGGGTTTTTCCCGAGGTGATGGGTTTTTTTGGCATACTTATCTAGTGTGTCCTACACGATGTGACCAAAGGGTACACATCATGACCTGACATGCACCCAGATTAAAATCACACTTGTGGATGTTCCGTCTCATTCGTTTGGTTGTCTCTTCATGGATCTCGACCCTAGAAATCCCTAGGAAACTTTCAAAGGCACTCCACCTTCTGGTTAAGGGTTTTTCTTCCATTTCTTTGTTGTAGTTTATCATTCTTATTTCATCATATTAGATCTAATTATATATACTTCTTATATCCTCTTGTTTTATAAGATCTATGTCTGTTATGGGTAGATCTAGGTTTGTGTTTAAAAAATAAATTGAGAGTTGGATTTATTGTTGATAGGATAAGAGATCTAAGGTCGTTCTTTGAATAATCAACCTAGTTTTTTTTGAGAGTTCTTAGTCCTTTGTTGGGTTTATTCAAAACCTCCAAGGTAGGTGGATTCACTCTCAAATCCTCTTAGTAGAACTGATTGGAATGCTTTCAAATTGAATGTATAGTGCCTAATTGATTGTGAATTGGTTGTTGAACACTTTTTGGAAAGCTTCTTGAGGCATGGTTTGTGAAATCTGGAAAATTGGAGATTTTGAATAAGTTATTTGGTTCTTGGTTTTAAAATATGGATTTTAAAATAGGAATTTTTCTATATTTTTGGAACATGAATTGTATTAGATGTTTTCAATAAAAGAGAAAATTTTATTGAAATGAAATGTTTCTTTGAAATTAGTTGTGCTTTGGTTTTGAATAAAAGTTCATTTTTATTGAAGTGGTTTATTTTGGTAATGGAAATATTTGTCATACATAGTGTTGGTGTGAGTTCATGCTTAATGGGTCCTAAATAAGGGATGAGTAACATTAGTGTACAAGGTATGTGACCCTGGATCGGGGGTAGATGTGAGTGGGACACAAAGTGATTGGACAAGAGACCACTCATGATTATGGAACTATTGAATAAAGTATGCATGTGTGGGTGTGTTGTGAAATATGGAATGGGTATGCCAAAATAATAATCAAAATTTGTTTATAATCCTTGATTAGTTAGTTCTAGAAAACAAATTGCTAAAAATTAGTTTCATTTACTTTTGTTTTCACTTGGTTATAATTGGTTTTTGAACTTGTTTATATTTGGTTATAAACTATTTTGGTAAATTGTTTTATATAAAATATTTTATATAATGTGCTAACTATTATATCCTAGTGGAGTGAGTAGGGAAGTAATTGGGAAAACCTACTGAGTTTTATACTCACCCCTACTTTGGAACTTTGGTGCTTTTACAGATGCTACCTTCCGGGACTTGGTAAACTGTAAAGTATCACCCTTATTTAGCACCATGTCATGATACTTTGGACTACTTGGTGATGTTGGAGCATAGAGCTTGTGGAGCATGGAGTCTTATTGTTGTCTTGGAGTTTATTTGTTGTCTTTATTCTATTTACTTTGATGTTGGTTTGTCCAATTTTGTAGCATACCTTGGTTGGTTGTTTTAAAGATAATGATTTGAAATGTCTTAGTTTATTTCATGAATCATATAGTGAGCTAGTTGTGGATGGTTTTTTGGGCTGCTATTTTTAGACATTAAAGGGTAAATCATCCCCCACTTTCTTTGAAACCCTTCGACATTTATTTCTAGCCTTTGGAGTCTTGGGGATATCATTTAAGGCATAATAATGGCTCATTGTTACTCTCAAGCCAATGGGAATTAGAGAGTCATTACACTTATAGTGTAATACAACCCCTTTATCAAGATATCTATAATCAAGCAGGTTTCATGCTAGTGTCATCAACCTATGTGCTTGATATCACTTTCTTTGATTATCTAGAATTAAGATTGCCCATAGAAAACCATGGCCATGAATTTGTTTAGGATATTTTATTTCCATCAAAGGGAATGAGATATAAACTTCCATTAAATAACAAAAGGGACAAATCCTTTCTCATATTATTCATTAATGCAATATTACTCATGATGCACCCAATGTATCCTACCTCCCTACGAACACATGTCATCACAATTTCCATAAATATATCAAAGTGCATGAATAATAATATCAATTGATAATAATATTACAGTATAAAGATCAATAAACATTTCCACATATAGGAACATCCAATAACACATATAAATGTGGATTTCTTATTGGTGGGTCATGTTCTCATAATCTCCTACACTAGAAATCACCAAGTATATACACCATGGGATGGTGCTTCAAAGTCCTATGAGTATCCACCCATGATAGGCTATATTTGTACCATAAAATGATATCTTCCATCTATATAACATGTATTTAATAATACTATTATGAAACTCCTCAGTTCTCATCATAGCAGGAAACTGTTATGACCTTTCAGCATGACAGTTACTCTTAGGACATTATCACATACTATGTCACGTCGAAGATAAATCATGATGTGATAAGAAGTTTATTAATATTAAAAAAATGAATATAGGTTATCATAAAGTATATAGAAGTTGTTTATAAGGAAATACCTCGAACATTTAAAATCCATCTCAAGTTCTATCTTTCATGGGATTTCAATTCAAAAGACACCAATGTTGTAAGGGTTTCATATCGATTTAAATTCCTTCAGAAATGTTTTATATTATGCACCTATTTTATTTTATACAGTGTTTATACTGACTATTTTACATATTATATCATGATTATATCTTTAATTCATGTTATTTAAAGTTCAATTTCACGTTCTCTCTCTTAATAGGTTTTGATTAAAATGTTATAAAATTCATAAGGGATTTTCATCTTAATTTTCATTCATTGAGATATGTTCCACATTAAACAATATCTTTCTTTTGGGTAGTGAATATAGTACCCATGGATTTATTTTTATCATAATTATCATGAATTTTAAGGTAATTATAGATCCATATAAGATTTTATCTTTTAAAGTGTTTTTAAAGGTTACTAAAGCCACAAGGGTTTTTCTTAACTCAATTTACTTTCATTGAGTTATAATGTTTATTTTTTGAACTTCATTATTTTGAGATGGGTAAATTCTTCCTTATGATTATATTATGTTGTATTTCCTATTTTTTATTGGTATTTTCATTTCTTTCTCATGAAATCCTTTTCAAAGGATTATTACATTAGTTCTTCCTTGATGAACTTTTTTCTTTATCAAAATGAAATATTGTTAAAAATAATCCTCATCCTATTTGATGACTATTTATCTTATATATCTATGTTTATTCCTACCATGTTCTCCATTATTATTTTAAAATAAAAATATGTATCATTTCTGATGATCTTCATAATTCCTTTTTACCTATTTTCAGAAGGAATCTTTTTTACTTTTTTAAATGATGTGGATTTCAATAAATGTATTTTAAAATACTAAAGTTGATTTCTTTTCATGATCAAATATTTTATCTCCCACTTCACATTTTCTTTGGAAAACCTTTATTCAATTTTAAAGGATCCATTATTTTTATTTATTTTAAAGTTGTATTTTAAAATGGTTTTCATATTAATTTATTGAAAATTATTTTTAAAGGTGACTCATAACTTCATTTTTGTCAACAAGGGTAAAAATGTTTTAGAAAATATATTTTAATGATTTTAATTACATTTTAATATTTATATCCACAAAATTTATCTCCTTTGGAGTGATGTTTTATGAATAAACCCTAAATTTCATTGTGAAATACTCCTTTCGAATGATTAAATTTTGGGTATCAACTAATCTAACTATTGAGGTCATTTCATGTGATACCATTTAGAAATGTTATGAATCCCGTTTTCCTTCCACGGGTTCTTTATGATATGATATATGATTAATTTTTTTTGTAACACATGCATATATTTTATCATTATCAGATGGGTGGTGTCCTATACAATCCTCTAATGCATTGGTAATGTTTATATCTCATGAGATCAAAAGGGTACATGGTAGGTTATCCCAAGCTCAATGGTACATGAGGGGTTATCCCAATACCAAGGGTACACAAGTGGTAATATCAATACCAAGGGTACATGAGTGGTAATCCCAAGACCAATAAGGTATATGAGTAGTTATCTCAAGCCTACTAATATTATACATGGATTAGTTCACATTTAAAAACATCTATAATGTTATAATTACCTATGTTTATACTTATTCCATACTTATATGTTATATGGATATGTTATAATCCATGGACCATGATTATTATCTCATGTTTCCACACTATTATTCCATGGTATATGTTTTATCATTTGAGATTTTACATTCTTCTATTTTATAAAAAAATCGTATTGGTTCATTTTTTTAATTAGATATTTATCCCATGCTCATGTTTCTCATTTTCTTATGATCTAACCCATTTTATGAATAATTGATAATTTTTTCAATTAACGAGCATTTAAGATCACCCCTTTATTATGTTTTCCATTCCCCAGGTTATTAAGATGATTATAACCCAAGAGATGTCTAAAAGGGTATCTAGTATGGTACAATTATAGAGAAACGTTCACAAGTGTTATAAAATAATTTGTTTATGTAACTAATATTCAAAGAAAATAAAACTAAAGGTTCTTAGGATTACATGAAATTATTGTGATATGTAATATTAATGTGAAATATATGAAAGTTTGTATTAGTTCATCTCACTTAGCATCTAATCCAGTTTTTAAAGAATGTGTTTTTATCATCGAACCTAGGAGTAAAGGTTTGGGGCACCACAATGTACTTGGATGACCAATATAAATAGTACCATGGTTTATATATGTGTGTGTGAAATTGTGACTCTAATATTGAAATTCCTAAAATCTAAATCTCTCCCCACCTCTACTTCCATATCTTTAAATGAGGTTTTAGTAGACCTTCAGGAAGAGATAATTCTTACCAAGTGTTGGGAGATTCACATAGCCCATAGATACCCTAGGATAAAGGAGTCAATTATTTTCTTCTAAATTACCATTTCTGAGATCATTATAATGATCTTGGATATACTTTATCAATAGATAAAATACACATGTCCTTTATTTATTTTATTCAAACCAAATGAATGGAAAAATTTTATGGCATAAGTTGGTTTTGATTGATCATTTACCCTGAATTTGCATAAGTGTTTCCCCCTTTTAAACTCTATATTGGTATCAAATTCACTTCTATATCATTTGGTTTGATGTTTCTAATAGATAAAGAAATTGAGAAAACGTGGTTTTCCAAAACCACAACATGTTTTATAAAAAATGATCATAGTTCATGAAGTTTTTCAAAACCAGGATGTGTTTTAAAAAGAAAACAAGTGTAGTTTTATAAAAGTTATAAAACCAATTCATGGTTCATGAAAAATGGGAATAAAAAAGTTTCATGAAAAATAGATCATCATAAAAATGATAACACTAAATCATAGTTAACCAGAAAAACACTCACAGTTAGTATAAAAATGCAATTTCTAGAAGACAACCACAATATAGTCGGGGGAAACCACTCCACGATTTCAAAAGTATGAATTCTAAAGTCTCAAGTTAAAAACTGATTTACTTAGAGAAAAAAATCAATGTTTTCCCCTTATCAAGAGTTTTCACCCAGGATAAACCAGAATATTTTTTTTATGAAAACAGTCATGGTTTTTTTGTTTTTAAAGAAAAATTCGTTGATATGATATTGGTTTAAAGTGAATTTACATAGTTTATAAAATTTTAAAGTGTTTATAAATTATTAAATTAGTATAAATAAAAAAGTGATTATATTGATTTATGAAATGCTCATAAATAATAATATAAAATGTTCATATTAAAGTCCTTCTTAACAAATTTATTTAAACAATTCCAAAAGGGGGGTTTGATTTTTTAGAAAGGTGATGTCTTATCCAAAGATGACAAGACTCATTTATTGAAAAAATAAAAGGTTACATAAGTTTTAAATACATGTTTTTATTATAGTATTTCTCAAAAAAGAAAATCATATCAGATGGTAATTCATATAATTATGTGAGATCATTGTTAACTCTTTTATTGGAAATCCCATATTCCACCATGTTAGCTTCCCAGTATATATGTGTGATGATGTGATTATAGTCATAAATAAATAACAAACATTCCATGCACCATCTATGAGTTTCCATGAAAGACGCTTCACTCCATTACAGAGAACTTAAACAATAGTAGTAGATTCAATTTAAATCCAAAGATTGAACAATACTTTTTACATTGAAAATGAGACTAAATTAATAACACTTAACATTTTAGCCTCTATAGATGAAGATATTCCACAAGTACCAAAGAAACATCCAAGATACCTTCCAGTGTAATCATGAAAAATAGAACCACATCCCACCAGACTCGTATTACCTTTTGATGTGCCATCAACATTGAATTTAATCCATCCCATAAAAGGTGCCTTCCAAAACAATTTAAAAAAATATCATTCTATTTGTATGAAGTATAAAATCCTAGAATCTATAAAACCATGAAATCATGAAAATAATTAGAGTAATGGTCTGGATGAAGAGGATTGGACTCCTTGATCATGGTGATAATTTTTACCCATTATGCTTGAAGAGAGAAGGGAGATCAATTATTCAAGATGAAGTTACAAGCATACCAGATGACATGCAGTAGTTCAGTGACAATATCTATTAATATCTTGAATAGTTGGGGAGATAGCTATAAAAATGTGCAGTGATGTGATCGAATAGAAATAAAATAGGCCACTAGAAGTGTGACTTTGAATAGGTTATATATATTTTTTCATAGAGATGAGGTAGTGGAACAAGAGAGGAATAGATGGTTGGAATCGTTCCCATATCAATTTCAAAGATTACACATGGAATAAAGAGGGATACCAAAACATTGTAAGTAATCATCATTAAGAATTGTATTATGTTCAAGACTCAAAATAAGGTTCATGCATGAAGTCCTGATCCAAGGTTTATCAAATATTTTAAGCTAGGAAAAATAATGATCAGAGTTAAAAAAAATTACCACTATAATAAAGTTTGGAGTCAAGAATACCATTCCAGGATGGTTCCCTGATAAGTGTGTCACCATCAAGAGTGAAATCAAAACTTCTGAACAAGATTTGATAATCTTATAGAAAATACATGTTGCGGAATTCCATAAAATTATTAACAAATACTTGAGTGTTAAGAGAAAAATGATGAGGGTTTACAAGATAGATAAGAGGAGTACCTGTCTAGTTATCAATCCAAAAGTTAAGTGAGTACTCCCTACTAGAAATCTATCTATAGTGTGACATAATGTTAAGAAAGGAGGACTTGAAGGATAGAAAAAAGGAAGAGTATAGATAGTGGTAGATCCCCCTTTTTAGTTTTCAATAAATTTGGATCTAATAAAGCTAAGATCCATTGAGTAACTATTTATAATCTTCGAAGTGAATATGTCTTACAAAGAATCATTAAATATCATGGTGCTTTTGATTCCCAGACCACTATTTTCTAGTGGCCTGTAGCATTTAGTCCAAGGTATGATGACCGTTTTACTTTCAAAAATATTCCCACTCTAAAAAAATTCTTGATGCATACATTAATATGATTAAGAAGGCCCACAATCCATTTATAGATCAAAATGGAATGAACCATTTTAGAAACTTTGGTAAATTTGGCATAGAAAATATTTCTATCCATTTAAATGGACTTACCTTTACAAGATGAAAGATGATTTTTTATTTGATGAGTAATCCCAAATAATAATTATTAGTCTCCCCAAAAATAAAGGAACAACTAGGTAATTAATTGGAATAGAGCCTTCTTTAATTCCCAATTCTAATAAAGTATGAGATCTTCTAGCAGTAGAGACCCCCTTCCCAAAATAGATGAAATAATTTATGCACTTGATAGATTTCCCTAAAACATATTCATAGTGTGACAATACCTTCTAAATATTTTTAATATTTCCCCCCTTGTATAAAAATAATTATGTCATCCACATAGAGGATATGGGATGGAACGATCAGATTTTTTGATGCATGTATGGGTTTTATCTTTCCTTATTCCACCCCATGGGTGAGAATCCTGCTTAAATAATCTTTAGCTATAGAGAATAAGATAGCAGATAGAGGATATCCTTATCTAACTCCCTTTGAAAATTTAAAATATCTCTTAGGGGAACCATTAATGAGAACTGAAACATGACCAAACTCAAAGAAAGCTTTAACCCATTTAACAAAAATTCCATTGAATCCAAAACTATAAATCACTTTATAAATGAAGTTCTAATCAATAGTGTCAAAGGTTTTCTTTATTTCAATGTTGAGAACAATGATACCACCTATTTTATATTTCTTTAGGAGACTAAAACATTTAGAGGCCATGATAATGAAATCTTGGATAGTTCTTCCCTTCACAAAACCAAAATGATTACCAGATAAAATTTTATTCACAATCAGAGTAAGTTTACTGGAAAGGAGTTTGGTAATAGTTTTGTAGATGGTGTTGGTAAGAGCAATGGTTCTGAATATTTATATCTCATAATAATTTTCAAATTTGTGAATCAGTGTGAGAAACTAAGAATTTATACAATGTGTAAGGGAACCTATGAAGAAAAAGGATTCAACCAATATGTACACATCTAAGTTTATAACATCCCAAAATTTATGAAATAAAGAGTGAGTAAAACCATTAGGTCTCAGACCACTTTGATTATTAAGACTAAATAAAACTTCTCTTATTTCAAAATTAAGAGGGATATTGGTAGGACATGTGCTATATTTCATTACTAACAATGAATGGAATGATATCAGCATAAATATCCTTGTTGGGGTCAATCCCATTAAAGAGTCTTATGAAGTAAGGGACAATATGATTTGAAATGTGTTCTTTATTATAAATAGCACTATCACCATATTTAAGAAATGTTAGGGGTTTTAAAGAGTTCTTGGATCTTTGAATAGAATTATAAAATTTAGTATTTCTATCCCCATCGTTCATACACTTGACCTTAAAAATTTCTTTTTGATGTTTTTCTTTTATGTAAAGTAGAGAATTTAACTTAGCGGCGAGCTCAATTTTCTAATGAATAGCCACTAAAAAATCATAATTAGTGGATTAATAATGTATTTGATAAAGGTTGTATTCAAGAGATATATTTTCCTATTCAATCCCGCTATAGGTTTTCTTACACCAACCTTTGATATTATAATTCAAAAGCTTCATCTTCAATACATAAGAGAAATAATCATTACTACAATGAATTGAATTCCAAAAATCCATAACAAGTTTACCACAATCAGGATGAGAAGTAAATGCATTGTTAAATCATAAAGGAAGAATCATCTTTAAATTTATGGTGATAATGCTAGAATTTTTTTTGGGATGATCAAAGTTGATATTTGGAAGGGTGAAACTTGAAATAGTGTCCCATTTACCAATGACCTTGTTAGAAGAGAAGGATTAATCAAGATTATTGGAAACAATTCTATTGTTTTTCCTTCTATACTAGTTATATATAGCTCCACTAGATTAATTTAAATCATATTTTTTCCATAAATGTGGGTTTTAAACTCCCTTGAAGAGATGGTGGAGTGTACAACACCCATCCTTTCACTAGAGCATAAAATTTCATTAAAATCCCCAAGAATAATCTAAGTATCTTGGATTCTAGAGTTAATGAAGTCCATGTATTTCCAAAGCCTTCTTCTTTCTTGATATCCATTTTTAACATAAATGAAAGGGCATAACATATGGACATTAGGAAAGTCAAATTCACAAGTAATCATTTCTTATTCAATGCTAAAATTAGAGACACTACTAATATAGGAGTGAGAAAAAATACATAAGGTTTCCACATTAAAAAAACTAATGTTACCACCAATGAAATGATACCCTCTATTTTCCAACCTAGAAAGGCTAGAAGAATAATAATTTTTTGTTTCATAGATGATAAGAAGTTTAGTTTTATGTATCTGGATAAATCTATCTAAGAATATGGTAGTATTAAAAGTTTTTCACTCCTTGAAAATTCCAAAATAAGAGATTCATTTGAATTTATTTTTGGGGTTGGAACCCTTTTTTTCTTACTTCCTAGATGATTTTTTCTTCCAGATTTCATAGTTGGTTGAGCCATCCTTTCATCATGACCAGTAGTGTTAACATGTTCTAATTGAGAAAAATCTAATGGGAAACCCTTGATGCATTGTCCATACACTTTTGGAATTGAAGAAACATCTATATCAATGCAGGACCCACATATTATAAGTGAATCCTGTAATATTCCAATAGGATCCACAATATGTGTCTCTCTTACTTAATCATAGTAGTATCCAAATTATCAACCAAAATCTTAATACCAATAGTAGGTGTAACCTCATAATCCTTCTATTAATTTATAGAGGGGATGTCACTAGAAGTAGAGTTATCATGTGTAGGAGGTGTGTAGTTCTTAAGTCTTCCATCAAAATTCAAAAACCTCCTTCTTTGCATAATTTTTTAAAAATAGAGAGCTAGAATTCAACATGTCATTTAGAAGAGAATTTTTAAATTAACCTTATTTTGAATAATTTGGGGAGTAGAATCTATTCCCACATTATCTTATAGTGGGATAATAGATCCATCTATTTTTTTTTCAAAATGATTAGATATAACATATTTGTTGCAATCATATCCTTCAAATTCAGATTCAATTTTAGAGGAATTAACGAGGTTCATGATTTTTTGGGAAATTTCATGTGCCATACTATCATATTTATTCTCTTTTTTATCTTTATCCACAAGAGTATCCCATGATTTATTAGCTTCAAATTTTAAATTATATATAGTATCTTGTTTCTTTACCCATATTCCAACATCATTTTTCCTCAATGAATCACCCTTCTATATAACAATGGATATTCCTTTTTATCTATATTTACCACTTTACAAGCATTAATATCTAAAGGTGGATTCACCTACTTATGAATTACCCTACAGTTGGAAATAGAGTGTCCAAAAATTCTTCAAACATCACAAAAGGGAGGAATGTATTCATATTCTACCTTGATTTCTACCTTGTAATCATTGACAATGGAATTAAGAACATACAGAAGCTTTGAGTCTAAATTATAATCAAACTGGATTCTAACATAGAGACCCAGGTACTCATTTAAAATATGTTGATCAAGTTTCATAGGAATTACTATACAGGAAGAAATATCGTTGAGGATTTTTAGGTACCAGAATACTTAATTCAAGCCATGAAGACTTACCCATGTCTGGTCTATAGAACTTCTTTGAGTGAAAGGGTTGAAAGTAAAACCCCATTATGAGATCCTCAAAACTCTAGGATTCAAGTGCATATTTCCAGAATTCCATACCAAATTCAAATCCTCCTTGCTTATCGGAATAATTTTTAAGAAACCCCTTCCCATTAGTATTAATTTCTAATCTCCATTACCCCAAAACCACGTGATTTTGGATTTTGGATTAAAAAAAGGCCACAAATTGTCCCATTTTGAATAGGCGATTCACCCAAGGATAGAATATTTTCACATATATATTCTTTTTTGAAGATCTTAAAGATTCATGGACATCAAAATTATACCATATTCCATCTTTTTTTTACCATATATGGATTATATAAAGCATATTTTTTGAGATCAGATCCTTACAACACTTCCTGAAATGAGATACATTTTCTTTTTGGAAGAACAATGCTCCATGTTCCCCTATCAAGATCTGGGTTATTATTGTTTGATGAAGATGAATCATACACCACTTCCATGAAATATCATTTCCATTCTGGGTTTAAAGAATCCATGTGAGATAGGAAGATCCAAAAAATAGAAGATAAACCAACCCAAAAATTCATATAATCAAAGATTTATTCTTGTGGAAGAGTGGGAATCATGCCACCGAGAGCCATCTCCATACAAAAATGATCTTTTTATAATTACCCCAAAATGGGGTTTAGTGAATTTTCTGAAGGTTTAACTAAAATAAAATATGTTATATTTATTTTATGTAAAATATTTACATAAAATAAGAAATGTTTATATGATTATAAAAGATTTTATAAAATATCATATATTTTTTAATATGAAGGGGTTCATATTAAATTCCATGTAAATTTCTAGTATGAAAGAGTTTATATTGAAATAAGACATGAAATGATCATATGTGTAATAAAAATATAAAACATTTATAGTTATATGATATGAAATGTCTATAAATCATGTTTAGTTACAGTGTTTATAAATTTTTATGAAATTTTCATAAATGTTTATCTCATTTCTAAATTTATGAATTATTCAATTATTTAGTTTATTTCTTATTTAATATTCATGATTATAAGTGTTATATTGCAGATGGATGTATACTTTAGTTTATAGTGCTATTTTTTTTATAAATTTCATACCATGTATATAAGAACTTATATGTTATGTATGGTATAAGATTTAGTTATGTTAAATAATAGATATGATTTTTTATAGGTTATGAGCTTGAGAGTAAAGGTTTACATTGATTTATAGATAGTATTTGTTAGGATTTTATTGGAATTTAGGTCTCTCTTGAGTATTGATCCATAGATAATAGGATATTGGGTCATACTATTCATTGGCCCAGGGCTTAAGTTTTGTAATAGTGGGTGGCCTAGACACAACTATACAACACTTTTCAATTACCATTTCATATATACAATTAGATATATATGATGTTTTCCTACCATTATAGCGTAGACAATTCTGCATCCAATATTTAAGGGTAATTTACATAGATTAATTTTTGTATCAAAAGGTTATAGTAGATCATAGGCTATAATGAGGACCTTGAGATACTATGACATTAATCTTAAAAATAAGTCTTATGGTCTAGATACATATTACTGACTGGGAAAAATAGACGTTTGACTATAAGTTGTTGGGGGATCATAATCATTGAGACTTCTTCTCATGAATTTTGTACTTGGTGATCTCTAGTAGTTGAGATCATGAGAACATACCCGCCAATAGGAACACCACATGTTTCAGGTGTCATTGGTTGTTCCCATCTATAGAAATGTGTATTGGTATCCTAACTTGATATCATTATTAGTGTGTACCATTTTATCATGTACTTTTATGCATGAAAAAAACCATTATAATGAAATAATGGAGAGGTATCCTATGTTGGGTGAGTCATTGGCGGTATGACATTGGTTGAATGAACAAGATAGAATTTGTTGCTTCTGAGTTGAGGAAGTAATATATCTCAACCAAGGATGATCAATATGGTAGTACCTTGATAAATCCATATCCATGTTAGTCTAAGGTAAATCCATCCAATTGGATCAAAAAATAATAAATCAAGAAAAGGACGATGACAAAGGTGTGCATCCTACTTTACATGATATCTAAAGACAAAGAGATTATATTACACGGTGCATGTTCATAGGTTAGTTGTAATTTCTATGGCTACTCATTATATCTTTAGGGGTCATGATGGGTTGATAGACTCCACTCTCGGTTTGTGAATAATATTTACTTCTTTTGAGATAAGGTCCTAGAAGGTCACACACAATAGCATATTCAAGAATCTTCTCTATTCGAGTGAAAAAGTATATAGGACATGGTGGGCCTCACTATTGGGGTTTGAGTTTTTTTCAAGTATATACAATCACAAAAGGAATAAATAAATTCATATTATTCAAGTTAATAATTATTTACATTGAATTTATCTATTAAATGTATTTACAAGATTTTAAGTAAATACATGAATAATATTATATGAACAAATATTAGTTTAAAATATTCAAGGTTCATTTAATATTTGAGAAAATGAAGAGTAGAGTTAATGTCTTTGGTTTTTATCATGTAGTATATTTATTATATTACATGAAATTAATAAAAATATAATTGATATTTATGAATCATCATAGTATTCATAACATATCATTTATATAGTGTGTAAAAATATTTGGTGGTTAGGGAGCCTTTCCAAGTAATTTCTTAATACACTATAAATAGGAGGAGAGAGGATCTCACCAAGAAATATTCATGGAAATATCTTGAGATATTATCTCACTTATACTTATTTATAGAGATAGAATAACTCATTCTAAGTAATCGGATTGAGCTCTCCCTCGTGCATCGAAGGTACATCGATGCAGCAATCATCGGGGCATCAAAGGTGTCGTCGGATCTCTACGTTAGCACCCAAAATTCAATGATAGATGCTCCTGAATATTTTTAAGCACATGTGGATGATATAGAGGAATTTGAATTTGGATTATTTGAGCAGTGATCATTGGAAAGAATAAGATGTCGAGCATGACTTCAGATTGAACCAGGTATTTATGGTTTTATTTTTATACTTATTTTTTTCATACATGATCCTCAAGCTTAAACCAGGGAAGTTCTTAACTGGTGATGATGTTGTTATATCAATATCCAATGAAAATTTTTAAATCCCCATCCCATCGGCTTCCTCTACATGCCCCGGTACCTTCATTAAGCTTTCCCTAGAAAATGTGGGGTTGACTACCTATCATACCATGATTTCTATTATGTGGATTTTGATTTCATATGACTATAATCCTTTACATAAAAGGTATTAATGACCCTTATGAATGAGGTGAATCCAGGTATGTGTGAATATAATTGGATTTTTTTGGGTAAGTAACACAAATCATGAGTTTTATAAAGTGTCGTACATTAATATGTTTTGAATATATTAATTTTGTTTAAGGTATAACATACAAAACTAAATTGTTAGCTACATGTATGCATAAAGGAAATAAATAAGATAATATAGTGAATTTTAAAACTTATTAAAAATATTGAGTGCTATATTCCTTCCAAATATAACACTTTCCAATACCTCAATCATTCAACTGGGTATGTTCATATTAAAGTTGTGTGGATTATCTTGTGTAAGTAAAGAAAGTTATGAGTAACCATAATTAGATTAGGAAACCATATTTGGAATACGTTTTTATTTACTCTTAATTGTGAAACCCTCAAGATAAGGATTCCATAAGAATAGAGTTGAGACAATCTATTTGATGAATTAGGTAAGGAGTTTTCCACATAACTATTCAAGATTCATATATGATATGATTGACATGGTAGTCTCCCTAAAAATCCAAGTAATGAGGGAAATTAAAAAGTATACTCATTACTCAATGAAATATAGATCTTTGACCACTAATGGATATGATGTGAATTTAAAATGGATCATCATTTTAGTGTGGGTACATTTAATAAAGGTCTTTATTAAATGAATGTTAAACATGATACTTATTTGATAAAATATTCCATTGCAGATAAAATAGAATAATCATAATTAAAACTAACTTTGAGATCAATATTTGATAAATAAACGATTAATGAAATTAAATTTATAGATTGGTATAGGAATATTATAATAGTTCTCAAGTATGACAGAGAATTCTACAAGTTGGTGAAAAAAATTCTTGATAAATTTTAAAATGATAAAACTAATAAGGATGATAAATATTCTTAGAGTAAGCATAATAAAAATTATCTTGATGTATCTGTATTGATGTTTGTCTTTCTGTATCCCAAGATTCAAAAGTAACATGAGAATATAGATGCTTCTAGAATGATAGGAAACCTAAAAATGATTTATTAAGAACAAGATAGATGCTAGAGATAATAAGTTTCAAAATAACTTTTATTGTGTAATATGATTGGGGGTACTTTATTATTAACTCATGAACTGATTATGATTAGGTATTTAAATGGATTAGAGATACTTATTTCAACCCCATACTTGATTTGGAAACAAAATTCATTATTTAATGACTATTGGAAAGGTTTTGAAAATTTATTATGAATTAAAACATGAATGAGTTCAAAAAAAGTTTACTCAACCTCAATACATTGAGGATTATTAATAAAGACATATTAGGTCCAAACATAATCATTATGATAATGGTACAAAAGTAAAGGGTAAATTTTTTGGTTAGAATGAAAATAAGAGAGGATGTAGAGAGTCCACACCACCTTCTAAATCTAAGAAAAAATTTTTTAATGAAGGGAAATGTTTCCACTATGTGAAACATTGAAATTGAAGGAGGAATTGTCTAGATTATCAGAATTAGGGGAAAAACTTCATGAAGATTCTATATTAGGTATTTATGTTATAGAAATCAATTATTATTTTTAAGGGTACATAAAATTATCTATATAATAAAAAAATGTCTTGAATATGTACAGGAGTTCAAAATTGAAGAAGGATTGATGGTTATAGAAAGAAGTATGCATTCAGGTGATGAAGAAAGGGTTTCTACATCAAGTAGTTAGATGTGATGGAACTTTAAAGCTCTATTGGATCAGAATAAAAAATATGTGTTTCCATCTTGATTTTCTCTTATATGATAAGTACAATTATTTTCAAATGGTGGTTGTTATGGAAAATACAATATAATTGTTTTGATACACATGGTTATGATTGATCTAATTATATAACATGGTTTGAAAAAATAAAAGGATAATTTTTTTTATCTAAGATAAAATAACCTATCCAAGATATTTTTTAAAATATGAGGGAAAGAGTTAAACCACCCTTTAGTTGAATATTTTAAATAATAAAATCTTCTATTTAAAAAATTACTATAAAAACATAGAAAAAAATCTATATGTGTTAATTGTTTATTTGTTAAATATCCCCACTAAAGAAAATAAGTGTTATTTATCAGCATAAACGAGTTTATGTTATAAAATATATTTCATTGAAATTACAGTTTCTAAGAGACTAGTGGGAGTATGTGTAAATTGAGAGAAGATCAAAGTTTCATAGATAAATTATTATATCAATCTAATTTAAAGTGAATGTTACAAGATGATGGTGAAAAAATTAAAAGAGTTTTAAGTATACAACACAAGTTATTAACACCAAAACATATAATGTTTTAAAGTAAATAATATTGAATATTATATGTTCAATGATTTGAACATGAGGATCATGAATCAAATCTCACCATTATTCAAATAATATTTATTCATAAACGTTTCCCATTAAAAGATTTTAGTGGTTGTGTTCTAAAAGATGGTCACATAGAGATATGTTAGGAAATACATAGAGATGTAATGAGTTAAAAAAATCCTAAAGTTTATCAAAATCCTAATAGTGTATCAAACATAATACCTCTTTAGCGGTTTTTATTATGAGATATGATTATATAAGAGCTTATGTATTGTTTTTTAATATTTTCAAAAGAGTTTATGAATATAAAGTATATCATATTATACAAAAAGGAAGTCCCAACATTATTATTATTTCTTGTTGGATGTATATATTATATCGAGTTAAATGATAATTAACCTCTCAAAGCATGACTTTGAGTCATAACTAATTGATGGTCAACATGGATTGTTATAGTTTATGATAACATGTGAAGATTAATATAGGATGGGTTTATTATATAGATACAAAATTTTCTTATGATGTATATAAAATGTTTTGTGTGATGGATGAACCACTACATATACCACATGAAGTTCCACACACTATGTCTTTAGTATGCAGGGGTGAATGTTTCAAATTGAATCCCTATAGTCATGGTTGAAAAGATAACTATCATGATAACTTCACACTTTGATACATTTCCTTTATCATCCTTGAGGTTGAGCTAATCAGGGAGTGGTTGGGAACATTGTTGATCATGTCATTAGTTGAGGTCTAACCAAGATGCATGGTATTTTTCATCTTATATAACGAGCATGAGATCTATGACTTAAATTGAGATAGACCGAGGAAGTGTATGGACATACCCATATAAGGTATATATTATGTGATTATATTTTTGGATGGGGGAATATGATGTGTTTATCCATTTGTCCAGTTTATACTCAAAGAATAGAGAATGTATAAGTTGACTATATGGGATTGACATACTCTATGTCTCATGGTCACTTGATGACTTAGACAAAGGGATTATTTGATTATGTATAATTATATATGATACAACTAGTGGATGCATGTATGGAGATTTATGTGTTTGATAGAGATAAATCCAAATGCCTTTATAACTTGAGTAGCATTGAAACTTTTCCAGAGGCCACTCTTTGCTTATAAATATGGATTTGGGAATTTATGATTATTATCAATGATATAAATAATCATGGTATTACACTTTGTAGTTGTTTGAATGTTCATTAATTTTAGTTAAAAGGGTTTATGAAAAACTTTGAGAGTTACCATAAAATTGTTTTGAAGGATATCCAATAGAAGTTTTGGATAGATTTTCACGAGGTGTTACATATTATGTAACACATGGAGGAAATGAATGATAGATTTTATAAAAATAATTTTAGATTATATCCATAAAATAGTTTTGGATATTGTTTCACAAATTGTTATATATGACATGATATAAGGTGAAAGTGCACTACGTATACAAGGATTTACTTTATGTGGGTGATTTTTTAAAATATAAACTAAATACTAAACCATGGTATGATTGTATAAACTATACCATAGTTTGAGCTGGTGAAAACCAAAATTTAGTGAGGGTCACTATGAAATGGTTTACTGAATGATAGAATATGAATTATCCATTAATTATTCATAGAAATTTCTTATTTTTCCTAATACTGGTCTTCAATTTTAGTTTGATTATAATTTAATGATGATTTAAGAAGTTTGAATGCCAAGATAAATTATTTAAATTTTAAACAATTGATCACTATAAATGAGTTAAAATTATAGTGTTTTAATTCCATGAAACATTTATGAAATGTCTCATTGATAATCAATCATTTTAGAAGTTTTTAGTTTATAAGGATTATCCTTAGATAAACTATATAAACAATCTCATGGTTTGTGGACATGTGGATGAAACTGTGACTCGATAGCTCAAATTCCTCAATGATGAAGATCTTGTTCTCTATCTCTCTCTATAAAAAAGCATCATATAGACTTCTAAGAATATATAATTGATCCCAAGTATTGGGAGATTAACATTTCTTATAGATAACCTTTTAGAAAATAATCTATTGGTTATTTATAAATGATTTCTATAATATTGCATCAAGGATCATATATAGATCACATAAACATTGAAAATGCATGTTTCTTTTAATTATTTTATTTAGTATAAGTGAATGGAAATATCTTGTGGATTAAATCAGTTTTTCTTAATCATTTTAACTATGTTTGGAAAAGTTTTTACCCCTTTAAAAACCTACAAAACCTGGCCAAAAAAATATCTGGATTCTTTGATAGGATTTTTTCTCTTTTAAACAGAATTATACTACCACCTCCGATGATAAATGAAAATAAAATAAGATTATATAATTTAATTTTTTTGAATGATATATTTTATTGAAACGAGGCCTCTAAACTCATTTAAATAGAACCCATTTATTAACTAAATGTTTTGGATTAGAGTTAAAACATTTCCTAAGTTATTAAATGAATAAATTTTTGGATTTATCTATTGTAAAATTTATAATGCATTACTTATTTATTAAGTTTCTATGAAACTATTTTAACATCAAATTAATTATTAATGCATCATTATATAATCAATGGATCAAACAACATGATAATCATTGTAGGATAGGTGGTTATGTGATATCTCATATTATTAATGATGATGGACACTATGATTTGGAATAAAAAATAATGTCATAACATAAACCATGATGTGGTGACTTTTACCATGTTGTCGCTAATGCTTTAGTGAATATATCCAAAAATCTCCCACTTTAATTGAATTATTATGGGATTTATGAAAATATCTACAAATATATGATTTTTTTCCAAATTACTTTTAATATAATTATCATAAAAACTTTTTCAAATTTTATAGAAATAATTGTACCAAAATTAATATTTATTCTAGGGACTGCTATGTGATCCTGTGACCCTTTATAACATTTTTTTGAATTCCCTAGTCTATAATTGTATAAAAGGGTGGCCTCTAGAAAAAAATAATTATTAATCAAGATACAAAGAGATCTAACATGATCTCCATAAAACACACTCATGTATCTATATGACTAAGTCCACCATAAGATATATCTTTATACATTCTATGTTTACTTTAATAACCTCATGTCCAAGACATCAAGTGTATCCAATAGACATGTAACATGTAATTCTATTATAGGTTAACTCATACATTCTCAATTATATGAAGTATACTATTGATGGTCATGGTTTCCTTTAACTTTTGTTTTGCATATTTATGTCATAGTTTTATTTTTTTAGTTTAAAATTTCAAGAGTTTTAATCTTTTTTTTAATATTTTTTATGTATTTTAGGTATTTTTATAATTTATAGTTAAAAATATATTAATATCAATTATTATTAGATAATATTATTATGTATATTAGTATTACCACTATAATAAATAATACTTTTCTTAGTAGTTAAAAAGCACTGAGAAAGATGACGTTAGAAAATGGTGTGAGCCTTTCTAAGCATTTTTTAGTGTTGAGAAAGGAACCCTTTGTAACATCCCCCAATCCGGAACTCTCTCACATAGCCAAAACTGGTTGATTACTAGACCTCAAGCATGCCTACCCATATGCCAGAGGATGTTGAGTAGCAGTGGGGGTGTGATATGTATATTGGGGAGACTATACCCCCTGGTATAGAGTAAAACACATAAAAAATAAACAGGTTATAATCAATATCAGAGTAACAAAAAAATAGTGGAAATAGTATATAATAAAAATGGAAAGTAAAGGAGAAAACAAATAACTAATAATGGAGAATCATGTAATATTAAACTGAGATGTATCTAAATGTAAAAATATAATAAATAAAAATGAAAGAAACAACAGAAAAAATAATCCCAAAATACCCCAGTCCCAAACCCCATGTCAGAACCATATCCAAACTCCATCCCATCTGGTAAGAAAAAAATCAACAACAAGGTCCATTTCCCTTATCCAAACCTATATCCATATAATCTTCTCAGGTACCAAACGATGGTCCAAATAGGATGTGAGTAAAACTTAGTAGGTTAACACCACCGTGTCTAAAAAAATCCATTATGATAATAAGTGTATGAAATAAAGTGATAAATATGTGTATTAATTAACCAATTAATATTATAAATCAATCATACTACATCGACACCTTGCCATAATGTCTTTGATCATGTAGAACAACCATGCCAACCACCACTATATACCTTGGTATAATAAAAAAACTGGGAATATACCTCTGTATAAGTATTTCATCCTTAAATAATTTCCCTATATAAATCATTTCATCATGGTATTGGGTAGATCCCACTTAATATAATAATTATATCTTGGGGCTGGGAAGAACCTTCTCAATATAAGCATTACAATAAGAGACTAGATAGATCCCACTCAATATAAGCATTACAACATGGGAATGGGTAGAACCCACACAATATAAGCATTATAACACAGGACTGGGTAGAGCCCACTCAATATAAGCATTATAAAATCAACTCAAAGAGTCATAAAAAAAGGATATCACAATATCACACCATAAGGCACAATGGTTAATCATGAAAATCACCATTTTCCTTTCAATTAAACTTTCATTTATATCTCAAATGATCAACGGTCCTATTAATAAGAAATAAGTCATTTACTAGGGATTTTATATCAATAAATCACCTAAGGTATCATTACATGATAAACACACTTTAAGACATTAGATAATTCAATTTTAATCAAGGGTTTTCTCACCCAAAAGGTAGCAAAAAACCAAGTCACAATCAATTAAATCCAAAAGTGATCCAAGGAATAATTCAATCTATTGTTTAATAAATTAATGCACATGTTATGTTGTAGAAATCTCAAAATACATAACAATTATCAAACTATAGGGTTAAGGTTTAGACCCCCTACCTTAACTGGGGATTAACTCAAAACTTCCAATGACAAATTCTAATAAGGAAGAAGGCATATAAGTTCTCAAGAAGAACCTAGACCAACCTAGACCAAGATAAAACCACCCAAAAAAACCTATGATAACAATATTACACTACAACTAATGATAAATGATGGTAGAGAAGGGAAAACTAAGAATAAACACTTACCGGGGATCAAATGTGTAATTAGGATGTTTATAAGGGAGTAAGAGACTACAAAATCACATGGAAATCACCATAGGGCCGAGAGGAGAGGGATGTACATGTTGGAATGAAAAATAATCATACACATTGCCTGATTAAAATCACTAGGTACAAGGAATACATGGTGTATAATCATTTCTTATCATGTAATTATAAATTAAAGAGATACATAGAAAAACCCATCACCTTGGGTTAATATTTATACTAATCATAATTTAAATGATGTGAATGAGGTTCATGATGTGTAACCACCTCACGTCATGAACCGGTTCATGAAATATGTCTGGATAAAGTTACACATCATATAACATGTACACAATGTGTAATTTTACAGTGAATAGTTTTCATCATAGATTTTATAAAAGTTCACGAAAAACCTCTGAAGCCTTCCAAATTCAAAGAAAACCCTCATAATCCCATTTAACACATTTATACCAAGAATCCATTAATTCTAATAAATATACATCTATGAAATTTAGGTCAATTTCTCCAATAAAGGATCTCCATATTCAAATAAGAATCGACTACGAAGGCTCCAAAAAAACCTCAAAGAGGGATATACCTGTAAAAATAGATGATCTTAAAACCTCCCCACCATATAAAAGCTCATCCCCGAGATTCTCCAAGAATCACTGTGGGGTATTAATGAAGAATTTTGACCATTGTAATCACATATCTGACTCCCTCTCCCAGGTATCCTCCTGAACATGCCCATTCTACCACTATATTTGAACTAGGATGTATGAAACCTTTGGCTTCTAGATCTTCCAACTAAACTTTCAGCCACCAAAGATCTACTAGTCCCATTCTATAAGTTATGATAGAAACTAGATCTGATCCCAACACCAACTTGATCCTAAACTCAATATTTCTCTTGGGAGGTAAGTCATATAACTCATTATAAAATACATCCTAAAATGGTCTAACACTAGAGGAAAAGAATCTTACTGCATTCCAACATCATCCATAACAACACCTACTATCTGATTCATGAGAAAATATAATCTACACTTAATTAGTCCTGTGTGACTAGCCTAAATATTCCACTCACCTTGGTGAGAATTTCCACTTACTTCTGGAGATAGAAAGGTAACCCTCCTCTAGTAATAGTCAATATGAGCCTGGTATAGGACAAACCAATCCATACCAATAATCAAATCAAAACCTGAAATTTATAGAAAGAATGGTTCCCAAAAGAAATGATAACCACCAATATCTAGAGAACATGCCTTGCAAAATTTAATATTCTTTGATTGCACTACCAATAGTGTATCAATGGTCAAAGAACCATCCAATCCTTCCACAACCAAGCCCAAACTTTTTTCAAAAAGAGAAAATAAAAAGGAATGCGATTCTCCTACATAAAAAAACACAAGCAAGGGTAGATGATATAAGAATCATGCCTCTGATGGTAGATATTCTTGTATCCATAATAGCTAGAGTAGTCTACATAACATGTAGAAGACCAACCCATTTCCCCTAAGCTCTAGCCTAACTGCACAAGGATATTCTCTCTTCCTGATACTATCATTCCTGCACTAGGGTACTGCATCCCCTACCTCATCCAGAACATCCAATGGAACTCCAGCTACCTATATACCGAGGACTAGCTGAGTCCTTCTTATAATCTAGTACCTATGTTAATCCTCTACCACTACAATAATGTGAGAAGTTCTGACAAAACATCTGAAGATGTCCCAACTAACCACAAGCATGAAACTCTAAAGAAGGATACAGACACTGAGGCCTCTTATGGACCAACTTTCCACACCGAAAAAACTACAACTGAACATGGTTCTGATATGTATGCACACTTCTTGGACTACTCTCTCCACTATTTTCTTGATGAAGACTATTATAGAGGGACTTATTTCCACCAAAAGAAGATCTCCTAGTTTACCCTGCTGAAACAACCTGACCGCTGCTTGGGGCCTCTCTCAAATTCCCTTACATGATGAGTGCCCAATTCATAAAATCTGAAAAGATACCCAGAAAAAAAATGTTCACCTGTGACCTAATCTCATATGAAATCCCATACTGAAAACATCTCACCCTAGAGATCTCATCAACTGCTAAATATTGCACAAATCATTAAAGGTTGGTGAAATGTTCAACGTGGTCCATCATTGACATTTCCTACCATGTCATACGCATGAACTCATGATCCTTCTTATCCCTCAATGTATTTGGATATAAGTGACTCAATAAATTAAACTTTAAGCCCTTCCAATATAACTATTCCTTCTTATCCTACTCTAAAATATCTCACAAACACTTGGAAGGTCCCTGAAGCATATACGCAGCAAGATTTACCCTTCTATCTTTGGGTGTCTCAAGATGATTAAAAATCATATGGACTGACTCGATGTAGAACCTGGCTTCCCAGGGATCTCCCTCTCTAGTGAACATAGGTGAATGCTACAATTGGAACTCTCTCGTCTGCTCATACATCGAATTCATGGTACAAACATATCCATTTCATGGATCACATGAACCTTAAGAAGCGTTCGTAAATCTAAACATCCATTTGATCCTCAGGAGCTTCAAGAATATTTAGTTCATCTATGTTAATAGCATGCTTATTTCCAATCTCCTGAACCTCAACACAAAGTTTTCAAGGAGGAATTTTATCTACAATAAAATCACAATCCTTATAACTTTGGCTAAAAATAAATTCAACCTCAACGAGAGACAACAATGTAGAACCCCTACTTTGGGTCTCTCTAAACATAGATTACAATTTTTTTAGCATGACATAATAGTATATTTAATTCCATTTATTAGATATAATAGGTATCTCATACCACAATTCATGTAGGAAATTATATAGAACATGCAATAAATATGTCCCTATCATGAACAATTCATGTCAATATATATCCCTATGTGCCTATCATGATGCATACATACTCATCTTTCTCCACACCAGGACACATGTATAAATCTAAAGAACCAAAAATATCATAAAATAATAACATCACACAACATGTGAATCACCCAAGGTTAAATAATATCAAATGTAACAAGTGAACAACATAAACAACAATCCCATCCCCGTGCACTTGGATTTTCCCCCATACATGGGTTAACTAATCCCATGCACAAGCTCATTACCAAGTACCAACACATCCTATTATTCTTTATACCATTCCCAAATAGTAAGGTAATAGAAAAGAAAAACCTCACTATGATACCACTTTGTAACGTCCCCCGATCTGGCACTCTCTCACGTGGCCAAAATGGGTTGGTTACTGGACCTCAAGTGCACCCCATATGACAAAGGAATTTGAATAGTAGTGGGGGTGTGATATGTATAGTGGGGATACTATACCACTTGGTATAGAGTACAACATAGCATAAATAAGTAGGTAATAATCGATATTATAATAAAAAAATAGTGGAAACAATATATAATACAACGAGAAAGTAAAGGATAAACCAAATAACCAACAATAGAGAATCATGTAATGTCAAATTGAGATTTATCTAAATTTCAAACTGTATACATTACAGAATAAAAAAAACTAAAAAAATAATCCCAAAAGACCTCAGTACTAAACCCCATGTCGGACCCATCTCCAAACTCTAGCCCATCTAGTAAACAACAAATTAGCAATAAGGTCCCCTTCCCTTGTCCAAACATGCATCCATGTAATCTTATTGGGTACCACATAAAGTCCCAAATAGAGTGTTAGAAGAACTGAGTAGGTTGAAAACACCATGTCTAAATAAAACTAGTTTCATAATAATTGTATGGAATAAAGTAATAAACTAGTGTATTAATTAATCAACTAATATAATACATCAATCAACCTACTTCAACACCATTCCTAAATGTCTCTGATCATGTAGCATAACCATGCCAACCACTACTATATACCATGGAACAATAAAAAACTAGGAAAATCCCTTTGTATAAGAATTTTAGCCTTTGGGAATGGCCCTATATATAAGAATTTCAATATGGAACTAGGCAGAAGCCGCTCAATATAAACATTATAGCATGGGACTAGGCAGAGCCCACTCAATATAAGAATTACAGCATGGGACTGGGAAAATCCTGCTTAATATACACATTACAACATGTAACTGGGAATAAAATACTCAATATAAGCATTACAACATGAGACTGAGAAGATCTCGCTAAATATAACCATTACAACATCAACTCAACAAGTCATAACAACAAGTATATCACAATATCACATCATAAGGTACAATGGTTAATTATGAAAATTATAACTTTTCTTTCAATTATACCTTCATTTATATATCAAATGATCAAATATCATATCAATAAGCATTAATTAATTTTCTAGGGATTCTATATCAACAACTCACCTAAGGTCTCATGTCATACTAAACACACTTTAATCCATTAGCCAATTTAATTTTAATCAAGGGTTTTCTCACCCAATGGGTTTCTAAAATCTAGGTCTCAATCAATTTGATGCAAAAGTCATCCAAGTAATAATCCAATCAAAATTTTAATCAATTAATGCACACATTATGTTGGAGTGATCAAAATATTGCACATACTTGACAATTATCAAACCATAAGGTTAATATTTAGACCTTATAAATGTAACCATGGATTAATGTAATTCTTCTAACAAAAAAAAACAAAAAAAAGAAGGCATAGAAGATCGAAAAAATAACCTAGATCAACCCAGGTCAAGATAAAATGACGAAAACAAACCCCATGATCAAAATATTATACCGAAATGAATGAGTAATGATGGGAGATAAGGGAAACCTAAGAAGAAACACTTACCAGGGATCAAATATGTAATCAGGATGTTTCAAAGGGAGGAAGGGGCTCTAAAATCACTTGGAAATCACCCTAGGGTTGATAGGAGAGGGATTAACATGTTGTAATAAAAAACAACCATACAAAATTCATGCTTAAAACTATCGGGTCTGAAGAATACATAGTGTGTAATCCTCTAACGTTGTGTATTTCTTAGTTAAGAAGATACATAAAAAAACCCATCACCTCGAGTTAATATTTATCCTAATCAACATTTACATGATGTGAATTAGGTTCAAGATGTGTAACCACTCATGTCATGAACCAGTTCATGGAATGTGTCTAGTAGAAGTTACCTGTCGCGTAGCATGTACACGACATGTAATTGTCCAATGAACAGTTTTCATCCTAGCTTCTATAAAAGTGCCTGAACCACCTCTGAATCCTTCTAAACTCACAAAAAACCCTTATATAACCTTTTTTCATGTTTATAACTAGAATAAATTAATTAAAATAAACATAATTCCTTGAACTTTAGGTCATTTCCCCCAAAAAATGATCTCCTTCTCCAAACAAGACTCAACCACCAAGGCTCTAACTAAAAACTCAAAGGGGGATGTACTTAAAAAAAGATTTGATCTTACACCCTTGGATTGATACAATAATTATTTAGTGTTAAAAATGCCTAAATATAACAAAAAATATGATTTATAGAGAAAACATAAATCAACATAATGAATACAAAAATTGGTAAAATTCAAATAATAAGCATAGTTCATTATTTAAAAACATATTTTTACATTAAAGTTATCGGTTATTATTAAAATAATTTTAAATAAAAGATTCAATAAAAAAACAAAAGAATAATATTTCACTAAAAAAATAAACAATATTTTAAATTTTAAACTACTAAATAAGTGTATCTATAACTGAAATGAATCATTCATAATCAACAATAAATTATATATTTTCTATTAATAACATTTGATAAATTTAAAACTAATTACATATGAAAAAAATAAAATTTAGTTCATTTCAAACAAACTTCAAATTATAATTAAGTGTAGTTCATTATTACATGATATAAATTAATTAAAAATAATTTTCTTAGAGTTTCACTACGATTCAAACTTGTTTGCTTCATTTTCAGCATGTGATGCACCTTTTAAACAAAAATATCACTTTTTAAATTGAAAGAAATCACTTTTAGTAATATAAAATACATTGTTTATATGAATGATGTTTAGTTTATTATTATATTTCATAAATGAATATAAGATCTTTTTACTAGAGTTTCTTGACAAACTGAGCATTTTTTCTCAATTTTAGGCATGTGATGTGCATTTTTAATTTCTTTAACACTTAGAATGAAAAAATATACTTTAGGTTATTTTGACCACACCATGTGTCAGAATGATATGAAATTTAATCCTAAAACTAAAAAATGAGTCAATTATCATTATTTAAGAGGTGTAAAATCCAAGAAAATTTTATTTTTTTTAATAATGTGATATATGTGTATTTAATTAAAATATCTATTTGAAATGAAAAACATGCATTTTCGGTCATTCCGAACACACTACATGTCAAAATGGCATGTGGTTTATTCAATAATGTCATAAATGAATATAAAATAATTTTATTAAATTTTTATTAAAAAATGTGAGGGTTTTCTTGGTTTTTATCATGCCTCATATATTTTTAATTTAAATTTCTATTTTAAATTAAAAAAGATGCATTTTTGGTCACTCCGACCACACCACACATTTAAATTACATGAGGACCATTACTAAATTCTAAAATTAAATAAAGGATCATTTTTATAGATTTATATGATAATATGCTCTTGTTTTCTCAGTTTTGAGCATGTGATGTACATTTTGAATTAAAAATATCACTTTAAAATTAAAATCATGAATTTCTACCACACCGACCACACCTCACATTAGAATAAAATTTGGTTTATTAATAGATTCCATAAATGAATTTAAAATCATTTTCCTAGAGTTTTATGGTAAATTGAGTGTGTTTTCTTGGTTTTAGGTTTGTGATATGAGTTTTGAACTTTTTAAACACTAAAAATGAAAAAAATGTACTTTAAGTTATTCTAATCGCACCACATGTCATAATGATATAAAATTAATTATTAAAATTTAAAAATGGATAAAAGATTTTTTTGATAGTTTTAAGACAATATAATATCATTTTATCATATTTGACCATATGACACACATATTTAACTAAAGTATCCCTTTAAAATGGAAAATATGCATTTTTGGTCATTCTGACCACTCCACATATCAAAATGGATTAAGGTTAATTTTTACATTTTAAAAATGAATCTAAGATCATTTCATATATTTTAATTACAAATTAAGTGGGTTTATTAATTTTGATCATGTGATGTGCATTTTTAACTAAAATATTTATTTTAAATTCAAAATTGTGTTTCTGGTCACTCTAACCACCCCGCGTGTCATAATTATGCGTGGTTCATTCCAACAAATCAAAATTGAATGAATTATTATTTTTAAATATTTTAATGATAATATGATCTTGTTTTCTTTTGATCACGTGAAACATGTTTTAAAATTAAGTATCACTTTTAAATTGAAAATAAACACTTTTAATCATAATGACCACATTTCAAATAAAAATAATGTTTGGTTCATTCCTAGATTTTTTAAACTAATATAAGATCATTAAGTGGGTGTTCTTATCCAGTTTTAAGCATGTGATGTGCATTTTGAACTTCTTAAACACTTAAAATGAAAAAATGGGATTTAGGTCATTTAGAACACATTTTGTATCATAATGACATGAAATTTAAATCTACAACTAAAAAATGAAACAATAATTAGTGCCACACATCTTCACAATAATCCAAGATTATTTTCTTATATTTTTACATGTTATATGCATATTTAATTTAACGATCCTTTTTAAATGGAAAAATTCATTTTTGGACATCTCGACCACACTATGTGTAACATCCCATGTAAATAAATAATATTACATTCTAATGTTTATCAATATTTGTGAATAAAATGTTAATACTACTTTAAAGGGAATTCTATGCTAGATGGCGTACCCTATACGCAATAATGAGTTACTTTGAAATCTTATGTTGCACACTAATAATATAATAATATTATAATAGTTAACGCCTAGCCGTTGTAATGGAGGGAATGAACAGAAATAACTACAAAATGATTACATATATTTGTAAAATATTTTTACATTTATCCAATAAATGTTAGAGGCTTAAAATCCAAATTAATCCAATTTTAAGAAATAAATAATCTTATATTTTTAAAAGATTGTTTTACCGCCTTTTGATGGCGAACCTTTTTTAAATATAACTTTTGACAATTTTATAAGCTCTATTTGTCAAAATAAAATTATTCTTTATTATTGGGATATTTAAATTTACTTTGGTTAAATTTTTGGTATGATTCTCACAATGTTCATTCTTTTTAATGAATAGTGAAAAATATTGCATTTTACATCAAAACTGTTTTTTCATCTAATTTAAATATATGGATAGATTATCTTTTTAATTGGTTTTAAAGTTTAATTAGAATATATTTTTACAATTTAATCCAATAGTTGTCATTATAATTAATTTCACTTTGGAATTGGGCATAAAATAATGCCAAACTTTTCATAGATATTGTTTCAAAAAAAACCCGCTATTTGTTTTGACAACAAGAATTAGTTTTAAATTAATTATTGAAATTTATGTGTTTAAAATTTGGTAAAATGGATTCCATATTTGTAATCATAAGGTCCAAATTATGTAATTAAGACTCTTTTGTTTTTGGACTTTGTGAATAGTAACGACGGTAATTATCGTTAATTATCTTGATTAATTAGTAATCGTGTAGTTAAGGATAATAAAATAATATCATAATAATACAAAATGATACAAACATGTGTCCTAATACTACTGGTTGTGTCATGGCCGACCATGGGATTCTTTTTTCCAAACTTGGGGATCCCATGGAATCACTTTTGTGTGATAATGACTTTTTATCTTTTTACTTTTTTTAAAGAAAGTAAATATAACAAAGAATGTATCACCTGAGTAAAACATTTTTAATTTTTTCTAAATAAATGATATATTGGAATATAAATATTAATTGGAAAGATAAAAATATTTCCTACATCATAGTATTTTTTTTATAATTTTTAGACATTAAATAAAATAAATTATATATGAGATCATGATGATGCCGCGATTACCTCATTACTTAACGATTTAAATAAAATGAAAAGATAATGTAAAATATAAGACGTAAACATGTCAAAAACCTATTTTATGGTTGGATTTCGAACCGTTATCACCTTATCCTAGAAATACATCAATGTGGGACCTTTAAAATCCGAAACTCATTTGAAAATAAAGTAACATTTTATACCTTTCCAAGAGTGCCCCTCCTCTCCTCTTATAAAAGGCCCCCACCTCTACCTACTTACCCACAACTCTCAAGCCTTTTGCTTGGTAAATATCTGCTAATTTTGTCTCTCCACATCCCTCTACTAATCCTAGAAGCCTTACCTCAGGCAGAAAGATCTTCAAGAAACCCTTTTGGTTCAAACCAAGAGGAGTTACCCGATTCAAAGGTAAAGTCTTCTCTAATGCTCTTTTGTTTTATTTTGCTTCTCCAACCCCCTAAAATCTTTTTATTAATTTATTTTGTAACAACAACAGTATATTCCATATACTAGGATGTTTATATAATAAGTATTCTAGCTACACTTACACACACCTACATCTAATGGTTAAAGAGCATACTGTTTCCGTGGATGACGAATTTCTGCCTCACGAAACGATGATTGTTCAATATTCTTATAACACCTTCAAAGGTGTCCATTAAGATGTCACTATATTTATATATGATATATAATATGTTTATTTTTTCCTTAAACTTATGTATTTTTCATTTATGTCATACCTTTATGGTTTCCATTATGGGGAAACGCTATATCTTCATTTTAGGAAGTGCGGACTACCGCCCCCTCAAAGTGATTTGATTCGTTAATGCCTTATGTGGGAAATATAAAGGATAGAGTTAATGATATTATATATGATATTATACTGGAATTATAATATATCTTTATATAATTATGATTTCACTCCATTAAGTAAGAAATATAAATGAAAGTAGTGTTCATGCGTACTTACGGCCTACCGTCTCCATGAATGGTGCATTTCATTTCCTTTTATAGCCAAATGTTATGGAATAGTTTAAAATGAATATGTACTGGATATATATGATATTTAAATCATTAATAATATTCTGGAGATGATTTACTTATAACTACATGGACAATCATTTTCAAACAAGTTAATTTTTGACTCATGTACCAAACATCGACAAAAACGTCTGATATGAACTCACGTTATTAACCAATTATTATAACATTGTAATATGTGATATGAACTGAATAATAATATTTAAAGTAGAAAATTAAGAAATTATAAATTGACCAAAGTTTATTATTTAGTAATATAAAGAAACGAACAAGACAAGTCAGACTTGAGGTAAGGGATCCTACCTCTCTCTTTATTTGTAAGTACTCTTTTTTATGTAACTTACTTTAAGATCCTCTTTCTTATCTTGGGGGATGTTCTTTTATATTAATCTTTCTGTAAATTTTATGTTAATATGATGAGATTCCCTATTTTATCTCATCAATCCATTTTTTGAAGTTTTATGTGGCGCCGTTAGGCTGCCAAATTTTCATAAGGGGATTTTCATCTCACTTTTTATTCCTGTGAGATTAATGCTACATTGGCCACTATTTAATTTTGTGAGGTCTTTGTACTGCCCATTATTTTACTATTTGTATAATATAATATCATTTACGGGTAGTTACAACTTCATTGTATGACCCGTCTTTCATGGGGTGTACGTTTCGAAAGTTTCCCAAATCAGTAAGGGAACCTTTCACACTCCTCTTTTAAAAAGACTTATTTTGTTATGTCTTTTAATTTACATATTTTTATTTTGTGATATGTTCTTATATATCCTTATTGATGTAAATTTTATTTCCAAGTGATAAGATACCATTTTCTCCCTCATCAAATAATTTTATGAATTTTAAAGTGACGCCGTTAGGCTGTCGAATTTTACGAAGGGAACTTTTTAACCCAATTTTGATTTCTTTGGGTTCAACATGTAGTTATTGAATATGTCATCATTTTAATATGTTTTAATGACCTTTGATTTTTTTACACTTAATATACACTTATATTGGGTGTATTTATATTTGTCACACATAATTTTGAGATTGATTTATCCTTAATTTAAGGATACCTTCTTTATAAGGGATTTCATCTCATTTTACATTTCTATTGAGACTTCATTGTTGTTATGCACCAATTAACTCTTATATGGTGTATATATTGTCTTTTGGAATATTATATCATGAATCCATTTATTCTCATGATATTATAAAGTTATGATTAAATGTTATTCCGTAATTATTGTATTCAAGTGTCTCTAATTTTGGTAAAAACCCTTTAACTAAATATCACTTTAAATGTTTTAATGATTTGTTCCTATTAATATCCATTTTTTCAAAATGGTTTTAAGGATTTATTTATATGTATATTAATGGTTTTAAATGTTAAAAGCTTCAAGGTGGTATGGGACACTTTGATTCAAAATATCTTTATTGAATGTTTTAAATGGTTTTCAAAATGGTTTTTTTGAATGGATTCATTATTTCAATATCTTGAAAAGTTATATTTTTATAGAAATGTGGGAATGTTGTCTTTACTTTATGCTTAAGTTATGTGCTATGATTATGTTTTATTTCTTGGGCATTGTTTATGAAAACGGGTGGTTCCGTGATAAACTAAGGGCGGGTGAGCCCGATATAGCTCCTCAATGCATTGGGTAATGAGAAGGGGTTAAACGCTAAGGTTTCTCCGAAGAGATTTAGGGAATATACTATAATGGGTATTCCAAACGTAACCATGAGGGTTACTCCCTACGTAAGAATATTATGAATGCCTCAAGTTACCTTTATGTCTTATGATTTATATGAGTTATTCATAAATATTATGATTTCATAAGGTATGTTAGCATGCTTATGTTTTATGAGTAAAGTATGATTTCATTGATTCTTATGTATACATGTAATAATGTTTCCTTTCCAAATTTTTATATCCCTTACTGATATTTTTATGCTCATCCCAAGTTTTTGAAATGTTTTTCACAGGTCAAGTAAAAGGTACATGATATGATGATAGTGTCAAGGAAGTGTCAAGAAAGAATCCATGTTTTATTTTAAATATGTTTCCGTTGATGGGAAAAAATGAATACTATATTTTATGCAACCACTTTGTTTAAATGTGGAATGTAATGCATGATTTATGATCTAATTATCTAAAACTCTAAACCTGAAAAGATCCTCAATGTGTATTCTTGAAATAACTCAAGATTAAGTAAGGTTTAAGGCTTGGGCCTTATAGTTGGTATCAAAGGTCGGTTTAGATAACTTTAGAGGTTAGAGTGTTGTTTCAGCATAAGTGACAAGTTGTGTATGACCACAATGGTTATTATATTGGATAGAGTCATTGTTATTTTTGAAGGTTGGAATGAGTTTGAGATAACTTAGATAAGTATATCTTCGTGTTTATCTTCCTCTTTATTACATGATTTTGTTGATATACTCACACTGAACTTTTTGGTTCTAGTAAATGGATGGATCTAGCAGGCACCAAATTGACAATGGGTTTGAAAGAAACTGTGGTGGTTCTCTGATTAAGAGACTGGATGAAATGGGGGATTCAATGAGAAATCTCGTGGTTATTCTAAACCAACTATCAGGAGTCATGATCAACCACTTGAACCTTGGTGAGTTCTCTAATGCCTCTTATACGAGAGAACCAACTTGATGTGGAAGTTCATGTGATAATTATAAAGGTAACCATTAGGGTTTATATGATCCTTACTTTTGAGGTAATTATGGGTTACTATATGTTATAATGGAAGATGAAAGGCACGAGGTAAAATTGAGGTTAAAATATGTTATGGTTATTTTTGAATATTTTTTATCTTTTTGGGGGGATGTTTTAAGAATTATATAGTTTTGGAAAAAGGACAACACGCATACCGTGTGACAACCCATTGCGTCAGACAAAGCTGCGGGAATCGAACCCACACCAAAGTGCAACCAGTATTTATCGCCTACCACAGGACTACGTGAAGTCTTTGGTTAGTTTGAATGATTATTTTTAGTTAGATGATTTTATGAATTAAGAGTAAGTTGATTTTGGGTTATCTATGGAAATTATTAACCTATCATGGAGGATATGTGATTAGGTTAATTACTTTTCAGTATGAGACTTTAAGAGCAACTTATGTTATTTGGAGATAAATGTTAATTGGTACCTTGGGAGACTATGCGATCAAATCCTTAAAAAATTTGGGTTTCAATCTTAGTTGGGTTTACTTTGAATAATTTTATGGATATATGTTTATTGGATGGTCTTTGTTGAACTTTGGGTTTTGTTTGACAAATTTTGGAGATTAGGAGTAGTTTTTCTTTTTGTAAAAAATATATCCTTTTTGGGTATTATCTGATCTCGTACTAAACATTTTGGTATGGTTTTGGTTGATATCTAAAGACATGGGAAATATATAGTTCTATTTTTTGGATTAGGTGATGGTCAAAAAGTTGATTATAATACTCTAAATGCGAACAAGTCTTCCTAAATACTCTTCTTTTGGAGAAAATATGAGTTTGATTAAGGAATCTAGTAAAAGTTGAAATTCTACGTGAGAAGTAAGTATGTTTCATTATGATTTAGTTAAGCTCAAAAATAAATTCCTCAATTAAGAGAAACTTATAACAAAAATGTTTTCTGTTAACTTTTCCTACTGGGGAATCGAATACCGTTTAACCCATCACAAGTTTGTGATTTTCTTGTGGTTAACTTTCTTTTAGACATGTTTACTATCACTCTCCATCAGAACATGACCCTTTGTTTTTTCCTCCATATCCATATTTTCATAATTGTAATCCTAGTATGGGTTAACTCGAGTGACCTTTGTACTTCTCTCCCATTCTTTTAAAGTGATAGTTTTACTGACTCTTGTTCCGATGTGGGACTTTCAATGAAGTTTCCAAGTCCAATTTTGAAATTGCGAGGACACAATTCCCAAAAGGGGGGAAGGATGTAACATCCCAGGTAAATAAATAATATTACATTCTAATGTTTATCAATATTTGTGAATAAAATGTTAATACTAATTTAAAGGGAATGCTATGCTCGATGGCATACCCTATACGCAACAATGAGTTTCTTTGAAATCTTACATTGCACACTAATAATATAATAATATTATAATAGTTAACGCCTAGAAATTGTAATGGAAAGAATGAACAGAAATAACTACAAAATGATTACATATGTTTGTCAAATATTTTTACATTTATCCAATAAATGTTAGAGGCTTAAAATCCAAATGAATCCAATTTTAAGAAATAAATACTCTAATATTTTTAAAAGATTGTTTTGCCGCCATTTGATGGCGAACCTTTTTGAAATCTAACTTTTCAAAATTTTATAAGATCTATTTTCCAAAATAAACTTAGTCTTTATGATTGGGATATTGAAATTTACTTTGGTTAAATTTTTGGTATGTTTCTGACAATGTTCATTCTTTTTAATGAATAGTGAAAAATATTGCATTTTACATCAAAATTTCTTTTTCATATAATTTAAATATATGGATAGATTATCTTTTTAATTGGTTTTAAAGTTTAATTATAATATATTTTTACAATTTAGTCCAATATTGGTCAATAGAATTAATTTCACTTTGCAATTGGGCATAAACTAATGCCAAACTTTTTATAGATATTGATTCAAAAAAACCCGCTATTTGTTTTGACAACGAGAATTATTTTTAAATTAATTATTGAAATTTATGTGTTTGGAATTTGGTAAAATGGATTCCATATTTGGAATCATAAGGTACAAATTATTTAATTAAGACTCTTTTGTTTTTGGAATTTGTGAATAGTAATGACGGTAATTATCGTTAATTTTCTTGATTAATTAGTAATCGGGTAGTTAAGGATAATAAAATAATATCATAATAATAAAAAATGACACCCAAAAGTGTCCTAATACGACTGGTTGTGTCATGGCAGACCATGGGATTCCTTGTGGCAAACTTTGGGACCCCATGGAATCACTTTTGTGTGATAATGACTTTTTATCTTTTTATTTTTTTTTAAAGAAAGTAAATATAACAAAGAATGTATCACCTGAGTAAAACATTTTTAATTTTGTCTAAATAAATGATATATTGGACTATAAATAGTAATTGGAAAGATAAAAATATTTCCTACATCATATTATTTTTTTATAATTTTTAGACATTAAATAAATTAAATTATATATGAGACCATGATGATGCAGCGATTACCTCATTATTTAACGATTTAAATAAAATGAAAATATAATGTAAAATCTAAGACCTAGATATGTCAAAAACCTATTGTATGAGTGTATTTATAACCCTTATCACCTTATATTTAAAATACATCAATGTGTGAGCTTTAAAATCCGAAACTCATTTGAAAATAAAGTAACATTTTATACCTTTCCAAGAGTGCCCCTCCTCTCCTCTTATAAAAGGCCCCCACCTATACCTCCTTACCCACAACTCTCAAGCATTTGGCTTGGCCAAGCTCTACTCATTTTGTCTCTCCAAATCCTTATCCTCATCCTAGAAGCCTTAACTTAGGCAGGAATCTCTTAAAGAAACCCTTTTGGTTCAAACCAAGAGGAGTTACCCGATTCAAAGGTAAAGTCTTCTCTAATGCTCTTTTGTTTTATTTTGGTTCTCCAACCCCCTAAACTCCTTTTATTCATTTATTTTGTAAAAAAAACAATATATTACATATAATAGGATGTTTCTATAATAATTATTCGATCTACACTTACACACACCTACATCTAATGGTTAAAAAGCATACTGTTTCCATGGATGGCGAATTTCTGCCTCACGAAACGATGATTGTTCAATATTATTCTAACACCTTCAAAGGTGGACATTAAGATTCCACTATATTTATATATGATATATAATATGTTTATGTTTTCCTTAAGCTTCTGTATTTTTCATTTACGTCATACCTTTATGGTTTCCATTATGGGTAAACGCGATATCTTCATTTTAGGAAGTGCGGACTACCGCCCCCTCAAAGTGATTTGATTCGTTAATGCCTTATGTGGGACATATATAAGATATAGTTAATGATATTATATATGATATTATACTGGAATTATAATATATCTTTATATCATTATGATTTCACTCTATTAAGTAAGAAATAGAAATGAAAGTAGCGTTCATGCGTACATATGGCCTACCGTCTCCATGAACAGTGCATTTCATTTCTTTTTATCTCCAAATGTTATGGAATAGTATATAATGAATATTTACTAGATATATATTATATTTAAATCATTAATACTATTCTGGAGATTATTTACTTATAACTACTTGGACAATCATTTTCAAACAAGTTCATTTTTGACTCATGTACCAAACATCGACAAAAACGTCTGATATGAACTCACATTATTAACCAATTATTATAACATTGTAATATGTGATATTAAATGAATAATAATCTTTAAAGGAGTACCATAAGAAATTATAAATTGACCAAAGTTTATTATTCAGTAATATAAAGAAACGAACAAGACAAGTTGGACTTGAGGTAAGGGATCCTACGTATCTCTTTATTTGTAAGTACTCTTTTTATGTAACTTAATTTAATCTCCTCTTTATTATGTTGGGGGATGTTCATTTATATTCCTATTGCTGTAAATTTTATTTTAATATGATTATATACCCTATTTTATCTCATCAATCCATTTTTGGAAGTTTTATGTGGCGCCGTTAGGCTGCCGAATTTTCATAAGGGGATTTTCATCTCACTTTTTATTCATGTGAGATTCATGCTACATTGGCCACTATTTCCTTTTTTGTGGTCTTTGTACTGCCCATTATTTTACTATTTGTATAATATAATCTCATTTATGGGTAGTTACATCTTCATTTTATGACCCTTCTTTCATGGTGTGTACGTTTCGAAAGTTTTTCCCAAATCGGTAAGGGAACCTTTCACACTTCTCTTTTAAAAAGACTTATTTTGTTATGCCTTTTAATTTACATATTTTTATTTTGGGATATTCTATTCTATATCCTTATTGATGTAAATTTTATGTCCAAGTGATGAGATACCATTTTCTCTCTCATAAACTGATTTTATGAATTTTAAAGTGACGCCGTTAGGCTGTCGAATTTTACCAAGGGAACTTTTTAACCCAATTTCGATTTCTTTAGGTTCAACATGTAGTTATTGAATACATCATCCTTTGAATATGTGTGAATTACCTTTGATTGTTTTACACTTAATATCCACTTATATTGGGTGTATTTATATTTTTCACACATAATTTTGAGATTGATTTATCCTTAATTTAAGGATACCTTCTTTATAAGGGATTTCATCTCATTTTACATTTCTATTGAGACTTCATTGTTGTTATGCACCAATTAACTATTATATGGTTTATATACTGTCCTTTGGAATATTATATCATGAATACATTTATTCTCATGATATTATAAATTTCTGATTAAATGTTATTTCTCAATTATTGTATTCAAGTGTCTCTAATTTTGGTAAAAACCCTTTAACTAAATATCGCTTTAAATGTTTTAATGATTTGTTCTTATTAATATCCATGTTTTCAAAATGGTTTTAAGGATTTATTTATATGGATATTAATGGTTTAAAATGTTAAAAGCTTCAAGGTGGTATGGGACACTTTGATTCAAAAATCTCTTTATTGAATGTTTTAAATGGTTTTGAAAATGGTTTTTTGAATGGATTCATTATTTCAATATCTTAAAAAGTTATATTTTTATTGCAATGTGGGAATGTTATCCTTACTTTATGATTAAGTTATGTGCTATGATTATGTTTTGTTTCTTGGGAATTGTTTATGAAAACGGGTGGTTCCATGATAAACTAAGGGCGGGTGATCCCGATATAGCTCTCCAATGCAATGGGTAACGTGAAGGGGTTAAACGCTAAGGTTTCTGCGAAGAGATTTAGGGAATATACTATGATTAGTATTCCAAACGTAACCATGAGGGTTACTCCCTACGTAAGAATGTTATGAATGCCTCAAGTTACCTTTATGTCTTATGATTTCTATGAGTTATTCATAAATCTTATGATTTCATGTGGTATGTTAATGTGCTTATGTTTTATGAGTAAAGTATGATTTCATTAATTCTTATGTATACATGTACTAATGTTTCCTTTCCAAATTTTTATATCCCTTAATGAGATTTTTATGCTCATCCCAAGTTTTTGAAATTTTTTTCACAGGTCAAGGGAAAGGTACATGATATGATGATAGTGTCAAGGAAGTGTCAAGAAAGAATCCATGTTTTATTTTAAATATGTTTCCATTGATGAAAAAAATGAATACTATATTTTATGCAACCACTTTGTTTAAATGTGGAATGTAATGCATGATTTATGATCTAATTATCTAAAACTCTAAACCTGAAAAGATTCTCAATGTGTATTCTTGAAATAAATCAAGATTAAGTAAGGTTTAAGGCTGGGGACTTATAGTTGGTATCAAAGGTCAGTTTAGATAACTTTAGATGTTAGAGTATTGTTTTAGCATAAGTGACAAGTTTTGTATGACCACAATGGTTATTATATTGGATAGAGTCATTGTTATTTTTGAAGGTTGGAATGAGTTTGAGATAACTTGGATAAGTATATCTTAGTGTTTATCTTACTCTTTAGTACTTGATGATTTTGTTGATATACTCACACTGACCTTTTTGGTTTTAGTAAATGGATGGATCTAGTAGACCAAATTGAAAATGGGTTTGAAGGAAACTGTGGTGGTTCTCTATTTAAGAGGCTGGATGAAATGGGGGATTCAATGAGAAATCTCGTGGTTATTCTAAACCAACTATCAAGAGTCATGATCAACCACTTGAACCTTGGTGAGTTCTCTAATGACTCTTGTATGAGAGAACCAACTCGATGTGGAAGTTCATGTGATAATTATAAAGGTAACCATTAGGGTTTATATGATCCTTACTTTTGAGGTAATTATGGGTTACTATATGTTATAATGGAATATGAAAGGCATGGGGTAAAATTGAGGTTAAAATATGTTATGGTTATTTTTGAAGATTTTATCTCTTTTTGGGGTATGTTTTAAGAATTATATAGTTTTGGAAAAAGGACAACATGGAGACCGTGTGACAACCCGTCGCATCGGACGAAGCTGCGGGAATCAAACCCACACCAAAGTGCAACCGATATTTATCGCCTACCACTGGACTACGTGAAGTCCCTGGTTAGTTTGAATGATTCTTTTTAGTTAGATGATTTTATTAATTAAGAGTAAGTTTATTTTGGGTTATCTATGGAAATTATTAACCTATAATGGAGGATATGTGATTAGGTTAATTACTTTTCAGTATGAGACTTTAAGAGCAACTTATGTTATTTGGAGATAAATGTTAATTTGTACCTTGGGAGACTATGTGATTAAATCCTTAAAAAATTTGGGTTTCAATCTTAGTTTGGTTTACTTTGAAGAATTTTATGGATATATTTTTATTGAATGGTCTTTGTTGAACTTTGGGTTTTGTTTGAAAATTTTTGGAGATTAGGATTAGTTTTTCTTTTTGTAAAAAAAAAAATCCTTTTGGGGTATTATCTGATCTTGTACTAAACTTTTTGGTTTGGTTTTGGTTGATATCTAAAGACATGGGAAATATATAGTTCTTTTTTGTGGATTAGGTGATTCTCAAGAATTTTATTATAGTACTCTTAATGGGAACAAGTATTCCTAAATACTCGTCTTTTGGAGAAAATATGAGTTTGATTAAGGAATCTAGTAAAAGTTGAAAGTCTACATGACAAGTAAGTATGTTTCATTATGATTTAGTTAAGATCAAAAATAAATTCCTTAATTAATAGAAACTTAAAACAAAAATGTTGTCAGTTAACTTTTCCTACTGGGGAATCGAATACCGTTTAACCCATCACAAGTTTGTGATTTTCTTGTGGTTAACTTTCTCCTAGACATGTTTACTATCACTCTCCATCAGAACATGAACCTTTGTTTTTTCCTCCATATCCATATTTTCATACTTGTAATCCTAGTATGGATTAACTTGGGTGGCCTTAGTACTTCTCTCCCATTCTTTTAAAGTGATATTTTTACTGACTATTGTTCCGATGTGGGACTTTCAATGAAGTTTCCAAGCCAAATTTTGAAATTGTGAGGATGCAATTCCCAAAAGGGGGGAAGGATGTAACATCCCAGGTAAATAAATAATATTACATTCTAATGTTTATCAATATTTGTGAATAAAATGTTAATATTACTTTAAAGGGAATGCTATGCTCGATGGCGTACCCTATACGCAACAACGAGTTTTTTTGAAATCTTACGTTGCACACTAATAATATAATAATATTATAATAGTTAATGCCTAGCTGTTGTAATGGAGGGAATGAACAGAAATAACTACAAAATGATTACATATGTTTTTCAAATTTTTTTACATTTATCCAATAAATGTGAGAGGCTTAAAATCCAAATGAATCCAATTTTAAGAAATAAATACTCTAATATTTTTAGAAGATTGTTTTGCCGCCTTTTGATGGAGAACCTTTTTTAAATCTAAATTTTGAAAATTTTATAAGCTCTATTTTTCAAAATAAACTTATTATTTATGATTGGGATATTGAAATTTACTTTGGTTAAATTTTTGGTATGTTTCTGACAATGTTCATTCTTTTTAATGAATAGTGAAAAATATTGCATTTTACATCAAAATTGCTTTTTCATCTAATTTAAATATATGGATAGATTATCTTTTTAATTGGTTATAAAGTTTAATTATAATATATTTTTACAATTTAATCCAATATTGGTCATTAGAATTAATTTCACTTTGGAATTGGGCATAAACTAATGCCAAACTTTTCATAGATATTGTTTCAAAAAAGCCCACTATTTGTTTTGACAACGGGAATTATTTTTAAATTAATTATTTCAATTTATGTGTTTGTAATTTAGTAAAATGGATTCCATATTTAGAATCATAAGGTACAAATTATGTAATTAAGACTCTTTTGTTTTTGGAATTTGTGAATAGTAATGAAGGTAATTATCATTAATTATCTTGATTAATTAGTAATCGGGTAGTTAAGGATAATAAAATAATATCATAATAATAAAAAATGACACCAAAATGTGTCCTAATACTACTGGTTGTGTCATGGCCGACCATGTGATTCCTTGTGTCAAACTTGGGGACCCCATGGAATCACTTTTGTGTGATAATGACTTTTTATCTTTTTATTTTTTTAAAGAAAGTAAATATAACAAAGAATGTATCACCTGAGTAAAACATTTTTAATTTTGTCTACATAAATGATATCTTGGTCTATAAATAGTAATTGGAAAAAAAAATATTTCCTACATCATAGTATTTTTTTTATAATTTTTAGACATTAAATAAATTAAATTATATATGAGACCATGATGATGCAGCGATTACCTCATTATTTAACAATTTAAATAAAATGGAAATATAATGTAAAATCTAAGACCTACACATGTAAAAAACCTATTTTATGGGTGTATTTCGAACCCTTATCACCTTATCTTCAAAATAAATCAATGTGGGACCTTTAAAATCCGAAACTCATTTGAAAATAAAGTAACATTTTATACCTTTCCAAGAGTGCCCCTCCTCTCCTCTTATAAAAGGCTCCCACCTCTACCTCCTTACCCACACCTCTAAAGCCTTTGGCTCGGCCAATATCTACTCACTTTGTCTCTTCACATCCCTCTTCTCATCCTAGAATCCTTACCTTAGGCATGAAGCTCTTCAAGAAACCCTTTTGGTTCAAACTAAGAGGAGTTACCTGATTCAAAGGTAAAGTCTTCTCTAAAGCTCTTTTGTTTTATTTTGCTTCTCCAACCCCCTAAAATATTTTTATTAATTTATTTTGTAACAAAAATAGTATCTTCCATATACTAGGATGTTTTTATAATAATTATTTGAGCTACACTTACACACACCTACATCTAATGGTTAAAGAGCATACTGTTTCCATGGATGGAGAATTTCTGCCTCACGAAACGATGATTGTTCAATATTCTTCTAACACCTTCAAAGGTGGACATTAAGATTACAATATATTTATATATGATATATAATATGTTTATTTTTTCCTTAAGATTCTGTATTTTTCATTTATGTCATACCTTTATGGTTTCCATTATGGGTAAACGCAATATCTTCATTTTAGGAAGTGCGGACTACCGCCCCCTCAAAGTGATTTGATTCGTTAATTCCTTATGTGGGACATATAAAGGATATAGTTAATGATATTATATATGATATTATACTGTAATTATAATATATCTTTATATCATTATGATTTCACTCCATTAAGTAAAAAAATAGAAATGAAAGTAGCGTTCATGCGTACGTATGACCTACCGTCTCCATGAACGGTGCATTTCATTTCTTTTTATCACAAAATGTTATGGAATAGTAGAAAATAAATATTTAATGGATATATATGATATTTAAATCATTAATACTATTCTGGAGATGATTTACTTATAACTACATGGACAATCATTTTCAAACAAGTTCATTTTTGACTCATGTACCAAACATCGACAAAAACGTCTGATATGAACTCACATTATTAACCAATTATTATAACATTGTAATATGTGATATTAAATAAATAATAATCTTTAAAGGAGGAACTTAAGCAATTATAAATTGACCAAAGTTTATTATTCAGTAATATAAAGAAACGAACAATACAAGTCATACTTGAGGTAAGGGATCCTACCTATCTCTTTATTTGTAAGTACTCTTTTTATGTAACTTACATTAATCTCCTCTTTCTTATGTTGGGGGATGTTCTTTTATATTCCTATTTCTGTAAATTTTATTTTAATATGATGATAGACCCTATTTTATCTCATAAATCCATTTTTGGAAGTTTTATGTGGCGCCGTTAGGCTGCCGAATTTTCATAAGGGGACTTTCATCTCACTTTTTATTCCTGTGAGATTCATGCTACATTGGCCACTATTTACTTTTTTTGGTCTTTGTAATGCCCATTATTTTAATATTTGTATAATATACTCTCATTTATGGGTAGTTACATCTTCATTGCATGACCCTTCTTTCATGGTGTGTACGTTTCGAAAGTTTCCTAAATCGGTAAGGGAACCTTTCACACTTCTCTTTTAAAAAGACTTATTTTGTTATGTCTTTTAATTTACATATTTTTATTTTGGTATATGTTCTTATATATCCTTATTGATGTAAATTTTATGTCCAAGTGATTAGATACCATTTTCTCTCTCATAAACTAATTTTATGAATTTTAAAGTGACGCCGTTAGGCTGTCGAATTTTACCAAGGGAACTTTTTAACCCAATTTTGATTTCTTTGGGTTCAACATGTAGTTATTGAATATGTCATCCTTTGAATATGTGTGAATGAACTTTGATTGTTTTACACTTAATATCCACTTATATTGGGTGTATTTATATTTTTCACACATAATTTTTAGATTGATTTATCCTTAATTTAAGGATACCTTCTTTATAAGGGATTTCATCTCATTTTACATTTCTATTGAGACTTCATTGTTGTTATGAACCAATTAACTCTTATATGGTTTATATACTGTCCTTTGGAATATTATATCATGAATCCATTTATTCTCATGATATTATAAATTTCTGATTAAATGTTATTCCTCAATTATTGTATTCAAATGTCTCTAATTCTGGTAAAAAACCTTTAACTAAATATCGCTTTAAATGTTTTAATGATTTGTTCTTATTAATATCCATGTTTTCAAAATGGTTTTAAGGATTTATTTATATGGATATTAATGGTTTAAAATGTTAAAATCTTCAAGGTGGTATGGGACACTTTGATTCAAAAATCTCTTTATTGAATGTTTTAAATGGTTTTGAAAATGGTTTTTTTGAATGGATTCATTATTTCAATATCTTAAAAAGTTATATTTTTATTGAAATGTAGTAATGTTATCTTTAATTAATGATTAATTTATGTGATATTATTATGTTTTGTTTCTTGGGCATTGTTTATGAAAACGGGTGGTTCCATGATAAACTAAGGGCAGGTGAGCCTGATATAGCTCTCTAATGCATTGGGTAACGCGAAGGGGTTAAACGCTAAGGTTTATCCGAAGAAATTTAGGGAATATACTATGATGGGTATTCCAAACGTAACCATGAGGGTTAATCCCTATGTAAGAATGTTATGAATGCCTCAAGTTTCCTTTATGCCTTATGATTTCTATGAGTTATTCATAAATCTTATGATTTCATGTGGTATGTTAATGTGCTTATGTTTTATGAGTAAAGTATGATTTCATTAATTCTTATGTATACATGTACTAATGTTTCCTTTCCGAATTTTTATATCTCTTACTGACCTTTTTATTCTCATCCCAAGTTTTTGAAATGTTTTTCATAGGTCAAGGGAAAGGTACATGATATGATGATAGTGTCAAGGAAGTGTCAAGAAAGAATCCATGTTTTATTTTAAATATGTTTCCGTTGATGGAAAAAAATTAATACTATCTTTTATGAAACCACTTTGTTTAAATGTGGAATGTAATGCATGATTTATGATTTAATTCTCAAAAACTCTAAACCTGAAAAGATCCTCAATGTGTATTCTTGAAATAACTCAATATTAAGTAAGGTTTAATGCTGGGGACTTATACCATGCATCAAAATGATGTGTAGTTCATTCATACACATCATAAATGAATATATGACCATTTACCTTAATTTCCTATTAAACTGATTGATTTTGGTTGGTTATGTGTTTGTGATGGGAGTTTTTAACCAAAATATCTTTTTAAAATTCAAAAGATATAATTTTAGTCACTATAGCCACTCCACGTTTTAGAATGATGTGTCTTTTATTCATACATGGAACAATTGAATAAAAAATAATTGTACTAAAGTTTTAGGAATATCAAATATAATTTTCTTAACTTTGACCATGTAACAAGTGTTTTTAACTGAAATATCTATTTTTAATGGAAATAATGTATTTTCACTCATTTTTAACACACCACATGTTGGAATGATGTACAATTATTTTATTAATGTCCTAAATAAATACAGAATCATTTTTTTAAATTTATATAACAAATAGATCATGGTTTCATGGTTGTGAGCATGTTGAATTTAGAAAACACTTAAAATGAAAAAAATTACTTTATGCCATTCCAACCACATTGCACATAAAAAATATAAACAGCTCATTTCTAGAGGTTAAAAATGAATTGATGATCATTTTCTTATAGTATCATGACAATTATAGCTGCTTTTCTAATAAATGATAATGTGATTCACTCATATTTTCCACAAATTAAATAAGAACATTAAATAAATTAGTTTTATACGTATACCTCTTCATGAATTTTATAAATATTGTGACACAACATAGCCTTCCTGTTCAACCCTAAACACATGTATTTCATTCTTTATGAATGATTTATTAGCATTATCTGAATAGTACAGAAAAAATATAATTAAAGAAATGGTTAATAAATACATTAATTAAAATTGTATATATTAAAAAATAGACATATATAATATACACCTTTAATGTGATTTAATTTTTTATGGGTTTTGAAATTTTTCATAGATTTAGAAATATAGTAACTGTAGTCGCAACCATTTGTTTGTTTTGTACACTATGAAAACATTAATAATTATAAGATTTTTTATGAAATATGATCCAATATTGAACTATTATTATAAGGCCCCAGCCTTAAACCTTACTTAATCTTGAGTTATTACAAGATTACACATTGAGGATCTTTTCAGGTTTAGAGTTTTAGAGAATTAGATCATAAAACTTGCATTACATTCCACATTTAAACAAAGTGGTTACATAAAGATAGTATTCATTTTTTACCATCAACAGAACATATTTAAAATAAAACATGGATTCTTTCTTGACACTTCCTTGAAACTATCATCATATCATGTACCTTTCCCTTGACCTGTGAAAAACATTTCAAAAAAGACTTGGGATGAGCATAAAAAGCTCAGTATGGGTTATATAAAAAAAATATGGAAAGGAAACATGAGTTCATATATACATAAGAATGAAATCATACTTTACCCATAAAACATAATCACTTTAACATACCTCATCAAATCATGAATAAATCATAGAAATCATAAGACATAAAGGTAACTTGAGGCATTCATAACATTCTTACGTAGGGAGTAACCCTCTTGGTTACGTTTGGAATACCTATCACAGTATATTCCATAAATCTCTTTGGAGAAACCTTAACGTTTCACTCCTTTGCGTTACCCAATGCATTGGAGATCTATATCGGGATCACCCGCTCTTAGTTTATCACGGAACCACCCGTCTTCATAATAATGCCCAAGAACCTCAACATAATTGTATCACATAAAACATGCATAAAGGAAACATAACATTTCCACCTTTCAATCACAAGATATCAATACAACACATTGATATAAAAACATTATGAAAACCATTTTCAATACCAAAATAAAAGAAAAGTAAAACATGGTATTTATTTTTCTTTTAAAAAGAAGGTATGACTTGTAGAGGAAGCCGAAACTCAAATAATGGTCACGGCGGCGGAGAAGTCGTTGTCTCCGCATACGTACGACAAAACATTCCCTTTTGTAATTTAGTAAAACGCTTCGTATAAAAAAGATTCCTTTTGGATAAATGTAAAATTCAAAGGGGTTTATACACCATATAAAATAAGGTTGAGTATAAAACAAAATATGCCTCAATGAAAGGAGATTGAGACGAAGTCCCATACCTCGGGTCCGAATTGACTCGGTCGTTCTTTAATATCCTGAATAATAAACTTGAGTTAATTTGTACTTGTTTAAGAACCTTTTTCAAGTTTATTATTCCTTTTATATCACTTATTGCCATGTCATGAACACTATGTAATTATTTAAGTTAATAACGGTCGTTTTAACGATCATTGGTACTTGAGTAAAAAATAAGCCCTTTATAATTACAATTTGTTCATGTATCCATTATATCAAGAATGTTATTCATGATGTAGATATCATATATGTCATATATATCCAGTACATGCATGCATTTATAATATTACATAATCATTTAGAGGTAAGAAATGAAATCACTGTTCATGGAGACGGTAAGCCGTACATACGCATGAACACTACTTTCATTTCTATTTCGTATTTTATAGAATGGAATCATAATGATATAAAGGTATATTATAATTCCAGTGTAATATCATATATAATATCATAACTCCATCCTTTATACGTTCCACATATGTTATTTAACGAATCAAATCACTTTGAGGGGGCGGTAGTCCGCACTTCCTTAAATGAAGATATCGCGTTTACCCATAATGGGAACCATAAAGGTATGCCCAAAATGAAAAATACAGAAGCTTAAGGAAAACATAAACATATTATATATCATATATAAATATAGTGTCATCTTAATGGCCACCTTTGAAGGTGTTAAAATAATGTTGAACAATCATCATTTCGGGAGGCAGAAATTCGCCATCCACGGAAACAATATGTTCTTTAACCATTAGATTTAGGTGTGTGTAAGTGTAGCTATAATACTTCTTATAAAAACATCCTAGTATATTTAAGATACTGGAGTTGTTACAAAATAAATGAATAAAAAGAGTTTATGGGGTTGGAGAAGCAAAATAAAACAAAAGGACTCAAGTGAAGACATTACCTTAAAATCGGGTAACTCCCTTTGGTTTGAGATCAAAGGCTTCCTTGGGAAGACTTCTGCCCAAAGTGAGGCTTCAAGGAGTAATATAGGGAAGTGGAGAGACAAAATGGGCAGGGGTTGGACGATCCAAAGGCTTTGGAAGTGTGGGTAAGGAGGTAGAGGTGGGGGCCTTTTATAAGAGGAGAGGATGGGCACTCTTGGAAAGTAAAGAAATGTTACTTTATTTTCAAATGAGTTTCGGATTTTAAAGGTCCCACATTGATATAATTCGAGGATAAGGTGATAAGGATTCTAAATATACCCACCCAATAGGTTTTGGACATGTATAGGTCTTAGATTTTACATCATCTTTCCATTTTATTTAAATCGTCAAATAATGAGGTCATCACTGCATCATTATGATGTGATAAATAATTTAATTTATTTAATGTATAAAAATTATAAAAAAAATACTATGATGTATAAAATCTTTTTATATTTCCAATGATTATTTATAGTCCAAAAGATCATTTATGTAGACAAAATTAAAAATATTTTACTTAGGTGATACATTCTTCGTTACATTTAACATTCTTTAAAAAATAAAAAGATAAAAAGTCACTTTCTCACAAAAGTGATTTCATGGGGCTCCCAAGTTTAGAACAAGGCATCCCATGGTCGGCCATGAGACAACCAGTAGCCTTAGAACACATTTTGGTGTCATTTTTTATTATTATGATATTTTTTTATTATCCTTAACTACCCGATTACTCAATAATCAAGATAATTAAAGATAATTATCGTCGTTACTATTCATAATGTCCAAAAACAAGACTCTTAATTACATAATTTGGACCTTATGATTCCAGATATTTAATCCATTTTACCTAATTCCAAACACATAAATTGCAATAATTTATTTAAAAATAATTCCCGTTGTCAAAACAAATAGCGGGTTTTTTTGAAACAATATCTATGAAAAGTTTGGCATTAGTTTATGACCAATTTAAAAGTGAAATTAATCCTAATGACCACCATTGGATTAAATGGTAAAAATATATTCAGATTACACTTTAAGACCAATTAAAAATATAATCTAACCATATAATTAAATTAAATGAAAAAGCAGTTTTGATGTAAAATGCAGTATTTTTCACTATTCATTAAAAAATGAACATTGTCAGAAAAATACCAAAAATTTATCCAATGTAAATTTCAATGTCCCAATCATAATGAATATGTTTATTTTGAAAAATATAGATTATAAAATTGTCAAAATTTTGATTTAAAAAGAGTTTTCCATCAAAAGGCAGTAAAACAATCTTTTAAGAATATTATTGTATTCCATGCTTAAGATTGGATTTATTTTCATTTTAAGCCTCTAAAACACTATATAATTCATTAATAGACATAGATAAAAATATCAATTATTCATTACTTACTTGTGATGTTACATCCTTCCCCCCTTTAGAAAATTGTGTCCCCGCAATTTATTTACTTATCAAATAAATGGGGGTACTTATCCCTCATTGCATTTTCAGATTCCCATGTTGCCTCTTCCATCATGTGGTTTTTCCACAAAACCTTTACCTGATTAATCACCTTATTCCGTAACACTTGATCCCTGTGGTCAAGAATCTGGATCAGTTGTTCCTTATAAGATAGGTTCTCTTCCAGCTGAACTACCTCTAGACTCAAAACATGAGATGGACCTGACATGTACTTTCTCAGCATCAAAACATGAAAAACATTGTGTACCTGAGATAAACTCGGAGGTAAAGCCACCCGGTAAGCAACTGATCCAACTCTCTCCAGAATTTTATATGGTCCAATGAACCTTGGACTCAGCTTTCCTTTCTTACCAAATCACATCACACTTTTCCATGGTGATACTTTGAGAAAAACATGATCACCTACCTCAAAAGAGAGATCCTTCCTCCTGTTGTCCGCATAACTCTTCTGCCTACTCTGAGCTGTTCTCATGTGTTTCTGTATCAGCTGAACTTTTTCTGCCAACTCTTCTACCAATTCTGGTCCCATCAACTTCCTTTCACCCACTTCATCCCAGAAAGCTGGAGTTCAACACCGCTTCCCATATAATGCCTGAAATGGTGCCATTTGTATACTAGAATGAAAACTGTTATTATATGAAAATTCAACCAAAGAAAGATGTTGGTCCCAACTTCCCTGATAATACATCGAACAAGCTCGTAGCATATCCTCCAAGGTCTGAATTGTTCGTTCCGACTGCCCATCTGATTGAGGATGAAAAGCTGTACTAAAATTTAATTTAGTACCCAACGACTTCTGAAGGCCTTTCCAAAAGTTAGAAGTGAACCTGGGATCACGGTTAGATACAATGGAGAGAGGAACTCCATGTAACATGACTATCTCTTTAAGATACAAATGGGAAAGTTGATCTAGGGAAAAAGTATCTCGTATAGCAAGGAAATGAGCAGATTTGGTCAAGTGATCAACAATAACCCAGATTGCATTATTACCTCGAGATGTCTTTGGTAATCCCACAACAAAGTCCATGAATATATTCTCCCATTTCCACTCTGGCACTAGTAAAGGCTGAAGCATCCCTTTCGGTAACTGCCGCTCTGCTTTAACCTACTGACAAGTCAAACACTTCACAGTAAAATTAGCAATATCTCTTTTCATTCCATCCCACCAGTAATACTTCTGAAGATCTCTATACATCTTAGTTTTGCCTGGATGAACTGAAAACGGAGAACTATGAGCTTCACATAACAACTCTCTCTTCAACTGTGAATCACAATGCACACACAATCTCTTCCCAAATCTCAAAACGCAATCATTATCAATGTTGAATTCAGGCAAATTACCCTTCTGAACCAGCTCTACCTTTTTCTGCAACTCACTGTCTTGCTTCTGTGCTTGCTTGATTCTGTCTGATAGAGATGATCTCACTGATACCTGAAACAAAACATAAGAACATCCTGCACCAACAAATTCTATGCCAAAGTTCATCAAATCCTTAACCAAAGGATCACGTTTCAAATGCAACATTGCTAATGAAGCATTACTTTTTCGACTCAAAGCATCAACCACTTTATTTTCTTTTCCTGTATGGTAATGAATTGTACAATCATAATCCTTGATTAATTCTAGCCATCTCCTTTGTCTCATGTTCAATTCTTTCTGGGTGAATATATACTTTAAACTTTTGTGATCGGTATATATTTCACACTTTACTCCATACAAATGATGCCTCCAAAATTTTAAAGCAAAAACAACAACAGCTAATTCCAAATCATGTGTAGGGTAATTTACCTCATGAGTTTTCAACTGACATGAAGCATAAGCAATTACCTGATCATTCTGCATTAGGACACAACCAAGTCCTTTCAATGAAGCATCACTGTATATAACAAACTCACCATTCCTGGAAGGTAGTGCCAAAACTGAAGCATTCACCAATCTTCTTTTCAATTCCTGAAAACAATCATCACATTCTTTTGTCCAGATAAACTTAACACCCTTCCGAGTTAGCTTAGTCATTTGACTAGATAACCGTGAAAAATTTCTAACAAACCTTTGCTAATAGCCTTCCAAACCAAGGAAACTACGAATCTCTGTTACATTTGTGGGTCTTGTCCATTCTTCAACAACCTTTGTTTTTGCAGGATCAACGGTTATCCCATCTTTAGAAACAATGTGACCAAGGAAAGAAATTTGTTGCAACCAAAACTCCCACTTGCTGAATTTTCCATATAGTTTATTTTCTTTTAAGGTTTGCAAGATAACCCTTAAATGTCTTTCATGCTCCTCTTTACTTTTAGAAAACACCAAAATATCATCAATGAAAACCACCACAAACTTATCCAAGAACTCATGGAAAATTCTATTCATTAAGTCCATGAATACAATAGGTGCATTGGTTAGCCCAAAAGGCATTACTACAAATTCATAATGGCCATATCTTGTACGAAACGCAGTCTTCGGAACATCTGCTTCCTTTACCTTCAGCTGATGGTACCCCGATCTCAGGTCAATCTTTGAAAAATACTGAGCTCCCTGGAGCTGATCAAACAAATTATAGATATGAGGAAAAGGATATTTGTTCTTAACAGTGATATTATTCAAGGCCCTATAATCAATGAAAAGTCTCATTGAGCCATATTTATTTTTAACAAACAAGATAGGAGCACCCCATGGTGATGTGCTAGGTCAAATGAAACCTTTATCTAATAACTCCTGCAATTGTTTCTTTAACTCTAAAAGTTCAACTTGAGCCATTCGATAAGGGGGTTTTGAAATTGGATTAGCATCAAGAACTAAGTCAACAGTAAATTCAACTTCCCGATCTGGTATTATTCCAGGCAACTCATTAGGAAAAACACCAGGATACTCATTTACCACTGGCACATCATTAATCTGAATAGTTCCCTTGTTTTCAACAATATGTGCAAGGTAACATTCATTTCCATATTTTACAAGTTTCTCGGCCTCTTGATATGTTATCAAAAGTAAGGGTTCATTCTTGTACACAAACTGAAAGTCTTTCTGAAAAGAAACTTCTTTATCTCTACAGTCAATCTTAGCATGGTAAATAGAGAGCCAATCCATACCCAGGATAACATCAAACTCTACTAGAGGTAGAACAATAAGGTTTGCAAGTAGGTTCTTTCCACAGATAAGGATTGGAAGATTCTTATAAATTCTTTTTGCCTCAACATTTCCCCCAGGTGTTTTTACCACAAGTTCAGGAGTCATTTCTTGAGATGGTATTCCCATTTTACTAGAAAAGGTTTCAGAGATGAAAGAATGTGTAGACCCCGAATCAAACAACACACTGGCATAATCTGAAAAAACAAAGTACCTGATAAAACTTCATTTGATGGCCCGACATCTGCTGAAGTAGTTGCAAATGATTTCACCACCCCTTTCTGCTTGTAGTCTAACTACTTCCCATCACTCAAGATCTTTGTCGGACACTCGTTTGCATAGTGACCCATCTCATTGCACTTAAAACATTTCACTAACTGTAAATCAAATTTGGTCTTACCTTCACCTTGATCTTTTTCAGTGTAATCACGAGCCTTATGTCCCATCTTACCACATCAGTAGCACTTTCCAGAATTCAGAAGACATTCCCCTGCATGCCTTTTTCCACATTTATCACAAACTGGAAACTTAGTTTTCTTACCATCAGACTTTTTTGAAGAATTCTTACCTTTCTCCTGCAACCTCGGTCTCTTCTTCTGTTGGTTGTTATAGAACACTTGATCATCGGCAAACTCCATTTCCACCTTCTCAGCACATCGAACAAGCTTTTCATAACTTTTAAACTCACAAGAAGCTAATGCCATTAGATATTTTGGATTTAATCCTGAGTAAAAACGATTGATTTTACTATCAAGGTCTCAGATAAAATTTGGAGCATACCTTGCCAATCGAGTGAACCTTTCTTCATAGGAATCCACTGAGTCTTCCTCTTGCCTCAATTCCAAGAATTGATTTTCCATCCTAAGTCGAACAGCTTTAGGAAAACACTTCTCAAGAAACATACCTTGAATTTATCCTAGTCAAGAGCATCAATCTCATCTGCGTCCCTGATATTTTTAACCATAGACCACCACTGATCTGCCTCACCCTCCAAACGGTAAATAGAAAGACTAACCTTTTGATTTCCTGAACACCCTATGACATCGAAAATCTTCTCCAGTGCTTTAATCCACCCTTCATCTAACACAGGGTCAGATGATCCTCTGAATGATGGGGGATGTTGCCTCATGAAATGTTCCACCACTGACATGTTCCTCTACGGTTGATCTGGCTGATCTCGTGCATGGATACCACCACCATTTATCGCTTGATTCAACTGCGCCATTACTACAACAAACTATTCAGTTCCAATTCCAACCATCTCGGGATGCTGATTCGGAAGGTTATTTCCTTCTGTATGCCTTCCTAGCACTGCTTCCCTGTTTCCTCTGTGGAAAACCATTCTGAACAAACATGTCTTAGATGAAGCAACATGGTAATCTTCAAATGCTATATCATTTCAAAAAAAAAAATATTTTTGGATAATCATTTAATATAATTCTAACTCCTAAAGTTATCTAAACTGACCTTTGATACAAACTATAAGGCCCCAACCTTAAACCTTACTTAATCTTGAGTTATTACAAGATTACACATTGAGGATCTTTTTAGGTTTATAGTTTTAGAGAATTAGATCATAAAACTTTCATTACATTCCACATTTAAACAAAGTGGTTACATAAAGATAATATTCATTTTTCCCATCAACAGAACATATTTAAAATAAAACATGGATTCTTTCTTGACACTTCCTTGACACTATCATCACATCATGTACCTTTCCCTTGACCTGTGAAAAACATTTCAAAAAAGACTTGGGATGAGCATAAAAAGCTCAGTATGGGTTATATAAAAAAAATATGGAAAGGAAACATGAGTTCATATATACATAAGAATTAAATCATACTTTACCCATAAAACATAAACACTTTAACATACCTCATCAAATCATGAATAAATCATAGAAATCATAAGACATAAAGGTAACTTGAGGCATTCATAACATTCTTACGTAGGGAGTAACCCTCTTGGTTACGTTTGGAATACCCATCACAGTATATTCCCTAAATCTCTTCGAAGAAACCTTAACGTTTCACTCCTTCACGTTACCCAATGCATTGGAGAGCTATATCGGGCTCACCCGCCCTTAGTTTATCACGGAACCACCCATCTTCATAATAATTCCCAAGAACCTCAACATAATTGTATCACATAAAACATGCATAAAGGAAACATAACATTTCCACCTTTCAATCACAAGATATCAATACAAAACATTGATATAAAAAAATTATGAAAACCATTTTCAATACCAAAATAAAATAAAAGTAAAACATGGTATTTATTTTTCTTTTAAAAAGAATGTATGGATTGTAGTGGAAGCCGAAACTCAAATAATGGTCACGGCGGTGGAGAAGTCGTTGTCGCCGCATACGTACGAAAAAATATTCCCTTTTGTCGTTTAGTAAAACGCTTCATATAAAAAAGACTCATTTTGGATAAATGTAAAAGTAAAAGGGGTTTATACACCGTATAAAAGAAGGTTGAGTATAAAACAAAATATGCCTCAATGAAAGGAGATTGAGACGAAGTCCCATACCTCGGGTCCGACTTGACTCGGTCATTCTTTAACTCCTGAATAATAAACTTGAGTTAATTTATACTTGTTTAAGAACCTTTTTCATGTTCATTATTCCTTTTATATCACTTATTTACATGTCATGAACACTATGTAATTATTTAAGTCAATAACGGTCATTTTAACGATCATTAGTACTTGAGTAAAAAATAAGCCCTTTATAATTACAAGTTGTTCATGTATCCATTATATCCAGAATGGTATTCATGATGTATATATCATATATGTCATATATATCCAGTACATGCATGCATTTATAATATTACATAATCATTTAGAGGTAACAAATGAAATGCACCGTTCATGGAGACGGTAAGCCGTACGTACGCATGAACGCTACTTTCATTTCTATTTCGTATTTTATAGAATGGAATCATAATGATATAAATGTATATTATAATTCCAGTGTAATATCATATATAATATCATAACTCCATCCTTTATATGTCCCACATATGGTATTTAAGGAATCAAATCACTTTGAGGGGGCGGTAGTCCGCACTTCCTTAAATGAAGATATCGCGTTTACCCATAATGGGAACCATAAAGGTATGCCCAAAATGAAAAATACATAAGATTAAAGAAAACATAAACATATTATATATCATATATAAATATAGTGTCATCTTAATGGCCACCTTTGAAGGTGTTAAAAGAATTTTGAACAATCATCGTTTCGGGAGGCAGAAATTCACCATCCACGGAAACAGTATGTTCTTTAACCATTAGATGTAGGTGTGTGTAAGTGTAGCTCGAATCCATATTATAACAAAATCCTAGTATATTGAATATACTGTAGTTGTTACAAAAGAAATGAATAAAAAGAGTTTAGGGGGTTGGAGAAGCAAAATAATACGAAAGGACTCAAGTGAAGACATTACCTTAAAATCGGGTAACTCCCTTTGGTTTGAGCTCAAAGGCTTCCTTGGGAAGAATTATTACCAAAGTGAGGCTTCAAGAAGTAAGAGAGGGAAGTGGAGAGACAAAATGGGCAGGGGTTGGATGAGCCAAAGGCTTTGGAAGTGTGGGTAAGGAGGTAGAGGTGGGGACTTTTATAAGAGGAGAGGAGGGGCACTCTTGGAAAGTAAAGAAATGTTACTTTATTTTCAAATGGGTTTCGGATTTTAAAGGTCCCACATTGATATAATTCGAGGATAAGATGATAAGGGTTCTAAATATACCCACCCAATAGGTTTTGGACATGTATAGGGCTTATATTTTACATTATCTTTCCATTTTATTTAAATCGTCAAATAATGAGGTCATCGCTGCATCATTATGATGTCATAAATAATTTAATTTATTTAATGTCTAAAAATTATAAAAAAAATACTATGATGTAGAAAATATTTTTATCTTTCCAATTACTATTTATAGTCCAAAATATCATTTATGTAGACAAAATTAAAAATATTTTACTTAGGTGATACATTCTTTGTTACATTTAACATTCTTTAAAAAATAAAAAGATAAAAAGTCACTTTCTCACAAAAGTGATTTCATGGGGCCCCCAAGTTTGGAACAAGGCATCCCATGGTCTGCCATGAGACAACCAGTATCCTTAGGACACATTTTGGTGTCATTTTTTATTATTATGATATTATTTTATTATCCTTAACTACCCGATTACTCATTAATCAAGATAATTAAAGATAATTACCGTCATTACTATTCATAATGTCCAAAAACAAGAGTCTTAATTACATTATTTGAACCTTATGATTCCAAATATTTAATCCATTTTACCAAATTCCAAACACATAAATTTCAATAATTTATTTAAAAATAATTCCCGTTGTCAAAACAAATAGCGGGTTTTTTTGAAACAATATCTATGAAAAGTTTGGCATTAGTTTATGACCAATTTCAAAGTGAAATTAATCCTAATGACCAACATTGGATTAAATGGTAAAAATATATTTAGATTAAACTTTAAGACCAATTAAAAATATAATCTAAACATATAATTAAATTAAATGAAAAAGTAATTTTGATGTAAAATGCAGTATTTTTCACTATTCATTAAAAAATGAACATTGTCAGAAAAATACCAAAAATTTATCCAATGTAAATTTCAATGTCCAAATAATAATGAATATGTTTATTTTGAAAAATATATATTATAAAATTGTCAAAAGTTTGATTTAAAAAGGGTTTGCCATCAAAAGGCAGTAAAACAATCTTTTAAGAATATTAGTGTATTCCATGCTTAAGATTGGATTTATTTTCATTTTAAGCCTCTAAAACACTATCTAATTCATTAATATACATAGATAAAAATATCTATTATTCATTACTTACTTGGTATGTTACAATTATTATACAAACCATAACATATTTCTATCTTTAGTAATCCATTAATTTCTTACTCTGTACATTTTCCTTAAACTTTTTACTAGTCTATACATTAACACTACACCCCCAAATAAAACATGGCAGTTAATACATATTATATTACACATAATTGAAAGGTTATAAAATTATTAAAATATAATGTTTAATAATTTAAAAGTGACATCACATGAATCTAATTTTTTAGACATATAAGCATTGGATGCATAATATATATCATTGGATTATTTTAAATTTTCAAAATAATCATTCAACCCTACCTAGAAAAATTTAAAAATTAATGAGTACTACATATTATGAAAATAAAAATATCATAAAAATTATTAGAGTATATATTTTTACCCTCTCATTATAGGTAATAAACAAATTCTATCATTTTTTGTATTTTATTCAAACACTTTGAAAGACTTTTTTACTTCATTTATAATTTGATTTGTCTCATGTGTTCTTTCTTTTACAAAATTAATATGGAGACTTACAAATCTAAAAACATGATCAACCTATCTAACAACTATTATATTTTAATATAAATATCTAGAATAAAAATTTAACCATTATAATTTTTATAGAAACAATGAAATAATAATTAAAAACAATTTTTTTGACAACATGCCACATTTATAAATTTATAACAGAGGTTCAAAACCAATTTTTTTACACATTTTGTTTCCACTAGGAATATTAGTAAAGAAAAAGACTCTTTATTATGTATGTACTGTGCAAATAAAAATTAAAAAATATTCCCTTTTTAAAATATAAATTTACATGTACGTTTAAAGTCATTAACTATGTTATAGTTAGTGGTGGAGAAAAATCAGGGTCCATAATTCACATTCGTGATGCAACAAATGATCACTTTTATTATCACAACCAAGTTATCTATTTCCCATTATGTCCTTACATAAAATATTTTACAATTTTTTTATTCATCTTAAAAGATATTGAATATAATATAATATGGAAATGACATACCCCTTTCTTATTGTATGAATTTATAATATTTATCAGTAATTCAATGAATGTTCCAATAATGTGTTCGATTATTTAAATATCAACATTATAAATGGGAATATGTAGCTCAAATTTTGGATCATGGTCTATGTGAATTTTAACTCTAACCCGATATATTGATAATGTTGTATTATGAAAGGATCACTTTGCATATTTCACACCATACCTCTAAAAACAATTCAATGCATGATTGTTGATAAATATAAGCCACAATCAACTCATCATGAAATATTTCTATATAATTAAACCATAAATACCTATTTTTTGTATTATTATTATGAAATATTGGGAAACAATTATTACCATTGGTGTGATAAGAATTTGAGAGAAAAAATACCCTTGAAACTTGTTTTTTGTGGACCTAATTATGGTTCACTAATTGATTTTATTTCAATAAAATATTGTTATATTTAATAAGTAGTTAATTTTGTGTAAATAATACTTTATTTTGTTTTATATATCTTTCCACAAAGGTCTTAATATTAATTTTTAACTCTTATCATTCCCACTTATAATTCTTCCATGCTTGTACTTTATTAAAGAAGCCTCCCAATGAGACTCCAAAACCCCCTCCTCTAGCATGCCCATGCTATTTTGGATAATACAAAGCCACCAAAAGTAGTTCTTTTTCACCCATGACATATGATGAATCTTGTGTCTAAACCAGATAAAGAAATACTTAGTATACATTATTTTTTTTAAAAAATAAAATAATAATAACTTTCACTTATTTCAAACTGACACATTCTTCCCATACCTTTTTCATGATTTCATCTATAAGTTAAACATGGGCCTCCCTCTATAGTATATTATGTGATAATGAAGTTGTGGGAGGCTCTAATGGATCAGTCCATATCTCAACATAGTTATATTAATATTTTTCATATTAATAGTTTTATTATAAATTAAAAGCATGTACCATTTTTTTTCAAGTTAAACAAACCCCATTCTTGATTTGAGGAATGATTATGGTGGATTTATTGTATGTTTATTATTCTCTAAAAACTTTTTAAATTTTTATAAACTAATATATATGAAAATAACTACTTCAAACATTTCATGTAAAATAAATTAAAATCACTTAAAATTTCCCCTTAAACTCACCCCTCATATTGGGACTTGAATGAATTCCAAGTTTATTTGGATATGAAGATAACATATAATGTTGATGTGTGAGTATTGATGTTCCTATAAAAATATATTGAGTATTTAGTGGGTAATTTCATTCAAGAATTTGCATACATATTTCTAGAAACTTTCAAAAAGAAATATATCCTAAGATATTGTAGTATAAATAAACTCCTCAAAAAAAAAAAATCAACATTTCAAGAAATGTTTAAAAGGGAAAGGAAAAAAAGTATAACAACAAGATACCACAATGTCTTCACAAAAAATGGTATTTAGGATGGGTATGATATTATACCAACTATCTATATTGATTGACATGTTCAATATGGAATTGAACACAATATATCTAATGAATATTGATTTTTTAGGGTCAATTTGTTGACCATAATCATTCCATAAAATCTATTTTTTTTACCTCAACTTCTTACTTTAATTACTTTAAATAAAAGTATATTTTTATGATGATATTGTTTTTTTCTCTTTTGGACCTGACATAATTTGTTCTATTAAGATCAATTAAATGTTTCTTATTGGGGTTAATAACATCATGAGCCAGAGTAGATATTTTCCATAACAAAATTTTGAAAAAACAATTATAAATTTTAAGATTTATATTAAACACAAATAATATATATTAAAATAATTTTATATATAAAAAGCCCTAATGGAATAAAACCTTCATTTTACAATCTACTTTTTTTATTTATTGATTGAAGTGTTTTCCCTCTCTATAGATTATAAAAATTATCTTTTTTATGATCACCTATAACATAAATGACATCATATCTATTGAGTCTAATATAAAATGTTTATGAAATCCCAAGGAAAGGATCATACTATAATGAATTGAAACTTGATTTTGAATTTGTATTCATTTTCAAAATAAAAATGGACAAATTTTCATTTATAGGATCATGCATATAAAAAATAAAAACTGATTGTGATTCCATTATGAATATCTCATCATTATATTCTTACTAAAATTTACTTCCATAAATCCCATTTTGTCAAATTTTATTGAAATCCTATTAAAAAATCATTTGAATAAAAAAATTATCACATGAAATGATGTATAACCCAACTCCCATATTTTGTTGATGAACCCAAACATATTTAGGTAAACAGGGGTTTTTCCTTGACACCTAATACATGCATTATTCATCTACAACAATGACTCCACCATTTTACAATATACTATGTTCATTACGTTCCTTTATACATTTTTAAACACTATGAAACAAACACAAAGATGTATGTATTTATGTATGTATATATGTATGTATGTATGTATGTATGTATAAATGTAATAATAGATATATGTAATTGAGATTTAATATAATTATAATAGAAGATAAAAAATTCAAAATTGAAATTAAAATTATTATTTTTTAAATTAAATTGAAAATTTTAAATTGAAATTAAAATTCTCATTAAAAAAACTATAAATGAAAATTTAAAAATAAAAAATTATAACTGAAATTGAAATTGAAACCAAAATCAAAATAGAAATAAAAATTAAAAATTGATTATATATAATGTGTGTTTTCTTGTGTGTGTGTGTAATATAAATATAAATATACTATTAGAGATATTACCTAAATCCCTTATATTGTAGTGTACTTGTATAATACCACATGCATGATTATAAGGAATATCTTATGCCTTGTTTTTTCTATTTCATAATATAGTGCAACAAATGTTACAATATACACTATGACTAATATTAAAATAGAATATTAAATGTATAACATTTAAATTTCTTCCACCAACGGTTGTAATTATTATGAATGTTTTATAAGATAGAACACATGAGAGGATCTATGAATTTATTTGATGAATGCATGTGTAACGAATTTTTTTTTCAAGGTATTTATTTAGAATATTATATAGATTATTTTCAAAGCCAGACACTAAGACAACATGAGAATCTGAGGCCTAGTGATCCCCTAATTAATATTTGAAAAATAATAAAGATATTAATATCACACACACTGATTTTTATTGAAAAACTATAATAACTCCCAAATAGAGTCTCGAATTAGAAATCTGGGGCTTATGTTGAGTTCAAAGTGCAGCTTTTACCCTAGACGTGATATAATCTCTATCAATGTCGAGCGTTGGGATTGAGCACCTTCATGGAAGAATAATTAAATAAATTTAATTATATTTATCTAATCATTTAATTTAAAACCCGAAACCAATTATCTTCTATTTAAAATTTTTCTATGACCAATTTTCAAGGTTAGCCGCATTACCCTACAAATTGAGAGAGAGTGTTGGAGGAGATATTGGAAGATGACATCATATCGAGATCAGATCGGGGATCATGTGCCAACAGAGTTTGTAGATCACACCAATAACAAAAAAACATGACCATTCTTCATTAGTGATCAATCCAAACTCTTGGTAGGGTTTTTGTTTTTTGTGATTTAATCCCGTTATTTATCTTGAATGAAATTCAGATCAATTCCATGAATAAGAATTGATTCATGCATCGATGGTTGATTTTATTAATGATTGATTAATTGTTCATTGGTTAATTACCTCTTTATTTGTATATTTATTCAACAATTTATTGAGGTCAAAAACGAACAATGGATGTGGTTCATTTCTCATATCTTTTGGTTTATATATTTTCCCTCATTTATTCACACATTCATTATTGGTATTTTCTCTAGAAAATGGTTCGATGAATACTTGATATTTTATCATTTCATAACTATTGTTTGGAGAAATGTATTGATACTATGGGTATATCTTTTGATTGAGTTTTCAATTTGAGTATATATGATTATAGTGTATGATTCTAGGAGGAATGAAGTTCGATCACACTAAGGGTTCCATTCCCACGATGGATACATGGTGGTGGTTCTATGTGGAAATAGTTTTGACTCTATATATCTATTTCTGAGTGGATCGAGGGATATAATCTAGTGAGTGGGAATTAGTGAGGCTAGGAGACATCAGATCTATAGTTTACAATGAGGACGGTGAAGGCAATGACATGGAAGAAAGTATGGAGGATAACCAATGGGATTTGAAAAATCTTGGGTTACACAACATGTAATTCGGAATTACATGCCATGTGAGACCCCCCCACGTGTAGCACTAGGGTTTACGTGGAGTAAAAAAGATCACACTCTGTGTGAACCCTGTCATATTACATATGACCCATGTTGGCATCTTGATGTGTATCTTGTAGGATGCCCATGCATGGCTAGGTATACACAGACATGACCAGATATAGACATACATAGCCATGTACATAGCCACGACTAGACAAAATGAGTTGGGTGCCAAGCGACCTCTACGTTCCATATATTCTTACATACACATAGTTTATATTGAGGTTTACATCTTGTGTGAGGCAGGGATACATGAGAAGACCATGGGTCGGTTGGACATGCCGTGCACCCCCTGTACACATCGTGTTCCCCCTTTGAGGGTGTTTCTAGCCCTTTGTTTCATTAGTTTGGACTAGTATTGGTTGATCATGTTCCCTTGGTCCATCCCCTTGTGGGTATAGTGTAAAATTACATCCACATATTTGGATAATGATCCCCTCTCGAGGATGAGTCTTATATAGAGTTTTTGGTTTTCCTCCCTGATATCAAAGTGTCATACTCTATAATTCTTTCTTATACCCCAGGTGGGGTTTATAGAATCAATGTGACTTCCATGTGTGGGGTGTTGATCCTCCAACTAGAAGGTTGTTTTGGTAGGGTTCATGGTAACATTGGTGTATAACCCCTATATAGTTGGTTGATCCATATTGGGTTTGTGGTGTCCCCCAGCGGTCCAGGGGTGATCCCTTATCTGAGTATCAGGGTCTTCTGATACCAGTGAGATTTATTAAGTGGGTATCAATTATAATGATGTCTTGGATGAGTGTCCCCTATGATAGCATGTATCATTGAGTGATTTATAATGGGATAATAATTTCTTAGAGTATAATCATGTGGATAGTAGTTTCGTTGTGACCGACTAGAGGCGTGGTGTCCTTTCTGAGTATATATGGGTTTTTGATTATGAATTGATTGCTATATCCTAACGAGATTAATATTCCTGATGCTTTAGGTTTAATATTTTTAGTGTATCAAAATGGGAATTTTTATACTCACCATTTCATGACCTCTTCCTGCACGTGTCATGTCTTATGAAGATGATTTCCCTTTTGATATTTTGGTAGGAGGAGAGGGAGATGGTAGAGAATTGATTAAGCTAGAAATATTGAGGTGTTTTCTAGGTGGTTTCATTTGATAGTAGTTTTATCCCTCTAAGTAGTTTGGAATCTCTACATTTTTTGGTTGAGATTTTATTTGGACCCTTTATCACTCTCTGTACTTTACTATCATACTTTTATTGTGGGATCATAAATGTATACATGCATTGGTTTTAGTTATTTTACATTTTCGCACTTTATGGGCATGGATATTTGTGTGTATAAAGGTACATTAGGATAATGCCTCCCATGTGTGTGATATTATGACTCGACATTGTTCGCTAGCCCCTATCCTGTTACAGGTGGCCTTTATGTAACACCACAAGCTTCCACGGTACGCTTCACTTTCAATAATGCAATAGCTTGCATTGTACGCAAGTTTGAGATTCTAACACACACCACAACCAATCAAAGTAGCCATTATGAATAGTAATAACCACATTTTGAAATTATATTAATTTTATAATTCAAAATGGAATTCATTTTTTTATTCGGAATATCAAAATTATCCTAAGTTGATTTTTTTGTAATTTTCTGAGAACTTCCAATTTTCTATGAATAGTAAAAAAAATACTTAAAAACAACTTTTTTTAATCAAAATAATTTATAGTGATAAATTATACTATTGAGTGGTTTTAAAGTATAATTAGAATATATTTTTTCCATTTTATCCAATAGTGGTCATTAGAATTAATTTCAATTTGAAATTGGACATAAACAATTGTCAATCTTTTGATCGATATTGTTTCTTAAAAACACGCTATTTGTTTTGACAGCGAGAATTAATTATAAAATTAATTAATGAAACTTATATGTTTGGAATTTTTTAAAATTGACATCATTTTTGAATTCATAATATCAGTTACAGCTTATGGTGAATTTTTGGTATTTTTCTGAAAAACTTCAATTTTTGATGAATAGTGAAACCACTAAGTGGTAGTTAAAAAACTGATTTTTCATTTAAATGAAATTTTACAACTTCTGTGAATTGAATTTTAAAAATCCGACATACATAATTGTCATTAGTAAGTAAAATTTGGTTCAATGGTATTAAAATAATTTTTGGTGAATAGTAACTTTTAAGTTCTATTAATCGCAATTAGAGGTAATTAGGGTAATTTAAGGTAAAAATGATATTATAAGAATATAAAAATATATTGACACATGTCCTACTCTTATTGGATGAGTCATGGAAGACCAAGACAAACCATGAGATGATTTTTGTGACCCCATGGATCCACTTGTGTAAGATAATGACATTAATACCTTTTATTTAAAGTAAAAATAAAAATGTCACAAACATGTATTGTTTTACTAAAAAAAATTTTAGAAGGGGTTATACAAGTCATATTTTTGACTATAAATATTAATTAAAAATATAAAAATATTTCCTACAACATGGTATTTTTTTTATAATTTTTAGACATTAAAAAAATAAATTTATTTATGACACCATGATGATGCAGCGATTACCTCATTAATAAACGATTTAAATTAAATGACAAGATAAGGTAAAATCTAAGACTTAAACTTGTATAAAACCTATTGTATGGGTTTATTTAGAACCCTTATCACCTTATCCTCGAAATATATAATTTTGAGACCTTTGAAATCCGAAAAGCACTTCATAATAATGTAACATTTCATGACTTTCCAAGAGTGCCCCTCCTCTCCTCTTATAAAAGGCCCCCATCTCTACCACCTTATTCACACCATAAAAGACATTTGGCTCAGCCAAACTCTGCCCAAATACTCTCTCAACTTACCTCTATTACTCCTAGAAGCCTAACTTTGGGCAGAAGTCTTCCCAAGGAAGCCTTTGTCTCAAATCAAAAAGAGTTACCCGATTTTAAGGTAATGTCTTCTCTTATGTTCTTTTGTTTTATTTTGCTTCTCCAACCCCTTAAAATATTTTAATTACTTTATTTTGTAAAAAAACCAGTATATTAAATATACTAGTATGTTTTTATGAGAATTATTTTATTTACACTTACACACACCTTCGTCTAATGGTTAAAGAACATACTGTTTCTGTGGGTGGTGAATTACTATCTCACGAAACGATGATTGTTCAATCTTCTTTTAACACCTTTCATGGTGGCCATTAAGATGTCACTATATTTATTTATGATATATATTATGTTTATATTTTCCTTATGATTTTTTATTTTTCATTTATGGCATGCCTTTATGATTTCCATTATGGGTAAATGCGATAATTTCATTTTAGGAAGTGCGGATTACCGCCCCCTCAAAGTGATTTGAATTGTTAATGCCATATGTGGGATGTGTAAAGGATGGAGTAAATGATATTATATATGATATTATACTAGAATTATAATACACCTTTATATAATTATGATTTCATTCCATTAAATACGAAATATAAATGAAAGTAGCGTTCATGCGTACGTACGGCTTACCGTCTCCATAAACGGTGCATTTCATTTCTTACCTATAAATGTTATGTAATATTATTAATGCATATATATACTGGATATATATGATATATATGATATTTAAATAATGAATATAATTCTGGATATAATGGATATTTTACCACATGAACAACTTGTAATTATAAGAAGTTTATTTTTGACTCAAGTACCAAAGATCGACAAAACGACCGTTATTAACTTAAATGACTACATAATTTTCATAACATAGTAATAAGTGATATAAAAGGGATAATGAACTTGAAAAATGTTATTAAGAAAGTGGAGATTAACTCTAGTTTATTATTCAGGAGATTAAAGAATGATTGAGTCAAGTCAGACATGAGGTAAGGGACTTCATCTCAATCTCCTTTCATTGAGGAATATTTTGTTTTATACAAAACTTTCTTTTATACGGTGTATAAACCCCTTTGACTTTTAATTTTATTCAAAAATAATCTTTTTATACGAAGTGTTTTTACTAAACGACAAAAGGAATGTTTTGTCTTACGTATACGGCGACAACGACTTCTCCGCCGCCGTGACCATTATTTGAGTTTCAGCTTCCTCTATAAGACATAACTTTTTTTAAATGAAAAATAAATACCAAGTTTTAATTTTCTTTTATTTTGGTATTGAAAATGGTTTTGATAATGTTTTTATTATATCAATGTGTTGTATTGATATATTGTGATTGAAATGTGGAAATGTTATGTTTCCTTTATGCATGTTTTATGTGATACGATTATGTTATGGTTTATGACATGTTTAAACCTGTTCATATGAGGAATGCATTGGACTTAATAAGTGACAGGTGGATCCCGCTATAGCTCCTCAATGCATCGGTAGGTATCATGAGACAAACTAGTGTCTTAGCACGAGGCCTTGACAAAATCTTATTTGTAGTCTTGGCACGAGGCTTTGGCTACGTGGTTATGATAGTCTGGAATTATGCATTACATCATTATGAAAGTGGTTATTGATATTGCATGTGATTATTTGACTAGTAGAATATCCATGTGAATAAGTAAATGACATTATTTAATTTTAATTTTTCCATATTTTTCAGAAGTTCAAGTTTTAAAGTCTTTTGTTTTAGTTATACATTTCCTTAAATGTTTACATTTATTTATGAAAGTTTCCACTATATTGTTATCCTTACTGAGCATTTGAGATCACCACTTTATATGTTTTATTTTCCCAGGATGTGAAGAAATATTTTATGACTGACCTGTAGGGATAGTCTGAAGGAGATATAGGTGTGGGCTATGGAGACTATGTTATTGTAGTTTTTCACTTTATGATGTAATGTAACATTTATGAAAGTATCTAGTGTTTCCAAGGCTACTAAACTAATCAGTATTTCAAGACTTGATCTTTTGTGATCATGCCAATGTTACGTAATAATGCACTGACTCTGGGTAACTAGGGTCAGGGAATTACAGTTGGTATCTGAGGGAGGTTAGTAATAACATTGGAAGCTAGATTTAGATAAACTCTGATTAGAGAACATAACCCTAAGATAGACTTTGATGATTAGTATAGAAGAACTTCCTAGAATTTTGGTATTATAGATATTTTGTGAGTTTTCTGAGCAATACATCCCTGTCTAGATACGAGTAGGTAGAGGCGGCTCTAGCACAGATGTACCTAAGGGTAAAACCCGAAAACACCGCTTTGAGCTAGACTCAAACAGGAACTGGTGCATGACAATAGGCCTTGATTCACTCTTTGTTACGACACTCCCAGGTGATATGATTAGGATAATTATCATTTTATTTACAAACCATTATGAAGGGTTTATGAGTATATACTTCATCAAATAAAACATCTTTATGATTATGGATTATATCCATAAACCGTTCAATTTACATTAAGTATTTTAAAAGTTTGGAATTATTCATTGCAATTCATAAAATGACCTATTTTATTCCATTGTATAGAAATGGTTCCCAATAGAAGGATTGTGAACTCCAGCAATACGTATGATCCAAAGAGTATGAAGGATCATATCTTTCATGGTATTAAACCAAAATTTATAAGGGAAATAGTCTCCCATGTATTCTCAACATATGAAGAAATAGTATCATGTGTTAATAAGATAAGTAAGGAATTCTCTGAGTCCTATGGCTTTGAAGGGAAGCAAGAGAAGAAAAGGATGGAAGAGAGAAAGATGGATAAAGGGAAGAGGGAAAAGAAGAATTTTCCAATATGTGATAACTGTGGGAAGAAACACCTTGGAACTTGCCTGAAGGGAATGGGAGTTTGTTATAAGTGTAGAGAAAAAGGACACCAAGTGCGTGACTAAAAGAGTAAGAAAAAGTTTTCAAATGTACAATGCTTCATCTGTAAGGAGTGGGGACACTACGCAAACCAATGTCTAAATCATCAGAGTATTCCCCAAATGATTATATTGGATAATAATCATGTTATGATACTACCACATATGACGAGGAATGATTAGATTTCTTATGTTGTTATTAAAGAATTATGTCATTTGAGTGTTGTATCAACGATGTACTGGTTATAATAATTATGGAGTAAATAAGGATTGTACTGCAGTACTATTTCATTAAGGACTTGAGATTGTGTGGAACCAAGATAAGTGACTCAATAGCAGGTTAAAATTTTGTAAAATATATGGTTGAGAGAAAAATAAACCATAATATGGTTCTGATACCGAGATAGCAATTTTGGAATTTAGAGACCTTTTAGAGGGATTCTGGACACGAGTATTTTGGATAACTATAAAGTTTGGAATGGATTAATTTGATCTTTGGATAGAATTGTTTAAGGTTAAAACATTTATGAATATTATTTTTGGAATATTATAATACTATAGTTTTAGGAAAAGGACAACCTGTAGGTCGGGGGATAACCCATCGCGTCAGACAAAGCTACAGGAATCGAACCCACAACCATAGTGCGACAAGACTTTATTACCTACCACTAGCCTACAGAAAGTCCCTAGCTATTACAAAATAGTTTTACTAATTTAAATGGTATGTGTTAATATTTGGAACCTTGTACGATTAGGATAAATATAATATTTTTGAGTTCTATTATCTTTTTGTGTGAAAGATAAGTTTTTGGTAGAAATTAGTTGAAGGTTGAAACTCTACTTGTCAAGTATATATATATATACCTCTCTCTTATTCTATGAATAAATTAATTCTTAAACTTTAGTAAAGGGATATTAAAACAAAAAATGTGTTATCCTAATACCTTATGTTTTGTTGAACTGATGATATTTTAAATCAACATAGATTGAAGGCTTTGAGGCCCTCAATTTCACACTTGTTTGTGATTGATGACCTCAATAACTACCTACAAATATTTACGTTTTTCCTCCAATTATATGTCTCCAATTTCCACCAATGTTATCCTAATCGAGAACATAATTTGGTGGTGACTTTTTCATTTTCATTTCCCTCTTATTAAGGCTAAATTTTATTAACCTTATTTCTTATGTGGGTTTTCCACAAAGGTATTTTTTATTTTAAACCTTTTATTTTTTAAGAACATTTTCAAATTGCAAGGACACAATTTATTGAAGTAGGGGAGAATGTAACACCCCAAGCTTCCACAGTACGCTTCTCTTTCAATAATGCAATAGCTTGCATTGTACGCAAGTTTGAGATTCTAACACACACCACAACCAATCAAAGTAGCCGTTATGAATAGTAATAACCACCTTTTGAAATTATATTAATTTTGAAATTCAAAATTGAATTAATTTTTTTTATTCAGAATATTGAAATTATCCTAAGTTGAATTTTTTGCAATTTTCTGAGAAGTTCCAATTTTCTATGAATAGTAAAAAAAATACTTAATTTTTTTTAATAAAAATAATTTATAGTGATAAATTATACTATTGAGTGGTTTTAAAGTATAATTAGAATATATTTTTACCATTTTATCCAATGGTGGTCATTAGAATTAATTTCACTTTGAAATTGGACATAAACAATTGTCAATCTTTTGATTGATATTGTTTCTTAAAAACACGCTATTTGTTTTGACAGTGGGAATTAATTATAAAATTAATTAATGAAACTTATATGTTTGTAATTTTGTAAAATAGTCATCATTTTTGAATTCAAAATATCAATTATATCTTATGGTGAATTTTTGGTATTTTTCTGAAAAACTTCAATTTTGATGAATAGTGAAACCACTAAGTGGTAGTTAAAAAACTGATTTTTCATTTAAATGAAATTTTACCGCTTCTGTGAATTGAATTTCAAAAATCCAACATATATCATTGTCATTAGGAATTAAAATGTGGTTCAATGGGATTAAAATAATTTTTGGTGAATAGTAACTTTTAAGTTCTATTAATCGCGATTAGAGGTAATTAGGGTAATTTAATGTAAAAATGATATTATAAGAATATAAAAATATATTGACACATGTCCTACTCTTATTGGATGAGTCATGGCCGACCAAGAAAAATCATGGGACGATTTTTGGGACCCCATGGAGCCACTTGTGTAAGATAATGACATTAATACATTTTATTTAAAGTAAAAATAAAAATGTCACAAACATGTATTGTTTTACTAAACAAAATTTTAAAAGGGGTTATACAAGTCATATTTTTGAATATAAATATTAATTAAAACTTTAAAAATATTTCCTACAACATGGTATTTTTTTTTATAATTTTTAGACATTAAAATAAATAAATTTATTTATGACACCATGATGATGCAGCGATTACCTCATTAATAAACGATTTAAATTAAATGAAAAGATAAGGTAAAATCTAAGACTTACACCTGTAAAAAACCTATTGTATGGGTGTATTTATAACCCTTATCACCTTATCCTAGAAATATATAATTTTGGGACCTTTGAAATCCGAAAAGCACTTCATAATAATGTAACATTTCTTGACTTTCCAAGAGTGCCCCTCCTCTCCTCTTATAAAAGGCCCCCACCTCTACCACCTTATTCACACCATCAAATCCATTTGACTCAGCCAACCTCTGCCAAAATACTCTATCAACTTCCCTCTCTTACTCCTAGAATCCTAACTTTGGGCAGAAGTCTTCCCAAGGAAGCCTTTGGCTCAAATCAAAAAGAGTTACCCGATTTTAAGGTAATGTCTTCTCTTATGTTCTTTTGTTTTATTTTTCTTATACAACCCCGTAAACTCTTTTAATTATTTTATTTTGTAACAAAACTAGTATATTAAATATACTAGGATGTTTTTATGAGAAGGATTTTATTTACACTTACACACACCTTCGTCTAATGGTTAAATAATATACTGTTTTTGTGGGTGGGAAATTACTGTCTCACGAAACGATGATTGTTAAATCTTATTTTAACACCTTTCATGGTGGCCATTAAGATGTAAATATATTTATTTATGATATATATTATGTTTATTTTTTCCTTATGCTTCTGTATTTTTCATTTATGGCATTCCTTTATGATTTCCATTATGGGTAAATGCGATAATTTCATTTTAGGAAGTGCGGACTACCGCCTCCTCAAAGTGATTTGAATCGTTAATGCCATATGTGGGACATGTAAAGGATGGAGTAAATGATATTATATATTATATTATACTGGAATTATAATACACCTTTATATAATTATGATTTCATTATATTAAATACAAAATAGAAATGAAAGTAGCATTCATGCGTACGTACGGCTTACCGTCTCCATGAACGATGTATTTCATTTCTTACCTCTAAATATTATGTAATATTATTAATGAATATATATAATTTATATATATATATGATATATATTATATCTACATCATTAATATAATTCTGGATATAATGGATATTTTACCACATGAAAAACTTGTAATTATAAGAAGTTTATTGTTGACTCAAGTACCAAAGATCGTCAAAACGATCGTTATTAACTTAAATGACTACATAATTATCATAACATGGTAATAAGTGATATAAAAGGGATAATGAAATTTAAAAAGGTTCTTAAGAAAGTGGAGATTAACTCTAGTTTATTATTCAGGAGATTAAAGAACGATCGAGCCAAGTCGGACACGAGGTAAGGGACTTCGTCTCAACCTCCTTTCATTGAGGCATATTTTGTTTTATACACAACTTTCTTTTATACAGTGTATAAACCCCTTTGACTTTTAATTTTATTCAAAAGGAATATTTTTATACGAAGCGTTTTTACTAAACGAAAAAAGGAATGTTTTGTCTTACGTATGTGGAGACAACGACTTCTCCGCCGCCGTGACCATTATTTGAGTTTCAGCTTCCTCTACAAGCCATAACTTTTTTTAAATGAAAAATAAATACCAAGTTTTAATTTTCTTTTATTTTGGTATTGAAAATGGTTTTGATAATGTTTTTATTATATCAATGTGATGTATTGATAAATTGTTATTGAAATGTGGAAATGTTATGTTTCCTTTATTCATGTTTTATGTGATACGATTATGTTATGGTTTATGATATGTTTAAACCTGTTTGTTTGAGGAATTCATTGGACTTAATAAGTGATGGGTGGAGCCATCTATATCTCCTCGATGCATCGGTAGGTCTCATGAGACAAACTAGTGTCTTGGAACGAGGCCTTGACAAAATCTTATTCATAGTCTTGGCACAAGGCCTTGGCTACGTGGTTATGATAGTCTGGCATTATGCATTCCATCATTATGAAAGTGGTTATTGATATTTCATGTTATTATTCGACTAGTAGAATATCCATGTGAATAAGTAAATGGAATTATTTCATTTTACTTTTTCCATATTATTCTGAAGTTCAAGTTTTAAAGGCTTTTGTTTTAGTTATACCTTGCATTAAATGTTTACATTTATTTATGAAAGTTTCCACTATATTGTTATCCTTAATGAGCATCTGAGCTCACCCCTTTTTATGTTTTATTTTCCCAGGATATGAAGAAATATTTTATGACTGACCAGTAGGGATAGTCTAAAGGGGATATGGGTGTGGACTATGGAGACTATGTTATTATAGTTTTTCACTTTATGATGTAATGCAACATTTATGAATGTATCTAGTGTTTACAAGGCTACTAAGCTAATCGGTCTTTCGAGACTTGATCTTTTGTGATCATGCCAATGTTACGTAATAATGAACCGACTATGGGTAACTGGGGTCGGGGCGTTACACTTTAGGTAGTCACTGTTCAAGCCCTGTTGGACTGGGTAATGATAGATTAGTATCAGAGCAGTCTGTTCTACCTTAGGACCAATGTCAGTAGAATTGGTTTGGGTTTTATTGAAACAATTTTAAGTATTTTTTATTTTGTATTTCAAGCTAGGGACTTTAGTGTTGGTCTGACGATCGAAACATCCATACACTAGGGCTCTGATCACCTGCCTTCCGACTCGGTACATGTAGACATTGGTTGTAGGGAAAACATGGTACATGCATCATATAGTAATGAGTTTTGGTGAAAATTTCATTCATGATTCATCTCCCTAGATATAATCCTCTATTGTGGTATACCTTTTTTATTTTAGGATGCCTCCATGAAGATAGTCAGCTAGGATTCCACTGTGTGATCATGATGATTATCTATCAAGTGATGATGATTCAATGTAGGGGCCTGTGTCAGAGATAGTACCTATGGGTGGTTTACCATATATACCACAACCCATTGATTATAAGTTAACACTGGAGGTGTTTAATGAGGATTCATACAGGATGAGTGTGCATTATGAGTTTTAGAGGTAGTGACCTCCTAGGTTTCAGGGTGAACCAAACACCTAGGTGGATGAGGATTAGATAGAGGCAATTAATTAAGTTTTATGTCTTATGAGGATGCCTGTAGATTCTATGGAGGTCCCAAAAGAAATACTTATTATAGGATCTAGTGGGCGATGGTGGAGTTTAGAAACTCATTCACATGATGAGACAACTCTCTCCTGGTCGGACTTTGAGCATCTCTTTAGGGAGGAGTTTTATTCAGCTATGTTGTGATCAGTGTGCATCCCAAAGACTCTATATCTACATTAGGGTAGTATGACTCTGGTGGAGTATACAAAGAGCCTTAATAATCTCTAGCGATACTCTATAGATATGGCGTGGGATCCGTTATTCAGGGAAAGGAACTTGAAATAGGGATTACACTAATACATCAAGGGTTTAGTGATATCTCTTTGAATTTCCACTTATGATGGAGTGATGGAGTGGTCCTTATTGGTAGAGATCTTCCTAGTAGAGTAGCTGAAAACATTGGGTGCTGGTAGGGGACACCTAGAATATGATACATCAATAGTAGGTGGATGATGATAGTTTTAGGTATTTGTTCATTTCAAACACTTTAGGAGATGATCCAAGGACAAACCGTTAATGGTAAAGGGATCTTAGGATGGCTTGATTCATCTGAGGGAGAGGCGGTGTTTCTCCTACAATGGTTAAGGGCATCTTGCATGGGATTGTATGACCCGAGGTATAGCTAATTGGGAGATGGCTAAGGGACCACTGAGGTAGAGATATAGGAAGGAGCATGGTGGTCTACAGGGAAATGAATGTGGTAGAGGGGATAGTATAGTAAAAGGAGGTGGTTAGAGGTTTTACCTATTACCACCACCACCCTTAGGTGGTCCACACTAGGCTTAATGATATAGTGGTCAGGGATGAGGACAACTGTAGGCTATGGATCCCTATGACCCTGAGACTCCTGGGATGATATAAGGTACAATCTATGTATTTTATACCTTATCAATAATATTAATAGACAGAAATCTGATTCATTCCATTATTTCCACTTATCTTGTTCATGATTTAGAGATTTTGTTTGAGATTTTAGCTTGAACCTTGTGTTTGGAGACTTTGAAAGGAGGAGACTCAGTGATTTCAAACTTCTATTGGTAGTGCAATCTAACTCTTGGAGGTGAGTTATTTGTATGAAATCTATTTGTAGTAGTAATGAGAAATTATGATGTCATATTAGGTATAGAATGACTATCCACAGTTCATGCCCATATTGACTATTTTAGGTATAGGATGAGGTGTTTCCACAGTTATAGGATAAGGTTTTCCTTTATGGGTGAAAGGGAAACATTGGCGGAGCAAGATGGGATTAGGATTAGGAGAGTGCATCCAGTTACTTACCGATTGGCTAGAATAAATCTTAGAGTAGTGGATTTTATGGGCTATCAGTTCCCTATAGTGGTGGTAGAGTATTAGGATGTCTTTCCTGAGGACGTTCTAGCCTTAACTCTCCACTTTGAGATATAATTCTACATTGACTTACACCCTAGGATGGCCCTAATATCTACACTAGAAAATTGGATGGACCCCATAGTTCTTTGTGAGTTGAAGGTATATATAGAGGATTTGTATGAGAATAGATTTTTGAGACCGTTTTTTTTCTCCCTAGGAAACCACAGTGTTATTTTCAAATAAGGCAGATATGAGTTTTTGGTTATGTGTAGATTAACGATGCTTGAACCAGGTGACTATGAAGAATAAGTATCCACTACCAAGTATCTACAACCTCTTTGATCAGTTGAGAGGGGTGAAATGGTTCTTAAATATTGACCTCAAGTCAGGCTATCACCAACTACAAGTAAAGGATGAGAATATACCAAATACACCATTCCGCTGTCACTCTAGTCACTATGATTACTTGTTGATTCCCTTCGGCATGATGAATTCCATAACAATGTTCATGGGACTCATGAACCAAATCCTTAATTCTTTCATATACCTTTTTTTGGTGGTCTTCATTGATGATATCCTAGTGTACTCGACGTATGAGGAGGATCACACAAGACACTTGAGGATGGTCCTAGAAACACTCTGCGAGTACTGGGTTTATGGGAAGATCTTAAATTGTTAGTTTTGGATTTGAGAGGTATACTTCCTAGGACAATTCATCTTTGAGATGGGAGTGGTAATAGACCCAATGAAGGATGAGGTAGTGCTATCCTGGGAGACACCCAAGATTATTAATGAGGTGTGACATTTCCTTAGGTTGGTAGGGTATTACCAGAGGTTTGTACCTAGTTTCTCTAGAGTGTCATCACACTTGAAATCTTCAAATTGAAAGGGTTAGGATTTCATGTGGAAAATAGGTTACAACATTGTTTTTTGTAGTTGAATTAGAGGTTGATGCGTGCCCCCATATTGATATTTCTGGAGGAGGGTTTCAAGTATGTACTTTTTTTTTTGATTCCTTAAGTACTAGACTTGGTTGTGTCCTGATGTAGAGGCATGAAGTTATTGTCTAGGGGTATAGGTAGTTGAGTGTGTATGAGAAAAGCTACAAGACCCCTGATCATGAGATATCCGTAGTAGTATTCACCCTGAAGATGTGGTGATACTACCTAAAGGGTGAGTGGTTTATCATCTACTATGACCACAAGAGTGTAAAGTATATCTTCTCTTAGAAGGATATTAACTTGAGATATAGGAGATGACTAGAGTTACTCCAAGACTATGACTTCAATATTATATATACTACTAGGAAGGGTAATATGGCAGTAGATTCTCTCATTAGGAGATCTTATTCTCAGTTTTTGGTGAAGGCTTCAGAGAAGTTAACCTCATTGTAGTTTTCCTTAGTGGAAAATGATAGTGATTCATATCTCCAGTTGATGGTTATTACCCAACAAATTTTACGGCGTTTTAGGTAATACCAACATGGAGAACTGATTTTTATACCTTACGTACTCATATATCCACTATACATGCTCCTGATGGATATTCCAAAGGTAGGTAGCACTATATCCTTTTTATAGGATAGACGATGGAACAATTGGAATTATGGGTGGATATTATGAGGGAATTTCATACACCCCCTTTGGTGGTACAACTAGGTATGGAAAATATGTACCAGGGCCTCTGATATCAGTTTTCATGGACAAGAATGAAGAGTTGTCTTATTGAGTCTATCTCTTGATGCCTTTCTTATCAACAAGCGAAGGATGAGCACCGAGTTACAACAGGTTTAGATCAAGTCCTAGAGGCTCCAGAGTGGAATTGGGATAGGATATCCATGGACTTAATGATGGGGTTACCACATACATCTAGTGGAAATGACTCCATCTAGGTGATCGTAGACCGACTCACCAAGCTATCCCACACTTCATCAATTCGAGAGTAGAGTTCAGTAAAGATATCAGGATTATTTTATATATAGGATATAGTCTGACTCCATGAAGTAACCTCGATGATTGTTTCATACCATGATTCTCATTTCACATTGTGATTATAGAGAGGATTTTAGGAGGCCTTTGGGAATTAGTTTCATTTGATCATATCGTTTCACCCCAGACTAACAGCCAGACTGAGCAGACTACTCAGGTCTTTGAGGACATGCTACAAACTTGCATGTTGGATTTTGGACATAACAGGGAGGATCACCTACCCTTAGTGGAGTTTGAGTACAATAATAGTTACCATTCCACCATCAATATGGCACCATTCAAGTCCTTGTATGGGTAACCCTATAGGTCACCACTTTATTGGAACGATCCATGCGAGTCAGCACTCATTGACCCATTTTTGGTGTGAGCTATGATAGAGAAGGTGAAGATCATCTAGGAGTAGATGATGAATCCATAGAGCCATCATAAATCCTATGAAGACTAATGATATAGGCCTATAGAGTTTAAGGAGGGAGACCATGTGTTCCTGAAGGTCTCACCTTGATGTGGACTATATATATTTTTCTAGGGTGGAAATATTTCTCCAAGATTCATTAGAACTTTCCAGATACTATGTAGAATTGAAAAGGTAGTATACCACTTAGCTCTAACACTATAGTTGGAATGGGTACACAACATCTTCCACGTGTTGTTGTTGAGGAGGTACATGCATGGACCATCACATGTTATCAAATAGAGAGGATATACATTGAGGATGAATCTACCTTTTTTGAGTACCTGGTGGAGATTAATGATCATTAGAATAGGATCCTTTTTGGGAAATTTATTCCCATAGTTCATGTCCGGTTCAACATGGGAATCTTCAAGAGAGTACCTGGGAGTGGGAGACCCAGATCCGAGCCTAGTATCATTACCTTTTTGAGTTGTTTTTTATCTTTTTGGGAAGAAAAGCACTAAGGTGGGGAGAATAAAATGTTTTTTATTTTTCCATGTATTGATTTAGAATATTATATTGACTATTTTTAGATCTAAGCACTGATACAATGTGAGAATACGAGGCCCGATGAGCCCAGAATTATTATTTGAAAAATAATAAAGATATTAATATCACACTGACACATTTTTCCTAAAAAAGTGGAATAACTCTTAAATGGAGGATCATATTGGAAATCTAATGCCTCCATTTTGTTCAGAGCATGGGTTTTACCTTAGGCATGAAATTATCTATGTTGGCATCAGGCATTGGGCTTGAGTGCCTTCATGGGTGAATAATTAAATAAATTTAATTTTTCAATTAAAAAGCCTAACCTAATGTTATTTTATTTAAAAACATATATGGTCAATTTTTAGGTTTATCAACATAAAACTACAAATTGATAGAGATAATAGGAGTAGATCTTGGAAGTTGACATCAGATTGAGATCAGATCAAGGATCGTGCACCGACGGAGTTTGTGGATCTCACCAATGATTGCAATACATGACTATTCTTCATTAGTGATCAATACAAACCCAAATTAGGATGTTTTATTTGTGTGATTTAATCCCATTATTTATCCTAGACAAATTAGAATCAATTCCACAAACAATAATTTATTCATGTATCGACAATTGAGTTTATTTACAGTTGATTAATTGTTCATTGGTTAATTCCCTCTCTATTCATATATTTATTTAAGAATAAATCAAGGATGAAAATGAATAAAGGATAAGGTTAATTTCTCACATATTTTGGTTTGTGGATTTCTCTATTGTTTATTTGCATGATCACCGTTGATACTTTATTTATCCAATAATTCAACAAATACGTAGTATTCGATCGTTACATGGTTGATCTTCTATGTAACAGATCAATACCATGGGTATAAATTTTGATTGAGGTTGTGATTTGATGATTATTGATTATGGTGGATGATTCTAGGTGTAATGATACTGTATCATACTGATGGTTTCATTTCCATTATGGATACATGACACCAGCTCAATGTGATGATGGTTTCGGCTCAATGGATTGATTTCTAATTGGATCGAGGGATGGGATTTGGTGAGCAGGAGATGATGAGGCTGAGAGACCTCAGATCAATAGTTTTCAATGAGGATGGTGGTAGTGGTGATGTGGAGGATAGTGTGGATGAGAACTAATAGGATCTCAAAAATCTTGGGTTATACGACATGTAATACAGAATTACATGTCATGTTGGATCCCCATGTGCAGTTCTATGGATTCTAAAGAGAGAAAAAGATCACATGATGTGTCACCCCTATCACATGCCTTATGAATCATGTTGGCAGATCAACATGTATCTAGGAGGATGCATGGGCATGGATAGGTATACACAGACACAACTAGTTGTACATGGGTAGAGATGTGTATATGAGCATGGCCAGACGACATAGGCTGGGTTCTAGGAGACCTCTACATACTGTGTATTCTTTCCTACACATAGTTTATATTAAGGTTTTCTTATCGTCTGAGTTAGGGAAACATGAGAAGACTAGTGGTTGGATGGAAACACTATGTACCCCCAGTACATGTTGTTTACCCCCTTTAAGGGTATATAGAGCCCTTCGTTCCTTCAGTTTAGACTAGTACCGGTTGAGCATGTTCCCTTGGTCCATCTCATCAAGTTTACATTATGAAATTATGTCAACATCTTTTCATTGTGATCCCCTATAGAATATGATTCTCAGATAGAGTTTTTGGTGTCCCTCTATGAGACTAGAGTGCAATACTATACCATTCTTTCTTATACCCTAGGTGGGGTTTGTGGAATCAATGTAACCTCGATAAGAGGTTTGTTGATCCTCTATCTAGCAGTCCATTTCAATATGGTTCACAATATCATTGGTGTATGGTACTATACATAGCTGTTTGATATAAATTGTGTTTGTGGTGTCCCCCAGTGATCGTAGGTGTGATCCCCTATTTGAGTATCGGGGTATTCTGAGACTAGTGATATTTCTTGTGTTCGGCCCAATGATCATGACCTCTTGTATGAGTGTTTACGATGATATCATGTCTCATAGAGTGGGTTTCCCCATGATGAGCATTGCATCAGGCAGAATATTATGGCTGGAAGTTTTCTTGTAACCTACTTGAGGCATGATTTCCTTCCTGAGTATATCTGATTTTTTATGCATTGATTGTTATATCCTTATGATATTAATATTCCTGATTCTTTGTGTTTAGTGTTTTTGGGGTGTCCTATTTTGTATTGTTATACTCACCCCTACATGGGATCTTCCCACATGTGTCAGGTCTTATGTAGAAAATGACCCTTTTGATGGTGTCCTAGGAGGTAAGGGGGATAGTGGATCATCGATTGAGTTGGAAAAACTGAGGTGTTTTTTTGAGTGTTTGCATTTGATTGTAATCCTCACCCTATGAGTAGGTTGGAATCTATGTAGTTTTTGGTTGGTCTTGTATTTTTCCCATTTATCACTTTCAGTACTTTATTGTCATACTCTAATTGCGGGATCATATATGTATGAATGTATTGGTTTTATTTCTTTTACATTTTATCACTATATGGTTTTGGAGATGTGTATCTATTTATAGGTACGTTACGCTAATTACTCCCATGTGTGTGATATTCCAACTCGGTGCTGGTCTCTATCCCATAGCCTATTATTGGTGGGCTTGGGGTATTCACGGTTTGGTCCCCATTAGGCTGGGTTGTGACAACATGGATGATCGAGGCATAACTCATGCATTTTTTAATGCACGGGTAAATGCATGGGATTGGGGAGTGTGCTTGAGGACTTATACGAAGGAGGTCGAAGGCCATATGTTGTGTGTGTGATCCTAGATGCTTCTAACCAATATCTGAATCTCTCTTCCTCATTTTCATTTTTACTTCAAGAAGATCTAGCATGTCATGAGAATAGTATCAGATCCTACCCATGTGATGAGTGATTCTATTTCAACTTATGCTAATTCTATAGAGGAGGGATTCCTTAAGCTACCACTAAGGGACCTTTATAAAACCATGGTGATGAAGATAATTATAAAGGTTCGATGGTTTAAGGTATACAAAATATTCTTAATTATATATAAATATATGTGTGTGTATAGATTGGTTTTAGTTCCATACATGGTTGGTCATGGGAATTTAGGCTTCTTATTATTTTTTTATATTTGTTAAGTGTTAATCAATCATTAGAAACTTATAAGTGTGTTATAAATGCACTAAATCAGGAATATCATGTTGTATGATATCCCTTGATCCATAACCTAGGATATGCATGTGATTCATGTCGCAACATACAATATAATTATATCATATGAGGAATAATGTTACTTTGTCGTAGATTATGATAGGATTACGCTATGGGTATAAAGTGTAGGGCCACTGCCACATCTACCACATAATTTCCTCCTCTTTCAAATAAATGAATTGAATCATTTATTACTAAACATTCATGTAATAATCATTTGAAATGTTCAAATGATTATGTATAAATAACAGGCCATGTATTAGAAGAATGCATTTTAGAATACATATGATGGAAACTGATGCTCAACTAACTTCATTGAATAAAGGTAACCTATATAAAGGCACATGATCCCCCTATTGGATATACATGATACTGATAATCCATAACCGATTCTCACTTCTTCCTAGTTCTCCTTTTTTATTAATAGAGAAGGTTTTATCACACTATAGGAGATCATGAGGTTGTCTCATTACAAGGTTTTCTATGGTGGTCTTACATATGGTTTACCCCATATATATGGTTTTTTCCTTTTTTGTAGAAATCATACACATGGGTTCTTATCAAATCCCATCATGAATTATGCAAGATAATGATTCTTATCTATCATAAAATATGATATAATCCAAAAATGATGAAAATTAATATTTTGGATATAAATTATTATATTTTATAATTTTTTTGAAAGATAAGTGTTAGAAATTTTTAATATGATGTTTTCATGCATAAATAAAATATAAAATATTCATATTAATATCTCATTATTATAAAATAAATAAGTTGTTTATTTATTTTTTATTCCTTTTGAATATTCATATTTATAAATCGTTTATGAAATTTAAATATTGTGTATAACTTAATTTATATGATATATTTCTTCTTATAAATTATCATTGTATACATTATATTCCAGGGATGACAACATAAGATTCAGTTTTCATCTACATTGGACTTGGATTTTAATTAAAGTTATTAGATTGAATTTAGTTGTTGGATGTAGTTTATACATATTATGCATTATTGTTATAATGAATTAAATTCTCTATTGATTATAGTGTCTCTAGGTAGAGAGAATTTTGTTCGAACTTCCCACTATCCTATAGGTTTATGCATTTTTATAGAAATTTGGGGTTCAACTATCTATGGCTATAGAATTAATCATGAGAAGATTATCAATTTCATATAATTCTAAACCTTTACATGGAGAGTTCATTTACCTTATGTATAATATGTTTTTCAATACATGCTAATGTGTTTGAATTTTTTTTGGGTGAGTAAAACAAACCGTGGTTTGTGTGAATACCTAAACATTAATATAGTGTGAACATATTAATTTAGTGGATGAAATATGGATTCCAATATTAAATCATTAGAATAATACATACATAATGTAATAAAACCTGATATTATAAATATTTCATGAGATGTAATAGTTATAGGTTTAATTCACATGTGATATATATTAAAATTGGGGAGAATTTAAAAGAAAATACTTCAAATAACAAGTGTTTGATTCCTTTCAAAGAAACACTTTTCTAAAGCTTGATAATCTAATCGATTAGGTCATGTTGTAACTTGGTGCCCATAGATTAACCTATTGATGGAATACTAAGTATGGGTGAACCTAATAATATTAGGTGTCTATATTCAAATGGGAGCTTTGGGTTACACTTGGTTGAGGGCCCCTAATAGGATTAATCCACTAGAGGAATAGAGTTTAGTTTACCCATATGATGGATTGAGTAAAGTGTAATCCTCTTAACTATCCAAGAGTCATATATGAAATTATTGGGATGATTCTCTTCCTAAATATCCCAGTAGTCAGAGAAACTACATGAAAAACTCATTACTTAGTGATATATAGATCTTGGATCACTAGAGGAAATTGTGTATGAGGTCATCATTTTAGTGTGAGTAATTTCATTAAATTCCTTGATGAAAAGATATACATCATGATACTCACCCTTATATATGTCTTAGTTATAGATTATGGCATGAATCATGTTCATCATTTTGATATCTCTTATAGGTAAATCCTATAAAACTATTCTAGATTGACATCTATTGCTGAGAAGTGTTCTAAAAGATAAACATCATGATCATTTGAATTTTAATTTTATAAAGATCAATTTCTCTAACTCTGTCTCATATGTATTAAATACCAGGTGTGAATTACACATTTTCACTATTAAACACTGACTTATAGTTAGGATAGAATTAAAAAAGGGAGAATTATATCTATGTGTTATAAATAGAGAAAGAGTTACTACATAAGAGATCAAAACTTATGATCTAATCCTACCTAGTGAATTAGTTATAGAATTGATTTTTTTTATTTTTCTACCATAAATAGAAATTTGATTTCTTTATATTGTTTAGATAATATGGTATTTTCATCCATTATTATGAATAAGAGTTATTATATATATATGACTGAAATATTTTATAGCATTGAGAATATGAAAAATAATTTATACATTCTATATATGGATAATCATATCTATAATATTTAGAATAAGAAGGTCATGGTTGATTCTAATCCCAACAACCTATGGAATTATCACCTCAGTCATGTAAATGAGAAACACATTCAAAGACTCCATAAAGATGAATTGTTATAATCATTAAATTATTAATCATTTTATGATTTTTAATCGTATTTATTATAAAAACTTTCCAAGTAAACTTTTAGTGGAAAGGATTAAAGGGTTAGTGGATTGTTGGATCTTATACATAATGATGTATGTGTACCAATGAGTACTCCTCAAGTGATTGGTTTAGGTACTTCATAACCTTTACTGGTAAATTTAGTCAGTATGGTTATGTGTCTGATGAGACATAAGTATGAAACTTCTGAAAATTTCAAAGAGTTTTAGAATGAAGTACATAATCAACTAGGAAAAAGTATTAAGATTATATGATCAAATTTTGGTAGTTAATACTTAAGCTATAAATTCATTTATCACATGAGTGATTGTGGAATTGTTCCACAACTCACTTCTCCTAGAATTCTATAGTGGAATGGTGAACTTGAAAGGAGTAATCATACCCTATTGAACATAGTTTGATTGATGATGAGTTAGTGTGACCTTCCTTTTTTAAATATTGTAAATTATCTTCAAACTTATATATTTCTACTTAACCATGTTCCATATAAAGTATTCATAAATAAACCATTTGTAATATGATATAGGAAATGTCCTAGTTTGTCTCTCATGAAAATTTTGGGTTGTGAAGAACTCATACAACGTGTGGATTCTAAAAAACTTGACCCTAAGAATGACAAGTTCTTATTTGTTGGTTATAACAAGGAAACCAAGGGATATTATTTATATAATCCTACTGAACATAGAGTGTTTGTGGAGAAAACTATTATATTTCAAAATAAGGAATATATAATTCAAAGAGTCATTGGGAAGAAAGTTGATCTTGGAGAAGTTCAAGACCAAAAATAGGAATTGTTCCTAAGATGTAAGTTGATATGGTTCTAAAAAGAGTTGTAGAAGAATAACTAACTCAGGTTACACAAGAACCTCAAAGATGTGGTGGGATTCATCAAGATACCAATATATATAGATTTCTTATAGAAAATAATGATGAAGTAATGTTCATAAGTGATGAAACTATAATATATTGAGAGGCTATTGAGAAATATGATTATGAGATATGGTTAAAATCCATGAAATCTGAAATAGACTCCATGTACACTAACCAAGTTTTAAAATTAAGGGTGAAAGTGTGTTTTACATAAGAAAACTGACATGGATGGTATATTGAATACCTATAAATAACACCTAGTGGTAAAGTGTTACAAATAAATTCATGGTATTGAACATTAAGATACCTTTTCACCAGTCATAATATTAAATTCTATTCAGGTGTTTCTTTCCATAACATCTCATTATGATTATGTGATATTTAAAATGGATGTCATATTTTTTTCCTTAATGTGAATTTAGTCTTGAAAATGTATATAATAAAAATTAATGTTTTTGAAGTTAAAAATGAATATGCTAAGGTTTTAATGCTATAATGGTCCATTTATGGATTAAAGTAAGTCTCTCCGAGTTGGAATATCAGTTTGATGATGCAACTGAAGAGTTTAATTTCATAAAAAAATATGTATGATTCTTGTGTATACAAGTAGATTAGTATGAGTGTAGTGGTATTTACAATATTTTATGTGGATGAAATACTACTTATCAAAATTATATCCCAACTTTATACAATATAAATACATGGTTGAAAAAATTCTTATTGATGAAATACATGGGTGAAGTATCCTATATAATGGGTATAGATATTTATAGATATAAATCTAATTGGTTTTTTTGAACAAGTTTGAACAAATATATTTTTAAAGTTCTAGAGTGGTTTATTATAGAGAAATCCAAAATAATGTTTTTACTAGTGTTGCATGGAAAAATATTAAGACGGTTCAAGATACTTCAAAAGAGTTAGAAATAATGTATAATATTCCCTATATGTTTTACATAGGATATATCATGTATTCTATGTTGTGTACTCCACCAGATGTTGATTATGCTTTTATAATTACAATTAGATACCAATATAATCTTTGTGAGATTAACTATATTTATATAAATAACATCCTTAAGTATTTAAGAAGAATTAAATATATGTTATTGGTATTTAGAGGTGAGGGTGAGATTAGTGTAAAGATTTAAATTTATGTTAGTTTCAAGTCTGAAAAAGATGATACAAGATCTCAATATTCTTTCATGTTGTTCCTAAATGGTGGAGATATCAAGTTGAAAGATTTCTAAACAAGACACCATAGTATAGCCAACAATATAAGTTGAGTATATTGTGGAATCAGATATTGTAAAGGATGTTGTTTAGATCAAGAATTTCAATACTGAACTTGGGGTGGTTGTAAGCATCAAGGGAGAAATAAAGATTTAATATAACAATAATAGAGTTATTTCTTAGGATAAGGAACCTTGGTATCACTAAAATACCAACACATAATTTTTAAATACCATATCATTCAAGATATGATGAGTGATATAGAGAAGAATGTAGAAAATCCATTGAAAAACTATAGCATCCTATAAACATGATCGTATCAATTACACAAATTTAAAGAAAATATTTCATTATAATACATTCCCATGATCTTTTAAGTTTATAATTTTAGATAATTAGGATAAAAAATTAACTAAAAAAACTCATTTATATTTTATATAATGGATATTTTTCCCAATATATAACCAACTGCTTAATCCATAATAAGTCCTCAACATCTCCCACAAATTCTACATATAAGATACTCTTTTCAACACATCAAACATATTAATTTTATTCATAACATGGGAAAATAGTAACATAAAAAGGGGTGAGATAAAACACTCAGTAACGGTACACATAAGTGATAATTTTTGATGATTATAAGTGAGAATAATATGAGAAAATAAGTATAATCTAATTACATAAAAATATCATACCAAAAAAAGTGTAGATCAAAAGTCACGAGTCATGGAATACAGATTGGAATAATATGATATATAAATCAAAAGAGTTCGAAAACATACGTTAACAATAATATACCATGAGAGAGTAACAAAAACATAATAATAAGCATAAAATTATGGAATAACATGGAAATATAACATAAAAATATTCTTATAAATATTGAACAATTAGAGCATAGGAAAACCTTGTGAGAAAAAAAATTATGACCATACCTATATGAACAAACTAATTATATCCACACTTGAAAATGTGAGCAAACTCATTATTAATTTTCCCATGTGAACAAACTCATTATGTATACACCTGATGATCTCATGAGATATTAACCTAAACTAATGCATTGGAGGGTGATATAGGACCCCACCCATCATAATTCATACATATGTGTCCACATAAAATAAATCAGAATCATATCATAAAGAAGTATATAATGAAAATGGTTTTCATATCCTTTTAAAATTTAATGACATAAATAAATCATTCATAATCATAACAAGATAAATCCATATAAAATAAATGGGTATCAAATGATATTTAGTAACTTTCTAGGTAAATACAATTCAACCAAGACAAAAAGTATATGGTATTTACATAGTTTAGATAAATAGTACTTGGTTATGCCAAAAATTTGGTTTCATCATTTCCCCAAACCCTCAACTTATCAAATACCTACTCTGGTTTCAATATCCTCTTCTCCTTTCCTAGTCAAAGCTCGAGTGGTGGTAATCAAGAGACTTTGGGACGTGGGACTTGGCGGTCGACAGTGTTCTTTGTGAGACAATGTCAGTTCCCATTTAATGATTGTCTGGTTCAATTCCACTATGATACTAGTAATTTTGGAATCATTTACGGAATTCAAGATGTTTTTTTGTTGGTTTTTATCAGTGGTGAAGGTTGTATTTTCTTTTACTGGGCATTCATTCTATTCTCATGGTGATACAGGTGACGTTGAAGGTTTTTTGTAGTTTGTATGAAAGATCATGTTATGACTACGTTGAAGTTTGTTTCTAGTGTGTTTTGTTTACTCTGGTCATCATCTCCAGTGGTTTGGTCGGTGTTGATGTCAATGATGATAATGGCGTACCTTGGTGATGATGGAATATGGCAGAGATGAGACTCCAGCTGACGCAGTGACGATTGGATTGAGGCATCCTTGTGTTTGGTGTTGGTTTTGAATTTCAAATTTCATTTAATAATTGTGTAACTTTGGATTCCCGTGTGGTTTATGTGGTTACCTCTTATACTTAAAGTGACTATATTTAAAATAAAAAATAATTTTTATTCATAGAGGAAAAAAATTGGAAGATAGTTCATATTTATGCATAGTTGATGATTGGTCAAGACAAAAGCAGTAATGGATTATTACTCTAGAAGAGGACATTAAATAATCCATCTAGAGAAATAATTTGGATGAAATAATTTGAAAAATGTCCTTGATCAACCACAAATCATGTAAATAGATATAGGTATTGATGAAAAACACTTTTTAGGAGCATTTGGAAAATTTAATTGAAAATAAGAAATAACCTTGACATTTAGAATACATTTTTTAAAATGGAAATATTTTATAAATATAGTATATTAAGGATTTATTTTACAAACCATTAAAGTTTAGAGATAATAACTCATGAAAAAATACAAAATAAATGAAAAATGGGTTCACACAGATTATGTTAAAAGATATGTTATTCACACATTGGCAGAAATTACACGTATAGTAAAAATTAATTTTATAATTTTTTTAATGAAATTAATAGTATTATAAAATTACCTTAATAAATTATTGATTCATTGATAAAGAAATTTTCAAAATAATATAATGAATATGAACTTGGAAAAAAGGAGGTCCCCGACTGAGAAGAAGAGATGAGGTTGGTTTTACTTACAAGAACCCTTCAGGTAAAATATGAGTCAAGGGGAAATGAAATTTTCAGGGGACATGTAAAACAACATGAATATACAAAGAAAATTATGAGAGAATTTATATATAATAAAAATTATATATATGAATTAATTTTAAAAAACAATATTTATTTAAAAATTATTTTGTCAATGAAACCCTTTTGTTTTGAGTAACATTTTAATCAAAAACATCATTCAAATTTGGTATCTTTTTATTAGAAATACATTTAAAATAAATCATTATATGAATTTTTAAAAAATAATTAATTAAATTAATATCTTAAAATAAATAAATTAGTTAGTATATATACTATTTTGAATAATATAAGATGCATATAACAGGAAATATATCTCAAGGGGTGAAAATTTGAGATAAAAATCCCTTAACTTGTTTCCCTACTTAATCGAATAAACTATAAGGTCCTATATAAACAAATATATATTAATCACATATTTTAGATCCTTTTTAATATACATAATTTTTAATAAAATTCATTTATAATTATCCTCTACATGTATATTCGTTAGTTATTTCCTATTTTCAATATCAGATGTGAATAATCTTGATCGTTTGTAACTAATTTCATATTAGTGGTGTTGTTATTTATTATTCTCCTAAATTTTATCATTAAAAAAATAATAAAAAGAATTTTAATTAATGTTTTATAATTATTTACAATGTTATAATTTCATTTTATTGTATTTTCTGTTATGATCTTTAAAGATGAAATCGATGATGAGTTTATTCCAGTGATTTTTAATGAATGAATGTTGGTATATTAATTAATGAGTTTAACATTAATTTTATCATTAAAAGACAAAATAAAATAATTATTTAATTATTTATATCACATATGATCATTAATTAATTTCTCATATCCATCCATGACATTATTTTATATCATTGTTCAAGTAGGTGGTTAGATCAACCCAAACATGAACATACTATAACTAATTGATGATTATGATTATGAAAGTGGTTTATTTTGAAATTATATCATTAAAAAATAAAAATAATGATATTATTTATATTATTTAATGTGTTGAATCATATTTTAATATATTTTAATAAATAATAAATATGCTAGATGAAAAAGAAAAATATGTTACTTTTTGGAGGCGGTAGTCCAAACAACACACAATTAAAATTTTAATGTCTCAAAGAATAAGAGAGAAAGAATGTAGATTAAAATTTTAATATTAATAATCATAATTATATTACATATTTAATATTTATTCTTAAATTTAACCATTATAATCAACGAATAAAGGTGGTGGTGAAGAACGGAATTCTTTCGGTGGAAAAAGTAGTTTGCACAATACTCAAATGACACTTTTGTTTTTCTTAATAGAAAAGGGGAAATATGATTAATATATATTACTTAAGCATAATAAAATTAACTATGAAAATAATAATTATTAAATTATATATTAAATATAAAACTATATTTTGGAAATTAGGATAAAATGGAAAATAATTTAGAAAAAATGATTACTCATGTGAAATATTTTCATTTTCCTTAGAGGATTCCTCAAGAATAGAGGTATTAAGAAAATATCTTGTGACCAGAGGCTCAAGTAAAATGAATATTATTATATATTAATTATAAATTTTGGTTTTTAAATATAAAACTAAATTTTGAGGATGGTCTTGAAGGTGTGGTGAGTGGCCCCTTTTATAAGTGATGTGAATGAGATTTTTTGTAAATATTTCAACATAATATAAGGAGATAACAAGTCTAAAATATAAAAAAGACTAAAAAATTGACAATAATGGATTTGGGTATGATATAATGTCGTTAAAACCTAAGAAATTAATTTTAAAAAATGTTTTAAATATTCTTTTTAAGTCATTTACTCTTAGAATTTTCACTTTTACCATTTTTGATTTTACTGTGGTAACTAATTCTTACCTAAGTAATTTAATTTCAATTCCTAAAAATAAAATTACCCTTTTTAAATAATTTTGAACCAATAATTAAAAATATGAAATCCATTATATCAGATAAAATTTATATGTGAAGAAAAAATAATTTATCATTAGCGCAAGTAATGTGTACAAACCCATTTTTAGAAAAAAATGTATTTTAAGATTAAAATTTATGTATAGGATAAAATTATAAAATTATTTTATTTAAATGATATAAATTGGTTTATTATAAGATAATTAAATTTTATGAGTCTTTAAAATAAATCCAAAACTAAATTTTACCAGAATAATATTTAATTAAAAGAGGAGACAAAAAACAGTTTCTGTTAGAAAACATTACTTAAGTTTCTAAACATAGGTTTTCTAAATTCATAATAATATTTTGAAATGTATAGTTTTAATACTTAAATAAATATTTTACTATGAAAAATATTATATAAGTTTTTAAGTTATACTTAATTTTTAATATAGTCTTAATTGCTATGATTTTTGTAAAAACTGTATTTTTAACTATCCACTAAAAAATAAATTAATTTAGTAAAAAGTCTAAAATCAACCCAAAGCTAAAATTTAAATTATAAATTAAAAAATTAATTTTTTTATCAAATTTAAAGTAATTTTTTTATATTTATTTATTTAAACGAAAATATAAAAATTTAAAAAAAATATTTTTATTGAAAAAAGTACCTTTTGAACATTAATCATTTTTAATATTATTTCATACTAATATGTAATTTAAATAAAGTTATCATATTAGTTCATATATTGAAATATCATATATTATAATAATAATATTTTAAAAGTGGTGAATTTTATTTATTGGTGTAAATTACACAATACTTGAAAAAAATACATATTTGAAAAAAAAACCTTTTTAATATTAATTATCTATCCCTATATATAATAATTTTAAATAGATTAATATCCCTTTATTTACTAGAGGTTTTATTCTTCTTATATTTTTCTTAATTATAATTATCTCATATTTCCTGTCTCGTTTTAGTTCCGTGATATGTGTGTTTAGTGCTGCTTGTGACACAAGTTATCAAAGATAATATTAATTTAAAGGATAAAAAATATTGAGTTGTTATATTGAACCCCTTAATTAAATTGTGTCTTCATAATTTTTAATTATTAATCACTTATAAATGTTGGTGAGGGTATTCTTAACATATTTGGGATATATCTTCTAATACAGTACCTATCTTACTTTCTTAGGTTATATTAAGTTATTCATCTTTCATAACAAATTATTTTCTCAAACAATAATATACTCAAGTATGGATGTACCCTAATCATACAATATCCAAAATATAACTTTCCCAAAACCATATAAATTTCCAAGACATTAAACTATAATGAAACCATATATTCTTCCATAAATCAACCCTATCTTTAACCATAAAACAATATTATTCACTAGATCATAAGATCACACACTATCAAATATATACCAAAATTCCAAAAATGTGATGAACTTAAACAAAATATCATGAATAAATTATCAATTCCATGGTTACGAATACTGTCTAACTTATTTTTTTTTCAAAATCAATCAACCCTTTATTGTCTCAACATCATGCGTATATTAAACCAAAGAGTTATCAATCCCTTAATCATGTGTTCTTAAATAGTTGTCTAAAAAAATATAACCTTTTCACACAGTCAATTTTCAAGGTTATTGATACCATTTAATATATGTTTCTGAATATTTAATTCCTAACTACTGAAGAACATTACTTACAAGTTTCAAATAATCCTTATAAATTTTAAAATATAATATAAATTCATCAATAAATATAACTTATTAATGAAAATTACTAAGAGTATAAATATTTAATTTCTATTAAGATATCAACCTCACTACCTTAGGTAAGACTAAAAAACTAACCTTTTCCATTATAGAAAGAATATTTTAATATTCTCAATCATTTAAGTATTATCCCTTATTAAGTTATAATACATTGTGGTTTCTAGGTACATAACTTCCTCATCTTAATTTTCAAGACCCATTTAAAAAAAACAAAAACGAAAAATGTTATGACAATATAAAAAATGTTAATATGAAAACATTAATCTAAACATGCATTAACCTATTTCACCTTCGTTTATAACATATGATACTTTCGATTCAACCTATGAATCTATTTATTCAATCCTTGGTTATCCATGGTAATTTTTATATTAAGTTCTTTAACCTAATTGGCAAACATCGTAATCAATTCCATAATAATGTTTAAGAAAAGATAATGTGAATTAACTATAATATATCCCCAAAATGTGTCAAACCAAGTGTGTAGTTAGAAATATTTTTCATACACTAGGTGATGATTAAGTTAACACCCAACACACCCTTTTCAAGGTTATTACCTCCAGGTATATCTGTGTTAGAGTCTACATCTAATTATTTTATCTAGACAAGGATTTCATTGCTAGAAAAAACCACATGCTTAAAAATTCACCAAAATTTTAGGATGTTAAACTACACATAGAATTATACCTTGTACTTTATAAATTTTTATTATCCTAATCCCTAAAAAACATAAAATATTCAATATTACCTCAACTAACCTAAAGGTTTTTGTATACCTTTGAAATTCTGATTGACCATAAATTATCAACCTTTGAAAACTTTTATAACTCTTAGATTATACTCAAACAATAACATCATAATCTTTGAAGTTATCTAAAACCTACTATGATACTAACTATAATAGATTTTAGACATGATCATCTCAATTACATGAATTTAAAGAAATTATTTCATTACATTAAATTCACATGATCTTTTAGGTTTATATATTTAGAGAATTAGTATAAAAAATTAACTAACAAAACTCATTTCTATTTCATCTAATGGAAATTTTTCCCACTATATAAAAAACAAATTAATAAATAACAAGACTTCAACATCTCCTACAAATTATTCATATAAGATACTCTTTTATACACATCATACATATTATTTTTCTTAATAAATCATAGAAATTAATACATAATAAAGGGTTGATCTCAAATGCCTGGTAAGGGTAAACATAAGTGTTATTTTCCATTGATCATAAGTGAGAATAAGATGAGAAAATGGGTATAATAGAATAACATAAGAAAATCATACCCAAAAAATAACAAATTAAAAATCCATGAGTCATGGCATAAATGTTGGAATAATATAAGACACTAATCAAAAGAGTGTGAAAACATATCCCAATAATCATAATGTATGAGAGAGTAACATAAGAATAAGAATAAGCATAAAAGTATGGAATAAAATGGAAATGTAGCATAAATATGTTATTAGAAATATGACATAATCATATCATATGAAAATATTTTTGGAAAACACATTATGCCCATGGATATGTGAACAAATTCATTATGTCCATTCTTAAAAATGTGAGCAAACTCATTATTCCCATGCATATGTGGACAAACTCATTATGTCCACACCAGAATATCTCAAGAGATATCGACATAAACCAATGAATTGGAAGGTGATATAGGACCCCACCCATCATTATCCGTACATATTTATGCCTCATAAAATAAATCATCATCATATCATAAAGAAAATATAGAAGGAAAATGGGTTTCATATCCTTTTCAAATGGAATCACATAAGGAAATAATTCATAATCATAACAAGATAAACCCATGGAAAATAAATGGGCATCCAAATATATTTAGTAAATTTCTAGGTAAAAACCATTTAATCAAGGAAATAAAGCATAGGTATTTAATCTATATAGATAAGGGGTTTATGATTAAGTTAATAGTTTCCCTAATAAATCTATGTATGTAATCTTGGTGAATACACTTTAATAAAAGGAATGAAATTTAGAGAATTTATGAAATAAAAACATTAGAATATAGATTTTATTTATACACAGTGGATGATTTGAAAAGAAAAAGGAAGTGATCATTCCTCCAAAATATAAGTATATTACATAATCCATATGCAGAAATAATTTAGATGGTATAATTTGAATAATGGCCTTGATCCACTATAAAACATGTCAATAGATATATACATAAAATTTTAAGGGGACATGTAAAACCTCAAGAATATCCAAATAAAGTGATGAAAGGTTTTAAAAATTATAAAAATTACTACGATCTATTATCTTTCAAAAACAATCTTGATTTGAAAATAATATTAGAAATTAAATACTTATGGTTTGAGTAATATTTTAATAAAAAACCCCTTCCAACTTTCACATATTTTGAGTTGAAATCCATTTAAAATAGTATGTATATTAAAAATACCTTGAATTAAATGAATATGGTAAAAGATATTTATTAGGTTGTAATACACCATTATAAAGAAAACATTTTGTATAATAAGAAATATGTCTCAAGGGGTAAAAATTTGAGATAAGAAACCCTTACCTTATTTCCCCGCTTAGTAGAACACACTATAAGCTCTAGTATAATAAATATAAATATCATAATAACCTATTTAATAAATTTTTTCAAATACATAAACTTTTATAAACTTAATTTTTCATTATTCTCTCAATGAATATTTGTTAGTTGTTATCTATTTTCAATATCGAGTGTGAGTAATCATGATTATTTTAAACTAGTTTCGTATTAGTGGCGTTGTTCTTAATTATTACCCAAAATTTCATAATTCCCATATCATAAAATATATTTTAATTTTTTTTTTTTTTTTCATAATTTTATAATTTCATTCTATTTTATTTTTGGTTATGGTCCTTAAAGAAGATATTAACGATGAACTCGCTTTGGTGATTTTTAATAAATGAATGCTGATATCTTAATTAATAAGTTTAATATTAATGTTACCATTCAAGAAAAAAAAATTTATTTATTTATTTATCAATATCATATATTATCCATAATTAATTTCTCATAGTCATCCATGATATTATTTTACAGCCTTTTTCAAATATATGGTTTGATCGACCCAAAAATGAACATACCATAACTAATGGATGATTATTATTTTGAAAGTGGTTTATTTATGATCAATATAATTATCAAAGAAACATGATGATATTATTTATATATTTTTAATGTGAATAATAATATTTTAATATATTTTAATAAATAATAAATAATCCATATGGAAAATGAGAAATGTTAATTTGTGGAGACGGTAGTCCCAAAATGCATGATTAACATTTTCATTTTTCAAATAATGGGAGGTAAAAAAATGGATTATAATTTTTCTATTAATAATAAAAATTATATTACATTTTTAATATTTATTATTAAATTTCACCCTTATAATCAATGAATATAGGTTGTGGTGAAAAAGGAAAGACATCGCTTCATGGAAACGATAGTCTTCACAACGCACATATGACAATTTTTTTTCTTAATTGAAAAACCGAAAGGTGGTTAATAGTTATTACTTTAGCATAATAAAATTTAGTATAAAAAAATAATGTAATTATATATTAATTTGAAAATTATATTTCAAAAAATATGATAGAAAGGAAATGATGTTAGAAGAAATGAGTATTCACGTTGAAATATTTTCATTTTCCTTGGAGGTTTCCTAAAAAATAGAAGTATTAAGCCAATATATTATTTATAAAGGCTCAATAAAATGAAATATGATTATAGGAGAAATAAAAATGGTATTTTTTTATGAGGAAACCAAATTTTTAGGGCGGTCTTGAAGGGGTGGTGAGAGACCCCTTTTATAAGTGGTGTGAATTGAATTTTTGTAATTATTTCAACTTAATATAAAGAGAGAACATGTTTCACATGTTAATAAAACTATAAAATGTAAAATAATTGTTTTTTATATTTTATAAGGTTTATAATCCATCAATAATTCATTTTCATACATGTTTTAAACATGTTTTTATGTCCTTTACTCTTATAATTTTCACTTTTACCATTTTTGGTTTTATCATGGTAACTAATTTTTACCTAAGTAATTTAATTTTAATGACTAAAAATAAATTATATCTTATTAAATAATTTTTAACTATTGATTAAAAATATTAAATAATTTCAATAATATAAAATTTTTATATGTAATAAAAATTAAATTTAACATTAGCGCATGTAACTTATAAAAACCCATTTTTAGAAAAGTGTATTTTTAAGATTAAAAATTATGTATAGGATAAAATTATCGATGTATTTTATTTTAATTATATAAATTGGTTTATTATAAAATAAATAAAATATATGTGGTTTTAAAATCAATCTAAAACCGAATTTTACCAAAATAATATTTAATTAAAAGAAAATACCAAAAATAGTTTTTATTGAAAAACATTACTTAAGTTGTCAAACATTGGTAATCTAAATTCATTGTAGTATTTTTAAATTTATATTTTTAATCATTAAATGAATATTTTATCATTAGAATTTTTTATAAGCATTTATGTTAGACTTAATTTTTTATATAGTCATAAACACTACAATTTTAGTAAAAACTACATTTTTAACTATTTATTAAAAAATCAATTATTTCAGACAAATGTAAAAATTAACCCTAAGATAATTTTGAAATTTCAAATTAAAAAAAATGTTTTTTTTATCAAAAATTATATTATAAAATCTATATATTTAGTTATTTAAATTAAAATACAAAATATAAAGAAAAAAATGCATTGACTGAAAAATGGTCTTTTTGAACATCAAGAATTTTTAATATTATTTCATACCAATATATAATTTAAAGAAAATTTACATTTTAATTAATATATTGAAATATAATATATCATTTTAATAATATTTTAAAAGTTTTGAATTCAATTTGCTAGGGTAAATTACACAATACTTTAAAAAAATAGTTATTTGAAAAAATAAGCAATCATTTTTAATATTAATTATTTATCTTATAAATATAATAATTTTAAATTGATTAATATCATTTTATTCACTAGTAGTTTTATTTTTATTATATTTTTCTTAATAATAATAATCTAATATGTCATGTCTCGTTTCAGTTCAGTGTTGCTTGTGTTTAGTTTTGTTTGCGTCACAAGTTATCGAATATAATATTAATCTTAAGGATCCAAAATGTCAAGTCATTACAAAAACCATTACCGTATAAAAAGTATGAGGTCCATGTTGAATATATTAGTATAATTTACATGAGATATTGGATGTAATGGTTGTAAAATTTATCATGATTTTATAATAAAGGCAATATTTGTTTATTATTCCTTTATGTGTGCTAAAATTTATGTTACATGAACAGTGGAATGATAATATCCCCTCAATGTATGACTTTGAGTTATCCCTAATAATTGTTCCTAACAAATTATTATGGGTTGGGATGATATATTAATATTATTAGTATAATCTTGTAACTGATACAAAGAGTTGTATACGATATACAAATAATAGACGCATGAGGTAATAAGATCAGATTTTCTATTTGATATGACTGGCCAAAGTATTCCAAATGGAATGTTATATGGTTATTGATATATTGAGAGGTGTATTATTATTATTAATTCCCATTACTTGAGGTTTATGAGATACCTATCATGAGAAACTTCATACTTTTTTAATACCCCATGAATTTATAAGGTGCGTTACATTTTTTTCTCCTTTTCACCCTATATTTGTGGGTTTTGATCTATGGTTTGTTGGGGTTTGAACTTAGGGAGTTTCAAGGTAGTTTTAGGAAGTTATTAAGTGGTTTAGGGGGAACACAATTTGTGCATGGTTTAGGTAAACCCGTGTGGATTTCCCTGGTAACCGTGCGAGTGGATACCTTAGATATAGTGGTGTTCACATAGTTGTTGCATGGTTTACCAAACCATGTTGTATAATAGTGTGACCTAGACTAGGTTTTTATAGTGGCTCTCACATGGTTGGAACATAGTTTGGTAAACCATGAGGCTAAACTATTAACGTGGGATTAATTAATATTAAAATTAAGTTTTTAACCCAAAATATCCCCAAAGAATCTCATTCTTCCTCCTATGACTAGGGAACTCGAGCCAGAAGACTCCTTAGGGCGATTTTAGAGATTTATTTCCTTCCAAAACTCATTTCAATCAGATCTTGACTTGTTGGATATAAGAATGAAAGGTATGTATCCATTTATTTATTCAACTATATGATCTTCTCATATTCTCTCTAAAGGATCCCTAAAATGGGTCTATCATGAACAAATCTATGGTTTAGAGCATGACCATAACAGTTTTCTTACATTTTTGAAGGAGAGGAACTCAAATCTGCCATTTTTTCCTTAATTTTCTTATCCAGTTCGATATCAGTTCTTCACGATGGACCTTTTTGGTATGTACAATACTATATTAAAATAATATGTTTCCCACTTCTTGTAATTTCAATAAATAATCCTCATGTGATTATTTTAGGCTATATTTAAGGGTTTTGGTTTGTTGGGATTGATTCAGGTGGTGGTTTCTTAGTAATTAATCCCCATTATTCTTGATTTAGGAAGTCCTTACCATGTTCACTAGTACAAAAAATATCCTTTTCATTGGGGTTTTAACATCTATTATATATATAAATTATATTAAATCCCTTTCACAGTGGGATTTAAAATTAGTTATTTAAAAACCAACATTAAATATTTTAATTTTCACATCTATTATTTAAAAAATGATGTTAAAAATCATGTTTTAACCTTTATTTTTAAGTAATAAACATATAAGATACATGATTCAAAACATTTAATATTGATTATATGATTAAATTATGTTAAAAATGTAAAAATAAAATCACGTTCCAGTGGTGTTTCAATTTTTTCAGAAAGCACCTTTCATCTTTTAAGATCCCATATAAAAATTATTAGGCCACAAAATACGTTTTCAAGAACTATATATAAGATTTCATCCTCCATTTTCTTTATTTTAGATCTACTAATCCTATGATCCATATCGTCCTTGTCTCAATTCTTCATTCAATGATTTTATCATGGTATTAACTATTATTATCTCATTATTTATTTTTTGTGATTTTATTTAATATCGATAAACCTTTTTATGATTTATTTTTTATAATAAATAATACTTCATCAAATCAAGTTTAAAATATGAAAATTATGCATGAGATATATCATCCATAGTTTAAAATTTCTCCCCAACCATACTTGATGATGCATCATGAGTTATTTGCTTAAAATAAAATGATGAAGGGCAGCACAACAATTAAGAAATTGAAGTTGAAGCTTTAAGTTTAATTTTATTATTTTTTATTTTGTTTTATAATTTTATACCTTATCTGTATTATATTATCTACTAAGATAGTAATCTATGTTTAATTATTAAAAATAATTTAGACACTCTCGATGTTGATTATTTTTATAACCAAAGTTTAAAGTCTTTAGGTTTTTTATAATAATTATTTTGTTGTCAGTTATTAAAAACAAACATTAAAAATATATTTATTAAGTTTCTTACAATTATGTCCATTAAAAATATGACATAAAAAATAAAAAAAACTGATGTAAAAAACCAATTTTTTTACTAGTGGTTATGAAATTTATATAAATATGTATGTTTTTATTAGCATTTGGGTGCTAATGTATCCAAGTGAAAACTCTGATTTTGGACTTGTATAATGAAATGTGATATTTCTACTGACTATTATGGCTATCCATCGTGAGACAGTTGAGTCATCAGATAATTTTTTTACTTGATCTAATTATATTATGGCTATATATCATGAGATGGTCAAGTCTTGGGATGATATGTGTAACCTAATTATGATACTATTGTGGCTATCCATCATGAGATAGTTGAGTCATTAGATGAAACATACTACCTTATTTAGATTATGTGACTTGATTTATGTGGAACATCTTCCAACATGATGTCAAAGTAGGTAGGATCAGAGTTCATGGTAGTTTGGTTAACACATGATGACTCAACCAGTTGTATACTTATTTGTGATTTTACTCTAGCCATTGTATATACCTTTATATACACATGTTTCATATATGATAAGGATTCATTATTGGTGTCCTACTTGGTTTTATACTCACACCTTACATGAGAACCTCGATGTGCATGTAGAATTTATAGTCAATGATTTAATAAAGGGAAATGGATCTCTGTTGGGCAGTTGAGATGGAGGAGTATGGTAGACCAAGGAAATGTTTGGGAAGACTCTTAAATCTTCTACTATCTTGTCTCATTTATCTTTCTATCTTTTGTTTATTTTTGGTACATTATTCCACTACACATGAGGATCCTATTATCTTGATAGCACTCTTATATTCCATTTGTTATAGCATGGATATTATCTTCCGGTGTTTCTTCCATTGTATTGTCATGGATATTTTTTATGTGGTTGGTTATTCATATTTTCTTATGTATTTATGTTTTCTATTTATTTTATTACGAAGGGAATAGTCTCCCAATGTTTCCTATTATAACCTCATTTCTATTAAACAACCTCTTGTGTATGGGTAGATGTGCATGAGTTCATAAGACCCCATGACTAGACTGGGTGATTCAAGTTGGGGTTTTACAAAGTGAAATCAAAGGAGGTTTTATTTTGTTATGTTTTGGGACTTGGTAGAACAAAGATAGGATGGTTGAAACTTATGTAGGGGAATTATTTTATCTCCTATCCAACACTCATATAATGAACCTTCAAGTTAATAGGGAAGTGGGGTTACTATTTCAGTTTTTACTATTACTATTGATTTAATTTTCACTTTGAGTGATTCACATGAGTTTATTGTTATGATTTATTGAATTTTTTCTTTGTAAATTGGTAGGAGTGGTTGAGTTCATTCATCATTTTAGGCACATAGGATCACAACTCATATGATTGTTTCATGTGATTGATACAACTTGATCATGTTATAAATTGTTATGTATATAATTGTGACTAATATATAAGTTCCATGATGGGTTTAGGCCCTGGGTTGTTATGAACCAGTATGCCTAGTAACTATGGATAAAATTTTAGGGTCTATTTTCTTTTGTGCATTGGAATGTGTCTTTTATATTCTTAATTATTAATTGATTTTAGTTGTTGATTTTATTTTGAAATTTTAGAGATGGTGCCTATGGGAAATCCCATTGTTCCACAAAAAACCTTGGTCAGTAGGTTCCTGAGGTGGGATAAACTCTTATTGTACATCCAGAAGTGTAGGAGGATGTGGATGGAAATGTTCTAGTAGTTTTTTTCAGTAGTCTAGGCATCAAATCTAATTCATCCTAGGGTTTTTCATTTTGAGTCAGTTTAGGGTGTAGGAGTGAATAAAATTAGATCAACAATGATATATTTTTCTTAGGAATTTCAGTTGCTGCATCCTTTGACATTAGAAGGTATAGGGGGTCCTCCAGATGTTGAGGATGGAATAGAGATCATTGAAGGCATCTTAAATCTGGTTGAGACTCCAAGTGATCAACAAGTGAATGTAACCACCTATATTCTTCTTGGACACACTAGAAGATGGTGGGGAATTATGATTCAAGTGAATATGAATAAAGGTTTGACAAGGGGTGCTTTTAGAAACTCTTATTTGAGGAATTATTCTTAGAGACATTGAGGTTAGATCAATCACATTATCTTATAAAGTTTTAGTGGGGAGAACTACCAATTTATAGTTACACCACTCATTTCATAGAATTACCACACTTTACACCTTTTTTTGGTGATGAGGCCTAAAATTCTATGAAATTTGGAATTGGACTATGACTTTAGGTGAGGATCTAGTTTAAAAACTTGAACCTGACATTGTTTCCATAAGTTCTTTATAATGATCTCATGGTTGATATGTGTCTAGAGGAAGACAATGAGAAATTAATTCTTACCATTTTTAGTAAACAAATGAGTGTTCTTTCTAGTGGCATTGTGGGTTACTCTTCTGGTGGTAGTAAGAGTATATTATAGGAGATACGCTGGGGTAGTGAAAGTTAGTTAGAGTAGAGTATAGATTCTTCAGATTATTCTATGGAAGGAGGTATCCTTCGATGTTTTCAATGAGGGTAAAGGGGTATCACCATAAGTTTTATACTACTCTACCTATAAATTTCCATATGTGTAGTAAGATGGGGAAAATATGATTTTTTTCTCAAGGGTATCACAGAGAGGTTAAGAAAGTGAAGTTAGAAAGATGTATGAATCAAGGGCTTGGTAAGGGGGGACTCAGACTAACAGTTAGAAACCTATAGGGAGGTCGGTCTATGGGAGTGGACTTGGAATCTCAATAACAATAGTAGACAATGTAGGATTCAGTGGCCCAAGTGATACTAGGATAGACAGGGCAAGGTTGTGTGACTAATTTAGATAAAGATTATGTGATGTATCATGTTATGGATGATGTTTGAGATGGATATTTTATGGTGATAATCATAGTTCTGATCATTTAATGCTTTCTAATCTCTTATTTGATACAAAAGATTCTCATTATTTTATATCTGATCAAGTCATTCTTTGTTTAGATTTTAAAGTAAAGTTCTCCCTAGGATTGTTATCCCTTGACACTCCCCTTGGTAAGAGAGTATATCATATTTAAAGTTTCCCAGAGTGTCCTATATAGATTTAAATCTATATAAATCAATGATATTTTATGATTCTATAAATGACAACCTTTTACGTCATCTTTTGTAAAACCCCTACCCTAGTTACCAAGAGTCAGTGCATTATTACATAACATTGGCATGATCACAAGAGATAAAGTCTCGAAAGACCAATTAGTTTAGTGTCCTTGTAAGTACTAGATACATACATAAGTTTTACATTACATAATGAAATAAAAAAACAACAAAATTATATCCCCTTTGAACACATTCATATCCCTTATCCTATACCTATAGGTCAATCATAATATACTTATTCACATCTTGGGAAAAATAAAACATAAGAAAGGGGTGATATCAGATGCTCAGTAAGGATAACATTATAGCAGAAACTTTCATAAAAAACATAATCATTTAAGGCAATGTATAAGACTAAAACAAAAGCCTTTTAAAGTTAAACTTCAGTATAATATGGAATATATAAATCAAATAATTCCATTTACTTATTCACATAGACATTCTACTAGTCGAATAATCACATTTAATATCAATAGCTAATTTCATAAGGATAGAATGCATAATGCCAAACATCATAACCAAATAGTCAAGGCATTGTGCCAAGACTAGAAATAAGATTTTGTCAAGGCCTTGTGCTGAGACACTAGTTTATCTCATGAGACCTACCGATACATCGAGGAGCTATAACAGGCTCCACCTATCATTTACTAAGTCCAATGTATTCCTCATATGAAAAGGTTGAAACATAACATAAACATTCGTATTAAAGCTAGCATACAAAATGATAATACTTTAACCATAAAACATGAATCGAATAAAAACAAAACATCCATAGTCAATCATATCACAAAACCTTCAATATAATAATGAACATTGTATCATAATAAATCAACTTTAAACAAGTGTAAAATCCATCAAAGAATTTTGACATAGATAAAATCAAAACCATTTGATAGAAATATCTCTTTATATTTTGAAATCATTTAAAAGTAACATAATTATAAAAGGAAACATTTATTTTGAAAATATTTTTATAATCTTGTAAGGGAATCTTCGAAGGTGTTATAATGGTGGAAAATATCCGCACCCGTTGTATAAGTTAAAAAAACATTCTTACGTTAATTTGTTGAAAAGGTCATAAAGTGCCTTGTTTGGAAAACGACGGAAAGATTACCTTCCAAATTTTTTTATAAAAATTCAAACAAGGGTATAAATAAATTTAACCCATATTCTAGGAAATATTAAAAATGTTTTGAAATACATTTTTAAGAAACACGGATTTGGATGATAAATAATTCCCAGTACATGCTTACGTATAAACAACCTTAGACAATAAAGAGATTGTAAAATTAACCATTACCTTGTACATTTTCTTAGTCGAGGGTACATTAACCTACTTTATAATAGTTAAATAATTTTTATTAAATTATACAATAACCACATACATAAATATGATATCATATATAATATTCTAATATTGCTTTGTTAATAATATTTCAGTAGTATCATTGTTTCGGGTGTTAAATGATTCGTTTTCCTTTATATGTTTTTTACATAAGTCATGTTTTTTATAGATATAATGTATTTGATTCATATACAGAATGATATTAAGTTCTAAAACATTATTTTAAATCATAAAATGAAAATTATTTTTGAATGTTTATGATGGGAAATGAATCTCATCATATTTGTGAAGATGGTAATTCGTACGTACGTATGAGCGACAATATCATTATATTGATCATGAAATAGTATGTAATTAGATGTTATATCATATAAAAAGAATCATTAAAATTTTATATTTATTATTTACATCAATTATACTCATTATTATACTCATCCAAATAATGAAGTGTTGAATAACAAACTACACCATGACGTGGAGATGGTAAGCTGTACGCACGCACGTGTGGTGACTTTTTCATTCATAGGATGGATAGAAAAATTAATATGGTTTTACCATATTTATAATAAAATCATAGTATGTGGAAGGTATCAGAGTTATTATTTTAGTATGGAAACAAAAAAGAAATAGGAAGCGGAAGAAGAAAAGAACTTTGAAAGAGGTGATGAAAAAGTGGGTATTACTATTCATAACTACTTTTTAAACGGATAGTTTGATTGGTCGTGGTGTACTAGAACTTGAAGTTGCATACATCACAAGTTATTGTTTTATTCAAAGAGAAACATACCGTGGAAGCTTGGGGTGTTACATTCTTCCCTCTTTCAAATAATTTCTTCCTTGAAATTTCTAGAATATTACTTCATAAAAATATTTGGTTGGTTCTTAATCATAAGTTCCTCGGGTTCCCATGTTGCCTCCTCCATTTTATGGTTTCTCCAAATAACTTTTACCAGATGAGTCATTTGGTTTCTCAACACTTGTTCTCTAGTATCAAGAATCCTTATAGGCTCTTCACAATAAGACATATCGGGTTCTAGTTCTATTTCTTCATAGGTGAGTAAATGAGTTGGGTCAAGCATGTATTTTCTCAACAGTGATACGTGGAACACATCATGAACTTTGGAGAGACTTGGTTGAATTTCCAAATGGTAAGCTACAACTCTAATTCATTCTAGAATTTCAAAAGTTCCGATGTACTTGGGACTTAATTTACCCTTCTTACCAAATCATATAACACCCTTCCATGGAGATACCTTCAAGAAAACATGATATCTTACTTGAAATTACAAATGCTTCCTTCGGTTATCGACATAGCTCTTTTGCCTACTTTGAGCTGCTTTGGTGTGGGTTTGGATAATATTCACCTTTTACATTGTTTCATCAACAATTTTTGGGCCTATGATTTTTCTTTCAACAACATCATCCCACCAAGTTGGTGTGCGACATCTATTTCCATATAATGCTTTATATGGTGTCATCTGAATACTCGAATGAAAGCTATTATTATAGGGAAATTTTACCAGAGGTAAATAATGATACCATATACCTTAAAAGTAAAGTAATCAAGATATCAACATTTATTCTAAGGTTTGAATGTCCGTTTTGATTGTCCATCAGTTTGAGGGTGGTAAGCAGTGCTCAACCAAAGTTCAGCATCCAGGGATTTCTGAAGACTTTTCCAAAATCTTGATATGAAATGGGGATCAAGATCAGAAAAAATCGACAGGGGTACTCCATGAAGTCTTACAACTTAATTAATATATAGTATTGCTAAAATTTCAAGTGGTAAATCTTATATTATAGCAAGAAAATGTGATGACTTGGTAAGATGATCAATAATGACCCATATTTCATCATTCCTTCTAGGGGTCTTTGGTAGCCCCATGACAAAGTCCATCGTAATATCATCCCATTCACACTCAGGTATGGGAAGAGGTTGCATGACTCTTCTAGGATGTTGTCTTCTAGCCTTAACCTATTGAGAAACTATACATCTTGACACATAATCAGCAATCTCCCTCTTTATGTTGTCCCACCAAAAATGTTCCTTCAAATCTCTATACATATTAGTGCTACTAGGGTGTATAGAGAAATTGGATCTATGAGGATCATCCAACAATTCCCTTTTTAGATCAGGTATTTTAGGAACACAAAGTCTCTTCCCAAATTTCAAAATTCAATCTTCATATACAAAGTCAATCAATCTCGCATCATTCACATCTTTAATTTTCTTTTGAAACTCCTCATCATCATTCTGATAACTATTTATCCTTCCTAGTAAAGATGGTTTGGAAACCATTTGAAAAAGTATTGATGTTTCACTTTCCATTATTATTCCCATATTCATCTTTACTATATCCTTGAACATAGGATCCCTTTTAACTCTCATCTTGTTCAAAACTCCATGATTCTTTCTTCTCAAAGCATTTGCTAACTTATTTTCCTTCTTCGGGTGGTAGTGTATAGTGAAATCATTATCTTTGAGTAGTTAAAGCCATCGTATTTGCCTCATGTTGAGTTATTTTTGTGAGAAAATATAATTCAAACAATTGTGATCAGTATAAATCTCACATTTGTCACCATAGAGATAGTGTCTCCATATCTTCAGAGAAAAGATTAAAGCTACTAACTCAAGATCATGAGTGGGATAGTTTTGTTCATGAATTTTTAGCTGTTGTGATGCATATGAAATAACTCTATCATTCTATATAAGTAAAAAACCATGTCCTTTCTTTGAATCATCACTATAAATAACAAACCCATCATTCCCTGATGGTAGAGTCAAGATCAGATAATTGACTAATATTCTCTACAGTTCTTCAAAATATTCTTCACACTCTTTTTTCAAAACAAATTTAACCCCTTTACATGTGATCTTGGTTAATGGGTTAGCCAATCAGGAAAAATTCTGAACGAAACACCGATAGTAACCTGCTAAACCAATAAAACTGCGTACCTCAGTTATAGTTGTCGGTGCTGGCCATTCTTGGATATACTTTCTATTTTAAGGATCAACAGAGATTCCATACTTAGAGACAATATGGCCAAGAAAATAAATCTCTTGAATCCATAATTCACACTTGCTAAACTTCCCATATAATTCATTTCTTCTAAGAGTTTTTAGAATAGTGAATAATTTATTTTCATGATCTTCATAGCTTTTGGAGTATACCAAGATTTCATTAATAAATAACACTAAAAATTCATCAATATATTCTTTGAAAACTATATTCATTTTATCTATGAAGATAGAGGGTGAATTAGTTAGTCCAAAATCTATTACTGTAAACTCGTAATGCCCATACTTGGTACAAAATATTGTCTTCAGAATGTATTCCTTTTTCACACACAACTGATGATATCCAAATTGAAGTTCAATCATTGAAAAATATTGAGCTCCATGAAGTTGATCAAATAAATCATCAACGCGAGGTAGGGGATACTTTTTCTTTATTGTCATAGCATTGATCTCCCTATAGTCAATGAACAACCTCATAGTTCCATCTTTCTTTTTAACAAAAAGAACAGGGGATCCCCATGGAGAAAAAATAGGGTTTATAAATCCTTTATTACTCAATTCCTGTTGTTGTTTATTTAGTTACACAAATTCCATAGTGGGCATTCTATAAGGGGTCTTTGATATGGACCTTAAACCAGGAATTAAATCAATGGAAAATTCAATTTCTCGTTCTATAGGATGTCTAGGTAAATCCTCTGGAAACACATCAACATATTCTTGAAGAATAGGTACATCCTAAATTTGAACATTCCTTTCCTCACCCATATTTATTTCAATCTCTTCCTCCCCAATAATTTAATTTAGTAGATCTATTGGGAGTGGATCTAGATGAGAAGCAGATGGTGATGTTTCTACTATAAAGATAAGGGATTCCTTATCATCATAAAAAAATTTAAACTCCTTCTTCTTACAGTATATTTTCGCATCATGGTCCGAAATCCAATCCATATCGAGGATTATATCAAATTAAATCATTGGTATAATGATGAGATCAGTAGATAAAGCATAGTTATATTCCATAATGGTAACTGATTCACAAAACTTTTTTGTAATGATACTTACCTTAGGAGTTTTTATTGATAACTCCCTTGTTAAATAAATTTGGAAATATCTACTTTTCTTAGAAAACTGGGAAGATATAAAAGAATGTGACGATCCAAAATCAAATAAATAATTGGCTAAATTTGAAGAAACTATTAATGTACCTACCACCACGTCATTCAGAACTTCAACCTCTACAGTTGTGATCTCATAAGCTTGGCCTTGCTCCCTTGTCATTTTCTAAAGTATGTTTCCTTAACGCTTATGACATTAATTTGAACAATGCCCCATTTCTTTACAACTGAAGCATTCAACATTAACAACCTCTTTTTTCTCTTTGAAATCACGAGATTGGTGGCCTTTTTCTCCACACTTGTAATAGACTCTCATTCCCTTTAGAAAAGTACATGGGTGTTTCTTCCCACATTTACTATAGGATGTAAATCCAACTTTTCCTTTCCCATTATTTCCATTTCCATAGTGTTCAACATATCTCTTCTTCTCTTGCTTTTATTTAAAGTCATAAGACATAGAGAATTCATTTTCTGTCTTGATAGCACACGAGACAATGTCTTTGTACGATGAGAAGGATTGTGAGACCAATTATCGATGGGGAAATGGTTTTAATCCATCAAATAATCGACCAATCTTACTCCTTGGGTTACGAATATAATCTAAAACATGCCTTTCTAACCTTGTAATATTAGCCTCATACTTTTCGACATTCTCATCCTCCTTTTTCTTTAGACTTAGAAATTGTCTTTCAATATTCGATCGATGTTCACGAGGAAATTATTTCTCTAAGAAAAGCTCTATAAACTCCCTCCATTTCGTATTTCATACTTTTTCATCCACCTATGTGTTTTGAATTAATGACCACCATTGATCTGAATCTCCTGTGAGGTGATAAATTTATATGACAAATTTTTCCCTTTCTCTACTCCCCAAAGCATGAAATATTTTCTCTAAGGAACTTATCCCTTTCTCAACTACAAATGGAATTTTAGTCCCATTGAATTTTGGTGGTTGTTTCCTCATGAAGTGGTCTAACATTGATCCTCCGCGTTGTGGATCAAGGTGCTCCATATAGTTAAGGTTATCATTCATAACCTGAGTGAGTTGTCCCAGTATGGTTATAAGTTGTTCAACACCAGTTGTATCACCATCTCCACTATAATTGTCTTGTGTAGGAGGGAAATCCCTACATGGATTACGTTCATTGATACAATTTCCATTCCTTCCACTAGGCTCCATTTTTAGACAATGGCATACACTAGGTCAGTTTATGAATCACAATGTGTAATTCCAAACTTGTAAAACACTTAACATAAATTGAACAGTTTATGCATATTATCCATAATCATAAAAAATTTTCTTTGAGGAAGTATTTACTCATAAATCCTTCATAATGGTTTATAAAAAAATATGAATTATCCTAAGCATATTCCCCTAGAGTGTCGTAACCAAGAGTGCAGTAAGACCCGTTTTCGTGCACCAGTTCTTGTTTGAGTCTAGATCAAAGTGGTATTTTCAGTTTTTACCCCTAGATACATCTGTGCCAGAGCCGCCTCTACCTACTCATATCCAGACAGAGATGTATTTCTTGGAAAACCCACATAATATTTACACTACCAAATTTTTTTATGTTCTTCTATCCTAATCCTCAATGTATATCTTATGGTAATGTTCTCTAATCAGAGTTTATCTAAATCTAGTTTCCAAGGATTGCACTAAACTTCCTCTGATACCAACTGTAACACCCTGACCCTATTTACCTAGAGTCGGTGTATTATTACATAACATTGGTATGATCACAAGAGATAAAGTCTCGAAAGACCGATTAGTTTAGTCACTATGGAAGTACTAGATACATTCATAAGTTTTACATTACATCATGAAATAAAAAAAAACAAAAACATTGTCTCCCCTTTGAACACACTCATATACCTTATCCTATCCTTGTAGTTCAATCATAATATACTTCTTCACATCCTAGGAAAAAGAAAACATAAGAAAGGGGTGAGCTCAGATTCTCAGTAAGGATAACATTATAGCGGAAACTTTTTTAAATAAGAATAAAAATTTAAGGATATGTATAAGACTAAAACACAAGACTTTTAAACTTAAACTTCAGTATAATATGGAAAATATAAATCAAATAATTTCATTTACTTATTCACATGAATATTCTACTAGTAGAATAATCACATGTAATATCAGTATCTATTTTTAGAATGATGGAATGCATAATGTTGGACATCATAACCACATAGTCAAGGCCTTGTCCCAAGACTAAAAATAGGATTTTTTAAAAGACTTGTACCGAGACACTAGTTTGTCTCATGAGACCTATCGATTCATATAGGATCTATAGCGGGCTCCACTCTTCACTTAATAAGTCCAATGTATTCCTCATATGAAAAGGTTGAAACGTAACATAAACATTAATATTAAAACTAGCATACGAAATGTTAATACTTTAACCATAAACCATGAATGGAATAAAAATAAAACATCTACAATAAATAATATCACAAAACCTTCAATATTATATGGAAGATTGTATCATAATAAATCAGCTTCAAACAAGTGTAAAATACATCAAAGGATGTTGACATAGATTAAATCAAAACTATTTGATATAAATATCTATTTCTATATTGAAATCATTTAAAAGTCATGTAATTATAAAAGAAAACATTTATTTTTAAAATATTCCTATAATCTTGTATGGTAAGTTTCAAAGGTGTTATAATAGTGGAAAATAGCCACACTCGCTGTATAAGTTAAAAAAAACATTCTTACCTTAGTTTGTTGAAAAGATCATGAAGTACCTTATTTGGAAAAAGAAGGAAAGATTAATTTATAAAAAATTTATAAAAATTAAAACAAGGGTATAAATTAATTTAAAACATATTCTAGGTTATAGTAAAAATGTTTTTAAATACATTTTTAAGAAACACGGATGTGGATGATAAATAATTCCTAGTAGATGCTTACGTATAAAAAAACCTCGGATAATAAAGAGATTGTAAAATTAAACCTTACCATGTACTTTTCCTTAGTCAAGGGTACAATAACCTCCTGAATAATAGTTAAATAATTGTTATTAAATCATATAAGAACCACATACATAAATAATATATCACATATGATCTTATAATATTGCTTTGTTAATAATATTTCAGTAGTATCATTGTTTTGGGTGTTAACTGATTCGTTTTCCTTTATATGTTTTGTTACCTAAGTCATGTTTATTATGGATAAGATGTATTTGATTCATATAAATAATTATATTAAGTTCTGAAACATTATTTTAAATCATAAAATGAAAATTATTCATGAATGGTTACGATGGGAAATGAATCTCATCGCGTTCGTGGATACTGTAATCCGTACGTATGCACGAGCGAAAATATCATTCTATTGATGGTGAAATAATATGTAATTTTATGGTATATCATATATAAATAACCATTAACGTGTTATATTTATTATTTACATCAATTATACTCATTATTATACCCATCCAAATAATGAAGTGTTGAATAACAAACTACACCACGATGTGGAGACGGTAAGTCGTACGTACACACGTGTGGTGACTTTGTCATTCATAGGATAGATAGAATAATGAATATTGTTGTACCATATTTATAATAAAATCAAATTATTTATAAGTTACTAGATTTATTATTTTATTATGGAAACAACAAAGAAATAGGAAGTGGAAGAAGAAAATAACTTTGAAAGAGGTGATGAAGTAATTACCTCTTCTTCGGGTTCTTCCTTTTGATTTGAACAAAAGGGCTCCTTAGGTTGGATTTCTGATCAAAGTAAGGCCTCTAGGTTGAAGTGAGGGTATTTTGGAGGATATTTGAGTAGGTTTTGACCATGATAAAAGGCTTTGGAGGTGTGAAATTAAGATAAGGGGAAGTACCCTTTTATAAGAGAGGTGAAGGTCACTTTAGGAAAAGCTTGAAATATTATTCTATTAAAAAATAATTTTTGGTTTATAATGTATCCAAATAGATTTATTTCGAGGCTAAGGTGGGGATGGGTTGAAATATTCTCAACCAATAGGTTTTATAAAATTTTAGTTCACTATATTAATCTTATCTTTTATATTTAATTCTTAGTTAAATAGTTTAACTTTTACCATGTCTTCTTGTATTTTTATATTACATAGTTAATAAACTTACTATAAAATGCCAAGAAAACCTAAAGTGGTTCATTATTGACATATATAACCTTATCTAATTCCTTTGGCCTAAAATTATATTTTTAGGAATATTATATCATTTAATAAAATAGTATTTGTTTTAAAAACTCATTTATGTCAATTTTGACACAATTTAGTATTTGGTATTTGTGAAAGTCATAAAAACTTTATCACTTAGAAACAAAATTATTTAATCAACCCTAACATGTCATATTAACCTATAAAATTCTTGTAATGCATAAAAAGTCTCAATTTACATTTATTTTAATATTTATAATATCAATTATTTTATTCTTTCATTAATAAGGTAATTACTGCATCATCATTGTGTCATAAATAAATTTAATTATTTAATGTCTAAAAATTATAAATAAAACACCATGATGTAGGTAATATTTTTAGATTTATAATTAATATTTATAGTCAAATTTATCTTATGTATAATTCGATATTAAATATGGTTTATTTATTAAACTTTGAATTTTATACTTTTAATTCTTCTTTAAATAAAATAATAATAAATGTCCTAATCTAATCCAAGTGAATAAAAAAGGATCATATTTTATTCCTAAAGCTGATTTTGGTCTAAATACATTTATCCAATAGAATTAGGACATGTGTTAGGGTAATTATAATATCTTTTTTACCTTTAATTACCCTATTTACTTTTAATCGTGGTAAATAAAAATCAAAAGTTACTATTCACCAAAAATTATTTTCATCCTATTGAACCACATTTTACTTACTGATTTCAACCGTGTCTCTCAGATTTTTTAAATTCAATTCACAAAAGTGGTAAAATTATGTTTCATACAAATTTGTAAATGTGCCTAGAAGGTGGGTAAAAGGCGTTAAATAGTTCAATAAAATTTTATATATCTAATCTTATTAGAAAATGACTCAAATGAATTACATTGAACTAATATAGGTATTATGTATCTATTTTTAATTTAAAATAAATTTAAATAAAAAATAATAATTATTTAAATAAAAGTCGGTTTTAAACAATAATGTAGTGTTTTTAACTATTCATCAAAAATTGAAAGTTTTCAAAAAAATACAAAAAATTCACCCTAAGCTAATTTTGATTTTCTAAATCCAAAAATGAAGTCCATTTTGAAAAATAAAATTTATAAAATTTCCAAAATTACATATTACTATTCATAATTGCTTTTTTAAACGGCTAGTTTGATTGGTCGTGGTGTGCTAGAACTCGATGTTGCGTACAATACAAGCTATTGTATTATTCAAAGAGAAACGTACCATGGAAGCTTGGGGTGTTAAATCTTTGATATGGACCAAATGATTTTTTTTTTGAGTTTGTATTGACAACTACCATAGGTGAGTGTCCTTTACCTTTCCCAAGGGAAAAGAGTATGTCTTGACTAGGAAATAGGATTTAAGAGCAGATAGAATGGGGTCAGACCTTAGTCAGATCAAGACCATTATAATATAGGTGGTAAGCATATTTATTACAACAGATGAGGTGAGAGTTATATCCACTATTCCTTTTATGGTGGACCATTACCAGGATCTTTCTCCATAGGATTTCCTCCGAAAAGGGGAATTGGGTTTGAAATTGAACCTATTCCAGGTGTAGAGTCAATATTGATTCCTCCATATCATATGACACTAACCAAGTTAAAGGAGTTAAAATTATATCTTAAGTATATGTAGCTGAAGGGATTTCTTTATTCGGGGACTTCTCCTTTGGGGGATCCTATATTTTTTTTTCAAGAAGGAGGATGATATTCTTCGATTGAGTGTAGATTATTGGAAGATGAATTAGGTCATAGTGAAGAACAAGTATCCACTACCAAAGATAAGAAAATTTATTTTATTAGTTTGGAGGAGTATGATGGTTCTCGAAAATTGAATTGTGATCTAGATACCATCAACTCTAGTTTAAGACCAATAATATACCAAAAATAACATTAAGAAGTAGGTATGGGTTGTATGAGCATCTCTTCATGTTGTTCGAGTTGAATAATGCACTGATGGTGTTCATGGATCTCATGAACAAGATTTTTCATCCCAATCTAGATTCCCTTTTCTTGGTTTTCATTAATGATATCTTAATGTACTAAAAAATATTTTATTTGTATGACAAACATATAGTGATTGTGTTGAGTTCACTTTGAGTGCATTGGTGTTATGATAAGTTCTCTAAGGCCATTTATGGATCCTATAGGTATGATTTCTCAAGAATGTGTCTCCAAAGTAAGAATATAGTTGATCTAGAGAATTTTGATGCATTTATATCGCGGAAATGACCTAAGAATATGTTTGATATTTAGAGATTTCTAGGGTTTTCCATATATTATAGATGGTTCTTTTAGGGATTCTCTTGTTTGACAATGTCTATGGCTGAGTTGACCAAGAAGGGAGTCACTTTTGAGTGAAAAAATAAGTATAAATGGGAATTTTAGTAACTTAAGATAAGGTTGATATCCACTTATATCCTGAATCTTCTAAAACTTGGGATTGGATATATAGTCTATTATATTTCTTCAAGAGTTAGTTTGTGGGTTGTATTAATAGAGGAAGATTTGATCGTCAGTTATGGGTCTCTTCAGCTATGAACCCCTAAAAATAACAACCCTACCCATGGTCTCGATATGGATACTATGGTTCATTCCTTGAGGTGTTGGCATCATTACCTCTTTAGTGAGATATATTTTCGTTTACACAAACAATAAAATCATGTGATATATTTTCTCCTAAAAAGACTTAAACCGATCATAAAGGCATTGGGTTGAGTAATTATAGACATTTTACTTTAAGATGAAATATTATTGATGGAAAGGAAATGTTGTTGTGGATGATCTTATTAGGAAGATGCAAGAATTGGGAACTAATACATCAGAGGAGGAGTGGAAACAAATGATCTTGTTAGCAGAATGGAAGATGGTTATGTTATATGATCAAGGGGAAGTAACTTGTGCTCCCTTGGTCATCACCTCCTCATTGATGAATAAAGTTAAGGACAACCAAGAATTTTATTCATATTTTTAGGTGATGTGAGAATGATTTATGGGAGATAATCCTATTTCAGATGGTCCTTGGATGGGAATTACATACTTTACATGCAAGGATGAGTTTTGGTTCCCACATATGTGAGGGAATAGTTGATGAGAGAATCTCATGCCTCATAGTGGGAGGTACTTCTAAGATATACCAATATTTCTCATGACATGAGAGATCATTTTTGGTGGTTGGTCATGAAGAAATATGTTTCACAGTTGGTTTCTCATTTCCTCACCTTCTAGAGAGTAAAGGTGAAATAAAATTGACCAGGTGGATTGTTGTAGCCTCTTCCAATGATCTTATATAAATAGAATTAAGTTAATACAGAATGAATTATAGTACTACCTAGGATTATGAAGAGTTAAGATAAATAGTGGGTAGTGGTTGATTGGACGATGAAAGTTTCACAATTCTTGCATATTCTAGAAACCTACTTTATGGATGAGTTGGTTAAGTTATATTCGAAGAAAATAATGTGAATGCATGGGGTTACTATGAGTATCATATTAGACTGGTATATTTATTTCACATCATAATTTTTTCAAGGCCTACAAAAGGTGTTGGAATCATAGGGGAAGATAAGAACAAAATACCACCCACAGAGAGATGTACAATCTGAGAGGACGATCCAGATTACAGAGGATATGATCAGATCTTGTATAATTGATTTCAGTTATCCATGGGATGAACATATAGACTTTATAGAGTTTTATATAATAAAAAATTTAAATTTTTTATTTAGATGGATTTTTTTGGGTCACTTTATGGCCAAACTTATTATTTACCATTGTGTTGGCTTGATATGGGAGAGATGATAGTGATCAGGCAAAGCCTAGTGCATGATACTTCTAAACAAGTGCAGTTGATTCATAATTTCTTGGTTACCACTCATAGTAGGAAAAAATCACATTCCAACCAAAGTAAACGACCCTTGGAGTTCACCATGGGTGAATGAGTATTCTTGTGAGTTTCACCACGGTTGGGGCATTGATGGTTATAGAGACAAAGAAAGTTAGCACCATGGTTTTTAGGACCATTCATGACCGTGGGACATATTGGGATGGTGGATTATAAGTTAGACCTTCCTCCATAACATCAATCTATAAATTATGTGTTTCATGTGTCATAGTTCCACAAATATGAACCAGATCCTACAAATGTGATTGACAATGGAGATGTGGAGTTGGAGGTTGACACTTCATAAAAGGAAAATCCAATGTGAATTGTTTATTGAAGAAAAAAGGTACTGGGAAGGAAGATAAAGCCTCTTCTTTGAGTGTTGTGGTAGAAAATGAATATCCAAGAAGATACTTGGGAGTATGAATCAGATGTACAGTCTCACGGCCTGAGTAGTTATAGCAGGACTCAAATAGATGCTTCTCAAGGAAAATAAGTCATTTATAGGTGGATTTTGTAACGAACTTTGAATTTATAAGGTGTGTTACATTTTTTTTTCTACTTTTCATCTTATAATTATTCTTTTTGAGCTATGTTTTTTTGGGGTTTGTACTTAGGGAGACTCTGGGTAGTTTTAGGACATTTTAGAAGTAGTTTATGGGGTTCTTGGTTTGTACATAGTGAGGGAAAACCGTGTGTATTCCCTAGGTAACAATACATGTGGATACCTTGGAGTCAATAAGATTCTCACAATTGACTCATGGTTTAATAGATCATACAATATAACCATGAAACAAGACCCAGGTTTAGATAGCAGCTCATGTATGGTAGGATCATGGTTTGGTAAACCATGAAACCAAACCAAGCTCACAAGATTAATTAATTTGAAAGTTTTTTTTACCCAAAACCTCCCCAAAGATTATCATTCTTCATCCTATGAATATATATATCAAACTTGGAGTCTCCTTGGGGTAATATTAAAGATTCATTTTCATAAATAATGTGTTTCAATTGGATCTTGAATTGTTAGATCTAAGAATTGAAGGTATGTATTGTTCTTTATGATCTTCTCATATTCTATCGAAATAAATCCTAGAACAGGTCCTTCATGACTAGATCTAAGGTCTATAGAATGATCTAATTATTTTTCATTCATTGTTTAAGGTTAGGAACTTTGATCCTCTATTTTTTACTTAATTACCTTGTTCGATTCAAGATTTTTTTGTCACGGTGGACCCATTTGGTAAGTCTAAGACTATATTAACCCTAGACGTTTCCTTCTTCTTGTAATTTCATTTTAGAATCCCTGTGTGATTATTTTAGTCTTGATTCTATGGATTTGGTGTGTTGGGATCAATTCAGGTAGTGGTTTCTTAGAAATTGGACTCCATTACTCTTGAGGTAAGTGGTCCATACCATATTATGAATTTTATATAAATATGTATGTTATCATTAGCTTGTGGGCATGTGTGTTTCCTTTCGAGAACTATACTTTTGTTCTTGTATTAAAATATGTGATATTAGTGCTGACTATTGTGATTATCCATCAAGATATGGTTAAGTCAAGGGATAAAATTATTTACTTTCTCTGATTATATTATGGTTATCCATTCCTACATAGTTGATTCATGAGATGATATATATAACCTGGTTATGATACTATTGTGGATATCTATTGTGAGATGGTTGAGTCATCAAATGAAATATGTTACCTTTTTTAGATTATGTGACAATCTTGATACGACGTATCTTCTAGCATGACATTGAGATAGGTAGAACCGGGTTTCATGGAAGTTTGGTTAGCACATGATGACCCAACCCATTGTATGTTTATTTTTTTATTTTACTATAGTCATTGCACACACCTTTATATACATATGATTCACCTAATCTAAGGATAAATTAGTAGTTTTATATTGAGTTTTATACTCACACCCTATATGGGAATCTCAATGTACATGAAAAATTTATGGTTAGGGATCCAGTGAAGGGTAAGGGCCCTATGTTGGGAAGTTGAGTAGGAGGAGAAGGGTGGATCAAGGTGATGCTAGGGAAAACTCCAAAATATTTCTCCACCAGGCCTCATTTATCTTTTTTTATTTTTTATTTTTTTAATTGATCCACTACATGTGGAGATTCTATTTCCTTGATAGTACTCTTGGATTCCAATTGTTACAACATGGATATAATCTTCCTTTGTTTCTTATATTGTATTATCATTGATATCTTTTATGTGGTTGATTATTACTATTTTTATGTAATTATGTTTATTTTTTATTTTATTATCGAGGGAATAATCTTCCCATATTTGTTACCAGTACCTCATCGTTATTCGGTAGCCTCTTTCTTATGGGTAGACTCGCATAAGGTCATGTGACCCTTCTTCCAGACTAGGTGATTCAGGTCAGGGTGTTACAGTTTGATACATTTCTTATACAATCCATGTGGATTAGCTAATCAGGGGGTGGTTGGGTATGTTTTTCATCATGTCATTAGTTTAGGTACAACCAATATGTGATTTTCCACACATATAATGAGTTAAATACATACGATACCTTGATTTAATTAGACTAAGGAAATGCCTAGCCATTATTATATGAGTGACATGTGATGTAACCAACTTCTTTGATGAGAGACACGTGATGTTCTCATTTTCTAGATGAATGACATGTGATGTATTCATCGACATATATAGTATATTTTAGAGAATCATTAACGTATGAGATAACCTATACTAGATTGACATGTTCAATATCTAGTGGTCACTTGATGTCATGAACATAAGAATTATATAAGTATACATATGATGTATATTATATATCTTGTAGTGGGCATGTTTATATGGAGACACAAGTATGTTTGATCAAGATAAAACTAGACCCATTTGTATCTTGAGTAACATTGATGTTTTGATAGAGGATTTTCATTTCTTATATTTATAAAATAGAGATTTCATGGTTCCTTTCAATTCTACAATGTCCCATAGGGTCATGAAAATAAGCCTTAGAATAAATATTAAATTGTGGATTGAGTGTTCATTTGATAAACTATATCCAAAATAGTTTGGATGGATTCAAAAAGAGTCATGAAGTTTTTTCATAAAGTCCTTAAGGTATTTTAGTGAAAGTGGGATATTGGTAGGTATGAAATAAAATTGGGATATCGTATTTTACGATATCCTATGATTTATAACCTGTGATATTCATGTGATGCATATAAAAAATTATGATATCCTTATATCATATAAGGCAGAAGATGCCTCAATCGTAGCTTGAAATAGGATTATGATATAGATACCAAGTGCATGGGTACTGCCACATCCACCACATGGTTTCCTTTTTTATAGATCAATGGGGTTATTCATTTATGGATACACATACATATAATAATTGTTTGAAACATTCAAATGATTATGAAGAACCAATAAGATATACACTAGCATAATGATTTTTTTACTTCCATCATATGGAAACCAATACTTGACTCACTTTATTGAATAAAGGGAGATTATTTAAATGGATTAAACCCTTATTGGACATTGAATCAAACCTATCACGTGGTGTATAAAAATCTATTATTTATAATTTCCTAGTGTAGAATAATGGATGAATGCAGCCATCTCACTTCAGGAGCTTCACAGTTATTCCCTCATGTTTTCCAATTCACCTAAAATAATTATTTTTGTGATTTTATTATTTTCTAAAAAAAATGAGAATGAAAATGTAAACTAACATGAAATGAAAACAGAATGGGGTTAGGAAAGAAAGAACTTGGCATTTAGGTTTGGTTTTAGATTCCTTCATTATTCATGTTGGTTGTTTAAATCCAGTTTGATTATTCAATTTTGAAATATCATACATGAACTACTATTATTCTATTTATTGGTTTTGGAATCTTGAATTCCTAGAAAATATTAACCTCCTTCTATAATCAAGGATGATTACACACCAAAATTGAGAGTGTGGAACCTTCTATGACCTAACTCTATCATATGTCACTTTATCCTTTGAATGGATCATCTTCATCATGTAAAGATACTATTTCCAATGGAATGTAGGTAAAAGATATAAAAAAGTATATAATTAAAGTTGAGATTCATGTTGTGGTGGACAATTGATACACCCATACACTTTACCCCATCCACCACAAACTGATTCAAAACATTAAATAATTTAATAACAAAATATAGGAATCACCTATCCTCCCCTAAGGCCAATCCTTGGGTTATTAATTAATTATCGAGTGTAATAGGTTAGAGTGGAAGAGAAAGAGAGAGGAAGAAGATAATGAGAGAGAGAGAGATAAAAAGGAAGAGACATAGTGAACGAAACAGAGGGATCACTTTGATTAATAGAATTCATGAATTATATTTAAGTGAAGAAAACTAAAATAAAAACTAAAATTGTAAAAGAAAATAAAATAGAATAAAATAAAGTAGAAGTAGTAGTCCACTCCCCAACTATACTCTGACCCCAAGATTCCTAGAATCCTACCAACTTATTTATAGAGGGAGGCATACACTATCGATTTTCATTCTCATCTCCCTTATCTTCTTCTCCGTATCTGGTAAAAGGTTCTTTTTATTTTATCCTTAGAGTATCTTTATTTTAAATCATGACATTAATCTCCATAGATATAAGGTATTTCATTGGTTGAGTTTTTACATAGCCGAATCTAACATCTCTCATGTATCCATTTTTACATGGATCTATATGTAGATATTTTATTATCTTCCATGCTTGACACCACCTCATCCTTGGTTTTCACAATGGTAGAATCCACACAGTGGACCAACATGGGATGGAGGATCATCTACCACTCTATGGAAGCTCAAATGGTTGCTTAAATGATAAATTTCCATCAACGGTAGCACAACAGTTGCAGCACCTCCACTACAATAGAATAGAGGTCTAGAGGTGGTTTAAACCACCGATAAATGATTCTGTAATGGTTTTCTAAAACCATCACTAAATTTGGTGTTGAAATTCAACTTGCATCGGTTTTATAAATTTAAAAGTGGTTTCTAGGAAGTGTCATGAAACATTTTTTAGCAAAAGTTATTTTTTAGTGGTGGTTTTTCCTCTTAGAACTACTGAGTATTTAGCGGCGGTTTAAACCATTTCTATATATAATAATAGATAACAATGATTTAAACCACTATTTTTTTAGCATATATAGTAGTGGTTTAAACCAATGCTAATTTTTCCCATATATAGTGGTGTTTTAAAACCGTCTCTATATATTTTTGTTAAAAAATTAAATACCTACCGAAGAATTATCGCCATAAAAAAATAAAATCATACATATTCAAAACATCAAACCAATTGTGAATGAACCATAAAAAACCAAATGTAAATGGAGTTTCAATTAAAACATAATTAAAATAAAATAATACTTCTAACTAAACTAATATTATACACACAAGAAAATGTCTAACATGGATATATACACAACATGTATCATCATTCACCAACTACAGACCAGTGTACCAAAATCAAGAAGCACACAATAATTTGAAAATCTAAGGCATCAACCATAAAAGGTCAAACATACCAAAACAGGCTCAATCCAGACTCTTTGGATTTTATTTAGATACCAAATCAAATCTATTTTACAATTCATTTCAAAAAGGCACCACATATCATATTACTCATGTTATATTCTTAGATAAATCCTATTAAACATTCTTTAAAAAACCCATTTTACATTTTTATGTACCATTTAAAAACCCATTTTATAGATAACCATTTCCCCTTTAAATTCCAATTAGTAAAAAAGTACCATTCAAAAATCACTTTTTAAAAATAAAAATCATTTTACTTTTAATATATAGTATATGTCTCCAAACAAACCATAAAAGGGACACTGGAACTCATTCGACCAAGGCACCACCATCAAACTATTTTGAAAGCTAGGTGGTCTATGTTTACTATTAATCCAATAAGAGAACATCCCAATATTATGGGGAAACTCACAAAAAACATGAAAATATATAGACAATAATGATAATGATGTCACATTAATAAAAAATCACTATAAGACCAAGAGACAGTAATTTAATGGACTCATACCAATAAATAGACAATAATAGACAAACTGTAAAAGGAGATTCAATTAAAACATGATCAAAATAAAAATAAAACAACTAAATAACCAAACCAATATTATAAAATTGATAAATCCATAATCCAATGTGCTAATTAAAACAAAAATGAAGACCAAAATTGGAAAATTTCAACCAAAATAGCTTTTAAAATTCCTTTTTAATGATTTTTAAACCCATGATTAAGCTTTTAAAAATAAAGATTACAAATATAAAACTCCATAATTAATAATAAAATTAAAATCCGAGACAATTCATAAACATTAGATAATCATGATTAAATCATACTAGTAAATAAAATGAACCACTAACCATCATAAAACATTTGATGCGAGGATAAATATAGATATACCCTAACTAAAACCACAACAAGGTTTCTCAATCACCATATCATTTTTTTATTCAACCATAAGTTTTGTAACACATAACCATCACTGAATCCAAATTCCACCCTCATCACTACCCGAAAAACTAAGATCGACACTATCTCTATTTCCGTCTCCACTCCCTACAACTAGAACTTGTATAAAAATTTTCTTCAAAATTAAATAATGTTGTATATTTAAATTCAATGTTAAAACCAATAAAAGTTTGTGTACTTAATGATTAAGATTTTTTTTATTTTCCTTATCACTCAAACCATCCATCGATGCAGTATCACCGAGGACACATCTAGTCATCTTCTAATATAAATGAACTAATGCTTTCTACAGAGCAATGACCTTTATATCCTACATCTATAAAAAGATATTAATTTTTAAAATATTATAATTTAATTAACTATTGGAAATAAATTGAGTCATAATTTATTAAAATAACCTTTATCTGAGAATCAAATACTTTATTATTCCAATATTAACACATATTCCTCCAATCAGAATATATAATTAGAAGGTTAACTAGACCAGATTCCAACTGGTCAAGAATCTATCCTAATAATCCCACAACATTATATATTGGGACCCCATAACAATAAAATGGGATAACTATCTTCAATATATTTAGATTCTAGAAATTTTAAGGGTTAATATTTGTCTAGGTAGTAACATTGTTTCCATATTTTATGGAAAAAATAGTTATTAGTGTAAAAAATTGAAATAACTTTATTCACATTAAAATTTGTACCTATAAAATTCACCCACCAATATTCTCATAATTAAATAGAAGTAAACACTTGTTCCCTCACTGTGTAGTATCCATGTGCTGAACCTACTAAATCAAGAGGAAATGTTCCAGATGTTGATGGGACAGAGAAGAAGGGTGTGCCAAATGCTGGAGGGAGGGAGACAGAGGGTATTCCAAATGTTTATGAGGGGTAGATGGAGGTCATCCCAGATGCTATTGGGAGGGAGACTGATGGATCATCAGGTGCTTTTTTGGTTAAGGGAAAATCAACCAAGAGTCCACTGGGGTCAATAAAATGCTTATTCCTTAACATTACCATCATTTAAATAAATAAATAAAAACATCTAGACATATATTTTGAAAAATTCATATAGAAAAAGAAATTTAGAAATGATAACAGATGCACAATACTAAAAAACATAATATACATAGGTATGATAATGAATGACTACACATAAAAACAAATATAACATTTAATTTTTCAAAATTAAACAAGTCGTGCATAAAAATAAATTTTAATATGATAAAATATCCACAATACTATAAATGAATAACATATAACATAGGTGGTTAATAAGTTAATGTATGATTTTACATACAATCAATTTTACCATCAGTCATGTCATTTTCCTGCTCCATCGTTACTTTATCTACTCCATCCACCCTTGAAAGAATCTTATTTTCAATATCATGATGGATGAATAATTTAGTTTCTTACGATTTATGGGATTCAATGTCATAGGTAAAATATTCCACTTCATCACCCATATCAAACAAGTCTATTTGTTTTATGAGAACAACTACACTCCACCCTTCATCCATGGAATATTCCACATAATATACCATTTTTTCTTGAAATGAGAAGATATACAGATCATGTAATTCATGTTCATCAACATCCATCAATAAAGATAGGTTTATAGAAGTAAATTTCATGGAATCTCTTTTAATACCCCTGGTAATATCAACCCACTTACATTTAAAAAAAACAACTGAAATATGATCATGGTTCAATTAGATAATATCATATAACTTTATATAGTACCCCAATTCAGAAACGGTAAATATACCACTATTATATGTTTTTAAATCCTATTCTCTATCGACTATATGAAATTTGAATCCATTCAAATTATAAGAATCAAAATTTCAATCCTATTTTAGAGTATATCGAGCTAGAATCTTCAAATATTCTGACAACTCATCCTGAGTATCAGTACTCATGATCTATAAAAAGTAATATACATTATGATTTTTAAAAAATATATGTGCCAACCAAATATTGGTATTTATTGCAATATTTATTAACTTTCATGATGTACACACCATTTTATAATCTCTTTATTAACATATTTTGTTATATATTTAAATTTTCATATTCAACTTCCCATTTGTCTCTTTTTTTTGTATCCAGAGCTCTTAAATAAATATTCTATAATTTCAATATTTAGAAACACACATCTATGTGCCTATAATAATCCCATTTCTTTCAGTGTAATAATCGAGATCATCCCAACTGATTGGTCAATAATAGGAAATATTTTTGATTTCCCATGTAGTTAAGATTGAGTCGATGTGTTTTCAACACATCCAACAAGATTGAATATTGTCTCAATATCATCCAAGTATCTATAAGAAAAGGTAATACACTCCTCTAAAAAATAGCCTTTAGAAATTTAGCCTTCATATTGAGCTTTATTTTTCACATATGATTTTAAATGACCAAGGTATCTTTGAAATAAAATAAATAAAACATAATTACATATTTAATGAATTTCCAATAATTGTTTACTTAAAATGAAAAACAAATAAATTAAGTACCTCTCAATTGGATACATCCATCAATAATGTACATGACTTCATAATTTATTTTCCTAGACCAAATTTATAGTTAAACGCATCATAAAAATAAAAAATGACAGAGGAAAGATCATCTCCATTGCACAAAGTATCAGTACAAATCTATGTTGAAGGTTTTTAAGCTCATCTAGTTATAGTGTTTTCTTACATAACTGTCTAAAGAATGTGAAAAATTGGAGTAGAACTATGGTAACCTTTTTAGGTAACAACTTACATAATTCCAATGGTAGTAACTTCTATAAAAAAATATGTGAATCACAACTTTTAAATCCATGTAACCATCGATGATTTAAGTCGACACACCTTGAGATGTTACTTGAATACCCATCAGATAACTTCAAATGTTTTAAAATTCAAAGGAATGTATATTTATCCTTATTTTTCATTTCAAAAATTTCTATAACATACTTTACATTCTCATATGGACATAGATCATGCTTTATATTTATTTTTTGTAAGTATTTATGAGTATTGAGATGGTCCTTCAATTTTCTATTCTCATTAAACAATGTGAAGATCAAATTATCACAACCATTCTTGTCAATATTCATATCATCAAGATTATGACACAACAAATTAAATTCCCAATATATAATTTTGAATAATATACCTTTTACCTCCATTTTAGTGTTTCAATTTCAATTTATGATGCACTTCAAACTCATTTCCAACTATCATTCAAATGAAGCACCTTTCCAAATTCTATTTCAATAATTAAAAGTTGTTGCAATATTTTAGAACCCGTCAAAAACTTTGGAGGTGGTCTATGATCAATATAACCATTGAATTTTGACTTATTCAACCAAAATATATAAGATTCATCAAGAAATATCTAATGACATAAGAATCACTATTTCTTACTAAGGTAGATGTTTGGGATCAAAATCAAATATAGAAACCGGACAATACAAACTCATGTAAGTGTTCCAAATAGATAAGTTCCCAAGTCTAGGGAAGTCACTAACTGTCCACATTAGAGTATCATGCATTTTTAACACTATTCTAGAAGATACATCATATATCACAACACCATTTCTCCATAAATCCTATAATTCTACAATATAAGGTTGTAAGGATATATCAATATCATTTCCAGGAATTTTTTTCTAGGAGTAATCATTGAAATGATAACAAATATTTGTTTCATAAACATCCATAGGGATAGATTTTAAGGGATCAAAACAACTAGGAAAATGATATAACTGGTACTCAAAGTCCCAAATGAGTTGAATCCATTAGTAGAAAATCCCAATTGCACATTCCTAGGATCAGATGAGAAATATATAAGTAATGAATCAAATGTATTCTATGATTTTAAATCTTTTAGATGTCTCATTAACCCGTAATTTTTATCATCTACATAATGCCTCTTCATGTGCTTGAAAATTTCTGATGACATGAATAATATTTACAATCAAGGTTTTAAAGGGAAGTAATTCAAAATCTTTGCAGGTGTGTTATTTTTATTCTTATTTATAGTAATATGCTAATTCATACATCCAATATCACCCATTGACTATCATCTAGAAGATTTTTTTTTTCAATCATGTCTTATTGATTCCTCTCCCCAATAAATTAGATAATCATTGGGAAAAGCATTTATTTTTTGTATAATTCAGACCAAGATTGTTAATAAATTTTTTAATATCATAAAAATATTTAGGGATCTTAGTTTCATGAAATGAATAACACAATAATTCTAATATCATAGAAATCACCTTATTTGTAATTCCACATAGGGATTTGATTTTGTGCAACATTATCATAAAATAAAGTTTTGAATATTTCATACATCCACCATACATCTCTTGATTTCCATCATCAACTAAATCCTGAAACACATTTATATTCTCAGTAAAGTTCTATCTTACATCATTCTTTATATAATCAAGAGGAGGATCCAATTATATGTTATGATCTTGATCTGGTTGTCCTATAGTCCCAAAAAGTCACTTGTTAAGTTATAATTTGTAGCACCATCATTTGGTCATTATGATATGTTTTGATGTTGATGATGTTATCTTGAAATGATGAGAGAATCTTTTGTAAAGTTTTTCATTTCAATTTCCATTTTTTATGAAGTCAAGAGACCATTCTGTTTATTGACATCAGTTCTTGAATTTCCTATAACATTTTATTCTCTATGCCAAATCCAAAAAAATATTGAGTAGGAAATTATATCAATATAAAGTGTTCATAAACTTCATACCTCTTCAACAATATTCTAAATTTACATTTAGGACATGGAAATATTATTTTTCTATCAATGGATCGATTGGAAATTGAAAAATATATAAAATACCTCAAACCCTTATCATACTGAGGTTTGTTACCTGGTAATGTAATAAGAATTTTATCTATATCTATCACAATGTTCCTACACTTAATTAATGAAAATTAAAAAAACATAAGTATTACTAAGTAGGAAAATTGATGAATGGAAGTGAAAAAAAACAACCCAAGTAGTTATAAGAAGAGTTATATAAGTGCTAAAAAGGTCAAAGTAAAAAAAGAAAATCAATCATTGATAGTATAACATAAAATGGAAGTAAGAGAAAAACTATACAGTCATTAATTTAAAACAGGAATCATGGGGGAAACACCCTAGGGTCACTAAGTCCAAATTAGTGTTAACATACTTTTTTTCTACACCATTTTGATTTTTCTTTAAATACTAAAATAAAACTAAAATTTATATTTAAAATTTATGTTGATAATCTTATAGACTATAATTTTAGTATCAAGTGACTTTTTATATTTTTAATTTAAAAAATTGTTTAATTATATAATGATATTAATATGTTTCATTATTTTAACATTATATATAGATGTATAAGATATTTGTAGTTACCTAAAGTATACTCTTCCAAAAAATTATTTTTAATTCTATAAAATGATGTAAAACATTTCATTTTTAATTTCAGAAAATTATTTAATTTTATAATAATATTATTATGTCTTATTCATTGACCTAAAATATTGTTGAAAATTATGTATATCTAATAATTTCATGAGATGTGCCTTTGTTTCGAGAGGCATGTGCCTCATATTGCGCCTCAAGATGCATCCCCAAGTGGAATTTTCACCTTATTGTGCCACACACCTTTGAAAACACAGATACATATATTCACCTACAACATGTGAAAAGAATTTGAAATTAAGTCACACTTCACCTTCTACACCCTCATAAGAAACATACCTAATCACATATATTGTTAAGAAACACAAAAATATGCATCAATAAAAATCATCCCCTCATGGGATCATAATCCTCCTTGAGCATAACTATAGTCTCACGAGTCTTAATAGGGTCTCACACATGTATAAAACACTTTTCTTAAAGTGTCAATCAGGATTTCATAAAGAGCTCAAGAAGGCAATCTGTTTCCACACTATTTGAAAACTAAATTTCAAATTTTATTTTGAAATAATTTATAAAAAAACATTAGAAACCAATTTATAAATCTTAATATTTCCATAAAATTACTTTTAAAGGAAATACACCCCTCTCTAAATAAATTCAAATGATTTCAAGTACCCATTTTTTAGGACAAAACTTTCATATTTTTAAAACATTTCAAGACACCATGAGACTTATCGTCTCAAAAAAATTTAATATAATATTAAAGTTCAACTACCTTCAATTTATAAAACATGTGTCTAAAATAACACATACATATTTTAAAGATAAAACTGGTGTCAAACACCCCTTTAAATAGTTAATTACCATTAGAAAATCCACTGGGAATTTTAAAAACCACTTGGAATGTGACCTAGTTCTATGCCAAGTCTTTAAAACATTTAAAACCATTTAAAGACCAAAATGGGATTATTGTAAAACAAATCCATGAGGAACCATTTTCAAGAGGTCCACTCAACTATTTTCATAAGATCTTAGCATGAGACGCGTCTATTCCAAGCATAAAATCCATTTTTAAATCATTTATATCATACAAAGGTACTATAAAATTATTCTAAAATCATATTAAATCATTTAAAATAATCCAAGAAACATAAACCATTAATTATAAGGTAATTCTATATAAATTTTTACATTATGTCAAGAGGAACACTCTGAAACCTACTAGCTTTGATGGTGAATGAATAATCAAGCCAATAAACAACCCCCTATACCTAGACCACCCAAATTTTCATCATCATAACTTCCTTAAACCTTAACCCAAACCTAAAAATTGGTTTGGGTTTGTAGGAGTAAGAAAAATATATAGGGTGGTAAAGGGAAGAAGGGCTGAGAAGAAAAACGAAGAAAAGAGGGTTTACCACTAAAAACTTCTTGAAATCTAAGGGAGAAAGGGAAGTAAGGGGAGAAAGGATGGGAGGAGTTGATGGATTGGGAGAGGGGGGGTAGTAGATTGATCTTGGGATTGGGCTTGAGGGGCTTATGGTCAGGGGGATCAGGGGAAACTAAAGCTCTAGTGATGGGGGAAAAGTAGTGGAGGTTGGAGCACTGGTGAGGGGGGAAAGGGAGCGATGGTGAGGGATCAAGGGAGAGGGGGAGGTTATCAGGAGAGAATAGGGGGTATAAGGGATAATTATTTGTTTTAATAAATTTAAAACATTTAGTGGCGATTCTTTAAAAAATTCTTCTAAATTCTTTCAAAAAAAATTTGTGCCAGTTTCTTAAACTGCCACTAATAAACCACTGTTAAATGAAAAATTTGGTGTAGTGATCCTTCATCCATGGTAGAATTAATGGAAATTTTGATCCTTTGGTAATTTTAGCATCATCTTACATCACTATTCAAAGGTATATCACATATATCGTGATATTTTTCAATGATATCTCACATCTACCATGACCTTCTTCAAAGGTAGATCACCATCTACCATGACATCAATGAAACTTCTATTTCTCAATGATAATATAATCTAATGTAAGAAATTTTCAATTCTTTTTGTACCCATTTCTTTCCATATAGAACATACCTGAATCATCCATAAATCAATTTCCCAACATCTTTATAGTGAAACTTCTGTTTCCACAATGCAATGGGTGTGGTAGTGGCATGCGTTTCCTCCTCTTTCCATATGGAATTCATAGTGTTTGGATGAGTCTCCTTGTTATCATGAATGACCTAACTCCCTATGAAATGTGATAGATGGTGGTCACCTAAGGCCCTGTAGATATTCCACAGTGGTTGGGGCCACAAAAGTGGTAGTTTGGATTGATCCTGAGAACTACCACAAAATTGGGAAAGGGAAGTGTTTCCCTTTATCAGTGCTAAGAAGAAAGTGCTGATAAAGGGGTGAGCCTTTATCAGAACTATTATTAGAACTAATAAAAGTATTTATTATTAATTTATATAAAATTATTATATTTATATTTATCATCTATAAAATGGTCCGATAAAATAAGTATTTAACAATGCTATAATTTTAGAGCTGATAAATATGTGTTTTATCAACGCTTTCTGAGCGTTGATAAAGATATGACTTTACCAGTGCTAAAATTTTAGCACTGATAAATAGGTCCTTTATTAGCGTTTTTAGCACTGATAAAAGCATATCTTTATTAGCACTCAGAAAGCACTGATAAAGGTATTTTTTATCAACGATTTTATTTTAGCACTGATAAAACATACCATTATCAACACTTTTAACTATCACTAATAAAGGTTACAATAGTTTTTATAAAATAACCCTAACAGGCCCCTCCTCCATCACAACTGTTCAAGCCTTTGTGGAAGCAAAACCCTACGCCACAACCCCTCCTCCACTGGGACCCCTCCCCCGCCATCGCCTCCTTTTCCTCCTCCAATGCCATGACCTTCCTCCTCCTCCTCTACTACCACTACCTTCTCCTCCTCCTCCACCGCAATCTCTCCTCCGCTGCGACCCTGCTTCTCCTCCTCATCCTCCGCCAATGCCTCCTCCTCCTCCTCCTCCGGCCGCCGACTCATCCTCCTCCACCGTGGCTGCCTCCTCATGTGTTTTGAAAATAGTTAATGGATCTTGATCGAGCCTCGATGATATTAGGATATGGTGGATGAGCATTATTAAAGGGTCAAATCCACTTTGAGGATGGTGGTTTCAAACCATTACCAATGTTTTATGTATTGTTTCATGCATTGTGTGATATGTAGTCTTCACACCCTTATGTAGTTGGTATTAAATCAACTCAAATTGTTTTCCTTGACCATATATATTGGAAAAAACATCTAGGGATGTTATGGACCCTCTGAGTATTATGCCTTAATTCCAAAACCATCAGGGGTTGTTGGAATAAATTAAAATACTTTGAACATTACATTCAAGAGCCCTTGGTGGTTTCCCTTGTGTTATACTATGATTCTTAGGACCTTGGTTAAGTTTCTTTTTTTCCACCCTAAATATGGGATAAGTTTATAATTGAGAGATTATATTTTGAATTTTTACTAGGATGTCTTTAATTTACCACCTATGAGTAGGTAAGTTATTTTTTGGGATATGTTCTATCCTTACATGTGATGTAGAGTGATTCAATGGAAAATATCTTTCATGTTTGAAAATTAAATTAATTGTAATTATGTTCTATATAACCAATATTTATTTCTCTTTGGTAGAAAATAACATAGAGGGAACAAAATAGGTTCCCTTAGCCTCCCTTGAATAAAAGATGTGTGGATTATGTGAGGTCAGTTTGAGATACACAAAAAATAAATAAATAGGAATCTGATATCATAGATGAAAAATAAAATCCCACTATTGACCAATAAAATTGTTTAACATGTGATTTCTCATTTTATGTTTTCTTTTCAGTTGGAAATATCCTCTTCCGCATGCCTCTCCTCTACCATGAACGCACCTCTACCGCATACTAAATGAAACCTTCATTGTGATCATTCTCCTATTACTCATTGGTTTCCTCTTGATTGCATGTTATTACTATTTGATATTTATGTTTATGTTGTGAAATGTATGGGCTAAACACCGCGCTGAAAATCATGGCCGTTTGTGGTCCTTGTTTACGCACTAAATAAATTGCATATTTGTTAGTTACTGTTGAACATTTGAATATAAAAATTGGTAATTTATGTATACTAACTAACTAATGAATTCCCCATGATGATAAAACTTCTATGATAACCCCTGAATTAACAAACAGAATTGAATAAGAGATGATTTCTAAAATCTAAAATTGTGATTGTTTTGTTTGTATGGTGTTGCAATTGTGAGCATGATTGTGTATTTGTATGGTGTTTTGGTTGTTGGAATTATTGGTATGCCATTTGCTTTCCATGTTATAGTTCTTCCACTATTGAATATCAATCCAAACTTTACCCATTTCAATGGCACCACCACTTTGTTACTAGTAAAATTCCACTGAATCTTAGAAAACCACTTCACTAGAGGACTCTATGAGACACTTTATGGACACCCTAGTCAAATAACCATAAAAACACATGTAATGAATTCTTCCACCCACAAGCACTCTATTGAAAATCATACCATATATTATTTTTGTACCATAGTTCTTGACTAGAGACATTATGTTTCTAGAGAAACACTAAAAAACTGGTTTAAAACAACGCATATAGATCACCTGTGGGATACTAAAACATTTTAGTGCAAGGGATTCTCATAGTTAGTTCCATTGATCAGGTGTTTGGGAAGAAGAGTTTGATCTACTTTGGTCCTGAGTAATGCATGGAGAGGTAAGGGTATTGTTTACCATAGCTAGTTCCATTGATTATTGTTGGATTATGACCCTATTTGAACATCTTTTGTGTAATTATTTTGATAAATATTAATATTACTATATCGAATAGTATGAATATGAATAAAGAAGGGATAAATTCTAATCAGTTGACAAAAGAGTATAAAGATGATGTGAAATATTTTATCAAGTTTGCAAAAAATCATGAATAAGATCCTACTCAAATCCTTTTTCCATGTTTACACTATTGTTATTTAAGACAAATTAGTCCAGAGGAGTTGGAAGAACACCTGATATGTCATGGAATAGATCGAAGTAATACATGTTGGAATAAACGTGGGGAAAGAACGAATGCAGGTAGTGGCTAGGATAACATTGCATTTTATGGATCATATGATATGATTACAAGCATGAACAATGAAGACAATCATATGGAGGATGTTATTAAATATGTGAATGATGATAAAGATCATATTGAAGAAATGACAAGGAAAATTGAAGACAAAATTCATGATTGCCCAAATTTTTTTGAGAAGTTAATGTATGGTGCAAAGACACCATTGTATGCTGGTTGCACTAAATATACAGTATTGTCAGTCGTACTAAAGCTGTATAATTTTAAAGTAGGAAATAGGTGGAGTAAAACTAGTTTTACAGAACTACTTTATATCCTGAATGACATACTCCCAAAAGATAATGATCTCCTGAGCTGAACATATGATGCCAAACAAATGCAACGCTCGATGGTTATGATCTTTGAAATAATACACGCTTTCCCTAATGACTGTATATTGTTTGGCAAGGACCACAAATCACTTAAAGAATGCCTAAAGTGTGGTTATTCTCGATACAAGAAATATGAATCCAGTCCTATGAAAGTTGTATGGTAATTTCCAATCATTCCAAGGTTTAGGTGCCTATATGGAAGTGAGGAGACTATAAGGCAATTGACATGGCATGCAGATACAAGAATTAAAGATGGGAAACTATGTCACCCGACAGACTCTCCTCAGTAGAAGAGAATTAATCATGAGTATCCTAAATTTGGAAATGATCCGAGAAACCTTCGTCTTGAGTTATCTATAGATAGAGTGAATCCTTTTGGTTTTCAAAGAAGCAGTCATAGTACATGGACGGTTATGTTGGTAAATTATAACTTATCATCATGGTTATGCATGAAATGAAAATAAATTAAGTTATCGATCATTATATCATGACCAAATCAATTGGGTAATGATTTTAATGTTTATTTGTCTCCATTGAACAATATTTGGAAATTATTGTGGGATTCAGGTGTTACTTTGTATGATGCTTACAAAAATGAAGACTTAAATTTGAGAACCATGTTGTACAACACGATAAATGACTTTCCTGCTTATGGAAATTTGTTAGGATATAACATTAAATAAACTCAAGGGTGTCCCATTTTCAAACAAGGTACATAGTCAATTAGGTTGAAACATTCATCGAAAACTGTGTTTCTAGGACATCAAATATTTCTACCCTGATGACATAAGTACCGATCTTGGACGACATCATTCGATGGATGTTTAGAAGAAAGTAAAACACTATCTCCACTAACAGGTGATCAATTGTTTGAGAAAGTAAAAGATGTGGACACTACTTTTGGTAAACCATTTTCAAAAAACCTTATGAAAACTGGTTTGAAAAAGAGATCATTTATTTTGAATTACCATACTGAAATTGTCTGTATGGAAGACATTTTCTTGATGTTATTCATGTTGAAAAAAATTTATGTGATAGTGTCACAACCCGTCCCAATGGGGCCCACACCGGGACTCCCCAAGCCCGCCTCCAATAGGCTAGGGGCTGGTGACTAGCACTGAGTAGGAATATTATAACATGGGAGGAATTGTCTAAGTACATGTACATACGCACACCTCTCCAAGACCACAAATGCTGAAAGTAAAAACCACAAAGGAAAAAATGCATGCATAAAACTAAACCCAACCAACAGAGTACGACGGAGAGTAAAGTGCTGAAAGAAAACTGGGCCGGAATACAAGCCCACAAAAAACAAGAGTCTGAAAATTGAAAAGTCCAACCTGTAAACACGAAGGGGGTATGAGGACTGCTGCTCGTAGCCATAAGAAGGCCTCGGCCTGTAGGGAACTTAGAAAGCTCGGTCCTGTCCTGGTCCTCCCTAGACTCTATCAAAAGGCTGCTTGTCTATACAAGACACGTGCATGCAAAGCTTGTGTAGGGGTGAGTATATCAATACTCAGTAGAGGACCCCGAAAACCACAAAGAAATACATGAAGTAAAGGTACAATTATCTCTACACAATATATCTCAACAAAATATATAATAGAGAATCACAAACTTGATATACTAAAAACCCAAACCCACGGTTTAGAGACAAGTCGCCCAACCACGTAATCCCAATAGGGATTCAGTTTGAGGATTCAACAAAGCACTCATTCTGGGAGAACACACTCCACAAGTCTGGTAGCTCGGATGATGTCTGTCAGAGAAGTAATTTACGTTGGGAAACATCATGAGAGGTAGATACGCTAATTTCGTGATACACACTCTTGAGTGGGAAAGATCACAATAGATAGATACACTCATTACGGGATCCACACTATTGAGTGGGAAGATCACAATACATAGATGAGGATCACTACCAGGGGTATAGAGGATACCACGACTCATCTGGATTCACCTAATAGGTAGAGGATCGATGCCCGGTGGAGTTGGTCACGTTGATGCCTGACTCTACCTAGGGTCAAGAATGGATAGAGGATCTCGCTCCGGGCCTCTCGGAGGGATGCTTGACTCTACCACACAATCTCATGCTGAAGGGATCATACTTTTGTAGAAAGAAACAATGCCTGACCTTCAGGGGAATGAGAAGAAGGGGAACTAACCCAAATGAAACATGTCCAAGATACGGTGGATAAGAAGACCAATCCATTTTCTAAAAAGTACACGGTGTGTAGAAAAGTCACACGCTGTGCCTTCAGACCCCGATTACTGCCTGTGTACAATGGCCCATGTTGTAAGGCTGTCTAGGTAGAAAAAGTCAGTACATGATGTGTGGTATGGATTACACGCTGTGTCCGAGTCATCCGGGGTCGGCTCCGTGTACGCGGCTATGTGCCCGTACACGACTTCAACCCATGTACGCCATCCCGTGTAATCAGTACACGGGGTGACCTGTGTTACTAGCCTCACCAGGCCGTGTGGTGGAGTACACAGCCATGTACTCCATCCTGTGTTCGTGTATCCTATGGATAATTTCCAAGTCCCACGTAGTCTCTTCTGCCATGCTACGTAGAGAGTACACGTCGTGTCTCGAAGCCGTATAGTCCAAACCGTGTCCGTGTAGTTTATAAAATACATGCCGAGCTTCAGGGAAAGTCCAACATGCTGTGTGAACAGGATCATACACAGTGTGATTCCTATATGACCCCTAAAACCCTAGATGCCACCACTTCCAGTACTGCACGGTGTGTTCTTCGGAAGTACACACTATGTGTTCCAGAATTTTCCAGAATCGATGCCTCTCGCCGGCGCACCTCCTGTGATGATTCGATCTATGTTCTGAGGGTCCAATCACCACGAAACTCTAGATTCTAGGTCATCCTGATGTCCTGAAGTCTTCTCCATTATTTTTAGGACTCTGATCGGCCCCAAAAATGAGTTTTTATCTTCCCGTGCGAAGAACGCTCGAAGAACGGTATCTTCCGATCCAAGCCGATTTGTCGTTCATCATGGCCGTTGCACCTCCATAGGTTCATTGTGATGTCGGATATCAAGTTTGGGATCATTGAGTTTAAAGACGAGTGCACAAAAATCCATTTTTCATCACCCCAAGAAAGAACGCAAAGAACACGTGAGAAAGGTGGAAATAAAATCCAATAAAACAATTTGAGGAATGAACCTCCGCCGTTGTTCAGAAAGACGTTGATCCACTCCTGTTAGTAGGATAAAAAGGAGAAGAATCATACAATAATTCAACATGGATTAATTCCCCATAATCATCCCAATAAAACCCTCCCGCAAGAATGTACGAATCCACAGATCAACATGTTCATGATTGATCCACGTTCGTCGTTTAAATTCAAAAATGGGGAAAGGAGAAGTGGAATAACAACCCATACCTCAAGAAGGGACCGATCACTGACTAAAGGGTCACGCTGTCGTCAATATCAAGATACTTCAACTTCATTGGTGTAGCAATTCGCAGCTTCAATTCTTCACCATTCATCACTGAGATTTTTCTCCAAAGCGCCACAGATTCTCTAGAGTTTTCTCTCAATCTTCCGTCAAAGACCAACATTCGATTAACCCATTAAAAAGGGAAATGTGTTTTGGCATTCCATCATGCTACGAAATTAATGAGTCAGCGTTGCTATTTTAGAGTCATTATGATGTGGCATTTATTAAAGAAACAGCTGCCCCGTCCCCATGATACAACGGATGTTTCCATATCAAATAAAATAAACATTGTGAATTTATTTTATTTTATTTTACTAAAAATGTTCGAAAATTAAATTTTTCCCTCGACCCGTACCGGTCGAGGTTAGACTCGTTCTTAAGTAAAGTCACCATCCCGGACGCAACGGTGCCCTCAGATTTTTAATCCGGGCATCCGTTTGGAAACTGCCACAATTGTGCACATATGCTGACTCAATTAAATTAAAAAAAGTTCAAACCGCCATTCCAGGATCACCATGCCCCGGAATGATGTGTTGTATCTATGCCTGGTCTCATAATAATTTCATATAATATTTAAAAATAATACATGGAAAATCTAAGACATTAAATTCTCCCCACCTTGGGGCTTTACATCCCTGAAAAGCCAAAACAAGGCTACTCAAAAAGATGTGGGTACTGGGCACAGATCTGAGCTTCATACTCCCATGTTCTCTCTTGAAGATTCCCGTGCTGCCACCGAACACGCACCAAGGGAATTGATCACCCATGAAGGATCCTCTCCTGGTGATCCTCAATCTCCACTGGGTACTTAGCAAAGGTCACTCCATCCTCGATGTCCAGCTCACCCCAGTCGATGACATGCGATGGGTCATGCACGTACCTCTTCAACTACGACATATGAAAGACATCATGTACCCGATGCAACTACGGCGGTAGAGCTAGGTAGTACACCACCTTTCCGACTCTGTGAAGTATCTAAAAAGGTCCAATGAACCTTAGAGATAGATTTCCGCCTCGGCCAAACCTCTGTATCCCTCGTCGAGGTGAGAATTGAATAAAAACGTAGTCCCCCTCCTCAAACTCCAGGGGCCTCCGTCGTCCGTTATCATAAGACTTCTGCCAGCTTTTTGCAGTCTTCATCTACTCTCGGATGATCTGCACCTTCTCAGTGGTAGCTCGCACTAATTCTGGACTCATGAGTACTGACTCTTTGGGGATGCTCCAGCAAAGCGGTGACCAGAACGTTCTCCCATACAAGGCCTCGAACAGATCCATACCGATGGTGGAGTGATAGATATTATTATAAACAAACTCCACCAGTGGTAGGTGGTCCTCCCAACTGTGACCGAAGTCTAAGATACATGCCCGCAACATATCCTCCAGAACCTGAATGGTCCTCTCCTTCTGACCATCAGTATGGGGATGGAATGTATTTCTCAAGCATAGCTGAGTCCCAAAAACCTCCTACAATCCCTTCCACAACCAGGATGTGAAGCAGGAATCTCAGTCCAAGACTATTTTCGAAGGGATTCCATGAATCCAAACTATCTTCTACACATAGTGGCATCCCAAGATCTCTACGGAACTCTACTCCATAATATCTAGGAAGTGGGCCTACTTGGTGAGTCGGTCAATGATCACCCAGATGGAATCATTCCCCTTGGACGTCCGTGGTAAGCCTGTCACGAAGTCCATCAATATTCCATCCCACTTCCACTCTGGAACTTCGAGGGGGTGAGATAATCCCGCTGGAACCTGGTGCTCAGCCTTCACCTACTGGCATGTAAGACATCGAGAAATGAACTCTGCTACTTCCCTCTTCATGCCTAACCACCAGAACTGTTGTCGGAGATCTTGGTACATCTTTTCCACTCTAGGATGTACCACCAAAGGGGATGTATGAAACTCCTTCAGGACCTCTTCCCGCAATGCCATCGGTACAATAGTGCATCATCTGAAAAGAATTACGTGCTCCCCACCATGCGAATATCCATCAGGGGCATGTCCTATGGATAACTGATCACGAAAAACCTCACAGTATACATCCCCATGTTGTGCCTCCATAACTCGCTGTAAGAGTGGAGGGGCGACAACCATCGACTGTAGGTAAGTTGTACCTTCTCTGTTCACAAAGGACAACTGAAACATGGCTAACTTCTCTGTCGCCTCACTCAACAACTGTGAGCTCGACCTTCTGCTAAGAGGATCTACCACCTTGTTCCCCTTTCCATAAGTATAGATGATCTTGAAATAATAATCCTAGAGGAAATATTTCCAACGCCTCTGCCTCAGATTTAGATCCTTCTGTGAGAATATGTACTTGAGGCTCTTATGGTCAGAGTAGATGATGAACCACTCGCCCATAAGGTAGTGTCGCCACATCTTCAATGAGAAGACTACCACTGCCAACTCGAGATCATGGGTCGCATAGTTCTTCTCATGTGGTCTAAGATGGAATGAGCCATAAGAAATCACTACTTTCCTCTGCTTTAGGACACAGCCAAGCCCGATTCCTAATGCGTCATAGAAAACTACGTACTCGACACCCTCCTCTAGAAATATCAAGATTGGGGCACTCGTCAAACTCTATATCAATTTCTCAAAATCCTTCTATCACTTCTCCATCCACATGAAGGGTTTCCCCTTCTTGGTCAAGGCTATCATCAGTGCTGATATCTGGGAGAAATCCGGAATGAATCTCCAGTAATATCCTGCCAACCGAAGGAAGCTTCACACCTCCGTCACGCTTGGAGGTGGCTCCCATGCTAACACTGCCTCCGCCTTGTCTGGGTCCACGGCTACTCCATCTAATAAAATGAAATGTCCCAAAAAGTGGAGCTCCTGAATCCAGAACTGACACTTTGGGAGCTTCCCATAAATGTGGTGCTTCCAGAGTACACCTAGAACCATCCACAGGTGTCTCGCGTGCTCCTCCTCTGATGTTGAGTACACAAGGATGTCGTCAATGAAGACTGCTGCGAACCGGTCCAAGTACAGCTGGAATATCCAGTTCATCAGTCCCATGAACACTACGGGGGTGTTTGTCACACCGAAAGGCATCACCAAGTACTCATAGTGTCCATAGAGGCATCTTAAAGCTGTCTTCGGTATGTCCTCATCCCGTACTCATAATTAGTGATAACCTGATCGAAGGTCAACCTTCGAGAACCACTATGCCCCTCTCAACTAGACGAAGAGGTTGTCTATCCTTGGAAGTGGATACTTATTCTTCACTGTCACTTGGTTCAGGCGCCGACAATCCATGCTCAACCTTAGACTCCTGTCTGCCTTCTTGGAAAATAAGAATGGGGCCGCCCAGGGTGAAACGTTGGGTTTCACAAAACCCTTGCTCTACAAATACTCCAACTGTACCCTCAGTTTTCAAAGCTCTGCGGGAGCCATCTGATATGCTAATGAGAAAATCGGTGCCGTCCTGGGGTGTAAGTCGATGCAGAATTTGATTTCCCAGCGGGGAGGTAGTCATGGAACATCTTCGAGAAAGATGTCCTCATACTCTGCCACTACTGCTGGGAATTAGGAGCTCATCACATATACTACTCTGAGGGAAAGGCTAACCAACTCATGAGTGATTGGCTGCACCCTCATATGCTTGAGCTCATTCTGTGCTTCTTGGGGTTTCCTTTCTCCGATAAAAGAAAACCTCATCCCATCACTGTGGACATACAACACTCTTTGCCTAAAACAGTCAATCTGGGCATGGACCGAAGATAACCAATCCATACTGAGAATGATGTTGTAAGGCCTTGATGCTACCACCAAGAGGTTCCAATCGAAACTCTCGCCTCCAAGGGTAAGATCACACCACCTACAGAGGTGTGTGATCATCGAGTCTCCTCCCATAGGTGTATACAAGCGTAAGGATCGAGTCAACAGTTCTACCAGAATCTCAAGGTTTCACACAAGACATGTGGCGATGAAGGAATGTCTAGAACCTGTGTCTATAATTACTACAAATAAGGTAAAGAAGACACAGATCATACCTCAGATCATACCTAGAGCCCCTGGTTCGTATGCCTCGACCGCATGCAGCTTCCCCCCAGTCCCCCAGCTCCCTGAGCCTGGTGCAGACCTCCCTGGGGTGGTGGTGGAAGTAAATCGAAGCATTTTCCACCACCTGTAGCTCTCCCAGCTCCTCTTCCACGTTCGCCACCTGGTGGGTCTGTCTGCTCCACTCTCTGCCTCTTCCTTTGTGGTCCATCCATAGTATCCCTATCAGTAGCTTGTCAGGTCGGACACTATCTGGAAAGATGTCCCCTAACATCGCACGCATAACACCGCTTCTCCCTAGGCTGATTGGATCCATCCTAAGATCCCTGGATGGTCGAATCCCTATCCTGGGTTCTCCTTTGATGTCTCCCACATCCTGATCCCTATGTCCAATGTCGGCTCCCAACTACCGAGGTCTCTAGAACTGTCTGCCTGCTGCTGACTACCGACGGCTGTCTCTGCTCCACCAAGAAGCACTTGATCACCGAGGCCTGCTCGATCACTCCAGCATAAGTCGAAATGCGTAGTGGCACGACACTAGCTCAGATATCCCATCACAGACCTCAATCGAAGGTCTGTGCTCTGAAGTACTGATCCCTGACCATATCCATCGAGTATCGGGTGAGGTTGGTAAACCTCAATGAATAGTAAGCTACTTTCAAAATTCCCTGCTAGAGCTAAATAATCTCCTGGATGTGTACTGCTCTCAGCGTAACCAGAGATAACTCCTCCCTAAAGAGTCGATCAAACTCCATCCACGAAAGAGTCTCCTCGTCGTGAGTTTGTGTGGTCAGACTCCACCATCACCCCACCGAACCCTGAAGAAGGCTCTCTCCTAAGATCACCATCTGGTCCACTGGTGTCATCACTAGATGGAAAACTCTGGTCACTACCTCAATATAGTCCTCAGCCACCTGAGGGTCAGGCTCGCCTCAAAACCTAAGGGGTATTTGTCTCTGGAACTCATGGAGCGCTCTAAGCCTGCGCCCCTCATTGGTCGGTACTGCAGGTACCACGGGCTTCTCCACTGGTGGTGGTATAGCTGGTGCACCACCTGGTGGTAACGCTTGGGAAATTGGTCCCTGTATCGAAGCCTCATCACTGAGGGGGTCATCCTCATGACCACGCTGCTGAATCCTAGCGAGTATGCATCGCAGAGGCATCCTATAAGGAAACAAGACGTACCATGGTCAATGAGTCTATCTGGATAGCTGACAAAAAGGAAATGGAAAGCACAACACATTCCTATATGATGCATGTACCATTATTTCACTTCCTCGCAACTAGTGTTTTCATGTACCGAGTCAAAAAGTAGGTTATCAGAGTCCTGGTGTATGGATACATCAGCCGCCCGCACCAACACTAGAGTCTCTAGCCTGAAATCCGAGCTTGAAACACTTAATACTATTTCCCCAAACCAACTCAAAGACTCATGGTCCTAAGGTAGAACCAACCGCCTCTGATACCAATCTGTCACGACCCATCCCAATGGAGTCCACATCGCGACTCCCCAAGCCCACCTCCAATAGGACAGGGGCTGGTGACTAGCACCAAGAAGGCATATTACTAACATAGTAGGCATTTCCTAAGTACCTGTACACATGCACACCTCTCCAAACCCACAAATGCTGAAAGTAAAAAAAACAAAGGAACAAATGCATGCATACAACTAAACCCATCCAAAAAAGTATAATGGAGAGTAAAGTCCTGAAAGAAAAATGGGCCAGAATACAAGCCCACAAAAAAAAAGAGTCTGAAAACTGAAAATTCTAACCTGTAAATAGGAAGGGGGTACGGGGACTGCTTCTCATAGTCGTAGGAACGCCTCAATCTGTAGGGAACTCAGAAAGCCCGGTCCTGTCCTGGTCCGCCCGGGACTCTATCAAAAGGCTGCTCGTCTACACAAGACACGACACATGTGGGCAAAGCCTATGTAGGGGTGAGTGTAACAATACTCAGGAGAGGACCCTGAAAACCACAAAGCAATACACAATGTAAAGGTACAATAATCTCTATACAGTATATGTCTAAAGAACATATAACAGAGAATCACAAACTAGATATACTCAAAACCCAGAACCGTGGTCTAGAGACAAGTCACACAACCACATAACCCCACTAGGGATTCAGTTTGAAGATTCCATGAAGCACTTGTTATGGGAGAACACACTCCAAGAGTCTGGTAGCTCTGATGACGTCCGTCTGAGAAGTGCTATACATTGGGAAACATCACGATAGGTAGATACACTCATTTCGGGAGACACACTCCTGAGTGAGAAAGATCACGATAGATAGATACACTCATTACGGGAGACACACTCCTAAGTGGGAAAGATCATGATACACAAATGAGGATCACTGCCAGGGCCATGGAGGATAACACAGATCATTCATATTCACCTGCTACGTAGAGAATCGATGCCAGATGGAGTTGTTCACGTCGATGCCTGACTCTACCTAGGGTCAAGAATGGATAGAGGATATCGCTCCGGGCCTCTCGGAGGGATGCTTGACTCTACCACATAAAGTCCTGTCGAAGGGATCAAACTACTGTAGAAGGAACCGATGACTGGCCTTTAGGGGAATGAGAAGAAGGGGCACTAACCCAAATGAAACATGTCCAAGATACGATGGACAAGAAGACCAAGCCATTTTACAAAATGTACACGGTATGTAGAAATCTCACACGCCGTGTCGTCAGACCTCGGGTACTGCCCATGTACAATGGCCCATGTCGTAAGGCTGGTCGGGTATAAAAAGTTAGTACACCGCGTGGGGTATGGAGTACACGCCATGTTTGAGTCATCCGGGGTCAGCTCCATGTACATAGCCGTGTGCCCGTACACGGATTCAACCCATGTACGCCACGCCATGTAATTGGTACACAAGGTGACCCACATTACTAGCCTCGCCTGGCCGTGTGGTGGAGTACACAGCCGTGTACTCCATCCCATTTTCGTGTATCCCCTAGATACATGCCGAGTCCCACATAGTCGCTTCTGCCATGCTACGTAGAGATTACACGCCGTGTATCGAAGCTGTGTAGTCCAACCCATGTCCGTGTACTTTCCAAAATACACACCAAGCTTTGGGGAAAGTACAACATGCTGTGTGACCAGGGTCACATGCCATGTGATTCCTATCTGACCCCCGAAACCATAACCACCACCACCGATACTACATGGCGTGTTCTTCAGAAGTACATGCCGTGTGTTCCAAAATTTTCTAGAATCGATGCCTCTTTCTGGCACACCTCCCGTGATGCTTAGATCTTCGTTCTGATGGTCCGATCGCCACGAAACTATAGAATCTAGTTCTCCCTAAAGTCCTGAAGTCTTCTCTATTGTTTTTGGGCCTCCGATCGGCCTCGAAAAATTGTTTTGATCTTCCCACGTGAAGAACACTCGAAGAATGATCTCTTTTGATCCAAGCCGATTCATCATCTGTCATGGCCGTCTCACCTTCGTAGGGTCATTGTGATGTCAGATCTCTAGTTTGGGATCATTGTGTTGCAAGATGGGTGCACAATGATCCATTGTTCATCACCCCGTGAAGAACATGAAGAACACACTAGAAAGGGGGAACAAAAATCCAATAAAACAATTCGAGGAACGAACCTCCGCCATCATTCGTCACAGAGTTGATCCGCTCCTATTAGCAGGATCAAACGGATCAGAATAAAACAATAATTCAACATGGATTAATTCCCCAGAATCATCCCAATAAAACCCTCCCATAAGAACATACGAATCCACAGATCAACATGTTCGTGGTTGATCCGCGTTGATCGTTTAAATTCAAAAACAGGGAAAGGAGAAATGAAATAACAACCCCTGCCTCAAGAAGGGATCGATTGCTAACGAAAGGGTCATGTTTCCATCATCGTAGAGATCCTTCAACTTTGCTGGCCCAATTATTCGAAGCTTTGATTCGTTGTCGTTCGTCGCTGAGAGTTTTCTCCAAAGTGCCATGGATTCTCCAGATTTTTCTCTCAATCTTCCGTCAAAGACCAACATTTGATTAACCCATTTAAAAGGGAAATGTGTTTCGAAATTCCATCATGTTGTGACATTAATGAGTCAACGTTAATGTTTTAGAGTCATTATGATGTGAAATTTATTAAAGAAACAGCTGCCCCATCACCACGCTGCAGTGGATGTTTCCATATAAAATAAAATAAACATTGCGAATTTATTTTATTTTATTTTACTAAAAATGTCTGAAAATTAAATTTTTCCCCCGACCTATTTCGGTCTAGGTTAGACTCATCCTTAGGTAAAGTCATTGTCCAAGATGCAATGGTGCCATCAGATTTTTAATCCAGGCAGCTGTTTGGAAACTACCACAACCACACACATATGATGACTCACTTAACTTAAAAAAAAGTTCAAACCACCATTCTGGGATCACCGGGCCCTGGAATGATGTGCCATCTCTGCGCCTGGTCTCGTAATAATTCCATATAATATTAAAAAATAATAGACAGAAAATATGAGACATTACAGATAGTGTCATAGGCACATTTCTAAATCTACCCGAAAAAAAAGGATGGAATTAAGGCTAGATTAGACATGGTTGAGATGAGAATAAGAGAAGAGTTGTCACCAGTGATAGGTGAAAAATGAACATTTCTTCCTCATGCTGCTTAAACTCTTTCTAGGTAGGAAAGATATCAGTTTTTCAACTTTTTGAATGACATAAAGGTTCCAGAGGGGTATTCATCAAATATCAAGAACATCTTTTCAATGATCAATTTAAAGATAAAGGGTCTGATATCACATGACTTCCATGTTTTGATAAAAGATATAATTCCTATAGATTTACATTGAATTTTTTCCAAGAATGTCCACCATACATTAACAAGGTTCAATTTCTTCTTCAAAGCTATATGAAACAAAGTTATAGACCCAACGAAATTGACAACTATGGTAAGTGAAATTTCTATCATATTATATGAATCAGAAATGTTCTTCCTGCAAACATTATTTGACATGATGGTTAATTTTATGGTTCATTTGGTGAGAGAGATTTGAATATGTGGTCCTGTAAATTATAGATGGATTTACCCTACCGAACGGTATATGAAGATTTTGAAAGGGTATGTCAAAAATCAAAGTCGGCCAAAGGATTGTATTGCGGAGAAATATATTGTTGAAGAAGTCATTAAATTCTGTACCAAATACCTATCTGGTTTGGAAATCATTGGCCTACCTAAATATCATCACACTGGGTGGCTTGAGGGTGAAGGAATTTCTAGAAGAGAGGTTGTCACAATCAATATTACAGATTGAGAGTAGGCCCAACTTTAAGTTTTTCATAACAGTTTTTATGTTGAAACATATGTTCAAACCCACAAAAATTTTCTTAGGCATTTGAATCCATATGGGGATGAAAAATGGATATCAGATACACATAATCGATAATTTACAGGATGGTTTCAGGACCATATTTTTAAGAAGTTAAATGAAAATCTGAAGTCAATTTTAGAATGACTTCGATGGATAGCCGGAGGAGAAAGTTCATATGTATTATCTTACAATGATTATGTAGTTAATGGTTATACATTCTATACTAATGAACGTGATGAAGAAAATACCATACAGAATAGTGGGGTTACACTTATGGATAAAGTGATTCATGTTTTTTTCTAAGGATAAAAATCCAATTTATGAGTATATTTCATACTTTGGCATCATCAAAAAAATATGGGAGTTTTATTATACGAAATTCTAAGTGCTTATTTTTCAATGAAAGTTAGTTGATAACAGGAGTTCTATTAAAATAGATGAATTGGGATTCATGAAAGTTGATTTCAATAAGGAAGGGGAGAAATAAGAACCATTTATAATGGAATCATAGGAAATAAAAGTATTTTATGTTACAGATAACACAAACCAAAACCAGTCAGTTGTTCTATTATCGACCAAAACTATTGAAGGGTCAGATTAAAGTTCAACAGAGGATGAAACTTTCATTGGGACTTCACAATCATTTCTCTGTGGTCCCAATGTAGATGAAATTTTTATGTCAGAGGAAACCACAATGAAGGGATTTACATAGTCAATAGAAGGGTAAAATCTCTTCAGACTTAAAAAAGAGTTCAATAATCAGGTTATTTGTTTATTGTAATATACATTGTGTTACGTTATGTTATTATCCATTAAATGCTGCTTTTATGTAATCTAAATTAAAATTTAAACCACTTCTATATATAATTACTTCTTCACCTACTGATTTTCCCAATACCGAGGAACAATAGGTATCTCAACCTGCTGCTGCTCGTTCCAGTGCAGAGCAACAACAGGTTTCTCAACCTGTTGCTGCTGGTCCCAGTGCTGAGGTACAACATGTTTCTGAACCTATTTAAACTGGTCCCAGTGTCAATGCTAGTGTTCCAAAGGAACATAATGATGATGGTTCTGAGGAAATGGTAATAAATAAAACCCTGAAGGTGCAAAAAAAAAATCAAGAGCACCGTAGTTTGACAGTGTTAGTCAAAATCCTTAAGGAAAAAGCAAAAGGCATCAAATTTTAGGTGGGATGGAATAAGTGAGGCCAACATGTTAACCCTAAAAAATCCATATTTAGTAGATACATTGGAATATTCACTAGGAAACATGTACCGATTGATGTACAGTAGTGGCACCGTGTTCTCACTGGGATTAAGACACTAACGTGGGAAGAGATTACAGTAACATTATGATATCATTTATTTCATTTATTAAAATAAAATAAAATACTAAAAAATTGACTTACTCTTCATCTCCATTTTAGAGTGCACTTATAGTATATGACTCACACAAGGAATATGTATTAAGAGTTGCAGGAAGGATTCATAGAGTCTTCCGCACAATTTTAATGAAATATCATCCTAAAGATGCTAAAGGGGAAGTCAAGCCGCACCCACCTCCTATTTATGCACACTTGATATCCCAAGGAGCGTGGGATGCATTTAGAAACCATCGTGGGGAGCATACTTTTTAGGTACATTGTGTATGGTAATACGTTGTTTGACATTGCTTGTATTCATCACTTTGAATGATAGTTTTTTATTTATGAAACAACAACTGAGTGCTGAAAATAAATAATAGGAAACAAAACCAGCATACACCTATTGTAAAGCAAGGATGGTGTACACTTCACTTGAGAAAAAATCGGTACATATTTTAAATCTACCATAATACTTTTATGTGACATAAAACAACACCATAACCATGTTAATCTATTTATATGAAGATTGATGAATCAAAATTGAAATCGACTTTCATCCCATGCCATGTTCTAAGGAAGGAGGCTTGTATAAATAAAGAGGGGATACTGATAGATGAAAATGTACAAAAATTGTGGGAAACATGTGTAAGTATGAAATAATATAAATTTTATTTTATTTAAATTGATATTACATAAAAATTACTACTTATTCTTCTATATTTTCTATCTAACATAGTCACAGGAATCAATAACACTCTCACCAGATGCAGACATACTTTCAACGACCATGAAGCAGCCATAACAATATGGTCGTGTTAGAGGTGTGGGTTTTGGGGTGACACCCTGAACATATTTTCAAAAATAAAAACAAGCAGAGGATAAAAATAACGAAATGAAAAATATGAGAGAAACAATTTCTATGTTTCAAGAATAATTACAATACCAGAGAGATATGATAGAAAGTTTGATGGGGGGAGACAAAGAGAAGAAACAACTCAACAACAACTCATGCGTGAACATCCTGCCGCACCCCCATCAGCTTTGAGGCAGGCCATTCTCTTCATAAACCTGACTTAGATGAGGAAATAAATGTTATAATAATTGTTTCAGTGAAATGTGAATCACATAGACACTGATACCTTTCCTGTACTATTATTCTATAGGGTGAAAATGAATGTGATTTATATCTATCAACTCCCGCCTATCACCTTGTAGCGAGGGCTACAATGTTCAACATGCAGAAGGACATTCTATACAATAGAAAACTTTCAACAGATTATGTCAGAGTGTCGATTAACGTAGCTAATGAGTTGAGTACCAAGCTACCGATTCCCAATGATGATGATGACATTCATACAGTCAAAAAATCTGTTGAAAGATTCATTAAAAAACATGTTGGTAAGGAGGTATCCATTTCCAATTTATTTTTCAAGATAAACCTTTATCATTTAATGAAAAAATTTCTGAACTGATGAATGTTATTATAGAGTAACAAAGATAAGGGGGTGAAACACAATATCAGATCAAAACTATCTCAAGGATCAACCAACCAATTGAAACGATCTACTGAGAGCACCTTCACCCCACCCGTTCTATATCCACATTTAATATAATTGCATGATCATGTGGATACAAAGTTGATAAATAGAAATGAACACATAGTTGATTTTGAAAAAATATGTACGGAGAGGAAAAATCATATTTCATTAGTGCTGAGAATGTAAATTAAATCCTCAAGTATGAATGGATAGGTGCCTCAGTTGTAAATTCATACATGAGGTATGTTTTCATGATTTGATTTTACAAATGCTAATATACTATGATAATTATTACTAAATACATTTCATATTTTCACTGGCGTATATATGAATAGTTTTTAAGGGATTTCCCCATGATCAAAAATTTGGACTCGTTAGTCCTCACATCACCTCTTCAAAAGAAGAAATAGAATCTGATAAAGGGGATTTAATAATGTCATCCCTACTCAAATCATTTGATTTTTTTTACATATGATAGACTCTTTTTAATACCAAAGATGTAGGGGAAAACTCTACAATTTAATCATATCTACTATATTTTCATTTCTTTCATTACTTATTCTTTTTTTTGTGTTTTTAATCAATATTGGATACTGATTGCAGAAAATTTGGATACTCCAAAGATTTATTTTCTAGATTCAATGAATGTATATGCAACAAACCGACCATGCATGATGGCGTTTTTCAATTTTTTAATACACTAGATCCAACATTTTAGAACTAAACATCTAGTTATATAATTTATATTATCCTTTCATGAGGATTCAGTTTTGATAGGGAGGTGAATCAATATCGTCTACTTCATGGAATGAATCCAGGGCCTAAGGAAAAGAATGCCTGCAAGATCTACAAATAGAAAAATATCCCAGTATATATAATAAGATTTCTCTATCCAAACACATATAAAAAAAATTACTTATTTTTATCGATGTTTCTGTGGTGTCCAAAATAAACAAACAGAAAGGATTGTGGTTATTATGTTTGTAAATTTATGAAAGAGACCGTATTTCATAAAAAAAATAGCATCCCTGAATAGGTATTTTCGAAAATAATTATGATTTCATTTAAAATATTTATTAATCCTTTGTGTATTTGTTTTTTTTCAGTACAACCAATACTATCGCAAAAACTTATATTCACAAGATGATATAGATGTGTTTAGAAACGAATGGGAAGCATAACTGATGGAAGATTGTACACAAATAGGATGAAGGTGAATTCCCACTACTTATGTTATCCTCATATGATCATTGATATCTCCCATGTTTACACTTACTGAGCATATATGATTGTGTCACATAATCTCCTCTGTATGAATGCTTCATGTGAACTGATCGTGTGATCTCATCACATGATCAAATCACATTAACAAATCACATAATAAAAGTAATTCACTTGAACCATGATTTGTGTATTATTGTCTTATTTACATGATCACATAAAGCTTCAAGGGTCGTGTAATCGTATAAATATCCTAGGTTTATTTGATCATGTGATCCTATTATGGTCATGTGATCCCATGACTTTGAACAAGCCATGCACTTAATACGATATTTCTAATTAGTTATGTGCCCCTTTCTTACTCAAGTCCATTTTAACCCAAAATCCTCAATTTTCATAATTAATATAAATTTTCTATTTCTTATGATAAAAATGAATTCAAGAATTGAATCTGAGTAGGCTATAGTTCACTGAACTACAATGGTCGATAGTGTGGAAGTCGACTAGTGCATAGTCATTCAGTCCACTCATGATCATCTTAAAAGCTTTATGGGAACCAATATATTGGATTTTAAATTTTATAATTAGATTACCTTATATGGGTTTTTTATTTGAAATGATACTATGATATCTCCACCTCATGAAGGGATCATTCCTCCCTCATATATCCTTAAGACTAATAATATGTCCAGGGAGAACATCTCATATGTGGGTAATTTCATCTCCAAAGAAGACATCTTTAATGGTTAAATTTGAAGCCTATGTGGATTTATATTAAAGGGTTATAACATTATTTGGATCTTAAAACCAATATTTATAGGGAAAAAAATGTATAATTCTATATCAAATTTGAAGTTTGGGTGGTTATTTGGCTGGGTTATTCGATCAGGTGAAAGCTTTGGGATGAACCAGGGTTGTCCCTTCTTGGTTTAGTATACTGCCACAGAGTTTGTGGTTGAGCTGAAAAGGATATGATTTTATAAATCTATTTAGGCTTACCAATAATTTACTTATTGCAATAAAATTCTGATGGTAGACTTGTTCAGTTTATAGAGTCAATACATGAACACATTTCATTTTATGTGTGGTGAGTTCGACATCAGTACATGGGATATTAAGATGATCCATGGTGTGATGATTTTAGGAGACAAGTATGATGAGTATATTCACCCCCCATATACTTGGGATGACATGGAATAGAATCCTCCCATTATGAAGGATCTCATCAATCTGGCCAGAATATCCCTTGGGAAGGATCCTTATCTAAGGGTTGACATCCCCTTCAAGAAGTGGGTTGACTTGTTCATCAACAAGACTCAGCATGAGTGTATGAATAATAATCCAAAGGATTTTACATCATGATAATCCTATGGGGAAGAGGTTTATCACTTTAAAATAGTTTAAGAGTGTCAATTCAATGACTAGGGATGGTCAGTCACCTACCATGACGATCAACTTCTTCATCTAGTAAGCTTCTTAGCAATGTACCTAAGTAGGTACTTATTCACAATGCATAAAAAGGTGGAGTTTTGGTATCCACATTAATTATGGTAGAGGTTATTTTAGGTGGTAAAATTATCATCTTTTTTGTTCCCATGTTGGCTAAGATATATTTCTAACTTCACCACATCTATAGGGGTATGCCCATTCAGAATATTCAGCCCTTTCAGATGTGGTGGGGTTAGATGGGGTCCCACATTTGTGGATATAAGTTACTTAATACTCAAAACATTCCAAGTTATGAGTTCAAAAAATTTCTATAAAGTATCAATAGGGTCTGGCTAATTACACTAAAGAACTAGGAGATCAAGAGAAAAGTGAACCAGTATGATCAGTTTTTTTATACCATACGGAGCACCAACCTGTGAAATTTTCAATAATGTAAAGGGTGATCCTATAGACTAAGCCTATCTTTTATCCGCATGTGAGGGCGTTTTATCTACTTGGATTAACTGAAAGATATTCTAAGAGTGGTATGCATCATACCACATTGGTAGATAGTTCGGTGCATTTAGATGAAATTCCCCAATCCTCCCCACATCCGTTCAGAAATGCATCCCATGGTGGATCACAAATTGTGGATAATGTTCACATGATAAGAAACTTAGGTTTGGGTGACCTTCCATCAAGATAGTGTGGGTTTTGTCCTCTCTATTTCCTATGTCTATTCCTTGGTCTTGTCATACCAAAATGGTCAGTTGGCTCCATTGGTGATAAAGAACATATATCTTCTAATAGTGGATGAGGAGGAGGACATAGGAGATCTAGAATCGTCAAAAAGTTAGATTCCAGAAAAAAAAACTTCTTCCAGAAGACCCACAACTCTCTAGATGTCTTAGAATAAAATGAGGCACTTAGATCCAACACTATCAACAAGGAGGGTGCCAACGGATTTGATAACAATATATGGGGTTCCCGTGAAAGAAGTTCCAATAGGTGGGTGATTTGCTCTAATTATAGTGGTGTTTCCCATCAAATTTCAATACTGGGAAAAATAGAGGAGGAATACATTGACCATTGAGGTCTGGAGAGTGTTGTGTCAAGTGGAAATATAGATAGAGGGATTCGTGAGTGTGATCGCTCCCAAAGGAATCTTCTACAAACAATAACCTATTGAAGTCAAATAACTTCTCCAAGAACATAGTGTGGTTATTCATTATTTCAAAGGCCAAGTACATTACACACCCCTAGCTTAGAGAATGATAATTCCTAGTAGAATGGTAACTAGTGAAGATAAGGGAGACTAAGATGGCCCTAGTGAAGAGGTAAGATAAGTTTTATCATCACTTTCATATATTCTTTGATATTGTTAGTACTATGGTGAGATTTATTTTCTCATAGATATATCAAGGGGCTGGTATAATTTGTTCACCTACCACCTCTCTAGTTTACCTTCCCAGGGACACAGTGGCCAAAGTTGGTTCAAAATGTGACTGAGAGGATTATAATTAGGGTTGTCAAAGTCAAATGGGTCTCATGGATGTGGTTGTTTTTGATCCAAAGGAAAAACCATTTGTGCCTCCATCAGCACTGCCTTTAGAACCTCAAGTTATCTTTTGAAGTTCCTTCCTCTAAGAGGACTAAGAAGAGAAAGTGTGCAAGTCCATACACTATGAAACCTCTCAAAATCATTAATTTTTTTACTTTTTGGACTTTTTTTGTTTTCATTACTCTATTATCTTATCATGACTGCTTACCTACCCATATCAAGGTCAGGTATCAAGTATCATATAATCTTATGGCCTCCTACATACCCAAATGTGTCTTTTTTATTAAAAATTGACATTTTATTAAAGTATTATTTCATATTAATGTTTAATTTATTTCATTATTGAATTAATAACATAATATTTGTTTTCTTATATAGGTGGAATTTTTTCCCTAAGTTTAGATTCTTTTTTCGGAAACTAATATCATGAATGACAATTTTTTAGAGGGGATCAAAGATGAAAAAAGGATAAAACATTAATATTTTTAAATGTTTGTTGGATAATTGTAAATGTAACCATATAAAACATTGTTTGAAATGTATATAGAAGTGTGTTTTTTTTGTATTCATGATTTAAAGTAAATGTATATAGAATTGTTTGTGAAACTATTGTGTGCTCTGTTTTGTTATTCTATGATTTGTTTGTGTGTAGGTGTTGTTTTGTGCAGCTATTTTGTGTGCAGGTTCTGTTTTGTGATGTGTGTGAAGGTGTTGTCTCAGGTGTGCAGGTTTTGTGCAGGTGCTAGGTTTGCTCAAGAAACATAGACTTTATCAGTGCTAATTAAGTGATAATAAATTGGTACTTTATCAGTGCTCAAAATAGCACTGATAAAGGGGGACTTTATCAGCACTTTTTTTTCACTATTAAAGGGGACCCCCCTTTATCTTCGCCGCGATTAACAACGATTTTCTAGCACTGTTAAAGGGGGGGTTTTAGCTCTTTTAAAATCCCTATTTGTAGTAGTGGAGATTTTCTAGTGGTGTTCATGGATATTTCTATTAGCTTTAGTTAGTGAAAGTCATATAAAAATGTGATAAATGATGAATATAGAGTGTCTCAGTAGAGGGAAGTGAAGTTGAGGCATGACAATGTCATTTTTGTAAGTGGATGAACAGTTCAACACATAAATCACCCCACATTGAAAACTCAATCAAGAATTTTTCTCGTATAAATGAAATCCCATGGATTCATCACCTCAAAATCTTGTTGTGGGGATGGGCTCCCATATACACACGCATACACATACCTCAATAATACAAATAGTTCTTTTAAAATCACTAAAACCACCTTTAACAGTGCTAGAAAAGTGCTATAAATCATAGCGAAGATAGGGGAGGTCCCTTTTAACAGCGCTAAAAAAGATCTGATAAAGGGTGCCCTTAATCCTAGATAAATAAAGCGCTGATAAATGCCCCCCTTTATGAGTTCTTTTTTAGCGTGGATAAATGACCACCTTTATCAGCGCTATTTTGAGCGCTGATAAAGGCCACCTTTATTAGCACTATTTTGAGCACTAATAAAGTCCCAATTTATCAGTGCTTAATTATCGCTGATAAAGGCCAAGTTGCCTAAGCAAACCTAGCACCTGCACATCACCTTCAAACCTTAGAAAACACCTATACACATAGCACAAAACATCACCTGCACACAAAACAACTGTACAAAACAACACCTACACACAAACAAATCATAGAAGATAAAAACAATGCGCACAAGAGTTTCACAAAAAATGCTATATAAATTTAATTGAAATCATGAATAAAAAAAACACTAATATATACATTTCAAACAATGTTTTATATGGTCACATTTACAATTATCCAACAATTAGTTAAAAGCATTAATGTTTTATTCTTTTTTTGCATCTGCGATCCCCTCTCAAAGAATTTCTTCCATGGTATTAGTTGCCGAACAATGAATCTGAACTCAGGAAAAAAATTCCACCTATATAAGAAAAAAATATTATGTTAGTAATACAATAATGAAATAAATTAAACATTAATATGAAAGAATACGTTAATAAAATGTGAATTTTTAATAAAAAAGACACATTTGGGTAGGTAGGGGCCATAAGACTAGATGATACTTGATTCCTGGCCTTGATATGGGTAGGTAAGAGACCATGATAAGCTACTAGAGTAATAAAAAGGGAAAAATTCCACAAAGTACAAAAATTAATTATTTTTAGTGGTTTCTTGGTGTATGGACTTGACCACTTTCTCTTCTTAGTCCTCTTAGAGGAAAGAACTTCAAAATATAACTTGAGGTTCCAAAGGTGGTGCTAATGGAGGCACAAATGGTGCATCATTTGGATCAGAAACAACCACATCCATGATATCCATTTGACTTGGAAAACCCTAATCATCAACCTCTCAGTCATATTTTGAACCAACTTTGGCCACCGTGTCCCTGGGAAATTAAACTAGAGATGTGGGAGGTGACCAAATTTTACCAGCCTCTTGAAATATCCATGAGAAAAGAAAGTTCACCATATTCCTAACAATATCAAAGAATATATGAAAGTGATGGTAAAACTTATCTTACCTCTTTAATAGAGCCATATTAGTCTCCATTATCTCCACTAGTTACCATTTTTCTAGGAACTATCATTCTCTAAGCTAGGGGTGTGTAATGGAATTGATCTTTGATAGAATGAATCACCACACTATGTTCTTGGAGAAGTGATTTGACTTCAATGGGATATTGTTCATAGAAGATTCCTTTGGGAGTGATCACACTCCCAAATCACTCTTGCTCTATTTCCACTCTACACAACACTCTCCAGACCTCTATGTGAAATGTATTCCTCCTTTAGTTGTCCCAATATTGTAATGTGATGGGAAACACCACCATAATTAGAGAAGATCCCCCACTGACTGGAAATTCTTTCACGAGAACCCCATACATTGTTACCAAATCCATTGGCACCCTCCTTACTGATGGCATTGGATCTAAGTGCCACATTTCCTTATAAGAACTCTAGAGAGATTTGGGTCTTCTGGAAGATGTTTTTTTGTATGGGATCTATATTTTAGATGATGCCAGAGCCCCTGTGTCCTCCTCCTCATCCACTATTAAAAGATCTATGTGCTTTATCACCAATGGATCCAACTAACCATTCAGTTATGATTAGACCAAGGTATCGACATAAGTCTTGGAGAGGCCAAAACCCACACTATCAAGAGGGATGGTCACCCGAACCTAAGTTTCCTATCAGGTGAACATTATCCATAATTTTTGAGCCACCATGGGATGAATTTCTAAATGGATGTGGGGAGGAGTGGGGAATTTCATCTGAATTCACTAAACTATCTCCCAAAGTGGTATGATGCATACCACTCGTAGAATATGTTTCAGTTAATCCAAGTGGATAAAACACCATCACATTTGGCTAAAATATAGGCTTAGTCTACAGGATCACCCTTTACACTACTGGTAATTTGACATGTTGGTGCTCCGTATGGTATAAAAAAACTGATCATACCAGTTCATTTTTCTCTGGATCTCCTTGTTCTTTATTGTGATTAGCCAGACCCCAATGATACTTTATCGAAATTTCCTGAACTAGTAACTTGGAATGTTGTGAGTATTAAGTAACTCATATCCCCCAATTTGGCCCCTCATCCAACCCCACCACAGTTGGAAGGGGCTGAATATTCTGAACATGGCATACCCCTATAGATTTGGTGAAGTTGGAAATATAACTTAGCTAACATGGGAACAAACAAGATGATAATCATACCACCTGCAATCACCTCTACCATCATTAAGGTGGAGACCATAACTCCACCTTTTTTCTACATTGTGAATAAGTACCCGCTCAGGTACATTTCTATGAAGCTTACTAGATGAAGAAGGTGATGGTCCAGGGAGGTGACTGACCATCCTGAGTCATTGAATTGAAACTCTTAAACTATTTTAAAGTGATAACCCTCTTCTCCATAGGATTATCATGATGCAAAATACTTTGGATTCTTATTCATACACTCATGCTGAGTCTTGTTGATGAACAAGTCAACCCACTTATTGAAGGGGATGTCAACCCCTAGATATGGGCCCTTCCCAAGGGATGTTCTGAAAAAATTGATGAGATCCTTCATAATGGGAGGATTCTATTCCATGTCATCCTGAGTATATGGGGGATGAATTTAATCATCACACTTGTCTTTTAAAATCATCGCACCATAGATCATCTTAATGTCCCATATACTGATGTCGAACTCACAAGACATAAAATGAAATGTGTTCATGTATTGACTCTATAAACTGAACAAGTCTACCATCAGATTTTTTTTTCAATAATTAATGGTTTGGTAAGATTTAATAGAGTCATAAAATAACATTTTTTTTCAGCTCAACCACAAACTCTATGGCAGTACAATGAACCAAGAAGGTACAACCCCAGTTCATCCCAAAGCTTCCACCTGATCAAATAACCCAGCCAAATAACCACCCAAACTTCTAATTTGATATATAATTCTATGTTTTTGATATGTAAATATGGGTTTCAAGCTACAAATCATGTTATAACCCTTTAAAATCAATCCACATATGATTCAAAATTAACCTCTAAAGATGTATTCTTTGGAGATGAAATTACCCACATATGAGATGTTCTCCCAGAACATATTATTAGTTTTAAGGATGTAGGAGGGAGGCATGATCCCTTCATAAGGTGTAGAGATCATAATATCATTTCAAATAACAAACCCACATAAGGGAAACTAATTAGAAAATTGAAAATCCAAGTTATTGGTTCCCATCAAGCTTTTAAGATGCTCGTGAGTGGACTGAATGACTATGCACTGGTCGACTTCCACACTATCTACCATTGTAGTCCAATGAACTATATCCTACTTAGCTTCAATTATTTAATTCATTAGTATCATAAGAAAAATAAAATTTAGATTAATTATGAAAATGGAGAATTTGGGGTTAAAAAATGGACTCGAGTAAGAAAGGGGAACATGACTAATTAGAAATATCATATTAAGTGCATGAATTGTTTGGTCCATGATGGCGCCTCATTCTCCAGGCCGTTCTCGGGCTCTCACCTCAGCTCGGCTTTTTCCTCTTCCTGGGGTTTCCCCTCTTTCCGACAGCATTGGTTCTTCTACTTCGTTTTCCTTTCTCTCTCACACTTGTTCTGGTTTCCTCTCCCCGGCTCGATCTTCCTCAGGCTGCCATTTTGCACTCTGGCCTTGAGCTCCATCATTCCTTTCCAGGTCATATCTGGAAGGATGTACACAAAGAGGCTCTAGGATTGTGATTTGGTGGGTGAGGGTCCTCTCGGCATCTCTTTTCTTCCTCTTCTAGGTTTTTAGACACCGATTTCATTTTAGGGTTTCATCCTCTCATAGTTGTGTTTTTCGATTTTATTTTACTTTCCTTTAAAGGTTTTTTTTCTAGTTCCGATTATGGTTTCATCCCCATTTATTCTTCCTCTCTCTCGGTTTTTTGGGTTTTTTTTGTTGGGGGTCTGTTGCAATGAGGATAATAGCAAATATGGTGAAGTGACGATAGGATGGTGCCTGGTTAGTGTCTTCCTCGATCTGACTTCTTTGATGGATCTGTTTTTGTGGAATGTATTATTCTCGTTTTTGAGAGTTTTTCTCATGGAATTGGCAGGTTTTAGTGGATTTTGTTTACAAGGTATAATTTGATCGGTTTTTTCTTATATTTCTTGCGAACCCATGGTTTGTGTTTTCCCTGTTCGGAAATGGTGCTGGATTTCTTCAGTGACGACAATAGTGTTAATGTTGGTGATGCTGTGTTCGTGGTTTGGATTGGTTTGCTTCGACGAGACGGTGATGATGGATGCACTGTTGAATTGACGCATGCAGGAAGGATGGTGTTCGGCTCCAATGTGGATGGGTTCGGGTTCGGGTCTGGCAATGGGTGATGTGACTGATTGTGAAGGCTGACGCGAGCGACTCGTGGTTCTAGAATGGTGATGATGAATCTTTTGAATTCTGATTTTTGAATATTTGTGATCATATGCGTGCCATGGGATTAGTACCCGGTTAGAGTGCGAGGCATGGTGATGTTTGAATTTTTGAATTTTGAGATCTGTATGATGAACTGTGTTTTTGGAGGGTCCGTGTATGTTGCTGTAGTAAATGTTCTACTTGGTTCCCAATTTGCCTTAAAGTAGCTTTTTAATAAAATAAAAAATGATTTAGAGGGAGTGCATGACTTGTTCAAAATCATGTGATCAGATGAACATAATAGGATCATGTGATCAAATGAACCTGGGAGATTTATACCATTACATGACCCTTGAAGATTTATGCGATCATGTAAACAAGACCAGAATACACGAATCATGGTTCAAGTGAATTACTTTTATTATATGACTTGTTTATGTGATTTGATCATGTGATGAGATCACACGATCAGTTCACATGAAGCATTCATACAAAAGAGCTTATGCGACACGATCATATATGCACAATAAGTGTAAACAAGGGAGATATCAATGATCATATAAGGATAACATAAGTAGTAGGAATTCACCTTCATCCTATTTTTGTACAATCTTCTATTAGGTATGCTTCCCATTCATTTCTAAAAATATCTATATCATCTTGTGAATATGAGTTTTTGCAATAGTCATGGTAGTACTGAAAAAATATAAATACACAAATGATTAATAAATATTTGAAATGAACTCATAATTATTTTTAAAAATACCTCTTCAGGGATGCTAGTTTGTTGATGAAATACGATCTCTTTCATAAATTTACAAACATAATAACCACAGTCCTTTCCATTTGTTTGTTTTTGACACTGCAGAAACATCAAGAAAAATAAGTAATTTGTTTCGATATGTGTTTGGATAGTGAAATATTATTATATATACCTGGATATTTTTCAATTTATAGATCATATAGGCGTTCTTGTCCTTAGGCACTGAATTCATTTAATGAAGTAGACGATATTGATGCCCCACCCTATCATAATAGAATCCTCATTAAAAGATAATATAAATTATATAACTTGATGTTTAGTTATAAAATGTTGGATCTAGTATATTACAAATTGAAAAACGCCCTCATGTGTGGTCAGTTTGTTGCATATCCGTACATTGAATCCAGGAAATAAATCTTTGGAGTATCCAAATTGACTGCAATCAGCATCCAATGATGCCTAAAAACACAAAAAGGTATAAGTAATGAAGGAAATGAAAATATAGTTGATATTATTAAATTGTAGAGTTTTACCCCTACATCGTTGGTATTTAAAAGAGTCTTCCATCTGTAATTTTATTTTCAAATGATTTGAGTAGGGATGTCATTATTTCAGCCTCTTTATCAGAATCTATTTCTTCTTTTGAAGAAGTTATTTGAGGACTAACGAGTCCAAATTTTTGTTAATGGGGAAATACCTTCAATTGTTTTTCATATATATTCCTAAAAAAACTATGAAATATATTTAGTAATAATTATCATAGTATATCAGCTTTTTTAAAATCAAATCATGAAATCATACCTCATGTATACATTTACAACTGAGGTACCTATCCATTCATACTTGAGAATATCATTTACATTTTCAGCACTAATGAAATTTTATTTTTCCTCTTCGTACATATTTTTTTCAAAATAAACTATGTGATAATTACCGTCTATCAACTTTGTATCCACATGAGCCTACAATGATATTAAATGTGGATATAGGACGGGCAGGGTGAAGGTGCTCTTCGTAGATCATTTCAATAAATTACCTGATCCTTGAGATAGTTTTGAGCTGATATTTTGTTTCACCCCCTTCTCTTTGTCATTCTATAATAACATTCATTAGTTCAGTCCTTTTTTCATTAAATGTTAAAGGTTCATCTTGAAAAAAAAAATTAGAAATGGATACCTCCTTGTCGACATGTTTTTTTACAAGAATTGATGGCCATGAGATGAATGTTCCAATAGCATGTTCGACTTTATGAATGTCATCATCATCATTTGGATTAGGTAGCTCAGCACTTGGCTCATTATATATGTTAATTGACACTCTGACATGATCTGTTAGAAGTTTTCTGTTGTGTAGCATGTCATTTTGCATATTGAACATTTTATCCCTCGCTACAAGGTGATAGGTGAGAGTTGATAGATATAAATCACAGTCATTTTCACCATGTATAATATTAGTACAGGAAAGGTATCAGTGTCTATGTGATTCACATTTCATAGAAACAATTATTATAACATTGATTACCTCATCTAATTCAGATTTATGGGGGGAATGGTTCTCCTCAAAGCTGGTGGGGGTGGGGCGGCATATTCACGCATGGGTTGTTGTTGAGTTGTTTCTTCTCTTTGCCTCACCCCCATTAAACTTGCTATCATCTATCTCTGGTACTGTAATTATTCTTGAAACATAGCTATTTTTTCTATCATCTTTTTCATTTCTTCAGTTTGATCCTTCACTTGTTTTTCTTTCTGAAAATATGTTTGGGGTGTCACCCCAAAACCCGCACCTCTGACATGGCCATACTGTTCTGGCTTCTTTAAGGCCGTTGAATGTATGTCAACATCTGGTGCGAGTGTTGTTGATTCCTATGACTATTTCAGATAGAAAATATAGTAAAATAAGTTTCCATTGTTATTTAATAGTGATTTAAGGCAAATCAAATTTATATTATGTCATACTTACACATGTTTCTCACACTTTTTTGTGTGTTTTCATCTATCAGTATCCCCTATTTATTTACACGACCCTCCTTCTATAGCACATGGCATGGTATGGAAGTGACTTTCAATTTCGATTCATCAATCTACATATAAACTTAGGAACATGGTCATGGTGTTGTTTTATGAAAGTATTACGGTAGATTTAAAATACCTACCATTTTTTTCTCAAGTGAAGCGTACCCCATCCTTGCTTTACGATAGGGGTACACTAGTTTTATTTCCCATTATTTATTTTTAGCACTCAGTTGTTGTTTCATAAATTAAAAACTATCAATAAAAGTGATGAATACAAGAAACCTCAAACAACGTATTACCAGACACAATGTACTTGAAAAGTCTACTCCCCACGATGGTTGCTAAATGCATCCCACGCTCCTTGGGATATCAAGTGATCATAAAGAAGAGGTGGGTGCAACTTGATTTTCCATTTAGAATCTTTAAGATGATATTTTGTTAAAATTGTGCAGAAGCCTCTATGAATCCTTCCTGAAAATCATAATATATATTCCTTGTGCGAGGCATCTACTATAAATGCACTCTGAAATGGATGATGAAGAGTAAGTCATTGTTTTATTATTTTATTTTATTTTAATAAATTAAAGAAATGACATCATAATGTTTCTATAATGTCTTCCCACATTAGTGTCTTAAGCTCGGTGACAACATCGTGCCACAACTGTACATCAATCGACATGCGTTACCGAGTGATGATTCTAATGTAGCTACTAAATATGGCTTTGTTGGGGTTAACATATTGTCATCACTTATTCTATCCCACCTCACTTTTGATGCCTTTTCCTTTTTTCCTTAAGGATTTTGGATAACACTATCAAACTATGGTGCTCTTGTTTTTTTACGCCTTCAGGGTTTCATTTCCTACCATTTCCTCAGAAGCATCTTTATTATGTTCCTATAGAGAACTAGCATCGGCACTGGGACCAGCAGAAATAGGTTTAGAAAATTGTTGTACCTCATCACTGGGACCAGTAGAAATAGGTTGAGAAACTTGTTGTTACTCTGCACTGGGACCAGGATAAGTAGGTTGAGATACCTGTTGTGCCTTGGGATTGGGTGCATCAGAAGGTGCAAAAGTCCTTATCTGTATAAGTGGTTTAACATTTAATTTATATTACATAAACTTAGTAGCGAACAGATAATAACATAATGTCACACAATGTATATTATAATAAACAAATAACCTGATTACTGAACTATTTTTTTAAAGTCTGAAGAGATTTGACCCCTCTATCAACTATGTAAATCACTTTATTGTGGTCTCCTCTGACATAAAAAACACTGTCTACATTGGGACTGCTATGAAATGATTGTTAAGTCCCAATGAAAGGGTCATCCTCCGATGAAATTTCATATGACTCTTCAGTTGTTGTGGTCGATAATAGAAAAATTGACCAGTTTTGGTTTGCGGGATCTGGAACATAAAATGTTTGTACTGCCTATGATGCCATTATAAATGGTTTATCTTTCTCCCCTTCCTTACTAAAATCAACTTTAATGAATCCCAATTCATCTATTTTAATATAACTCCTATTATCAACCCACTTACATTAAAAAATCGTCACTTGGAATTTCATATAATCCAACTCCAATATTTGTTTGATGATGCCAAAGTATGACATATTCACTTAAATTGGATTTCTGTCCTTAGCACAGGAAACATGCATCGCTTCAGCCACAATTGTAACCCCACTATTCTGCATGGTATTATATTCATCATGTTAATTATTATAGAATGTATAACCCTTAACTACATAATCACTGTAAGATAATACATACACACTCTCTCCTCTGTCTATCATCGAAGTCGTTCTGAAATTGAGTCCGTATTTTTATCTAACTTCTTAAAATATGCCCCCAAAACCGTCCTATAAACTGTTGATTATGTGTATCTGATATCCATCTTCCAGCCCTAGATAGATTCAAATGCCTAATATTTTTGTGTGGGTTTGAACATATGGGTCAATGTCAACACTGTTATGAAAAACGTAAAGCTGGTCCTGCTCCAGATCTGTAATATTGATTGTGACAACCTCTCTTCCAGAAATTCCTTCACCCTCAAGACACCTAGTGTAATGAGATTTAGGTAGGCCAATGATTTCCACACCAGAAAGGCATTCAATATAGAATTCAATAGCTTCCTCAAAAATATATTTCCATGCAATACAACCCTCTGGTTGACTTTTATTTTTGACATACCCTTTCAAAATCTTCATATACCATTCAATGGGGTACATCCATCTATAATGTACCGGACCACATAGTTTAATCTTTCTCACCAAATGAACCATCAAATGAATTATCATATCAAAGAATGTCAGTGGTAAGAACATTTCCAATTCACACAATATGACGACAATTTCTCTTTCCATAGTTGGAAATTTCACTGGGTCTATAACTTTTCTGCATATATCTTTGAATAAGAAACAAATATTCGTTAATGTATGGTGGAAATTCATGGAAAAAATTTAATTTAAAGCTATAAGAATTATATCTTGCATCAAAACCTGGAATTCATGTGATTTCAGACCCTTTAACTTTAAATTGATCATTGACACGATGTTCTTGATATTTGATTAATACCCCTATGGAACCTTTACATAATTCAAGAAGTTTCAAAACTGATATCTCTCCTATCTGGAAAATGTATAAGAAGTAGGAGGAATAAATGTTTGTTTTTCACCCTTCACTGGTGCCAAATATTCTTGTATTCTCATTCTAACCATGTGCAATCTAGCCTTGATTCCATCATTTTTTTTCAGGTGCATTTATCAATGTGCCGATGACACTATCAAATACGTTTTTTTTCAAGATGCACAACATCAAGAAAATGTCTGAAATATTGACAATTCTAGTATGGTAATTCAAAAAAAAACTGATCTCTTTTTCCAACCATCTTTTGTAAGGTTTTTCAAAAATGGTTTACCAAAAGTAGTGTCCACGTATTTTACATTCTCAAATAATTGATCACTTGTTAGTGGAGATGGTGCTGTACATTCTTCTAAAATTCCATTGAATGATGTTGTCCAAGATTGGTACTTATTCTATTGGGGTAGAAATCTGTGATGTCCTAGAAATACAGTTTTTGATGAATGTTTCAACCTAATTGACTGTGTACCTTATTTTCAAATAGGACACCCTTGAGTTACTTTAATGGTATATCCTGAAAAATTTCCATAATAAGGAAACTCATTTATCATTCCATACAACATGGCTCTCAAAGTGAAATATTCATTTTTGTATGAATCATACAACATAACACCTGAATCCCACAATAATTTCAAATCCTCAATTAATGGAGCCAAATAAACATCAATATCATTACTCAGTTGTTTTGGTCCTAATATAAGAATATATAACATGATGTATTTTCATTTCATGAATAACCATAGTGGTAATTTATAATTTACCAACATAATCGGTCATGTACTATGACTTATACTTTTAAAACCAAAAGTATTCACTCCATATATAGATAATGCAAGACAAAGGTTTCTCATATCGTTTCCAAATTCAAGATACTCATGATCAATTCTCTTCCACTGCGGAGATTCTATCAGGTGATGTAGTTTCCCATCTTTAATTCTTGTATCTGCATGCCATTTAAATTATCTTGCAGTCTCCTCACTTCCATATAGGAACCTAAACCTTGGAATTATTATAAAGTACCATACAAATTTCATAGGACTGGATTCATATTTCTTGCATCGAGAAGCACCACACTTTGGGAATTATTTAAGTGATTTTTGTTCCTTGAGAAACAATATACCATTATCTGGGAAGGCATGTATTCTTTAAGAGATCATACCCATCGATCTTAGAATTCGTTTGACATCATATGTTCGGCTCAAGAGCTCATTATCTTCTAGGAGCATGTCATTCATGAGAGAAAGTAGTTCTGTAAACTTGGCATCACTCCACCAGTTGCCTGATTTATAATTATACAGCTTCAGTATGGCTGAAAATGCAGTATATTTAATGCAACTAGCATACAATGGTGTCTTTGTACAACTCTTTAACTTCTCAAACAATTTTGGGAAATCACAAAGTTCATCTTCAACTGCCCTTTTCATTTCCTCAATATGATCTTCATCACTATTCACATCTGTAATCACATCCTCCATACGATCATATTCATTGTTCACACTTGTAATCATATAAGATGATCCATAAAATGCAGTGTTATCCTAGACACTACCTGAATTCATTTTTCCCAGTGTTTATTCCAACATGTATAACTTTAATCTATTCCGTGAAAGATCAAGTTTTCTTCCAACTTCTTTGGACAAATTTTTCTTTAATAAAAACAATGTAAACATGGAAAAAATATTTGAGAAGGTTCATATGCATGATATTTTGAAAACTTGATAAAATATTTCATGCCATATTCATACTCTTTTGTCAACCGATTGGCATTCGTCCATTATTTATTCATATTCATCCTATTTAATACAGTAATATTAATATTTAACAAAATAATTACACAAAATATGTTCAACTAGGGTCATCATCCAACTATAATCAATGGAACTAGATATGGTAAACAACACCCTTACCTCTCCATGCATTACTCAGGGCCAAATTAGATCACACCCATCTTCCCAACCACCTTATCAATGGAACTAGCTATGAGAATCCCTTGCAGTAGAATGTTTTAGTATCTCACATGTGATCTATATTCATTGATGTAAACTAGTTTTTTAGTGTTTCTATAGAAAAATAATGTCTCTAGTCAAGAACTGTGGTACTAAACTAATAGATGGTATGATTTTCAAAAGAGTGCTTTTGGGTGGAAGGATTCATTACATGTTTTGTTATGTTTATTTGACTAGGGTGTCCAGAAAGTGTCTCATAGAGTCCTATGATGAAGTGGTTTTCTAAGATTCAGTGGAATTGAACTGGTAACAAAGTGTTTGTTCCATTGAAATGGGTAAAGTTTGGATTGATATTCAATGGTGGAAGAAATACAACAAGGAAAAAAATGGCATACCAATCATGCCAACAACCGTAACAACAAACAAACACACAATCGTGGTCACAATCCAACACCATACAAACCAAACAATCAAAATTTCATATTTTACAAAGCAAAAATTATTCAATTCCATTTGTTAATTCAGGGGTTATCACATAAGTTTTATCATCCCAGGGTATTCATTCATTAGTTAGTATACATAAATTACCAATTTTTATATTCAAAATTTCAACAGAAACCAACCAACATGCAATTCATTTAGTATGCAAAAAAGGACCAGCAACGAACATGATTTTCAGCGGGGTGTTTAGCCCACACATTTCACAACATAACCATAAATATAAAATAGTAATAACATGAGAACAAGAGGAAACCAATGAGTAAGAGGATAAAACTCACTGTGAAGGTGTTGTTCAGTGCGCGGTAGAGGTGCGTTCGTGGCAGAGGATAAGCGCGTGGCAAAGGATATTTCCAACTGAAAATAAAACATAAAATGAGAACTCACATGTTAAACAATTTTGTTGGTCAATAGTGGGATTTTATTTTCCATCTATGATATCTTCTTCCTGTTTATTTTTTTTTCACATCTACTATTTTCTTATATTTTCAACTTTTGAATGAGACATGTCTACTTTTCAGGAGAAAGATCATTTTTTATTTATTCTAATTTAGGGGTAAAATATTCCACATTAATTTTATTTTTTCTCAGGGTATCATTACTATCCCATAGGAATCGTGAATTACTCTCAGGTTAGTGAAAATTCATGTCAATTGTTGGTTATGATACTAGCCTGGACCATATCATTACTTTTCCCGTTGTAATTGACCCATGTCCATTTAAATATAGGATTGGGGGGGGGGGGGGGGGTTCAGAAGCTAATATATAGAAGGAATAAGAGAGGTAAAAATTATCCTAGGCTCTCCAATACAAGTGATGAAAGATGAAACATACACAGGGTGAGGGAGAACCACCCAAGATGAGAGGATGGGAAGGTTGGCGTAGCACATAGGGGTTATAGATGAGAAAAGGGAAAAAATGCAGTAAAACATAAAAGGTTCAAAGGGGAAAGGGTGGAATTTTTTTGGGGGTAGAGGGATGTAGGGGTGTGGGGGAGGGGGTGTGGGCTGTCCAGGGAGGGGGGTGGGCTATCCAGGTGGGGGGAGGGGTGCATGGGTGTGGGGGAGGGGGTGTGGGTTGTCTAGGGAGGGGGGGTGTCCACTATGAAACAAACATTAGGGATTCTGAAGAGTGAATTATGAGAGAGAAAAAATATGGGGAATAGGGGTTTGGGTGATGGGGCTGAGTGACTAATAATGAATTGGGGAACCTCATTAAAAAGACTAAACAAATATATTTTCAATTGAAGAATAAGTTAAATTATGGTGTAGCCTAAGGGTTTATTTTGTACTGCACCCTATGATGTCACATTGTTGAATTACCACAAGGTATACACTGCAAAACTCATCCCATAGGAAGAACCATTAAATCTTGATCATGAATTGTGATGTGACTATATTCCTCATGGAATAACATCTACCCCCCAAAAAATAGTATAGAGGGAATAACATAGCCAACCGCCCACATGATTCAAACCACTAACATAAGGCGGGTCCCATGTATAAAATCAAATACATAAAGTAGGACCTAAAGAGGAATAACCAATCTAACCTATAACAAAATCTAAATCACTAATACAAGGTATTACACATGGCTAATAATATAAACTAGAAGTGGGTCGTGAGGAGGAGGAGGAGGAGGAGGTCACGTGGATAAGGGGAATCTATGCACTTTAGAGGAGGCATCCAGTATGGTCGTCGGATGAGGAGGGCATGCTAGAGCTGGTCACGTGGACAAGCGGACCACACAAGGAAGAGGTGGAGAAGGGGGTAGAGGAGGAGGAGGAGGTGGTGGTCATGGAGGAGGAGGATGAGTTAGTGGTTGGAGGAGGAGGAGGAGGAGGAATAGGTAGTGGCTGCAGTAGTATAGGATAAGAAGGGTCGCGGCAGAGGAGGGATCACAACAGATGAGGAGGAGAAGGTAGCGGCTGTAGAGGAGGAGGAGGACGGTCGTTGTGGAGGAGGAAAAGGTAGTAGTGGTGGAGGAGAATGAGTGAGAATCATTTCCCAACACTAAGGTATAATTTCACTATTCATGAGCTCACCATAGAATGGGTATATCATCCCTCAAATTCATTCCTTTAAGATATCAATATTATTGGGAAATGTATCTCAAACCATTTGAATATTTCATAATTGGTATAGAATCTTGGATCACATTATTATATGATAAGTGGGAAATGAAACTCATACAACACATCACTGTATCACATCAAGTATATCATCCCATTCTTTAGGCATGTTCAACAAAAAATTTTATATCATCCCAGTCCATAGGCCATGTCAGAGTGATTAGGCAAGTCATCCCCCACCCAAAAAAAGATATTAATCAAGGGGAATCACTTACACCACATAAAAATAGAATTAACAATGGGAATAGTGTCCTATATTATATAAACAACATAAAATTCCATAATAAATATCTTAAAAAATACTAAATAAACCATAACAAGGTTTTCCTTACATATGAATCACTCAAAGTTTAAGATTAGTTGATCCACACATGCCAAACCCATATCCAAATCCAAAACTAGGATATAACCCACTTGGATATTACAGGTTAGAAGGGTGAGGAACACTCACCCCATAATTTAGTCAAATAAGTCAAAAATTCTACAAGGAAACACTAAGTTTCATTTGGGTCAAGGCTCACACTGACCTCACATAATCCACACATATCTTATTCAAGGGAGGATAAGGGAACCTATTTTGTTCCCTTAATGTTATTTTATACCAAGGAGGAATACTTATTGGTTATATAGAACATAATTACCATTAATTTAATTTTAAAACACCGAATATATTTTCCATTGAGTCAGTCTACATCACATGTAAGTATAGAACATATCCCAAAAAGAACTTACATACTCTTAGGTGGTAAATTAAAAACATACAAGTAAAAAACTAAAAATGGAATCTCTCAATTATACACTTATCCCATATCTAGGGTGGAAAAAATACACTTAACCAAGGTACTAGGAATCATAGTATAACACAAGGGAATCCCCCAAGGGCTCTTTAATTTAATGTTCAACATATTTAAATTTATTCCAACAACACCTGACGGTCGTGAAATTAAGGCATAATACTCAGAGGGTCCATAACATCCCTAGATGTTTTTCCCAATACATATGGTCAAGGAAAAAAATTTGAGTTGATTTAATACTAACTACACAAGGGTGGAAAGATTACATATCACACAATGCATGAAACAATACATAAAAAATTGGTAATGGTTTGAAACCACCAACCTCAAAGTGGATTTGACCCCTTAATAATGCTCAATAACAATATCCTAAGCTCATCTAGGCTTGATCAAGTTACATCATCCATTTTTGAAAAAAATGAGGAGGCGACCATGATAGAGGAGGATGAGTCAGTGGCCGGAGGAGGAGGAGGAGGAGGGGTCGCGACGGAGGAGGGGTCGCGGCACATGGTTTAGCTTTTGTGAAGGCTTGAATAGGTGTGACGGAGGAGGGTCCTATTAGGGTTATTTTATAAAAACCACTGAAACCGTTATAAGCGCTAGTTAAAATTGCTGATAAAGGTATGTTTTATCAGCACTAAAATAAAATCGCAGATAAAACATACCTTTATCATCGCTCAGAAATCACTGATAAAATACATATTTATCAGTGCTAAAATTACAATGATCATAAATAATTATTTTATAAGTCCTATTTATGGATGATAAATATAAATATAATAATTTTATATAAATTAAAAATAAAAACTTTTATCATCGCTAATAATAGCGCTGATAAAGTGTACATTTATCAGTGCTTTTAGCTAGCACTGATAAAGGGCAGTGCTTACCTTTCCCTATTTTGTGGTAGTGCCTGGGCCACACTTGCATGCATAGCCTGCACAGTCCTTGGACCACAGGCTATATGGGATCCTCCCCATGTGGCCTATACTCCCTTTCCACTTGATGGGGCATCCCTGTAGGGATGCTTGGCCATCAAAACCACCATAGTCTAGCTATGTGTCTTGTAGTTCCATAGGGTTGATGCTTTATTATGTAGGCCCATGTTTTTTTACCCTATAAAAACATCACACAATTAGTAACCTTAAACATAAATTCATAATTAAATTCTAATTTTTCTAAGTTCATCATTTTTATCCATTTAAATTTATTCCAATGCTTTAGTTTTAATTCCCCATAATTTAATAAAACATTCAATTTTATGGGAATAATCATTAAAATCCATTCAAAATACATAGAATATATTTTAAAAATTTCATGAAATTATGATTGAATTAAATACACCCAAACTAAAACTATTTTCCCCCAAGCATTAAATATCAACATTGAATTTAATGAGTAATACCATCTTTCCAATATTTAAATCTAAAAGTAATAAAATTAAATAATTATCAATGTTAAAACAAAATTTTCAAGTCCCTCATAAAACATCAATTAAATTTTACACTTTTCAAAGAATTAATGACTTAATTATTTTACTTTATCCCATTAAAAAATGATGGATCATCTCCTTTCATCCATTCAAGATTCTTAAATAATCATTTTTAAACATTCCAAGTCATGATCTACCTCACTTTTTTATATTTTCGCTCATCACTCATGATAAAAATTCAAGTAGAGTCATGGTCTTATCATGAAAACTTTCTTATTTTATATAGTATTTAAAAGGAACTACTTATCCAATTTTTAAAGAAAAAAGTCAAATAAAATCAGGAGGACTGTTCATTTCTAGGTTCCAATAATTATAAGGTTTAAGGTTGGTAGAAATTGATGTGAAAAACATTAAGGATCAAAGAGGATATTTATCTCTTAAGTATAACGAATGATATCAAAAGTAAAATCTCAATGAAAATATCCCCTTCAATGTAAAAAATACCACTTCAAAAGCTCCAAGTAAGGTCATGATCAATAATAGTATAATAAATAAATCGATCATTTTTGAATTTTATCTATTTTTATATATGTTTTCTTTTCAAACTAATTTTTCATTTTTTTACTTTTTTGAATGTTATGCTTGAGAAAAATATAACATCTAATACAAAACCACATATAATAAAAATCAAAGGTTAAGTAATAGTAATTTTTGATATTCCCAAGTCACATCCCATTATTTTTTAGTTTTGTTTTCATGAAGGGAAAATATTAAAGTAAAATGAATCATAAAACCTTTCTCAATACCCAAAGTAGTACCCGCACAATTTTTCCATATAATGTAGTGCATCCCGTTCACCATGAATTCCATCACCCCCACACTTCAACATTAAAATATCATGAAAAAACTAAGGGGAGGGTATGAATGGATAAATATGGCTTGAAATATGGCTCATTCCTAACAAGGTAATTCATGGTCTCTATGAGATAAACAAAGATTAATATATAATTTTATTTCAAGGATAAGGGCTTATTAATAAAAATTAATCAATAATATTAAATGTGTTTTTGTACATTCAAATATTTGAAAGGTTCAAATGCATTTTCTAGAGGGTGACATGTCTCACGATCAATCAAGAAATATGCTCAAGATAATATAGAAAGTATTTGGTCTATAAATCCTCTCGAGTAATAGAACATATGATTTTGGACAATCACTCATAGAATAACTAATAATAGTAAATCAATTCACATGAATTCCAAAAATTCAAAGCATTAAAAATGGAATGAAAATTTCATCTACATGAATCAACCAATTAACTCAAATCATGAGTCATCGGTTCATTATACATGCTCCAATAAAATAGTTAAATTCGTTATCTTACTCCTTCAATATCATTATTATTGAAATATAGAATATGGAATTAAAGGGTTCCTAATAAACTCATTTCTCCTAGATAATTCAATTAATCAATAATTCAAGGCATGGACATGAAATTTCTATTTTTAACATAGATGTTAGAATATCCAACATAATATAGATGTTAAAAAACACATAGGGGGTTTAAAAGGTAAATAATGTAATAATAAACTCCCTTTTCTCATGAATCTTCATTACTCTCTTCTTCTTTATGTTTAGGGACTTCCTTGTTCCATCATGGTTTTATAAAAAATAAATCACTCAATTAAAACACATGGATAATGAAAAAAAAGATCATAAAGAATAAGGGATCAGGGGGTATCCTAGACCAATTCCTAATAAATAATAATAGAAATAAAATATAGAGGATAAGTCTTAGTATGATACCCCAAGTGGTCATTTGATTTTTTACTACCTCCAAAAGGGATTTACTAGCTATTATCCTCTTGGATTTAAACCACCACATGTGGATTTTACCAGCTTGCACTTCTTCTTTGTTAGTGATGATTCCATGTATAGAGTATACCAAATCCACCCCTTCACAATTAGGTATATATTTAATGGCAAGGCTTGGATAAAGTATGTATCATCCTCTTTCTTAATTTTTACTTGTGAAAACTTCTATTATTTGTCCAGGGACTTTTGAATATGGGATGCATGAATTGGATATTCAAAGGGAGGGTTTGAATTTAGTTTCAACTGATTTTTTTTAAACATATAGAATCAAAATCATAATTCTATATTTCAAGGTGATCAGCCTACGACTTGGGTTCCCTAGGTTAAACTACTTAGATTTACTCTAGGACTTCCTCTAATGCATGTTCAATTAGTTTTGGAAGCTCTATGTGTTCCTTAGAAGGTGCATGTTCATGATATTCTTCCTATTCCAAGATAAAACCTGATTTATCCAAATCTAAAAATTCAAAAAATTGGGAGTTAATTATCAATTCATATTAAATAAAATCAAATTAGAGAGAGAGTTTATGATAAGATCAACTCCCTGAGTTAGTTAATCCTCAATCCATTCTTCAATGGTAAGTGCCTATTTAAGTTGGATTTCACTAGATAAAAGTAGGTAGTCAATATCCTCCATATTATATTCAAATTCCACCACATGGGTGGTTCTTCCAATGTTGGAGTGATATGAAAAGGTGATGATGTTTCTTCTTCCTAAGGGATGGGGATATTATTTTGTAGTAAAATTTATTCCCAATTACTCTAGAATTTATCCAAATTGGATTGATTTCACTTTCATAAATCAACTAAAAAGTATACTTTAATACTCTCCTCCAGCAATAGTTGAGCGAGGAGGAAAGGTTCTTCAATTACGTCCTCTTTTACCTCCTCAGGTTCTTCAACAAAAAAATGAGTGGATAAATTTATTCTACCATTGGCTTAGGTTCTACCTCTGGTTTAGATCTGGGTTTCTCCATCAATGTACAAACATACTAAAACACCCTTTTTATAATTTATCTTCAGTTATTATATATCATTTCTAAGTTATTGAACATATCCTTCATCTTATTTTCCTTATTATTTCTTCACCTATGAGTAATAATTCCACACATCATAATAATGATTTTAAAAAATCATTGTAAAATAATTTTTTATTCAAAAAATGAAAATATTTACAAAGTGTGAAAATATAAAACATAAATAAACAACTTTTTTCTCCTTGGAAACTACAACATGATTTAACACATAGTTATTTTGTGGTGTGTAAAAATATATTATTTATAATTTCTTAGTATAGAACAATTCATAACCAAGGTCAACTAACTTAAGGATATTTTCAATTATTCACCCACCTTTCCAATTCACATAAACTACTTATTTTTGTGATTTTACTGTTTTCTAAAAAAATGATAATTAAAATATAAAATATCATGAAATAAAAATATAATAGGATTAGTAAAGAAATAAATTGGACTTTAGGTTTAGTTTTAGGTTCCTTTATTATTCATGTTGGTTGTTTAAATTCAGTTTGATACTTCAATTCTAAAATCTCATGCATAAACTACTATTTTTATATTTATTGGTTGTGTAATCTTGAATTCCTAGAAATTGTTAATTCCACCTCCTTCTACAATCAAGGTTTATGACACACCATAATCGAGAGTGCAAAACCTTCTAAGACCTGACTCCATCGTATTCCATTTAATCATTTGAACAGATTAAATCTATCATGTGACGAGATTGTTCTCAATGAAAGGGATGAAAAATATATAAATAAAATTATATAAGTGAAGTTGAGATTCAGGTCATGGTAGAAAATCACCACTCCCATACACTTCACACTCATCCACAAAAAACTGATTCAAAACATCAAAAAATTTATGAATAGAATTCAGGAAGCACCTATCCTCCCCTAAGGCCAATCCTTGGGTTAGTCACTCATTATTGAGTGAAAAAGGTCATGGTGGAAGATAAAGAGAGAGGAAAAAGAGAATTATAGAGAGATAGAGAGAAATGAAGACACAATTAAAAAAAGAGAGGGTTAACTTTTATTAAAAGAATGCATGAATTACATTTAAGTTAAGAAAACTCAAATAAAAACTACAATAGTAAATGAAAATAAAATTGAAGAAAATAGATAAGAAAATTATGTCCACTCCTCAGATATCCTATGATCCTATGATTCCCAGTAGCCTCCCCTATTATTTATAAAGGTAGTTATCCCCTCTCTATTATCATTTGAATATTTCATATCTTCTTCTTCATATCTGGTCAAAGTTTCCTTTTATTTTATCCTCATATTATCTTTATTTTAAATCCCAACATTAATATCCCTATATATTAGTTATTTATATGGTTTAGGTTTTTACACATCCAAATCCATCATGTATCACATAGACATTTTATCATGGCTCTCCAAATATATATTTAATTATCTTTCATGCTTGACCCCACCTCATCATCTATATTCACAATGGTAGCATGTTCATGATAGATCACGAGACGACGAATCATCTAAAACTTGATGGAAGCTTAAATGGTAGCTTGAACTATAGATTTACATCAATGTCAGCACAATGATGGTAGTACCACCTTTATAAACAATAACAAAAATGGAACTTCCTATCCTTTAGTGATGGTAGCAGCATCTTCCATTTCTACTCAATGGTGGCTCACATCTTTGATGGCCTTCTTCACCTATAGCTGAAATCTACCATGAACTTCTTCAGTGGAAACTCACCATCTATCATGACCTCATTGGTACTTCAATTGGTAAACATTAACAACATATAATATTCAAAATTTTCAATTACTCACATACTCATTTCTTCCCATATATTACATATCTGAACCCTCTACATGGCCATTTCCCAGCATCTTTATAGTGAAACTTCTATTTCCATAGTAAAATGGGTGTGAAAGTGGCATGATTTTCTTCCTCCTTCCATCCAGACTTCATAATGTCTAGATGAGACTCCTTTTTATCATGAATGGTCTAGATCCATCTGAATTATGATTCATGGTGGTTGAACTAAGTCCCAAAGATGTTCTATGGTGGTTGGGGCCTTGAAAGTGTTAGTTCAGCTTGAGCCTAAGCTTGTCTAGGGGAGGCCATGGTGATTTTTGGTAGTTTCAGTTAGAGGAGGTCATAGATGAAGGTGGAAGAAAGTGTAGATGGAGTGTTCAAGTATTGGGTAGTGAATTTGAGTCATGATGAAATCATTTTTATTAGTGGATTAATAGTGATGCACATAACTCATCCCACATCAAAAACTTAGTGAGGGGTTTCAATTACATAAATGAAATCCCACAGCTTCATTAGCTCAAAATATTTCTGTAGGGATGGTCTCCCACACACACACCCACATATGTACATGGTTCATGCCTACATGCACAACCTATATAGTCCTTATCCCACACATTGCATGGTATCCTCCCCATGCGGCCTATACTCCATTTCCTCTGACATGGATTCCCCTTAGGGCAGCTTGGTCGGCTGAACCACCATGGGCTAGCTATGTGGATTACAGTCCCATGGGGATGAGAATTAGTTGAGTTGAACCATATTTATTTACCCTATAAAAAAATCACACAATTAGTAACCTTAAACATAAATTCATAAGTAAATTCTATTTTTTTAAATTAATCATTTTTTATCCATTTAAATCTATTCCAATGATTCAATTTTAATTCCCCATATTTTAATAAAACATTTAATTTTTGTGAATAATAATTAAAATACATTAAAAATACTTATAATATGATAAAAGAATTCATGAAATTCTGATTGAATAATATATTAATGATACTGATAAGCCATATTCAATATATTCTTCTTTATAGTTCTCCATTTTTCTATATAGATAAAGAGCTAACACACCATAGGAGATCATGGGTTCCTCCTATTATGAACAATGATTCTAGTGGTTTATGTCATCATTGTAGTGTAGAGAGTATATAGGTCATCATTAAGTTATTATGATCAAGAAAACTCCTTCAATTTCTATGGAGGTGGAGCTTTATTCATTGTAGGTATTCCAGTTTACATTTTCTATTTTCACTACATATTGTTTCTTTGATGATAGATCACGAATATTTATGGGGTTATTCCATTTCTATGATCATATAATGATCCTCCAAAACCCATAAAAGTGGTATCAGATCCATGCAATGATATTTAATTCATGAAATCATGTTTAAGAAGAATAAATATTTTATTTTTTGGGATTTCGTATTGTTTATCATAAAAAAGTATAGAACATTTGTACTATAGTTGGTATTATGATATATGATATCCTAAGTAGAGTTATCAACTTTGTACTATATATGGGAAGATGATATAGTATATCGTAATATGGTGATATAGCCATTCCATATGATATGGGATATCATAGGTAGATACATAATGCATATTCTTCATCTTCTTCATGTAACAGTGTACAATAATAATGTCATATGCTACAATAATGATGATCTATGACATGAAAAAAATTATATCGCATCTTTGATATGATATAAGTTATATCGTAATGTGTAACATCCCACACACTAAAGGTTATATCATATCTAGGAGCTTTCAATTTTAAAATATGATTGTTATTGAAGTGTATCACACCTTACAATATACAAAATATCATAAAACATGATATCCATGTAAAATTTTAAATTTTATATATTTTAATTATAATTGAATTATATGGTTTGTAAAATGTTTATAAATGATATAAAATTTATTTTGGGATACTTATTAAATTTATAAAAGTGTTTATAAATTAATTGATTATAAAGTGGTTATAATCAATTAATTAAAAGTCTATGAAACTTTTATTAAATAAATATTTTTAATATCAAATATTGATATTGAAATACCTTTTCTTATAATTTTATAAATTTAATTATAATTTAGATAAAAAAAATTCAGATGAAATTTATAAGAGTAATTTATAAAGTTTTTATAATTTACAAAAATAAGGAAAAATATAATTTTTTTATTTAATATTAAGAATTGTTCATTATAATTAATTTTAATTGTTCAAATTAAATGCCTTGTTTGGGAAATTATTTAAACCATACCAAAAATAGTTTTGATAATTGATATTATCAATGTTTAAAAAATAAATATGTGATATTCTGAATATTTATATAACATATGAATACTATATATATATATGTTGTTTATATTCTAATTATCATATATTTAAATAAAATTTCATGTTATGAATAATATGAAGGGGTTCATATTGGTAATAAATATAAGGATTTTATATTTATTTAATTATGGAATGTCTATAATGTATAGATAAATTATAAAGTGTTTATAATTTCATTATTTATGAACTGTTAATAAATTATTCATCTCATGTTTAAAGATATGAATTGTTCATTTATTTATTTTATTTATTACTTTATTCATAAATATAAATGTTATATTATGAATGAATTTATGATTTAATTATAATTTTAAACTTATTCAAGAAAATTTTAAACACACATATAAAGAATTACATGCTAGGTATGATAATTGATTTAATTTTCTTCTACCTTAACTTTGGATTCTACTAGGTTATGAACTTGAATTTAAAGATTTATTATTTTTTATACATATTAAGTGTTATAATTATGATGGAATTAAACATCTCTTGAGTAAAGTATCCTTGGGTAGGGAGACTTTGGTTCAGTCTTCTCACTAGTCTGGAGGCTTATGCGCATAAACCTTATTTAGAAATGTGAGGATCGACTATATGTCACTAAAATATTACTTTTATGGGTATTGTTGATTTCATATGATTATAAGATTTTACATGGAATGGTTTTATATAACTTATTCAAGGGATTAATTTAGATATGTATAAATATAGTTGTATTTTATTTTGGATTGGAAACACAGGCTTTTAGTTGTGTAAAGGGTTACACATTAATATGTTATTACCATAGTTATTTGGTGGTATGAATAAGATTAAAAACTAAATTATTAGAATCATGAATGAATGTAAAGGGAATACATGAGATAAGATAGTGAGATTCAACCCCCATTAAAATACCAAGTGTCAGATTCCTTCTAAAGTAAAAATTTTTAAGACATCAATCATCCAACTTGGTAGGCCATGCAAAAGATGGTAGAACCTGAATTATCTTGTGCAAGGGGAGCAAGTAAATAGGTGAACCTAACCATTATATTCCTTGTTTTTGGTGTTTTCTTTGGGATACACTTAGCTGGGAACCCCTAACCATTTGTATACCAGTGGAATAGAGTTGAGATAATCCATACAATGGATTGGGAAATGAGTTTTCCACTAAACTATCCAATATTTATGTATAATATGATTTTCATGATTATATACCAGATATAATCATGGTTTATTTATGCATTTATCTAGTGTAAATCATGATGAAATTTTATTTTTTCCCACTAATGAATACAATGGATTTAAAAGGAATCATCATTTTTGTGGGATCACATTTAATAAAATTCCTTACTAAATGTATGTACACCATGATAATCATTTGATATAATATTATCTTATGGATAAATAACAACATCATCATAAAACTTAATTTTGAGTTCAATCTTGTTGTGCCCAAGTGTTGAATTTTTTTGTCAAGGAGTCAATATGTGGGCGAATATTAAGTGGTGATTCTTGTAGAATTGTTATGGATTCATATAATGGAATTTGATGTCACAATTGGAAATTTTTTCATGTTTTAATTTTAATTATTGTTGAAGTGATCTCAAATTTCAATGACATATGCTAAGAATTTTGCACATTGTTTACCACAAGTGAAGTTCATGTAGAAAGTTATTCCATGAATACGACTTTAAGAATCAAATGCATTGTGTTTTAATGCTTGAGGGTGTGAATATGAGTCCATGCATAAATATGAGTTCATATATATTTTTCCTGAAGAATAATTTAGGAAGAATAAGAAAAGTATGAGAAGAAGTTGGATTGGAATTTTATTAAGGATGGATTTGAATTAAATTTGATAATTAGATTTATTCTTAGTTATTTATATTTATGGACTTGCTAAAAAATGGTCTAACCAACATCCCTTCCTAAGCCATCTTGACCGAGGGATCATGCAGGACATATAGGTCGACCATGCCTAAGGGAACAAGCCTAGGAAAGACCATGGGTGAAAATGAATGGATATACCATGTATAAGTTCTGTCGATAGTGCATAGGAGTAGTGGAGGCACCACCATTTGGGGAAGTGTGGAGGCAAGGAGAGCTGTCATCAGGTCATTCCAGTGGGGGTTTAGGATTTCTAGTGAGATGGCAGAAACATTTGATTGTTATACCACATCCCCGAATAGTGGTGAAATTGATGTGGAAAAAATAAAGTAGGATTATTTTTCATCCATATTAAAAAAGATGGATATTTCCATATCTACACAATCCACTCGATCTCGACCATCCGATTAGTGAGAGTTGATGTCTTCCTCCTCCCTCACTCGAGGGATCTACACAGTGTGGTTATACTACCAATGATGAGCCATCATAATCTTTTCCAAGATAACTTGAACTAAATATAAGGCCAAAACACATTTAAGGTGGCCTCATTGAACTAATATGATACATGTGATACTAAGATGAATATTTTACACATTTTCTATGTGTCATCCATGCATGAATAGAAAGTATAATACCATTAAATATTCATTTGAATGAGCCCGTGTGAAGAAATGTCGAGTCATAAAGAATTTTCTTAAACTATGAAGAAACATTTGAAATATAATGTTTATATTTCCATGTGAATAATCAAAGAACCCAATCATTTGACAACTTACAGGCCTTGTGAAATAAGTTTCATGCATATGAGTTTCATGATTTCATGAAGGGTGAGTGGAAGGTGTCTTCATATCTTCATGAAGAATAATGAAGACCCACAAATATTTTGGGGTGTTTAAATCCATGAAAAGTGGATACCCCTACTAGGTATTAATTTTTTTGATATGTAGTAGAATACCATTTTTGGTATTTGATATTAATACACTATACTATGAAGAACCCTCAGGTAGACGCATTACATGAATAATGCAAACAACCCATTTAGGTATTCAAAGGAATCTTGAGGAAATTAATACCCATTTTCTTAGGGGTATTTAAAATGATAATAAAAATATAATAACATAATTTTGGAAATATTTTTTGAAGGATGAAAATAATTAAATGTGTTTAATTTTTAACACATTTAATTGTGTATTTAAATAATGGCATTTAAATCGTTGATTTAGTAATACCCTATGCACCACAATATTTGTGTATAAATATGTGCATAGAGGTGATGAAAAATAATATATAGCATTGAAAAATCTATTGAGACTCCTTGAAACCATTGTGTAAGAAGAATTTTGAGAGTGATCCAATTTCGAGTAATTCTTTAGGAAGGATATTTCATGTACCCAAGAATTTGAAGAAGTATAATTCAGATCATTGAAGATCTGAAAGAAGTTTTGAGGCCAATAAGATTGATCAACTCATCTATTGACAACCTTGAAGATTTTTATACAAGGGACATCCAACTTTATTGTGTAGGAATACTATATCTGATGAAGATCTTTATAAAACTACATTAATTGAAGGGGAATATTGTAGATGAGATGTCTAACCAGCTACTAGAGGTTTGTCATTGGTGTCACACCTAGGTTTTTAACTTTCAATTCATTCCAATTCGGGTTGGGTTCTTGGTCCTTTTTTTAGGATCTGGGTGTGATAAGTTTGAAATTTTGGGGCATTATTTCTCTTCTATTATTAGACTATCTTTCCCCCCAGGTTACCCTTAAGACCCCCTTTAATTTTATAGCAAAAAATCAATTTTTGAGTAGACATAACTGGGAACATGGTTTGGCCACATGGTTTTCTAAAACAATCAGCCAAACCATGAAAAGTGTCCAACACATTAATTTTTTTTATTTAATTCCAATTTTTCATTCCAGGATTAACCCTAGTACACTCCTTACTTCCCCTATTCGACCATTACACCCATGGAAGGCTCCCAATCTCCCTAAGCTCATTTGGAATCCAATTTTAAAGGATGTTTTGGTGGTGGAACTTCAAGATTTCATCAAGTAAGTGAATTCCTTCCTTGTTTCTTCCATTTACTTAGGGTTTCTTACCTCCTTATTGAAGTTATAAATTTCCAAAAACTAGGTCTTCGTACCTATGGTTTAGTTTTTAGATTCTTGGTTCAATCTTCCTGGTTGGGGTTTATTTTCTTTCCCTTTTTATGTGGTGGTGGTGCAGTTGAAGTTTCGAACAACAATTTGGAATTTTGGAATCTAAGGTATGTGATTCCATGTGTAATCATTCTTTGATGAGTAATATTGGCTTGGTTTAATTTTTTATCATGTTCCTCATATGTTGTGTGTGGTGAAAAAACCATATTTGATGGAATTGGTTAAGCGTTTAATTTTAAAGTTTCATTTTTGCTTGAAAATGTGTGTTTTTCATTTATAACTCATGTGGTATCATTTGAGGTCATTTTATAACATATGAAATTGGTTTATAAAATGTTTCTAGGGCTTAAAATTCTATTTTGGTTTCATATCGGTGTGAATTTGTCCTTAAAAGAGGTTTTTTGAATGGATTTCATGTGAAAAAACATATTATACTCCTTAGAGTTTTTAAAAAAAAATTCAAATGGTTTATTGAGTTACACAAAGTGTGAAAAATATGTTTAGGTATAGTTTTGGTGGGATTATGTTCTTAAAATGGGTTTTTAAAGAGAAAGTGATGATTTGTGATTTCAAACATTTTGAGAATGTTTTATAAATGGTTGGAAAGATTTATTAAATTGTGAGAAAGGTTCAAGACATGTTTGTGGGCTCTTTTGGTGTGAGTATGGTGTTAAAATGAATTTTAAAGTGAAAAGGGAATTATGTGACATGTTTGTGGTACGTTTGGTGTGTGAATAGTTTGGAAATAGAATTTTTATGTGCAATTAGTATTTTATAATATTTGGAACTTTATTGAGCACAAAGAGAGAAACCTGGGTATCTAGGTGTGCGAACTATAACCAGTATACTAGTGATCCAGTAGTAGTTTTGTACCTGTTTCACTTAGAAAGTTTGACAATGACACCACTAAATAAACTATAATGATGTTGTGGACCACTAGGCCATTGGGTTTTCCCCTCATAGTGGCTAGTTCATGATAAGGTTATTGATTATGGATACTTTTACACCTAGATACGGTGTTCCTAGATCCCCAAAACTAACTAGTGCATTGGGGTGTTCCTATGACTAGTTCTCATTGGATATATTGTACTTATCATCAGCATACAATAGTTTTTGTTGGTAAATTTAGAATAATCTGTGTTTTATTTATAAGTGTTCATTATTTAATGTTTCCCTCTTTAAAATAGTTTTCATTTAAAGATGCATCTTTTAGAAACTGTTACTAGCATTTATTATTTATAAAAACTTGCAATCTTTTTGTCTTAAAATTTTTATCAAATGGAATATTTTGGGTGGAATCCTCTTTGGATTAGGCTCACACCCTACTAACACCCTTGGGTGTAATTATACTTGTTAATGTTTTACACATGTATGGGCAATGTTTTTTGAAACGACGATTTGGGTTACTAGCAGATTCTTGGTGCGGTGTTGTGTAGATGGTGTGAGGGAGATTCCCCCTTTCTGTGTGGTGGTTCTTGGGATTAAATTGTTTCTCCTTATTATTTCAACCCTTTTAAATGTTTTCCTTAAACCTTTTATTTTAATTCTTATTTTTTTAAGAATTGTTAAGTTTAAATTTTCAGAATTGTTTTATTAAATGTTTTGGGTTGTTTTTTGAATCTAAATTTGGGTAAATAATTACCAACATTTTTTATGATACCTGAGCACTTATGAATGCCTGTGGAGATAGGGAATGAATTTTAGGCCTTTCCATGGATCAAGTTGGGCACTAGTTTAGATGGTGAATGGATATGGTTTGTGAAAAAACGGTATCAGAGGAGGTTCGCTCTTTTTGGGTCATGTTCTTTGGGGAAGAGTCTAGGTAGATCAGATCTAGGATTATTGGAACTTGATGTTCTGGTTATGAGTAAGGTTCCTAGCCATCACACCTCATGGAAGGTCTTGAGTTACCAGCAGGAATTTGGGTTCCATCTAAGTCTTTTAGTCCTTTTGGTTGCTCGTTGTTTGGGAAACGAAATGGGAGTTGGGTCAATAGTCCCAGTAAGCTCGCAGGGCTTGGTAAGACATGTAGAGCTGAGTATATGGTCCTAGAACACTATTTGTGATGGAAGTGTGACTGGAGTATAGCCTCAAACATTATGTCTGAGTCACCCACCAGCACTAGTTTCCCTATTTTGAGAAGCGTCTTGTGTCTCTTTGAGTTTTAGAAATCATTTTGAAAAGCCCTTATTTTGGAATTATTGAGATATGTTTTTAAAGTAAAAATGACTTGGTTTTAATAAATGTGAATTTTTGTAAAATAATTTTCCAGTTAGTGGAAATGGTTTGGTTTCTGAAAGGGTGGAAATGAAATTTCCAAAGTGTTTTAAAATGGGTTGATATGTTTTGAAATTAATGTGCATGACTTGAAATGGTGATTTATTTTAATGGTTAGTGTTTTCATAAAAAGGTTTGTAAGATTTTAACTGGGATTTGATTTTGTGGTTAGCGGTTTTAAGAAAAAATGAAGTGTCGGTCGAATGTCTTAGTTTTGGAAAGTGGAATGAATTTATGTCTTAACCTTTGGTATTTCTTTGAGAAACCACATGAATGGGTTTACATGGTAAGATGGATGGTTAATGGCACAACCATATGAGTGTTGAGATTGATATGAGTAGGGTGACTAGTTTATCATAAAAACATGAATGTGTGAGGCCCATGGGGTACCATTGATGAATTTTCTAACCAACAACCCCGTTTACTTTCAAAGAAATTATTTTTAAGAAGAATTTGATGTTTTGAAAATCAATGTTTGGATGGTGTGTTATATGTGCTTTTGGGATTTTCTTTTTGGTATATTTTGAGTTTGATAACCCCTCTTGTTTGAGAGATGTTTTGGGTTTGTGTTTCATTGGTAAGTTGGGTTGAAGTGTTAGTCAGTGATCTTTTAGGAGAAATGTTTTGGAAATATTTTACGGTGGTTCCCCTATTGTATTCATTTATGGTTTGTGGTATTTTAGGACCAATGGACCATATTGGTTGGGTCTTTGGGTTTTATTGTTGTCTAGGGCATTCCCCCATAAAGAGTTAGTGCACAATTGAAGTGCGGCCAAGGGTGATTCGCCATTGGTAGATCCTACAGTTGATCAATATAAGGACTTCTTTCTTGACCTTTGGAGATTTAGTCCACCCCTATTATTTTTTGGTTAAGTAGTTCCTCTTGTAGAAGGATAATGGTTGTGTAAGGTTGAAATAGACATTAGTCTCCTATGTTTTCTGAGTCGTAAAAGGTAAAGTTTGACATCATTTTGTCTATAAGTTTTATCTGGAAGTGGTGAATGGGAATTATAGTGAGGAAAGGTAAATAAATCCATAGTTTATGGTATTGGATACAGTATTTAAGGGAATTTGGGTTGTTCGTTGGTTTATCATAAGAAACGGATTCATGTTAGGCCACTAGTGTGGAAAATATGGTCGTTCGAGTATATTATGGTTGCTTGTGGTAATCTCATGCTACTTGGGACTCAGTTCAAGGTCCTACTCCTTATAATATCTATACCGATATCCAGGGTCATGTTCAATTAAGTTTTTCTATGTTTTGTTTTCCTTTAAGGTAAAAAGTGGTTGTTTCATAACTTTTTGAGGGATTCTACTTAAACAAAATCATGTCTTCTTCTAGGAATTCCTGAAATTCTATATCCTAAATGAAGGTGTCTTTCTTATGTTCTTTATTCTGTTATTTCTTGTTTGAGGTGATAGGGGAAATGCATATGAATCTTTAAGGACCCTATATTGGTGAAGGTGTTGTGTTAGAGTAAAGTGGATTTTAGAGTGTGTTATGTCATTATTGTTTTGTTTGATAAGTGATGTGGTTTCTTGTGGTACTAGAAGGAAAAGTTACATTTAGGGGATTTTAGTGCCTATCTGTGAGGCAGAAGATTCTTTAATTATATGAGCTCTTGTCGTAGGTCTTAGAGTGAAGCTGTAACGTAGTAAGAAAACCCCATGGGTGTAAGGGATCATGGTTTAACTTCTATATCAGGTGTAGGAGGTGGAAATAGTTTGAGGTTTCGATGTGGTGGTTTTGTTTCAAGTGGTTCCGTGTGGTGGAAAGGGATGTGGGGACCTTTTTTCTTAAGGTTGTGATCTGAGTCAGTGGAAGAGTCCCTCATTGGTTATAAGGAGATGTGGTGATTTTATTTTCTCAAACCCTAGTGCTTGAACCCTTGTGGGCGAAACTCTCTCTATGGTTGTTCATATATGAATAACCTTATATGATATATTTGATCTCAATTTTTGTTGGAATCATGTGAGGATGGTAATTTTTTGGGAGTGGTGAACCGCATAGTGTCTCTACTGGTTTGGAGTTTTGTTGATCATACCTCTTGTGGTGGGAGAATAAGTTGTATGGGGATCACCTATGTTAGCCCATGTCGGGTTTCTTTTGTTAGCCTATGTTAGTAGTTTAAAATGGTTGGTTCCCATGGTCGGGAGACCCACCATGGGTCTCATATATGTTCTTTTGGAATATTTATAATGTTAGTCTACCTCTTATGGTGGGGATCCTATTTGGACCTCCCCCTATTGGTGTTCTAGTTCAGCCTCAGTTGTTAGTTTGTTTCTATAGTGGAGAGTCTGTTCGAGTCTCCCCGTATCAGTAACTTGGTTTTGTCCTTGGTTTTGGCTTGGAGGTAGGTAGTCTCATTATAATATATCTAACCACCAATTTATTTTTGGGTAAACATTAGGATTGGATCATGCCCAATAGTTTTGTTGAAGTAAGGCTGTGGTGACCTTGTTCAAATTTTTTGTCTATTTTAGGTAAATTGATTGAACATCATCTAGTAGTGGTTAAGGTGTTTTTTCTTAGGATGTGGTTTGTTTATTTTTTCCTATTTCAATAAAGTGGTGTAAAATTTGGTTGGTGAGAGTATCTTTTCTTTTGTTTGGTCAAACTGGATGTGTTTTGGCTTTTGGGGGGCAGGTGACCCTTAGCGGGAGAGTCTGTCTTGGTCTCTCAAGTTATCTCATAGCCCTATTTTTTTACTAGTAGTATCCTTGTTGTAATTTAATTGGGAACCCCCCTTTGAGTGTGGGAATGGTATCTATTTTGTTTTTTCATCTGGCCTTTTTGTGGCTTTCTGAGGATGGAAAGTGTTATGGTGGGGAGAATTTTTCAGACCCGGGATTTTAACTTTCACTTCGTTCCGGTTTGGGTTGGGTTCTTGGTCATTTTCTCAGGATCCAGGTGTGTTAGGTTTTAAATTTTTTGGAATTATTTCCCTTCTATTCTTGACCTATCTTTACCTCCTAGGATCCCCCTAGGCCACCCCCCCTTGATTTTTGGATAAAAAAATCAATTTTTTAGTGGACAGAACTCAGCGCATGGTTTTCTAAACGATGCATCCAAAGCATGTACAATGTACAAAACATTGATTTTTTTATGTAATTCCAATTTTATCCTTTTGGTCTTAACCCTAGTGTGTCCCTTTCTTCCACCATTCGACCATTACAGCCACGTAAGACTCCCAAGATCCCCCAAGCTAATTTGGTACCCAATTTTGAAGGGGTTTTTGGTGGTAGAACTTCAACATTTCATCAAGTAAGTGAATTACTTCTTTATTTATTCTATTTACTTAGGGTTTTTCCCACCCTTTTGAAGTTCCAAATGTCTAGAAACTAGGTCTTTGTACCTCGGTTTTATTTTTGAGTTTCTTGGATCAATATTTTTGGTTAGGGTTTGTTTTCTTTCCATTGTGGTACAGTGGTGGTGCGGTTGTTTTTTCACACAAGGTAGGTGATTCCATATGTAATAATTATTTTATGAGTTATCTTTGCTTGATTTAATTGTTTATCATGTTACTCATATGTTTTTTGTGGGGCAAAAACCATTTTTTATGGAATTAGTTAAGCGTTTAATTTTAAAGTTTTATTTTTTCTTGAAAATGTGTGTTTTTCATGTGTGACTCATGTGGTATCATTTGAAGTCATTATATAACATATATAAGTGGTTTATTAAATGTGTCTAGGGTTTAAAATTCTATTTTGGTTTGGTATTGGTGTGAATTTTTCGTTGAAATAGGGTTTTCAAATAGATTTTTGTGTGAAAAAACTTGTTATACTCATTGGAGTTGTTTTATAAAAAGCTCAAATGGTTTATTGAGTTACAAAAAGTGTGAAAAAGATGCTTAGGTATTGTTTTTGTGGGTGTAAGTTCTTAAAATGGGTTTTTGAAATATAAAGTGATGATTTTTTATGTTAAAAATTTTTAGAATGTTTTATAAATGGTTGGAATGATTTATTAAATTTTGAGAAAGGTGAAAGACATGTTTGTGGGCTGTTTTGGTGTGAGTATGGTGATAAAATGAATTTGAATGTGAAAAGGGCATTATGTGACATATTTTTGGATTGTTTGGTGTGTGTATAATTTTTTAATGGAATTTTTATGTGAAATCGTTATTTTATAACATGTGGAACAAGATTGATCACAAAGTGGGAAACCCAGGTATCTAGGTGGGTAGAATAGGACTAGTATGCTAGTGATATGGTATCATTTTTTTCCCTATTTCAATTAGAATTTTTGACAATGACAACACTAACTAAACTATGATGATGTTGGATACTACTAGGCTATTGGGGTTTCCCCTCATAGTGGCTCATGCACAAGAAGGTTATTGATTATGAATACTTTTACACCGAGATACGATATTCCTAGAGCCCCATAACTAACAAGTTCCTACGGATGTTCCCGTGACTAGTGATCATTGGCTATATTTTACTTACCATTGGTATATGGTGGGTTTGGTTGGTAAATTTCATATCATGCGTTTTTTATTTAGAAGTGTTCATTCTTTAATATTTCCCTCTTGAAAATAGTTTTCATTTAAAGATGCATATTTTAGAAATTGTTACTAGAATTTCTTGTTTATAAAAACTTGAAAGATTTTTGTCTTAAATTATCAAATGGAATATATTGGGTGGCATCACATTTGTCTTAAAATAAAACCCTACTTACACCCTTGGTTGTAAGTAGACCTAGTAATGTTTTACGCAGGTATGGGAAATGTTTTTTGGAAATAGTGGTCTGGGTTACTAGCGGTCTCTTGGTTCGGTGTTGTGGAGATGGTATGAGGGGGATTCCCCCTTCCCATGTGGTGGTTCTTGGGATAAACTTTCTTCTCCTTATTGTGTCCCTTTTAAATGTTGGTCTTAAACATTTTATTTAAATTCTAGTTTTTTTAATACTTCTTTGGTTTAAATTCTTAGAATCATTTTATTAAAAGTTTTGGGTTATTTTATGAATATAAATTTGGGTAAATCATTCCCAATATTTTTTAATGATACTAGGTCACTTGTTCTAGCTTGTGGGGATCGGGAATGCCCTTCGGGCCTTACCATGGACCAGGTTAGGCACTAGTTCAGATAGTGACCCGATCTGGTTTGTAATAATTGGGGTATCTAACCAATTAGAGAAAAAGAGAATTTAGGGTGTCTAACCAACTATAGAGAGAGAAATTAGGGTGTATAACCAATTGTGGAACAAGGATATCTGACAAGTTGTATTCACTTATGGATATAGTGAAGAGAATCCATTATGGGGTGTCAAACCAACATGGAAAGGAGTAAGCCTTTCAATGTCAAACCTTGTAAATACTGTGTGCTACTCTCTCTTATTTTACTACTACACATGAGGTGAGATTGAGAGAAATTATTGAGTGGATCAAGAACTTTAAACATATCAAGAGGTTTAATTTACAAGGATAAAAATTCATAAAACAAGGGTACCACTAATTCAACCCCCCTATCCTTGGGCTCTAAAAATCCTATATAAGGGAGGATTTTAATGTAACGACATGAAATTTTATAAATAAAATTCACCTTATGATTTAATCAAATTTATTATTATGTAATATGGCTATAGAAAACACATGAACTTATTTGTTTTTATTATATCATATTAGATTTAAAAGACCATTAAGAATCTTTACCATTGAAAATATAACCAATTAACAACAATCCCATGATTAATATAAATATAGGGTTTTAAAAAATTAAATTGGCATTGATAAATGAAGTGATGGCCTCAACCAGTAGGATCATACCCTATGAAGCCCATTTATCGAATATTTTGAGTGAGTTAACATCACTCGGATTTTCCCTTTATGAAGATAAAGTTGAGATTCAACAACTTAATCATGGGTGAAACTATTTATAGGAGAGGTTCATGCTCATCAAGATCATGACCCAAACCATGTTTCCTTAACCATCCCATGAAAGTCTCACTATCACACACCTTACCAATAGGGATTTTTATGGTTTATTAAAGTTATATTTATCAATACCCAATACATATGAGTATGTACATTATTTTTTTACATAATAATGAATATATTTTCATCCTATTGTTGTTACTTTATAAGTGATTTTGATTTTGATAAAATGAAATAAAAATTATAATTTTGGGTAATATTAAAATTCAATTAAAGAATTTATGAATTATGTGATTCTTGAAATAAATAATATTTTAATAAAATATTATTATTAAATAATTTTTATTAAATATAAATGATCATATATTTCTTTTATGAAGCCAAATATAATAAGTGTTTGAAAACTGTTAGTGTCAATAAAGTTTAGTATTTCTCAATAAATGTCGATTCTCATTTTAAAAGTGAAGATTCACATATTTATAAAATTATTTTGATAAAATGGATATTATTTTCGGAATCATAATGTTGAAATTATCCAATGGAAATTTTTTAATAATTTTCTGAGACAATCAAATTTTCAGGTAAAAATTAAATATTGTATAAATATATGGTGTGTTTTATGAAATCATAATGACAAAAAAGTGATGTAATAAATACTATAAATGGTATAAAAAACTAAATATATTTTTAAAATTTAAAATAATGTGATTTTATGTTTATTTGATTAATTTTATAAATCCGTTATGAATCATCCAAAACCATTAATATTTTTTAATGTTTTAAAATAATTTCTTTAAGTGTATGAATCACTTACACATCATAAAGGGTATAATTTTATTATTTTCGTCCCATTTCCTTATAAAATAATGAAAACCACTCCCATTTTTCAGAAACCATGGACAAAAACCATGGGAAGGTTTGTGGTTTTGGTTATTTTATTATATTGAGTTGAAAACCTAAGTTTGAGAAATATTAAAGAAATCCCAACTCATTTCCTATATAAACCCACCCAATATCACATTTATCTTTACTAAAAATCCTTTTATAATGTCCTTAATTTGACCCACCCTATCAATATTCCTACCAAGATACCTGAAATCTCTCAAGAATCTCTATCCAAGCATTTGGAGTCACACACTCAAGTAAGGGATCCTCTCATTCTCCTCTTTATTAAAGTTTTATTATTATCTTATGCCTTATATTTTCCAATTTCTAATGTTAGGATATGTATTTACATGTCCTTGTTACTTCCCATTTTATTTAAAAATTATGAGATACCCCATTTTCTCTTATAAAACCATTTTATGAATTTTTAAGTGACGCCATTATGATGCCAAAAATTTCTCTATGATTTTATATGCCAAAATAAATATATAGTGAATACCATTCTCATTTTCTATAAAGGGTGTTCACATTTATAAAACTATACTTATTTTAATTGAGAGATACATGTATTTATTCCATACCCCTAGTTCATGGAAGAAAATATTATGATGAATGAATCCATGTTCTATGACCTATGTGGCACACTTAAGCATGAGAATGAAATGAATTTTATGGGCGTGGCTGAAATTATATAGTGCTCCAATGCATTAGGTAACGTTTAGTCTCATGAGACATCATGTTGGGATAGAGAGTGAACCTAATTCTTTTATGGTACTTTTTCCATCATGATGTCTTGGTAGTTATCATTGACCTATGTTTATGATGCAGTGTTTTAAGTTGTTTCCACATTCTCCATGTTTCCTTTACGATTATCATGATATATCATGATTAATTATTCATGTATATGATTCTCACCCATTTTATGACCCATTTATATTCCTATTATCTAACATGTATTATCCTCTTCATTTTATTCCATGTTTATTCCCTTACTAGGATTTATAACTCACCCCTTTCTTATGTATGTCCCTAGGTTATCCCATGTAGTTTTAAGTAAAAACATGTTAAGGTTGTTTTAAATAAAGATGATGTATTTCCTGTTTAAGTTTTTATGTAATGTACCTAATCCACAAAGACACTATAATTATTGATCTTCCAGGTTTTATTTTGTGTAATCTTATGTAATAAATTAATAATAAATGTTTAACAAAGAGAAGGGTTGTTATAGTTGGCATCAAAATAAAATTTTACTGAGTTTTGGGTTTAGTATTAGAAAACTCTAGAAAAATTTATATAGATAAGACTATGTATAAGAAAACATAAATAAATCTTGGTAAATAAATAGCAAGTGGTTTATCAAGAAAATACATTCCTGTTAGGATACTACAAGTAGATCTGCCTCTGGAATAGATGTACATAGGGGTAAAACATGAAAACACTATGATGAGCTATACTTGACCAAGAACTGGTGCACACAAATGAGCCTTAATCCACATTTGGTTTGAAACTCCTAGGGGATATGATTTGGTAATTTCATAATCTCATTATGAACCATTATTAAGGAATCAAAAAAATTCCTATAAGATTATATGTTAGGAAATAGATCATGAATAACATAGATTGAAGCAAAGAAATTTATAAGTCATAACTTTAATTTCATTGGATTACCCCTTTATGTGTTTAATATTTTAAAAATAATAATCAATAATTTTCCTTTTATTATATCCAATGGCCAAAAATAATAGGAACTAGGTAAAAAACCAATGCGAATGGAAATGTGATGACTGCCCCAACGAGCTGCACAACCCAATGGGAGTGGGAATCATGAAATTTATGATGATACGCTCTCAAATAAATCCGGTTCTAAATATAAACATGGATAAAGAGGAGTTTACAACTCCCCCAAAGAGAGAACAAGCTGTTATTGATACATTTTTAAGGCCTCTAACTTTCAATGGATCACCTGGTCCCTTAATTTTGGAACAATGGATCAACTCAATTGAGAAGATATTCTCCATCCTCTAATATTATGAACAAGATAAGGTTCTACTAACTTCTTATCATATAGAGGTAGAAGTCAATCCATGGTAGACTTTGATAAAAAATATGAAGCCTGAGGAAGAGATCGAAGTTATGGGGTAGAAGGAATTCTGGAAAATGTTTTTTGATAAATATTTTCCTCGCACTCTCCGACTTAAAATTGAAAGGTATTTCCTTACCCTCAAGAAAAAAGATTATAGATTTATTAGGGTGTATGAAGAAAACTTAAAAAAACTTTCATAATATTCCTCTATATTTTTTATTATCCCTGAATTCAAGGTTGATCACTTCTTTAGTGGGATAGAACCTAGTTTACAAAAAATCCCTAGTGGTCTGAGACTTTGATAGCTACAAGGAAATTGTCCGATGTTCCCTCAAATTCATGAAGGAGGTTGGTGAATATCAAGGGTATCATGGGGATAAGAAGTGGAAAGTATATTTTAATTCTAGTGTTCTTATGGAAAAATCTAATGGTTCCAAGAGATTTCAACATTTCACTTTTCAATGGCGTTGAAATAAGAACCCTAGAAATGGAATAAGGGGAATAAGAAAATTATTTAGGTGTGAGAAGGAAAGACACCTAGCTTGATAATGAAAACATGAGAAACCCAATAATGTGCTAGAGGAAAGGAATGATCCATTCAACCCTTAGTGAATTTTTCATTTCTTCAACTTCAAGGAAATAAGACACTTTGCAAACCAATGCACTAAGACAAGGGTTTTCGAAAAAAAACAACAACCTCCAAGGAAACATGGGCGAGCATTTTCCATCACAACCGTTGAGGTGGATCCCGAAAAAAAGTGGTGATAGGTACGCTAGTTATTAACTCAAGAATAGTTAATATACATTTTGATTCTAGGTTAACTCATTCCTTTGTATCATGAAAGTTTAGTAGAAAAATTCAAACAGCACCACAAAGCAAGGAAGTAGAGTTGTCAGTGAAAATGGAAATTGGGTAAATTATTGCATCATAAGTACATAACTCAAACCCTATAAAAATTTGTGGGATGAAATTCCCAAAAAACCTTATCATACTACCTTTGGTTGAATTTGATGAAATTATGGGTATGGATTGACTTTACATATATAGAGCTAACATAAATTGTCAATAGAAGGAAATCAATCTCTGTATTTGAAATCTACCCTCGATTATACACATGTAAAAGGAGGAGTATAGATCTTATTTAACACAAACATCTAAAGCATGTATATTATTTCCATACAAGTAAGAATATCTTTCTAAAATGATTGATTCAAAGGAATGAATCATCCTTGAGGACATGACCATTATGATAGAATATTATGATGTGTTTTCCAAAGAATTGGAATGTCTTCCTCCTAGTTCAGAGGTTGAATTTTCAATAGAGATTATACCTAGGTCATTACCATTATCCAAGTCTACATATAGAATGGATTTTGTGGAACTTAATTAGTTGAAGAAATAACTATAGGAGAATTTGGACAAAGGGTTCATACACCCAAGTGCTTCACCATGGGGTGCATCAATCCTCTTAATTATGAATAAGGATGGGTGAATGTAACTTTTCATTGAATATCGTGAGCTCAACAAGATCACAATAAAGAACAAGTATCCTCTTCCACATATTGATGACTTGTTCAATCAGTTATGTGGAGCACAATACTTCTCCAAGATGGATCTGCGTTCGGGATATTAATAATTTAGGGTGAAGAATTAGGATATCCCCAAGACTACTTTTCATAAAAGGTAAGGACACGATGAGTTCATAGTAATGACAATCAGACTCACTAATGATCTATAAATATTCATGGAATTGATTAATAGAGTCTTTAGGGATTACCTAAACAATTTTTTGGTAGTATTTATAGATGATATTCTCATATACTCCAAAATAAAGGAGGAGAATGAAGAGCATATGAGCACCATGATAAGACCTTAATAAAGGAGAATCTTTATGCCAAGTGCAAAAAATGAGAGTTATAGTTGAAGGATGTACCATTATTGTAGAATATCATCACAAGGAATGGATATCTACGGACCCATCAAATACTGAAGCAATTTAAGGATGGATGAGGCCAACATCTGTGATAGATATCCGTAGTTTTCTTGGATTAGTTGGGTACTATCATCAAATTTTGAGAAATTTCTCATGATTTTAAAACCCTCTAATGAAGATAACTCATAAGGGAGTCAAATTTACTTGGAATGATGAATATGAATATATCTTAAAGGAGTTGAAAAAGAGGATTATCAATGCACATGTACTCACACTACTCACAAGTGGAGAAATTTTTTTGGTATTCAATGAGGGTTCAAAGAAGGTATTAGGCTCTATTTTAATGAATATTGAAAAACATAATAGCCCATACTTCAAGGAAGTTAAAAGTTCATGAATAGAACAACCCAATTTATGATCTGTATTTGGCTATAGTGATCTTCACTTTGAAAATATGTCATTATTATCTCTTTAGGGAGAGGATTGAAATATATACATATCACAAAAGCCTCAAGTATATATTTACACAAAAATATATGAATATGCACTAATTAATATGGTTAGAGCTGATCAAGGTCTATGAATTATCAATCCACTACCATCCTAGGAAAGTAAATAAAGAGGAAGACACTCTAAGTAGAAAGGATCCAACAATTTTATAATTTATTAGAATTAAAAATGATCCAATCCTCTAGACTTAAAATGGATAGACATGGGAATCATAAAGGAAGGACATCATGAATCCTTTCACAAATGATTTCTCAAATGTCCAATTTGGATAGGATAAAGGATGCTCAAATAAGTTATGTGGGAATTAAGAATAAAGTAGAAACATTAAGAAAATTGAAATACTTGGAGTTAAATATTAATGAAGAAATAGTTATAAGATTTGGGTCATGACTATGTGTACCATAAAAACATGATCTAAAGAAGTAGTTATTGGATGACGCACATAGTTTGAATTTCTCCATCCCTAAAAAAAATCACAAAGATGCATCGAGATCTTCGAGAGCACTATTGGTGGTACAATATGAATAAGGAGATCACAAAATATACTTCAAGTTGTCTTGTATGTCAGCAAGTGAAGGATTAAAGAAAAAATCTAAGGTGATGGTACAACCATTACCCAGGCCTATACAAAAATAGGAAAACAACACCATGTACTTTGTAACATGTCTTATGAAGACATAAAGAGGAAATAATGCTATATGGGTTGGGGTGGATCATCTTACAAAGGCTTCAAAATTAATTTCTATTTGATATAATTTATCACTTGATCAACTTGAAAGGATATATATTAGAGAAATGGTGAGGCTGCATGGAATGACACTACCAATTTTATCTGTTCGAGACCCAAGATTTACCTTTATGTTTTAGAAGAGTCTCTAACACACTCTAAATACTAAGCTGAACTTCAGAATAGCTTATCACCCAAAACTGATGTCCATTAGGAGTAGACTATCCAGACACTTGAGGGCATGTTGAGTTCATGACCAATTGACTTTAAAGGATGATGAGACCAATATCTTCCTCTAGTCGAGTTCTCAAACAATAAATTTTTTCACTCAAGCATCCAAATGGATCCCTATGAGTCCCTTTATGGGAAGTGGTGATGAAAACATGCATGTTGGGTTGAATTTGGGGAAAATGATAGGTTTTGAAATTGTTGAGGAAATGGTGAAAAAGGTTGATACTATTCAGCTAAAAATCAAGGCTGCTCATAGTCGATAGAAGAGCTCTGATGAAAATCATTGACGATACCTAGAGTTTGATGTTGGAGACATAGTATTCCTATGCATATCTCCACAGAAGAAAGTGATGAGATTAGGGAAGAAGGGAAAGCTTAGTCAAATATACATCGGCCCCTTTGAGATCCTTGATCACATCAGAGTGGTGGCCTATCAACTAGCACTCCCACCCAACCTATCTCAAGTGCATGATTTATTCCATGTATCCCTCTTGAGGAAGTACATACCAGACCCCTCACATATACTCAATACAGAGGTGGTACCTTTGGATAATGATCTTTCCAATGAAGTGAAGCTAGTGAAGATCTTATATCATAGAGAAAAAGTTCTATGAAATAAGATAATAAACCTTGTTAAAGGTTTATATAGAAACAAAAATTTTGAAAAAGTAATGTGGGGACTGAAGGAGGTGATGAAACAGAGTTACCATAATATTTTTTAGTGTGGTAAATGAAAATTTTGAGGGTGAAATTTCTAAAGGGGGGAAGATTGTAACAACCCACAAAGTTATAAATAGAAATCCCCTTATGATTTAATTAAATGTATTATTATGTAATATGGTTATGGAAAACACATGCACTTATTTGGTTTTATTATATCCTATAAGATTTAAAATACCATTAAGAATATTTAACATTGATAATATAGATTTCGAATAGTGATCACATGATTAGTATAAATATAGGGTTTTAACAAATCCAATTGACATAAACAAAAGAAGCAATGGCCTCAACCTGTAGGGTCATACCCTATGAAGCCCATTTATCAGAGCTTATGAGGGAGATAATATCACTGGGAGTTTCCCTTGACCAAGAACAATCTTAGATCAAACAACTTAAGTATGAGTGAAACCATTTATGGGAGAAGTTCAATCTCATTGAGATCATGACCCAAACCATGTTCATCAAACCACACCATGAACGTCTCACCATCACGAACCTTACCCTTATGGTGTTTTATGGTGTATTAAAGGGATATATATCAAGAATCTATTAATACGAGTATGTACATTATTTTTTTTATATATTAATGAATATATTTTTATCCTATTATTGTTACTTTATATATGATTTTTATTTTGATACAATAAAATAATTTCAATTCTGGGTAATATTCAAATTCAATTAAGGAATTTATGAATTAGTAGATTTTTGAAATAAATAATATTTTAATTAAATATTATTATTAAATAATTTTTATTAAATATAAATGTTCATATATTTCTTTTATGAATCCAAATATAACAAGTGTTCGAAAACTAATATAGTTAAAAAATCCAACATTTCTCAATAAATGTTAATTCTTATTTTAAAAGTAAAAATGAACATATTTAAAAAAATATTCTGATAATATAGATATTATTTTTAGAATCATAATGTTTAAATTATCCAATGGTTGATTTTTCCAGATTTTCTGAGACAATTGAATTTTTAGGTAACAATTAAATACCATATAAATATACGTTGTGTATTATGACATCATAATGACCCAAATGTGATGTGATAAATAATATAAAGGGTATAAAAGACCAGATATATGTTTTACCTTTAAAATAATGTGATTTTATGTTTATTTTATTAACTATATAAATCCATTACGAATCATCCAAAACCATTAATATATTTTAAGGTTTTAAAGTGATTTCTTTAAGAGTATAACCCATTTCCACATCAAAAAGGTTATTATTTTATTCTATTTGGCCCTTAGACTTATAAAATAATGAATAAAACTCCCATTTGGAAGAAAATATGGGAAAATCATGGTAAGGTTTGTGTTTTTGGTTAACTTATTACATAGAGTCAGAAACCTATGTTTAAGAAATATTAAATAAATCCCCATTCGTTTCCTATATATACCCACCCAATCTCCCATTTATCTTCAATAAAAATCCATTTCTAATATCCTTACTATTACTTACCCTCTCTATAGTTATCCCAAGGTACACTAAAGTTCTCAAGAAGCTTCTTCCAAGCCTTTGGAGACACACACTCAAGTAAGGGATCCTCTCACTCTCCTCTTTATTAAAGTTTATTTATTATCTTATGCCTTCTATTTTCCAATTCCTAATTTAGGGATATGTATTTACATGTACCTATTACTTCAAGTTTTATTTAAAAATTATTTTATACCCCTTTTTATCTTGTCAACCCATTTTATTAATTTTTAAGTGATGCCATTATGCTGTCGAAATTTCACCGTGATTTTCCATGCCAAAACAATTATGTAGTGAAAACCATTCCAATTTTCTATCAAGGGTGTTCACATTTATATAAATATAATTCTTTTACTTAGGAGTTACATGTATTTATTACATACTATGTTATCATTTAATAAAATATGATTATAGATTAATCAATTTTCTATGATCTATGTGACACACTTAAGCATGAGAATGAAATGAATGTGACAGGTCCACCAAGAATTATATAGCACTAAAATGCATTTAGAAATGTTTAATCTCATGAGATGTCATGTTGGGAAAAGGAGTGAACCTGATTCCTTTATTGTAATTTTTCCATCATGATATATTCGTAGTTATCCTTGACCTATGTTTATGATGCAGTGTTTTAAGTTGTTGCCACATTTACCCTCTTTCCCTTATGATTATCAAGATATATCATGCCTTATTGTTCATGTTTATGATTATCACCCCTTTTATGCCCCATTCATATGAATATTTTCTAAAATTTATTATCTTCTTTATATAATGGTATTTTTATTCCCCTATTGGGACTTATAGTTCACCCCTTTCTTATGTATGTCCCCAGGTTATCCCATGCAGTTTTAAGTACGACCATGGTAAGAACATTTTCAATAAATATGATGTATTTTTAGTTTAAGTTGTTATGTAATGTACTTAATCCTCAAAGACACTATACTTTCCAATCATCCAGGTTTTATTGTGTGTAATATTATTTAAGAAATTATGAATTAATGTGTAATAAAGAGAATGGTTGTTATACTTATTATAAAAAATCCTTAGAGACTGGTATAGAAACTTAAGAATTGTTCTTAAATAAGAAGGAAAGTTCTATGTGTTAGAGAAATAAGTTCCTGAGTAAAAAAATACTGTATTTGTTTAAAAATGAATCTATATTCTTATAAAAAGTATAAAATAACTCACATATGGTTTTAAAGGAATTAAATTAAAATTTACCAAAGAAATTTTATTCTCCAATAATATACTTAATACGATTGAGCGTGACTTAGTAAGATTGGAGATTTTCTTAAGGATTGTTCTAGTTCTTGAATTTATTCTATTTTCACTATTGGGATTTTTTCAAAAATTTAAATGAGTTAAATGAATGTTTACCCTATTTTCTAAAAGTATTGAGGATATATAAACCAGTGCATGTGATGTCCATGTTTTGGTGCTGTATCGAAAATACAAGTTGGTATAATTTCAAATAAAAGTATGAAAAATTAGAAGAAAATTCAAAAAATATTTATTTATTTAACCTACCAAGGTCATTGAAACCTAAAAAAATATTCAGAAAGAAAGATAATGTTTCCATATGATAGAATAATATAAGAAACCTTAAGGAGTTTGTAAGGATCCATAGAGAGTATATGTCATGTATCCGTGTTATGGAAATAAATTCTTTGATTTTGAAAAGGTATATGACGTAAAATGTTTTTTTTGAAAGTGTTATAAATATAAAATAATTCACAGTCAAGTAAATAATTTAAAGAGATTGTAGTTTTCTATAAAATAATAAATAAAAGGGTTGTTGACTTATGAAATGGATGAAAAGGGAAAAAATAAATATCAAGCTTAAATGAGTTTGAAAATATATTTATTTTCATATTATTTATATTATATGATAAAAGAAATTGTTTGTAAACATGGATTTATTTTAAGAAATAAAATATGATGGTTTTAATACATATTTTTTCATTCATTGAATTATATAACATACTTTAGAAAAAGATAAAGGATAAAAATGGGTTATCTAGGATAACATGTTTATTCAGATTTTTGTTAAAATAAGAGGAATTTTATCCCACCAATAGTGAAATATTTAAAAGAGTAGTATTTGATGTTAGCCAACATGTCTATAAATTTTATTTATTTTAAATATGAATTATCCCCTTAATCTAGATTAAAACCAGGTAATTGATTGTTTTTTGTTACTTCTATAAATATATAACTAAGTTAAACAATGGTTTTAAACATGTTTATTTGTAATTTTATTAATTCTTTAATTTAATTGACAATCAATACATTGATTTTGAATTATAGAATTTAATTTTTTAAAGGATTTAAAATTTGGTTTCCATTTTTTTAAATCATATTAATTTTTATTTGAATAAATCCATTTCTAAATATTTAAATTTCTATTATTATAGGTCTAAAAATGATATAAAAAGTATTATATGCCTTCCCAATCATATGAATCTTCCATCACACGACTTAAACCTACCCATTTTAAAAATTCAATGGATGAATTGTAAAAAATTCAAGATAAGAATATGAATTCATTAAATGAATCCATTGTAATAATTTTTCTTGACCACTGATTATAAAAAATTTACCAAGATTATATGAATTAAAAAAGAATACGACTTCGGTGCCAATCATATAATTTTAGTACTTTTTTAAATTTTGATCCATGAGGATTTCATATGAATTTGGATGTTTCCCATTTAATGACTTATCTCATAGTGTAAGGATAAATTATTTGTCTATGTAAAGTTTGGTAAAGGTTATAATCATAGAGTTGTGTAATGGTTACAAGGAAAAAATCGCTACTATAATAACATAAACCCAATATAAGGGTGTATATCACAAAAAATTTCAAAATATTAAATGGTGAATGATTCATTGTAGCATACAAATTAGCCCAATCTATAAGGGGAAGACATGTTATGATGATTAAAATAGCTGGTTAAATGCTTGAGGATGTGGTGCTACATTGTGGCTTGAGCTAGAATGGGTGGGGGATGTACGATGGTGATGGAAATGACTAGTGAAACACTCTTGGATGTGGTGATACACTGTGGATTGAGCTAGTGGAGTTACATCAATATGACCAGATACATTCGTAAAGGGACCACCATGATCCTCAGCCGCATTAAAGTAATGAGTCATGTTAAGGTAATGACCTTTTTAAGTGTATTAATAAATTTACATAAATGTTTTCCTCATAGAAAATGTACTGTGAAAAGTTATTCACTTGAGAAATCACATTTTACAATCCCAGAGCCTCCGATCCCATCTTCTTCCACATTCCCTCCACACTTGAAACCTTTATATTAAATGAATATACTCATTAATTCTTCATGGAATAATTACAAATGTATTATTAGATATTACCAAATGGAACACATACATTCAAGAATGGAATCGAGGATAGTTGGAGATACCATAGAAGTTGGAGAAGAATATAATCAAAGATGGAACCTCTTGGAAGCTGGAACCTCTTGGAAGCTGGTTACATAGACCAAATAAGAATTTACACATAGAAAGATCATGTGATTCTAGAAGATTAGATGAAAAACTTTAAAGGAATATTAAGGTCACTAGAGAAGGTATTTTAGTCTCATACTAAAGTAGGATAGATTTCGCTAGTTTCTTCATGTTTACTTTTGGGACTATAATGATGGAATACTAGGCTCTTAGTATCCAAGCCAAAGAGACTCCCATTACCATATTAATGAGTTTAGATTCTAATGTTTAATTCTCGTTTTCTCACTTCTATGGAATCATTTTATTATTAAATACATTAGGAAATTTCCTTTTTTCCATGCATTTAAATTCATCTTCTCTGATTCTGGTTTACACATAACAGTCCACCTAAAGACTTTCTATTGTTAATAATATTGAGTGGTGGGTTGATCCAAGGTGATTGAAGATATCCAATCACTAGGTGAGGGTGATTAAGGAGGTCTCAAATGAGTAGATAAATAACATGAGTGTTAAAATATAATAATAAGTTAACATGTTAGAAAGGTGAGATCCAAGGTTAGGCCACTATCTCTTTAAATTGATCCCAAAATCCTTGTTTCTATGATTGTTTAACACAAACCATTATTTTCTTCAACCTTCTAACACCCTTGTCTAAATCACTGAGTTTGATATAGAGTGTCACATAGCCTCATGTATTTATCCCAACATGAAAGAGGTTTCTAACTAGTATTGAGGGTTTGTATGCCATCAGTGGAGAGACTATACCATCAACATCAATAAGAAAAAACATAATAATAATAAAAAAAATATAAATTAATAGAATAAATAACAAATTCTATAGAATATTACATTTAAAGTATCATAATATATTCAAAATAAATAACGAAGATCCCCTAAAGTGGTAGGTTAAACTATAGTTTGAGTAAGTATGGTAAGTAAGTAAAACAACATGACATCCCTTCAGAGTCTGTTCTAATACCACCTCCAAACACCATGCTCTGTCTCCTAGTTCCCTTTCACTAGGCCCTTGTCCTTACCTATAACCTTAATCCTGAAGTATGCATGCACAATAGAATTCCCATGTAGAGTGTGAGTAATAAACCCAGTAGGACACCAACAATGTATCCTTAACACAAGTTCACCTGCATAAGAGTTTATTCCATGATAATAAATAAATCATAAGTAAACATAAACCCACACATTATTCAAGTCATCATGTGCTAACCAATCTTCCATAAACCCCATCCCCCCTACTTCGGTATAATACTGATAAGGATGCCAATGTAAGTCACTTCACATCACAAGATGTCCCCTAAGTCTCAAAATCAGTTGGAAACCTATTCCTATTAGTCCTATTTCTATGTTCCACAACTAAGGAATGCCACACACCCCACCATGATGGAGGTTTTCAATATGAACACTGCACAACCCACCTTGATGGTGGTCACAATTCTCAGATAATGGTACGTACCACCTGACATGTATGATATATTTGGATTCACATATCACCCTCACTTGTAATTATCTCATATTAGCCTATAGTCGATGGATACATAACTCCTTTTCACATTTCACTCCCACATCAACTGTAATGTCCATAATCTAACTCATAACATCAAATGATTCATAGTCCATAGCCTATGTCAAATCATCACGATCTCCCTCTAAGGATTTTTCTAACCAAATATTGAGCAACATGTTCATCTTGATATGTTAAGAAAGGATCTATATCCTATGAAATACCACAAGAAATACATATCATATTAAAGATCAATAAGGCATATCATGGACAATATTCAAGAGACTAAACATACATACCTACAAGCAAACATAACCAAGCATGGGTTACATAGGATATACACAAATCATAAGATTACATATCAAGTATGTGTCTTAAGGGATAGTCACTGTCACATACATGACTTATTTTAAAGGTATTTTTCATGTAATTTATATTCTTTCTTTGTTTTTGGGGTTTCCCAGGCATTTTTGGTGGAAATTGTGGGTTTTAATGATTTGGGCCCAACCATGAGCCCATTTCCAGATTTAAAAACAAATTTTGTTTCTTTTATAAATCCTTAATTTTTCAACATTTTTCATCCATTCCAAATCTTAATTGGTCTCCCTGACCTATGAAAACCACCATATCCATTTGGAACCCTTAGTAACTCATTATCATTTTGGATTTGGGTGGCTTAATTTAGAATTGGGCCAACCCGTGATCCCATTTCCTGCTTTTAAAAAAGATCAAATATTTCATATCTCATTCTTTTGTAACTATTTTTGGGTGATTCCACCTCCAACTCAGATACAAATGACCTAGGAGCACCCCCCATGTCTGTGTCTCCCTCTTTGGAGCTCATTTGCATCGCAGATTAGGGAAAAACTTATCAAGCTTTCTCAAATCATCCAGATTTGAAAAGGTATTTTTTTTCTTTCATAACTCCTTCATTTTTCACTTTTTATCCCAATTAAGTTCTTACATGACCTTATAAGACTTATTATAACCTCACTTTAATTTTTTTTTTCTATTTTTAGATTTAGTAACTAGTGTATTTGGGGAGATTTATTCAATTTTTATCAATTAAGTGAGTTTCCTATCATGTTCCTCCCATTTTCTTAGAGTTTCTCCAATTTCATTAGAGTTTCATAAATTTTTATTGAATTTAATAATCTCAAAAATTTATATCTTTAAACCTAGGGGTTGATTTTGAGTTTTTGGTCCAATATTGTGGTTTTAGGTTCATTTTCACTCCCTTATGGTGCGGCGGTGGTGCGATTGAAGTTCCACACAAGGATTTGAGGGTTTTGAAATATATGGTAGGTGATTTCATGTGTAAGCATTGTATAATGAGTTATCTTTTTAGATTTATATTTTTTAAGTTTCTATCTCATTATTTTTAGTGCGAATACTATTTTTGGTAGCATTTGTTAAGGAGTTGATTTCTAAGTGCCAATTTTATGTGAAAATGGGTGTTTTAACTTGTGCATTTCATGTTTTACCAATTGGTATAGTTTTATAATCCATTTAATGGCTTTATAAAAATGTTTTAGTGGTGAAAATTCTGGTTTGGTGTAATATTGGTATGCATTTTGTGTTAAAAGAGGGATTTCAAATGGATTTTATGTGCAATGTTTTTTTATAACTTGTATAATTGTTTTATGGAAATCCGAAGCGGGTTTTTGAGATATAAAAATGGTGAAAAGAATGTTTAGCTACTATTTTGAGTTTTTATGACCATAAATTGTATTTTTATGTGTAAATGGAATTTGGTAGCATATGGAACTTGTTTGAGCACAAAGTGGGAAACCCAGGTATGTATGTGGGTGGATGTTTACTAACATGCTAGTGATCCGAAGTGGTTTTGTACCTATTTCACTTAGAAAGTTTTACATTTACAAAAATAAAAAAACTATGATGATGATGATTTTGGGGACAACTTGGTTATGGGTTATTATCCTACTAGTGGCTTGTGCGCAAGAATGAATATTGTTATGGTTACTTTCACACCGAGATGCGAGTTACCTGGGGCTCACAACTAACTAGTGCGTAGGGGTGTTCTCCTATTGAGTGATCATTGAATATTTGGAATTTATCTTTGGATTATGGTCTGTTTGGATGAAAAATTAAATAGCATACATGTTCTATTTAAATGTACCTATTCTTTAAAGTTACCCTCTTTGAAAACTATTTTCATTTAAAAGATGCACCTTTCAAAATTATTCTACCATTCTTTTTTTATAACACTTGAAAGATTTTTATCTAATAATTATTGTCACATGGAATCTTTGGGTGGTATACTATTTGGATTAGGCTAACACCCTACTTACACCTTTGGGTTTATGTATAATTAGTTATGTTTGACAGAGGTAAGGGAAAGGCTTTTGGAGATGGCTGTTCGGGTTTCTAGTTTCTTCCATTGTGCGGTGTTGTAGGGATGGATCGTAGGTGATGACCCCTTGTCATGTTGTGGCCTTTGGGTTGTCTTTTAAGATAATATTTTAGTTTTGGACCCCTTGTGTCATGTTAAAAACCCTGTATTCAGTTCTAGATTTTTAATTAAGGATTTTTTGGCATGAATTTTTCAGATTTGTTTTATTGACTGTTTTTAGTTGTCTTGTGTATACAAATTCAGGTAAACTGTTCCCAAACCATTATTTATGATATTTGGGAACTTGTTCTAGACTGTGGGGATATGGAACACCCTTTAGGACTTTCCACGGACTGGGTAGGTTTCTGGTTTTAATGGAGACCAGATTTGGTTCGTGAGAAAATGGAATTGGGGGAGGTTAATGTTTTTGGGTTATATTATTATTTTGGGATGAGTCAAGATATATAGGAGCTTGGAATGTCAGGGCATGGTGTTTTGGCTTTGAGTAGGGTTTCTGGCCTTCACCTCTCGTGACAGACCTCAATTCACCATGGGAGGTTGGAATTTTTTGTTTGGATCCACTTCTAGGTGAGACATGTGGGCTGCAAACTGCACGTGGACATCAAGTGGGGGTGAAGTAGTTGTTTATTTTATTGTTGTAATGTGTTTGTATTATTTATATTTTATTTTATTAATTAAATTTTCATAATTTTTGTACTGATTTTTGTTCTTGGGACTGTTGTCTTTTGTAGCAACATGCCTCCCCAGAAAGTTCCCATGCACCCACGGGAGGAAAGTGAAGAGAGTTCTCCCTCACCACTTGATCAGATGCTAGTAGAGGATGTGGTTTGTGATATCCAAGCTCTGTGATAGGGACCAGATCCTATTCCATCTCTGGTTAGGTAATATGATATAGGTCCTAGGAAGGACAAAGCCCAGTAGTTTCTGAAAAACAAACCTTCTACTTTCTGAGGTAGCATAGAACCCCAGGAAGTGGAGGAGTGGATAAAAAAGATTGAATACATGTTTGAGTTCCTAGACACACCTGAGGAGGTCAGGGTGAAATGTGCATCTTTTCTATTATAGGGTCCTAGCCGAAGGTGGTGGGAAACATTGCTTCAAACTGGGAAACATGAGAAAATGAGTTAGACAGACTTCAAGGTTATTTTCAATGACCAGTACTATCCTCAAGTTTTGGAATATGCTCAATCTTGATTGTTTATGAAGATTGTTCAGGGGTATATTTATGTGATGGATTATCCCAACCATTTTCTGAGTTGGTTCGGTATACTCTGGAAATAGTCTCCAATGAGAAGATGAAGACCCATAACTTTGAGAGGGGTATGTGGCCTAATATATACTCCCATGTCTTCTTGTTCAAGACGAAAACCTATGTAGAGGTGGTTGATTGGGCGTTTTTGGTAGAGATAGACCATAAAGGGAGGGATGGTTTTTTTGGGACGATATCATGTCTGGGAAGTGGTATCTCTTATGACATGAAAAAGAAGTGGGAGGAGTAGGGAAAAAAGGGAGGTGATAGCACAGGCCAACCTTTCAGGAAGTTTTCTTCGGTGGATTCTGATGTAAGGTCCGTTGTGTTCCACCAGTGTGGGAGGGCAGGGCACATTCAACCAACATTAAATTTTCCTTTGAAGCCTTGTTATCAGTGTGCTAGTATGGGACACTTACATTGATTTTTTAGGATGGCACTTCCACTCCAAAGTGGGGTAGGATCAGTGGCCTCTAGGGGAGTTCCAACTCAATCAGAGCCATCAAAGATAGGGGGTTCTTGGTTTGGTGGCCATGGAAGCAGAGCCATATCATCTTCTAGTCAGATCTAGTTCAGGGTAGCGCCATAGGAGATCAGCCATTCTCAGGCAGAGACTAGGCATCTTCATGTGGTGGATTGGGCACTAGCGGGATCAGAGACTAGACTGTCGACTGTTCGAGGTACCATTCTGATTTCCTCTTATATAGATTCTTATCTATTTGATACTAGTGCTTCTGTTTCATTCACCTATTCCCTTATTGTGAACTTTCTGAATTTTCCAAATGAGTTGTTTTCCTTTGCAATGAAGTTGGTGATGCTGTTGGGAAAGAAGAAGGATCAGGATCTCAGGTGCCCATCGTTTGCACTTTCCGTGTCAGGTTTGAGATGGAGTGGGACCTCCTAGTATTATATATGGATCTATTTGATGTGATACTTGGCATGTATTATATGGTACACTTTCAGGCGCACATCATTTTCTATAGGTGGCAGGTGAGTTTCACGACCCATGATGGTAGTCTCCAGGTTTTTCGTGGGAAATGGGATCCTCGGTCTGGTCATGCGGGGCCTCCACTCACAGATTTGTGGAATCTTATCTTCCATTTATCGTCGCTCGCGCTAGAGGATGATGGTCATTCTCCTAAAGGTGGACTACCTCATGTGGTGGATGAGTTCCTGGAGGTATTCCCAGATGAATTTTCAGGATTACCCTCAGAGTGGGGCGTGGAGTTCTCGATCAATTTTTCACTGAGAACACAATCGATATCTATTCCCTCATATCATATGGCACACACTGAATTAAGGTAATTAAAGATTCAGTTGGAAGATTTAGAATCCAAAGGATTCACTCACCTGAGCGTCTCTCCTTGGGCTTCTCCTATTCTCTTTGTGAAGAAGCCTGATGGGTCCATTCGATTGTGTATTGATTACTAGAAGCTGAATAAGGTAACCATCAAGAAAAAATAACCCTTTTCCCTGAATAGATGACTTGTTTGATCAGTTGAAGGGGAAACATGATTTTTTAAAATAGATTTGCATTCGGGTTACCATCAACTCAGGGTGAAAGAGTCAGATATCCAGAAGAAAGCCTTCCAAAGTAGGTACATCCACATTGAGTACTTGGTCATGCCCTTTGGATTTACCAATTCTCCAGCAGGTCTTTATGGAACTCATGAATAGGGTGTTCCACCAATATCTCAACTCCTATGTTGTGGTATTCATCGATGACATACTGGTTTACTCTAGAACTGAGGAAGAGCATGAGCATCATTTTTGGATCATGTTGGGAACTTTACAAGATCACCGCGTTTATGCAAATCTATCCAAGTGCACCTTATGGATTAGGGAGGTGAAGTTTTTGGGGCATGTGATATCGGAGTAGGGAGTTTTGGTGGACCCTGAGAATATCAGTGTGGTTTTTTCATGGGAATAGGTGAAGAATGTGTTCGAGATTAGGAGTTTTCTCAGCCTAGTTGGTTACTAGAAGCGGTTTTTTGGGGATTTCTATTGGATTGCTTCTCCCATCACCACACTCACCAGGAAAGGGGTGAAGTTTTTATGGGGACTAGAATGTCAGGAATCCTTTGAGGAGCTAAAGCAGCGGTTGAATACTACCCCCTTGCTAATTTTTCTAAAGGCTAGAAAGAGGTATGTGGTTTATTGTGATTCTTTAGGTATGGGTCTCGGGTGTGTGCTTATGTAGGGTGATCACGTGGTGGAATATAGTTCTTGCAAACTCCAACCACATGAAAAGAATTATCTGACCCATGAATTGGAGTTAGCAGCTATGATTCATGTATTGAAGACTTGGTGTCACTACCGCTTTGGGTAGATGTTTGTGGTTTAATCTGATAAAAAAATACTTGCCTTCATCTTCTCATAGAAGGATCTCAATCTAAGACAACACCACTGGATTGATTACTTGAGGAGGTTCAAATTTTACATTGTCTATACCCTGGGAAAGGGTAATGTGGTGGTGGATTTTTTGAGTAGAAAAGTACCAGTGCAAGCCCTGAGGAAGTCCAGTGACGAGTGGACTCTAATGGGGCTCTTTTCTCATATGCATGTGGAGACCAAGGAGAATAGTGGAAGTGTGTTCTTGATGATAATTCAGTTGAATCCTTCTATCATGGAGTTTATTCAGTGAGAACAGCCCAGTGATGATACTTTTCAGTGGTCAAGGCTATTTCTTTATGGTGGGGAGGCATCTTCTGATTGGTAATTGTCTCCCGATGGCATATTGTGCTTCAAGGGCCATTCATTAGTGCCATCTTCTCTACGGAATGTGGTGATGTAGGATATCAACCAGTCTCAGTGGGCTTTCCATCCTGATGCCACCAATATGTTTTATGATGTGCGACGACAATTATGGTGGCTATGTATGAGACAAGACATAGCTGACTTCATGTCGAGATGCTACACATGTCAGTAGGTGAAAGCGGATACCCAAAGGCCCTCCGGTTTAGTCCATCCATTACCCATTCCTACCTTGAAGTGGGATGAGGTTTCCATGTGTTTCATTGTTGGCCTACCTTGTACAACTTGAGGTAAGAATTCCATTTGGGTGGTGACTGATCATCTGACCAAATCATCCCACTTCATCTTGATCAAAGATACAACTAAAGTGGATGAGTTGGCCTGATTGTATATTCAAGAGGTGGTAAGGCTTCATGGTGTTTAATCTTAAGTTGTCTCAAATATATATCCTTGATTCAATTCTTGGTTTTGGGAAGGCCTTCATAAGGCCTTAGGTTCTCAGATTAAAATGAGATAGCATACCATCCTCAAATGGATGGTTAGACAGAGCGGGCGAATCAAATTTTGGAGGACACAATCCATTCTTGTGTTTTGGACTTTGGAGGTTCCTGGGATATCCATTTGGCATTTATTGAGTTTTCTTATAATAACAATTACCAATCCTCAATCAGAATGGATCCCTTTGAGGCGCTCTATGGACGACCTTGTCGGTCCCCCTGGGTTGGGCTGAGGTAGGTGAGACCTCATAGTTGGGGCCGATTCTTGTGCATGAGACTTCTAAGAAGATAACGTTGATCAGGAAGAATTTATTGACATATTAGAGTGTCTATAAATTATATGATGATCAAAGGAGTCGAGACCCATATTTTTCAGTGGGTGATCAGGTGTTTTTGAAAGTGTCCCCTCATATGGGTCATCGCCGTTTAGGAAAGCAGGTAAAGCTAACACTGAGGTATGTTGGAACATTTGAGATTATTGAGAGGATTGGTAAGGTGTCATAAAGGTTATATTTTCCTTCTCATTTTACATAAATCCATGACATCTTCTATGTCTCACAACTAAAGAAGTAAAACTCGGATCAGTCCCATGTGCTGAATTGAGAGGAGTTAGATATAGAGCCTGATCTATCTGTGGTTGAGAGACCAGTGCATATTGTTGACTCACAAGAACAAATGCCTCAAGGTAAGACTATTCCTCTAGCTTGAGTCCCCTAGAAACATGGGACTGATGATCATGATACATGGGAGAAGAAGTCTTAGGTCGAAGATCAGTTTCCATTTCTATTATCTAATCAGGCTTCAAGCAGACTTTCTGAAGGCATAAAGTATTTATGGTGGTGATAATTTTCACATAAATGACTTATTTTAAAGGTATCTTTCATGTAATTTATATTATTTTTTTCAGGGTTTTCCCTTGCATTTTTGGAGGAAATGTTTGGTTTTAATGATTTGGGCCCAACTATTAGCCGATTTCTAGATTCAAAAAAAAATTGCTTCTTTTATAACTCCTTCATTTTAAACATTTTTCATCCATTCTGATTCCTAATTTTCCTCCCCTGACCTATGAAAACCACCATATCCATTTGGACCCTTTAGTAACACATCATCATTTTGAATTTGGGTGATTTAGTTAGGCATTGGGTCAACCCGTGATCCCATTTCCTGCTTTAAAAAAATTAATTCTTTAATATCTCATTATTTTGTTACTGTTTTTTGGTGATTACACCTGCCACTCAAATCCAATAGACCTAGGCATACCCCATGTTACTGTATCCCTCTTTGGATCTCATTTGCATCTTGGATTATGGAAAAACTTATCAAGATTTCTCAAATCATCTATATTTGAAAAGGTATTTTGTTTCCTTCATAAATCCTCCATTTTCACTCTTTTCCCCCATTTAAGTTCCTACATGACCTCCTCATCCTTAATTGAACCTCAATTTCATTTTTTGATTTTTGAAGATTCAACTACTGGTGTATTTGGGGATATTTCTTCAAATTTTATCAATTAAGTGAGTTTTCACTGATGTTCCTCCCATTTTCTTAGGGTTTATCCCATTTACTTAGGGTTTAATCCATTTTTTTGAAGTTCCTAATGTACATCATGTAGGTATTTAAACCTAGGGTTTTATTTTGAGTTTCTTGGTCCAATATTGTGGTTTTAGGTTCATTTTCACTCCCTTGTGGTGCGACTGTGGTGCATATGAAGTTCTGCACAAGCATTTGAGGGTTTTGAAATACATAGTAGGTGATTCCACGAGTAAGAAATGTATAATGTGTTATCTTGATGTATTTTTAGTTCTTTTATGTTTCTCTCTAATTATTTTTTTGTGTGAAAACTGTTTTTGGTATCATTTGTTAAGAGGATGATTTTTAAGTTCCAATTTAGTGATAAAATGGGTGTTTTAACTTGTGCATTCCATGTTGTACCAATTGGTGTTGTTTTATAATTCATGTAATGAATTTATAAAATTTTTTTAGCACTTAAAATTCTGGTTTGGTGTAATATTGGTATGATTTTTTTTGTTAAAATAGGGATTTCAAATGAATTTTATGTGCAATGTTTTGTTATAACTTATATAATTGTTTTATGGAAATTATAAGAATTTGTTTTAGTTATACAAATGGAGAAAAGCATGTTTAGATACATTTTTTAGTTTTTATGAACAAAAATTGTATTTTTATGTGTAAATGGAATTTGGTATCATGTGGAACTTGTTTGGGCACAAAGAGGGAAACCAGGGTATCTAGATGGGCGGATGTGTACTAGCATGCTAGTGATCCAGAGTGGTTTTGTCCCTGTTTCACTTAGAAAGTTTGACACTAACAACACTAAAAAAATGATTATGATGATGTTAGGGACCACTAGGTTATGTGTGATTCCCCTACTTGTGGATCATTCATGAGAATGGATATTATTATGGTTACTTTCACACCGAGATGCAAGGTACCTGGGGATCACAACTAACTAGTTCCTAGGGGTGTCCCTGTGTTGACTTCCCAATGAATATTTGGAATTTATCATTGTCTTATGGTGTGTTTGGATGGAAAATTAAGTATCTTAAATGTTTTATTTTAATTTACCAATTCTTTAAAGCTACCCTCTTTGAAAACTATTTTCATTTAAAAGATGCACCTTTAGAAATTATTACTACCATTCTTTGTTTATAACACTTGGAAGATTTTTATCTTATAATTATTGTCACATAAAATCTTTGGGTGGTATCCTATTGGGATTAGGCTCACAGCCTACTTTAACCTTTGGGTGTAAGTATAATTGGTTATGTTTGACACAGGTAAGGGCAAGGTTTTTGGAAACAGTGGTTCAGGTTTCTAGTTCCTTCCGTTGTGCGGTGTTATAGGGACAACTCATGGGTGATGACCCCTTGTCATGTGGTGGTCTTTGGGTTGTCTTTTCTACTAATTTTGTAGTTTAGGACTCCTTTTTTCATGTTAAAAACCTTTTATTCATTTTGTAATTTCTAATTAAGGCTTGTTTGGCATAAATTTTCAGATTCTTTTTATTGATTATTTTTTGTTGTCTTATGTATCCTAATTCGGGTAAACCGTTCCCAAACCATTATTTATGATAATCAGGAACTTTTGATATCGCATGGGGATAGGGAACGCACTTTGGGACTTGCCACGTACTGGTTCGGGTGCTAGTTTTAATGGATAACAGATTCGGTTCGTGACACTCACACACCCACATACAATATACATCAAGGATGGGTTTCAATCATAATCAGGAAAATCATGAAAAAATAAAAAAAGGACTTATATGGAAAGGATATTCCTACCACAAGATTGTAGATGTCAACATCAAGGTTCACTAAGAAGTTAGTCACGTGAAAAAATTTCCCACCCAAAGACCCTAAAAACCATCTCTAAAGTCACATAATTTCCAAGAATGAAGATTACAAAAAAGTAACATCAAGGTTAGAAGAAAAGAGACTCCCAAAATAGATTTTTTCAAGAGAAACACCACTAAGACATCATATAAATCCAACGATCCTCAAAAAATGTTATTGTTAAACCAAGGTTTAAAACACCTCACTAGACTATACAAGGTACCATAGTCTAAGAAAAAAAATCCTCATTCCATGTTAATTCAACAAGAATAGAATAACTCTTCTAGAATACAGACTATTCACCATAAGACCTCCTTCAAAACATCCCAAAACATAATCACCAACAATGGTGGATGAACCGAGACCTTAGATAAACCAGGGGAAATACAATATTGGTTCAAAGAATGAAGAAAACATAGCTCAATTATGGGCTAGAATAATGATTGAACCTTCATCAAGAATACTCCAAAAAACACCAATCTATAGTAAAGATAATATTTTATTGATTTAATAGATATAAAATGAGCAAGGAAGGAATTAAAAATCCCTTTAGTATATTAAAATATGGTTAGAAGACCAAACATATATCATTGATAGTGATTCAAGGAAAAAGGTGAGATTTTCAACCATATCAAAATAGTATGAACACTGCCACACCTTCCACCATAGCCTATATATGGACATGGTTTTCTCGAGACACTGAAAAATGACCACCTACTAAGTGTGTGTGATATGGGTTGCGGTGTTTTCCTACACCACACCCTCTAAAATTGGCATAGTTAGGTCAACTAAGACATGAAAAACAATAGTCTCCTCTGGGCACCATGGTTTGGCCATATACTGTCAAACCATTTCCCCCTCACTTATTTTACACCACTGAAAACCGAGGACAAAATGGTTTACACAAGGGAATAATATTGGCTATTTTGAACCAAAAAACTTTAAAATATGCATTCAACTTCCAATCACCTCCAACACTAATTTAACCCATGTTAAACCATCAAAAGGTTCAAAAATCACTTATGACATGATGGAGCTTACATTAACATAACCATTGAAAATGAGGGTGTTACAATTCACCCCTAAAATGACATATCATCCTCAAGAAGTATATCTAAAGCCAAGCATGAATAACTCAGTACATTATGAATAAATGTCATAATCCCACTCCCAAGTCTCCTCATAGACCCGACTATTCCTTTATATGATCCAAACAAGCAACACCATCTTCCCCCATAAAACCTTCTTGATTTGGTTGACTATACAGACTGGACATTCCTCATATGATGCATCTGGCTCCAATTTGAAGTCCCCAAAGTCTATAACATGTATAGGATCAAACATATACATCTGAAGCTAAGATACATGGAATACATCATGCATACCTTGGTAATGCTGAGGAAGACATAAATGGTAATACAACATCCCTATATGCTCAATGATATTGAACAGTCCATTGAATCTTGGTTCTATATTTACTTACTTATGAAGATTTTGATTCCCCAACTAAGGATTCAATCATAAGAAAACCTGGTTACCCATAGTGAGCTTCAAAGGTCTTATCATATAGCCGACATACAATCTTTGTCTGCTCTGAGATGTGACCAACTTATTTCGAATCAACTACACTCCATATGAAGTCTATTGTACCAAGCTCAGTACCACAATAGCTACCTCACCTATCTCATACCAATATAACAGTGAGTGATAAATTCATCCATAAATATCCTCATAGGGTGTCAACTGTTATTATAATAAAACGACACTAAGGATATATGCTCATCCCATGATCCTCTAAAGTCTAGGATGTAAGATCAAAGAATATCCTCAAGAATCCAAATCATCCTATTATATTTTCCATCAGTATATTGGTGATATACCATACTCAAACTCAAATTAGTCCCTATAGAATTATTCAAGCCCTACAAAAATCATGAAATAAAATTTTCATATCTTTATAACATAATTCTCAAGGTAACTCTGATGTACACCAAAGAGGATTGCATGAAAAATATTTTTTCACTTTTTTTTGATTTTCATAAAATTGATTTTAAATTGATTTATTATAAATCATAGGATGGAATTTGTGATCTAGTTGGTCTTGGATTGATTTAGAATAATTTTTTCATGGTTTATATTAATTCCTTATTTTCTATATACTAATAGGTAAGAGAGAGAATCTTGTTTCAATTCCTCTCTCTCCCTCAACAGATGGTGATGGTGAGGGTATCCCAAATAAAGGCCTTAATTGTTCTAAAATTATTACTATGTATGTGTAGTATTGGATGTTCCTCTTTCTAATTTTGTAAAATCCCTAATTGGGTATCGTAATACCCTATTTAACAAAAACCCCAATCACAATTCCTCAAACATGTCGGTGATCTCTGATTTCTCACCACCCAACCCTAATCTATTATAAATAAAACATATGGGAATTTGGGTGGAGGGAGATTAGGTTCATAAACCAATTAAAATCAAAATAAATAATCTAACCCTAATGTATATGCATTTGGTATTAAAAAACTGAATTAATAATCGATACAAGAAATAAAAGAGAAGAAATGATTTAATTCATTTAAGTGAAAAACTAAAAGAAAGATCAAAGGTCCACCATCATACTTTAATGATCACTTATAGAAAGTACCCCTCCAAGGATGGGGAATTTTAGTTGATTTAGAAGAGGGTATAAATTACAATCATGAAATAAAGAATGAGAAAAGAGAAGAAAATAGAAAAGTAAATATGCAGTAGGTCTTCATCCAGAGATTCATATTTCAGGAGATTCTCAATCAAAACCCACTTTCCTCTTATTTATAGTAATATAAGAGACTTAAGGCTATAATAAATGGGTTATAATGTATCCCATGGGGTCTTGTGTTAAAAAAATTGGGTTTCACATTAATTCCCATTAAATCTTCCAATTTTGAGTATGTCATCCATTCTCACGTTGTGTAAGTGTTACATGAGGTGTAAAGTGTGTGGAAGAAACATTTCATAGATTGTTTCAGGGATTTAAAAGAAATTTTGTAATTTTAGGTTTAATCACGACATGCTTCAGCTCCTTTATAACTTCATGGTATACATCATGAATGACTTACACAATGTGTAATGATGTTTTCATGCTTTTTCACTCTGAATCATCCTAGTTCTTAATTTTTTATCTATGGGATTAGGACTTGAATTATACTTAGATACAATTCAAATTCAATCCTTCTTCGAAAATATTATGTCATGTCATGATGTGAAGTGTTTTCGTCTCACTATATTCATCTCTTTTTGTTCATTTTTGATTGAACTCCGTATCCTACCACAAAACATAAAAACAGTTAAATACCAGAAGACGTAATTAATTAAATTGCATAAAAATTGCATATTAAATATAATAAACATGAAAAATATGACTCTATCATAACTACATGTATACATACAATCTCATAGTCTTGTATCTTTCCCATCTCATCAATAGAATGATTCTCCCAAATTGGTAAGAAATGGGCCGCCTTAGTTAGTCAATCCACTATCACCCATACAACATCACGATTCCTTACGGTCCTAGGTAACCCTATAATAAAGTACATTGTGACATTATCCTATTTACACATGGGAATTTAAAGTATCTATAGTAAACCATCAGGATATTTACACTCAACCTTAACTCTTTGGAAGGTAAGACACTGTAAAACAAAACCAACAATATTCTTCTTCATACCTGGACACCAAAAATTTCATTTGATGTCATGGTATATCTTTGTAAAATTGGGATTAATTTCCCACTATGAGTAATGGGAGTATTTTATAAAATGTTTACTGATAGAAGAAATAACTACAACCCTCCCATGGATACAAAGTAATTCATTATTGTGTAAGGACTAACCTGGTGTGGGATCACCCACTACCAACTATTATCGCATCACTGCACCCTCATGATATTATCATTGTTTGTAATTTACCCTATCCACTAAATTTTAAATGATGAAAAAGGTGTATATGTCACTATTTATTTCTCCTCAGTCACAACCATCCTTTAATTAGATAATGAACACATTAGACACCACCCTTTCTCTGAAGTTTTCTCTCCAAGATCCTAGGATTTCTAAATCTTTCAAATGAGAGAGTCTGCAACAAAATTACCCTTAACTAGTTTATAATAAATCTCAAATTAAAAATATTATAAATAATCCACCTAGAACCTCTTCCACAAATTTATCTCTTGTTGTGAGAAGATATAGTGGAGGCTCTTATAGCTTGTATAGATATCAAACCTCTATACAAAGAGATGGTGTCACCAACACTTCAAAGAATGGATTATATCTACCAAAATCGGGATATGTGTAGGATAGTTCCACTCATGGGGTCATAGTTGGTGAGACCCATAAGCCAATACATAGTATTAATTCATTATTAGAGCTCCTGATACTAATCTAGAGGAATAAGAAAAGATTGCATATCCCATACCAGGTTCAGTAAATGTTATCACCACAGTTGTAACCAAACTCCTCTTCAACTTAATGAATGATTCCTAACATTGATTTTACCACTTTAAATTCTCCCCTTTCTTAGTTTGACCCATCATGGGGGTTTCCAAATGTGAGAAAATCCTTGATGAAATTATGGTGGTACCCTTCCAATCCAAGGAAGATCTTGATCTCAAATACATTCTGAGGATGAACCCAAGACATCACCACTTACACATTCTCTAGGTCTACAAAAATTTCAGCCTCTAACACAACATGACTAAGGAAACTCATCTACTAAATATAAAAGTTAAACATTGAAAAAATGTATTAAATTCAATGTGCTCAAATTGTGATCATGACTATCTTGAGATATATTGAATGTTTCTCTAATGATAGTGAATAGATGAGGATGTATTCAATAAACACCATGATGAATGAGTCAAGATATGGGTGAAAAATATTTTTCTTGAGGGAAATGAACATTATTAGATCATTCATAAAACCAAATGACATCACCAAGAATTAATATAACCGATACCTACTCTAAAATTCCATCTTTGGTATGTATTCTACCCTAACGTAATGTTGATGGTATCCTGAATATAAGTCAATCTTGGAAAACCAAAGATCTCCTCAAAATTGATCTAATAGATCATTAATCCTAGGTAATGGGTAACTATTTTCAAACTCACCTAGCTTAAATTTCCATAATCCACATAGAGTAGAAGTTTATCATCCTACTTTTTAAAAGAAAACTAGATCAACCCCAGGAGATGTGCTCAGTATGATATATCCCTTATGCTTTATGTCATAAAGTTTAACTTTGAGTTACTTCAACTCAGCTGACACTATATGATAAGAAGGAATCTACAAAAGCTACTCCCCTAGCATTAAATCTAGTTTGAAAAAAATTCCTCTATTAAGATGTATACCAAAAAAAATTCAAAAAGAAATCCTGATAAATATCTACAACTAGAGGGAAAGATGAGGGGGATATCATTGATTCTATAAAATTTTTTAATCCCACTAATTTCACTGTAATAGATATAATCTTAATCAAATCTAAGCCCACTATACTAGCTCCCAACTCCCACTCATCGGTCATTACACGCTTTTCCATCTTAGGTGAGATGAAGGATGCATGTATCTGATAGTAGTTGGCATGTCCATGATTGCTCATAAGCCAGTCTGTCTCAAATATCACATCAAATCTGGTCATCTCTAGGATCATGAAATCCCAAAAATGTAGATAGCCAGTGATCACTAAAGTACTTTCTAGAAACCTCTTAAGGTGGTCTATTTTAATTCCTAAGGGTGTGTTGAGTGAAATAATATCTAAGGATATTCAAACCATTAAGTCTAGGATAAATACCACTTGAGTAGAGATAAAGTAATGTGAGGCACTAGTATAAAACAAAGCAGTAGATAACATAAGGGTGATCAAGACCATACCTTGAACCATAGATGGTCCCTCACCACCATCAAATAGATCTTAATCCACTGTAAAAACTTATCCCAAATCAGCTATATGCCCTTTCACTCAAGTCATTGAGATTTAGGGAGTCAACATCCTCTATTGAAGTCCTCCACCCCAAGATTTCCATGATCTCCAAGAACTCTTCTAAGAATCCATTGAAAAAAAAACATTGAATATGACCAGCTCTGCTACATCAGTGGCACTCCACATGAGTTTTTCTAAAAGCATTACTAAGATTCCCTCTTACTCTGAAATTAAAGAACCTGATAACCTCCTATATATGACCATAAATAAGTCTTTATCTAACACATACACCTAATTAACTACTACTAATCAGATTTCCTCTTCCTACTACCAAAATAGGATCTTATAGTAGTGAGAGGAAACTCAGTCGACAGACCTCTATGGTCTAGATGTAATCCTTCAAACCTATCCTCCAATAGGCCCATCAAATAGTCAAAACCATTTATAGAACATCTAGAGGTGATGTCAAGTAATTTTTTTTTGAACTTACGATTGATCTCTGGTTAATGGTGTATCTTGAAATTTTGTGCCTTCTAGGCCTCATTTCTAGATAAAAGAGGAGTCAAGCATAGTAGCTCTATGAAATGAGTAGAATATGAAGAAACAGACATAAATACCTACTGTAACTTCATAAAATCCTAGTAATATTCCATTTTTATCACATCATGAAAATATTTCTTGAGGAATATATCCTTGAAGGTTACCAAATTAAGACCATATCATCTTCTATATTTATTCATGGTAGTCCACCATCTTCTAGAATATCCATAGAACATGAAGGTATTTAGCATCACTCTCCCATAAACATGAGTTTTACCATATTAAAAATGATATCAATGATTTATATCTAGTCCTCTACATCCTACATGCCTAAATTACTCTAAAATTCTAGTAGATATAATAGCTGGAAGTCCCAAGAATGATCAGTCATGGTCTTCTAAATGCTTTCATCTTGAACAGGCATATTCCAAAAATATTCTTCCTAAAATGGACATGTAGACATAATCATTGGAGATAGTATAGGGGCATACTATGGTAAACCTTCCCACACTATTGATGGTGGTACATGCACATCCTCCCTAATGAGATCATCCTGGGTTTCTTCTACTAGCAGTCCCAACAAACATCTTCACGGTGAAACTTTTGAAATATGAAAAGAATATTTAAGGATTATGAAGTAATTAATTCAATATAGATCCTAATTAGTCTATGGGTTCAAACAAAGGTTCTCTTAGGAGGCTACCCATAAACTAAGGTATATACCTCCTAGAACTACCCACAACCAAATCCAAGTGTTCTATACCTACATGTTAGTCACATTCATATACATATATAAAAAATAACAAGAAAATTCTCAAGTTCAACTAATTAATGAAAACATAGATATATCAAAATGTTAAAGAATACTAGACCATCCGTAATAGATAACACAATTCAAGTAATTTAATTAAAGAACTACTATGAAAAATATAACAAGTGTATATATGACATGTGATCTAATGTGCCTAATCATGAAGCATGAATTCACCCAAATACCATAAAATAGAAACAAAAAAACATACTCAGGATCAAAATAAAACTATAAAACCATAGCTATAAAAAAAATCCAAAAATGGTAACTTAGAGGCCCATTACACATGTTCTATCTAGTAACACATGTAACTCCTCTACTCGAGTCCCACACATCACATCTCATTTCTAACCTAACCTAAAACACAGTCAAAACGAAAGAAAGCTGGAAAACCTACTTTGATACCATTGTATAATGCCTGATCCTGAATCACCGAGTTTGATCCTAAGTGCCACATGAACTCATGAATAACTCCCCATATTTAGGAGGTTTCCGACTAGTAGTGTGGGTTTATGTGCCATTAGTGGGGAGAATATACCCTTAGTATTAATAAGGAAAAGCATAATAATATTAATAAAATAACATAGTTGAATAAATAATAAATTCTATAGAATATGAAATAAACAGTATCACAATTCATAAAAAATAAATAACCAAGAACCAAAAAAGTGGTAGGTGAAAGTAGAGTATGAATCAGACAAGTATGTAAGTAAAACACCACAGCATCCCTCTGGATTCCTTCCCAGTACCACTTCTGAATATCATCCTTTGTATCCTAGTTCCCTATCACTTAGGATTTTCCCTTACCTTTATCCATAACCATGAAGTATTTACAAGAACTAGAATGAATATATAAGGTGTGAGTAGTAATATTAGTAGGACACCACTAATTCATCCTTAACACAAGTGCACATGCATAATATTTTTTGTAATTATAATAAATAAATCACAAATAAATATAATACCAAACATATGTAAAGTTGTCATTTGAGAACCTAGATGCCACAAACCTTGACCCCGCATAATTTGGCATGATACTAGTAAGGATTTTAATGTTTGTCACTTCACATCACAAAAACTTCCACATGTCCTAACATCAGTTGTCACCCTACACCTTCCATCCCTATTTCCAAGTCCTTCCATTAAGGAATGCCAAAACCCTTAACAATAGTCATCAATACGAGCACCATATGACCAAACCTGATGGTGGTCATAATCCTAATACAATGGTAAGTCCCACCCAACATGTATGACATATTTTGATGCACACATCACCCCTGCATGCAATTATCCCATATCATCCTAAAGACGAAGGATACAAAAATCCTCTGCATGGTATACTCCCACTTCAACTAAAATGTTCATTATATGACTCATGCCATAAAATGATCTATAATCCGTATCATTTGTCACATTATCACGACCCGCCTCCCAGGGGTCGTCTAACCAATAATGATAATCCCATTCATCTTGATACCTAAAGTAATGTTTTGCAAGATATGACATATCATGCTTAATACATATCATGGAAAGTATCAATAAGCAATACCATGAATAGTACGAAAGACTCTACACATACACACCCACAGTAAAACATAATCAAGTATGGGTTACATGGGATATACACAAATCATAAGATCACATATCAAGGATAGGTCTCAAGGGAAACTCTCTCACACACATGAAACATACATTAAGCATTGGTTTCAAGAATAAATAAACAAATCATGAAAATATCAAATACAAGGACCTATATAGTAAAGGGTTTTCTAACTCAAGATCATAGAAATCACAATCAGGGTTCGATAAGAAGGCATTCACCCATAACAAGCTCACACACAAAGACCCTAAGAACCATCTCCAAAGTCACATAAGATCCAAGAAAAAAGATCAAAAGAAAGAAAAATCAAGTATAAAAGGAAATAGACTCACCAAAAAATCTCATTCTATGATCATTAAACAAGAATAGATAAAATATGTTGGAAGAAGGATTACTCACCTTAAGGAGTCCACCAAAACATTCCAAACCTAAAGCACTAGTAATGGTGGATGAAATGATACCTTATATCAACCAAAGGAAAGGAAAGATCAACCCAGACAATGGAAAAAACATGGATCGAATGAAGTATATACCACTAATCAGACCTCTATAAAGAATTATCCCCAAAACTCTAGTATCCAAGGGGGAGGAGAATCGAGATATTTAATAAAAGAAAAATAAGTGAGGAAGGAATTAAACACCCCCTCATTATGTTAGAACATGGTTTGAATACCAAATGTGGCTCATTGATAGATATACTAGGAAGAAGGTAAAAATTTTAGCTATTTCAAAATAGAATGACTATCCCCACACCCACTATTATGGCATGACCATGGTCATTTTGTTCGTAAGACACTATAAAATGAACTGCCTACCATGAGCATGTGACAAGGGTCTATCCCTTTTCCATCACCAAACCCTCCAAAATGGGTATGGTGAGGTCATCTAGGCCACAATTGAAGACATCAACCTCATATCACCATGTATTAGACATGACTTGGCTATGACATCCTCCATTTCCCGTTTGAAATGGACGCAAACCAGGGCTAGAATAGCTTGCACTAAGGTGTAGTGGTAGTCATTTTGAACCAAAAACCATAAAAACCCACTTTTAAGATTCCAAACACCTCCAACACTAAAAAAACCCATGTTCAACAATATTAAGGTTAAAAAACATCACATAAGACATTCCATAACTTACATTAAAATAATTACTAAAAATAAGGGTGTTACAGACCCACCGAACACACACAATTAAAGATAAAAACACTATGAAAACAATTTCTTCTTCAAAGTCAACCTGAGTCATACTACTACTACTACATTAATCTAGGTTCAAAGTATTGTTTTATTGGATCCCCTTGATAGGCACTTCATCAATCTGGAACCATTTTTAGGGAGTTAGGATTAAGACTCATCTTTTCTATTTGAATTTGTAAATATTTTACTATTTTGAAATCAAAATTTGAAATCTAAAATAAAAATGGAATATGATTTTGACTAACCCTTACCCATGGAATTATTTTTTTCTACATGTTATAAACAGGTGCAGAGAGACATAAATGTGACAAGTAGAGAGGCATTTAAGGAGATATCTGATGACCTTAAGGAGGACCATGAACTATCAATGCTAAAAGCCTTAGATAAATATATTATCGATATTATGGATTACTCCCTAAAATTCTATCAATATTCAACTGAGGCATACAATGAGATCATCACTCAAGGATTTAATTACGAAATTTCATATTTGGAAGATGATGTTTATAACCCTCCTATCTAGAGGAATGATAAGAAGAACAAAATATTCCAAATGATTAACTTAAGGGAGATTTAAGCATTATTGATCCATTTTATTTAAATCTATATCAAACTAAAATTATGAATAAATAATATTATGATGAATGTCATGACCCGTCCTATAGGGTCATATTCTGTGACTACCCCAAGCCCGCCACTAATAGGCCAAGGTTTGATGACTAGCACTGAGTAGGCATATCCCACAAATAGGAGTCATTTGCCTAAGTACCTGTACACATGCACACATCTCCAATCCCAAGATGATGAAATGTAAAAACACTAAGTAAACAATGCATGCATACACTAATATCCCAACTACAAAGTATGAAAGTAGGAAAATAGAAAGTAAACATGGTTAGAATACAGGCCCAACAAAAGAAATAGTTTATAAAAGTGAAAGTATATGTTTCTGAAACTCATTCGTTGAAAACCCTACCAGAAGGGTAGGTGTAAGCCAACTGTCTAAAATTGTAGGAGCACACCTCATCTATTTGATATCTCCAAGAACCACCTAGTCCTGGTCCACCTAAAAATACTTCAAATAATCGACCGTCTTCACAAGACTTAACATGTGTGGGCGAATCCTATGCAGGGGTGAGTAAAACAATACTTAGTAGGAAAACCCAAAACCATAAAGGAATAATGCTAAGAAATACATGAATTACACCACAAAAGAAATACACAAAGTACACCACAAAGGAAATACACAAAGTATAGTTAGATCTACATAGGTATATGTTTGTAACACATATACCAAGGATATCCAGGTATACTCATAACCATCCCCAAATTAAATAGTTAAGTCACAACCAATCTCTGCCAAATGATTCTACTCGAGGTGCGCTAATTTTGAGAGAACTCAATCCTCGCTCTATGATATCATCAGAGACTCTTGTGAAGAGGTCCTGCTAATTTGGGCCCCTCCAAAGAGAAGTAAACTTGTCAAAGATCATAATATACAAAGAGGTGATCCTTCTCAGAGAATACCAACAACCCAATCTGTATTAGCCCACAATGTAGGGGATCCTCTCAGAGAATACTAACAACCCTATCGATACGACCCACTAGATGGAGGAATAACACCCTATGCTCAGATGTCACATAAATTCCCACAAAACTCCATCATGGCTGATAGAGGATCTATTTAGTCCTAATAAAGTACACCATAACTCTATCCAGGACTTAACCTCTAAAGAGGACTACTATCCAGTGATGTGGATGTAATACTATACTGAACCCTCGAGGATAGAACCAAGGAAAAAGTTCCACCTATACTGGTCCAAGATAAAAATTCCACAAAGCCATCTCAAAAGTACCACCTTGTTTCAAGGGTCCTAATGACACAAATGGCTCATCAAATGGACCATCAGTTTGAAAGTTACACCCATTTTAGTGAAAAAGTATGACTCGGATCTGATCTGAGTCTGAACCGAACTGGCTCAGCCCGAATTGAATCAGCCCAGCCAGTTTGGCCATGGTTCTCTAAACCATTGGGCCACTTGAGCGGTAAGATTCTTCCAGCCTAGCCCGCATGTACGGGTCAGCCCCCATCTCCCGCACGCAGTCGATCCACCCACGTGCTCCCAGTCAATAGGCTGTCATCGCATTCAACGCGGATGACGACTGTGTCCGCAAGCTCTCCTGTGGCATGCACCTTCACATGATCCATGTGGACCCCTATCCAAGTAAGTATCCCCCCTATCATCGCCCACAGCACCACTCCAGCCATGGGCTCACTTGCGGTCATTCCTGGATTGTGTTCCGCCTCTACCGCCGACTGTCCTGCTGTCCGTCTTGCGGTTTGTATGGACTGGTCCCATCATACCATGTCCTTCCTTCACTACCGGTCACCCAACCAGTGGCCTTCCTAAACCGACTGGAGACACTTCTCTAGGTACCATCGTGTGTCACTGCCTTGTGCCTCCATATACCACTTCCTCAGCCTAATTTTGTTGAAATTTTACCATCACACCTCCACGGTATCACTGTGGCATAGGATCTTCAGTCTCAGGTTGTTTCACCATGAATCCAAAGCACAAAAATCATTCACTCATAAAAATCATGAAGAATTCAAATAATATTTGGGGAGAAATATTACATGAAACAACACCTAGAATTAACCTCATCCTTTTATTTTTTCTTTCCTCAGTCCATTCTGTAAGAATAAGCATGAAGCATAACAATCTTCAATCAAGTCCACCCTACCAATAAAAATCCCACAAGAATAAACCCAACCCACAATACACATGACCCATGAATCAATATGTTCATCGATTGATTCACATTCACCATAGGGATAAATAATTGGGAGAAATCAAATCAAAATGTGCACCCTACCTTGAGTTGGAACGACCATCGATGAAGAGTGATGGTGTGTCGTCATCGTTCATCAATCCTTGATCCATCAAACCCGATTTTGTGTCAATCCGATGTCATTTTCCAATGCTTTCTCCAAATGTTATTCTCTACAACTCAGAGGAATTATTGGTTTGTGGTAAACCCTGAATTACTTTCCAATATCCTATTAAAAGATAAATTTTGTTGTGTTGAATAAAAATATTTTTTTATCAAAATTTTTTAATGACATTTAAATCAAAAAACTAACTTTCACAGCCAAACCATGCCAGTCGATGTTAGTCCCTACCTAAGGTAAAGTCATTATTCATAACACAATGGTTCTCTTTTATTTCTAATTTGGGAACTCATTTATAAGTTATTATAGTGTTATAGAAAACCCCCCATACACTTTATTAAAAAATAAACATTTTTCAATGAACTATTCTGGTCACACTGTGTCTCGGAATTACACACCGTTAGAATACTGGTCTTTTAATTTTCCAAATTAATTTATAAAAATAAAACTAGAGAAAATACAAGTCATTAAATTCTCACCACCATTTGTATTTAGGTCATCAAAAGACAAAACAAAGTCTAGATAAAAAAATGAGGGTATTGAGCATGAATATGAGTCTCCCTCTCCCATGTACTCTCCTGTAGATTCTTGTGCTACCACTGAATGTGAACTAGAGGAATTGACCACCCACAAAAGATCCTATAATTTGGATCCTCAATATCCACTGGGTACTCCGCAAATTCACCCCATCATCAATTTCCAACTCACCCCTGTCGATGCCGTGTGATGGATCATGCACGTACCTCCTCAGATGTGACACGTGGAATATATCATTTACCCATTGCAATTGTAGGGGTAGGTATAGGTAGTATGACACATCACCAACTATACGCAGAATCAAAAAAGGGATGATGTACCTCAGAGATAACTTTTCATCTTGGCCAAATCATTATAACCCACATCGAGGTGAGACCCGAAGGAACACATTGCCTCCTTCCTCGAACTCCACAGGCCTCCATCTCCTAACACACGACTTCTACCAGACTTGTGCAGTCCTCATCTACTCCAAGATGATATGAAACTTCTCATTAGAAGCCCACACCAACCCTGGACCCATGAGTTATGACTCTCCTAGGTCCGTCCAGCAAGGTGGTGACCTACATGGTCACCCGTAAAAGGCTTAAAATGGTGCCATACCAATGGTGGAGTGATAGATTTTTTTTAAGAAAACTACACTAGAGGTAGGTGATCCTCCCAACTGTGGATAAAATCTAGGATCCAAGCACATATCATGTCCTCTAGAACCTGAATGGTCCACTTAGTCTGGCCATCCATCCGTTGGTGAAAAGCTAAGATCATGCGTAGATGAGTCCCAAACACATCATAAAATACCTTACCCAACCAAGAAGTAAAATGAGCACCACGATATAATACTATTGTCAACAGAGCTCTATGGAGTCAAAATATCTCCTATACATACCCTTCTCCTAGATAGGTAGGAAGTGATCTGACTTGGTGAGTCGATCAATGATCACCTATATGGAATCGTGTCCCATGGATGTTCTTGGTAAACCCGTCATGAAGTTCATCGATATCCCATCCCACTTCCAATTTGGTACCTTAAGGGGTTGGGTCAAGCCTGATGGAACCTGGTGCTCAACCTTCACTTGATGATAAGCGAGGCATCTTGAAATGAACTCTTCCACTGCCTTCTTCATCCCTAGCCACAATAACTAATGTTATAGGTTTTGGTATATACTCACCACACTCAGATGTACCGCCAAAGAGGATGTATGGAACTCCCTGAATACCTCCTTTAGAAATTCCACTAGTACTATTGTGCATCCTCTAAAAATAATGATGTGCTCCTCACCTTTTGAATATACATAAGGGGAATGCCCTGTGGAAATATGAGCATGTGAGGCCTCACAGTTAGTATCACCATGTTGTGCCTCTCTGAATTTCGGTAATAGTGTAAGGGGGGGGGGGGTGAAAATAATAAACTGGAGGTAAGATACTCCATCTCTATCTACAAAGGATATCTGCAATGCGGCCAACTGCTCCGACACCTCAGTCATCAACTACAAGATGATTCTCCAGCTAAGAGTGTCTGTCACCACATTCCCCTTCCTAGGAGTATAGAAAATATCAAAGTTATAGTCCTGTAAGAACTCTATCCATCGCCTCTATCTCAATTTTAGATCATTCTTGAGAGAAGATATACTTGAGAAAATTGTGGTCGGAGTAGATGATAAATCGCTCGCCCATCAAGTGATGTCACCACATCTTTAATGTGAAGACTACCACTACTAGCTCAAGATCATGGGTTTCAAAGTTCTATCCATGCTGTCTCAATTGGTGTGAACCATAGGCAATCACCACTTGCCTCTACATCAGGACACAACCAATCCTGGTCCCTGATGAATCAAAAAACACTACATAACTGACTCCCTCCTCTAGTAATCTCAAGATGGGAGTGCTCACCAACCATTACCTCACATCCTGAATGCACTGGTGGAACTTCTATATCAACACGAAAGGCTTAACCTTATATTTCAAATCCATCAAGGGTGCTGCTACTCTAGAAAATCCAAGTACAAACCTGTTATAGTACCCATCCAAACCTAGGAAAATCTGAACTTCAGTAAAACTCTTGGGTGGCTCCTAAGAAAGTATCACCTCAATATTTTCTGGATCCACCATGACTCTAGCCTATGAAATGATGTGTCCCAGGAAATGGACCTCCTGAATATAGAACTTATACTTAGAGTGAATCACATAAATATGGTGCTCTTGAAGTGTGTCCAGGACCATTATCAGGTTTCTCATGTGCTCCTCCATGGACACCGATTACACTAGGATGTCATTAATGAAGACCCCCATGAACTAGTCTAATTAATGTCGAAAGATCCTAGTAATAATCCCCATGAACAATTCTAGGGAATTTTTCATGCCAAACATCATCACCAAGTACTTGTAGTGATTGTACCGGCATCTGAAGGTCATCTTCGAAACATCCTCTTCCCATACCTGTAGCTGGTGATAGCCTGACCTCAAGCTGATCTTCAAGAACCACCTCACTTATTTCAGCTTATTGTAGAGATATTAAATCCTTGTTAGTGGATACTTCTTATTCAAGGTCACCTGGTATAGGTGCCAGAATGCCACACATAACCTCAAACTCCTGCCTTCCTTCTTGGAAAAAAGAACTGGGGTTGCAAAGGGTGAAACACTAGGTCTCATGAAGCCCCTCCTATGAAATTCCTCCAACTGCACCCTCAACTCAGGAAACTCTATAAGGGCCATATGATATGAAGGTGTAGATTTCAGTGTCTTATATAGGTAGAGATCAATGCAGAAGTCTACCACCCCTGCAGGGAGGTAACCTAGGAACATCCTCAGGAAAGACGTACTCATACTCCGCCACCACCACATGAAACTGAGGACTCCTATCATCCACTGAAATGAGGGTGATCCTAGCCAACTGATGAGTAATTGGCCACACCCTATTATGAGTAAGTCCATCTTGTGTTTCATGCATTTCCTTTTTACCAAAAAATGAAAATTTGATCCCATCACTGTAGACACACCGTACTCTATACCTAAAATAGTCAATCTGAGCATGAACCGTGGATAACCAGTCCATACCAAGGATGAATTTATAAGTCATCGACACCACTTACAGGAGATACCAACCAAAAATGTCTCCTCCAGGAGTAAGTTCGCACTGTTTTCACTAACTTGTGATCATAAAATCCCCTCCCATAGGATTATCTAGGTGTAAGGGTCGAGTCAATAGTTCAACCAGAATCTCTGAGCCCCGAACAAGGTCTGTGATAAGAAAGGAATGAATTGAACCTGTGTCTATAAAAACTGAAACTAGGGTGTAAAAGACATATAATGTACCTATAATCAACCCTGGAGTCTCTGGATCGTATTCCTCCATCACCTGAAGTTGGCCTCATCCCCATCCACCAGCTCCCTAAGCCTGGCGTGAACCACCTGGGGGTGGCAGTGGTAATAGGTCAAACCTCCATCCACCTCCTACTACCACACATGCTCCTATACCACATATGATACCACAAGGTCCCCCATGATTCTATCAATGCCTTTGCCTTGGTGGTACCTCGATCATCCACTGATTAGCTTTATGTCAGGTCGGGAAATCTCATGCCAGATGCCCCTAACCGCCGCATGTGTAACACCATATATCTTTTCGATGACTCAAGCTTCCCTAGGAGCCCTACACCATCGACCCCATATCTTAGGGTTGTCTATTTAAGTGCCTAACCCACTTGGGTCCCTGTGACTTCTGTCAACTACTTACTTCCAAAGTCTCATCCATTGGGTTCTTGCTAATAGCTCCCACTGCTGGTGTTTGGTCCACTAGAAAGCTCTCCACTAATAGAGCTCTCTCCAGTACCCCAACATATTTTGGAATGATTAGGGATATAATGGATGCCCTAATCTCCTGGAATAGTCCCTTATCAAAGGTTCTAGCCCAGATGAACGATTCTTGCATCATATCCCTGGAGTAGAGAGAAAGATCAGTAATCCTTTCCAAGTACTCTGCCACAGTCTGACTGCCTTGCTATAGATACAGGAGCTCCTATATGCACATTTATTGAAATATAGCTGGAAATAACTACCCTCTAAAGAGATAATTAAAGTCTTCCCAAGATATATTTGCCTCATCATGTGTCAGGGTCACTAAGCTCTACCATAGCCCCTCTTATCCCTAATGAAGACTTGAGGATAAGACTTCCATCAGGAAAGAAGGATTCCTCATAAGGCAGAAGACACTTGTAACTACATCAAGCCAATACTCAGCTACCTAGGGTCCATCTCACCCCAAAACCTGGGAGGTCACTGCCTCTGGAACACATGCAATGTGCTCATCCCACGCACATCCTCAACCGGTAGCACTGGTAGTAACTACTATTCATTAGGTGGTGGTATCACTGATAAACCACCAAAAGGTGCTATCTCCGGTACATGCCCCTATACTGATGCCTCATCCCTAGGCAGATCATCCTCATGATCATGATATAGAGTCCTAGATGGCTGTCTGCATGGAGGCATCCTGAAATAGAACAAGAGGTACCATGGTCAGTAGAGTATTTCAGGTGAGGTGAATCAAGAAGGATGTGATAACACACCTAAATATTATATGATGCATGTACCATTATTTTCCATGCAATTAGTGTTTTCATGTACCAAGTCAAAAATAAGGCATACAAAGTCCTGGGGTATGGATACATCAGTCACCACAACAACGCTAGATTTCCTGTCTTGAAAGCCAAACTCAAAACACTAGACACTATTTCCCCAAACTGACCTCACAGACTCCTGGTCCTTAAGTAGAACCAACCCCCTATGATACCACTCTATTATGACCCATCCTAAAGGGGACCATGACGTGACCACCCCAAGACATCATCTGATAGGACATAGGCTAGAAACAAGCATCAAGTAGGTAAATCCCGCAAATGGGAGGCATTTTACTAAGTACCTATACACACAAACACACATCTTCAAGACCAAAATGATGAAGGTAAAAACACCAAGTAAACAATGCATACATACACTAAGATCCCAACCATAGAGTAAAAAAGTAAGAAACTGGAAAGTAAATAGGGATAGAATACAATCCCACAAAAATAAAGTGTATATAAAAGTGAAAGCATAAGTTCCTAAAACTCATCCATAGAAAACCCTACCTAAAGGGTAGGTGTAAGAAAACTATATGAATCCATAGGAGAACACCTCGTCTGCCTGATCTATCTAAGAACCACATAGTTATGGTCCACCTAGAACTCCATCAAAGCATCAATCATCTGCACACAAAAAGACACATGTGGGCGAAGCCCGTGTAGGTGTGAGTAAAACAATACTCAGTATAACACCCCGAAACCACAAAGGAATACCACTAAAATATAACTGAAGTACACCATAAAGGAAATACACGAGGTGAAACAAAAAGGAAATACATGAAGTATAGTCATCTCTACACAGGTATATGTATGTAACAAATATACCAAGGATATCTAGGTATAATCATAACCATCCACAAAGTAAAGAGGTAAGTCACAACCAATCTCCTCTATAAGATTACGCTCAAGGCATGCTTGTTATGGGAGAACCCACTCTTCGCACCATGATATCATCAGAGACTCTCACAAAGAGGCCCTGCTAATGTGGGCCCTTCGCAAAGAGAAATTAACTGGTCTAATATCATAATATACAAATAGGGGATCCTTCCCATATAATACCAAAAATCCAATCTGTATTAGCCCAAAATGTAGGGGATCCTTATTAGAAAATACCAACAACCCTATTGATATGGCCCACTAGATGGAGGACTAACTACCTATGCTCGAAGGTCACATCAATTCCCACAAAACTCCATCAAGGGTGATAGTGGATTGATCCAGTATTATGGATGGATACCATAACTCTATATGTGTATCGGCCTCTAAAGGAGAATAATATCATGTGATGTGAACGTAATACCATACAGAGCCCTCGAGGAAAGAACCAAGGGAAACTCTCAACCTATACTGGTCTAAGATAAAATTGCCACCAAGCCATCTCAAAAGGACAACCTCATCACTAGGGACCCAATTCCATAGAAATATCATCAAACAGACCTTCCGTTTGAAATTTACACCCATTTTAGTGAAAAAACGCCGAATTAGGTCCGGTCTGGGTCTGAACCCAACCAAATCAGCCTTAACCGAACCAGCCTAGCCTGTTGGACCGGCATCCTCTAGACCGCTAGACCCAACCTTCCAAGCCATTGGAGCAGCCCGACCCTCATCTCCTGCATGCGGATGATCCAGTCGCGTGCTCCCGGTCAATGAGGAGGCGCCACATTCAATGTGGATCATCTTCTCATCAACCAACTCCCCCATAACCTGCATCACCACAGGCTCTACACAGAACCTCAATCACATATGTGACCCCCTTCAACACATCTTCGGTCGCTGCCCGTAGCACCACTCAGGCCGCCAGCTCCCATGCGGTCTCACCTGAACCGCGTTTCACCTTCATCGTCAGCCACCCCATCGACATCCCATCATCCACCTTGCACTTTGACTAGACCATCACCACTGGGCCACACCCTTCCTTCACTATTGACTGCCCCACCGGCGGCCTGCCTAGACTGACAAGAGATGCTGCTCCGGGTGCATCCGTGCACCACCACCTTGCACCTCCATAAGCTTATTCCTCAGCCAAATTGCACCGTGCTTTCAACGTCTCACCTCTGCGGTATCGTTGTGGTATCAAATATTCGGTCTCGGGTTGTTACTCCATGAATTAAAGGCACAAAAATCATCCGCTCATAAAAATCATGAAGAACGTGAAGAACATAGGGGCATAAAAAGCACATCAAACAACACATAGAATGAACCTCATCCTTTTTTTTGTTTTAGCCTCAGTCCATTCTTTATGAATAATCACAAAGCATAACAATATTTAATCAAATAAACTCCTCTAACAAAAATCACGCAAGAATAAATCCAACCCGAAATACGCACGACCCGTGAATCAATTCATTTGTCGATTGATTCACATTCATCCTAGGGATAAAGAATGGGTAGAAATAAAATCAAAATGCACACCCTACCTCGAGTTGGAACGACCGTAGATGAATAGTGATATTGTGTCGTCCTTGTTCATCGATCCATGATCTGTCAAACCTGAGGTTGCGTCGATCTTCCATCGTTTTCCAATGCTTTCCCCAGAGGCTGTTTTCTCTAACTCAGAGGAATTCCAGGTTTGTGGTAAAACCTGAATTCCTTTAAAAGATCCTATTAAAAGTTAAATGTTGGTGCATTGAATAAAAATATGGTTTTATCAAAATATTTTAATGATGCTTATGTCCAAAAATTCTCTTTCACATCTGTCCCACACCAGTCGATGCTGGGACATGGATAAGGTAAAGTCACTGTTCTAAATGAAAAAATTCCCTTATATTTCTGATTTGATCACTAGTTTATAAGTTATTATAGTTTTAAAGAAAAATCACCGACACAATTTATTAAAAATTGAGCATTTTTCAATGAATTGTTCCAGTCACACTAGGCCTCAGAATCGCACACCATCCCAGTACTTGGTCTCAAAATTTTCCTAATTAATTTATAAAAATAAAATCGTAGAAAATACGAGTCATTACAATTAATGTTGTAATACAAAAATCCTTTTATAGGCCTTAGATGAATATGTAAAGGATAATGGATGGACCATTTTTGAAGTGACATGTTTTGAAGAAAAGATGAAAGGCCCACTACCCACACTCTTAGAAAGTGACTTTATAGTGGCCATACAATATGAAAAGGAACTGTTAACTCATACTTTTGAGGGATATACTCTTACTTTGAATCTATTTCATATTTATTTAATTGAAAATGATTTTAAAACTGATTTAACTTTTTTTATCCATCTAGGATAAGCACTAGTGAAATATTCCCTTTAATATAGAATTAAAAAATCCATAGAATAAGTGGATGCAATTGAAGAGGACATTATGCTTTCTAATGTAGGAGAAAATGAATAAGTGGAAAACATCACCCTATAAGTTAGAGTTTAAGTAAACTAGGACTTCTACCTAATAACCACCCCCATGAACTACAAATTCAATATCAAATAGTGCTTGGAAACACATCATACTACCAAAGATCACCTCTACTAGAAGAATAAAGTGGTGATGTGAAAAGGAATTATAAGGAAGTGATGGTTCCTACCCCATAATCTCTATACACCAATAGATTAGGGATAATCTCAAGGATATTTGACTGTGGAAAACAAAAAGTGAAACACATTTTGGAAGGTTTTCACCCAATATTATTCTTATGTTTCATCTAATTTTTATTTATTTTCATTTTTCTATTTTAAAATTTCAACAAGAGACTATTTTTGTTTGTTTTTCTATATAGGACATGATCTAGAAAACAAATTCAATATAAAAATTAATATATTTTGGAGGCAAAATAAGTGGGAATCACTTATTCCCAAGTTTTCCACATGAAAGGAATAACAACATCCAAGTGAAATACTTCCACTACACTAGATTCTTCTATCTTATATTTTATTATTGAAAATTTCATGATTACTATTGAGTTTCTTTTAGGATGTGGTGTAAATTAAGTGTGGGGCAGTGGGTAACTACTGGTTGTTTTATTTTTCACCTTATATTTTGTTTTGTTCCCTATTTTTAGTGAGTATATTTTTGAAATGGATTATATATATATATATATATATAATTCAAAACAAAGTCTTAACAAATAAGATTCTGTGACATAATCCAATTGAAGATGTGATAGGTGAGATTAAGGGTGATTAGAGACATCTAATCATTAGGCTAGGTGAGATTGGGGAACAATTCTCGGTTGATAAGGTGCCTATTTTTGGGATCCTATAAAACAATATTTTGAACCTGACTTAATTTTGTAGTAATAATACTCAAGTTATATCCAAATAAGAGTGTTTTTAGGGTGTTTTCTCTTGAATTGTGTGGTTTTAGTAGGTTAATGAAAATAATGGTTTGTGTGAAATGAGTAGAGAAACAAGGAGTTTGAAATTATCTTAAAGAGATAATGTCATAAACTTATATATATAATTTCTTTTCTATTAAATCATTATTCTATTTTAACTCTCCTATTCTTTCTCTTATTTGTTGAGACCTCACTGATCACCCCAACATAATAATTTCATCTTAATCAGAGAAATTAAATGATCAAAAAATTCCATAATCTCGCCTAGCCTAGTGATCATATATCTTTAATCACCCCTATATTAACCCACTTCTCAACATTATTAACAACCGAGAATCTCTAGGTGACTTGTGTGTTCAAACCAAAATGGGAGAGAATAATTTAAATGCATAAAACAATGGAAATATTCTAATGTTTGAAATTATAAAACACTTATAGAGAAGTGAACAAAATATTATTAAAAATTAAAATCCAAATTAATTAATAGGGGAAGTGAATTCTCCTTGTCTTGACCACTAAGAGACTAACATTCCATCATTAGAGATTCAAAAGTAAACAAAAAAACTAGTGTGAGATATCCTAATTTAGTGTGAGACTGATATCACTTCTCCTATGATCCTCATATTACTTTAAAGGTTTTCATAGTATATTTTTGAATTACATGATCTTTCCAAATGTAGGTTTTTATTTGGTCCACATCACCAGATCCTAGAAGGTTTTATCTTTGAGTATATTTTTCTCCCACTTCCAGGGAATCTCTCATGATCCTCAGTTTTCTTATCGAATGGATATATCCCACATGGAAATATCAATGATCCTTTCTTTATATTTCCATGTAGAATGAATTTTTATATTCATTTTTTATAAAGGTTCCATGCATGTAGGTCACATGGAAGAAGATGGAATTGATAGATCTAGTGTTGTATAACATGATATATTAATGACATACCCTTATATAACACATTTCATATGGGGATGAACTTTATGTTACTTTATCAGTACCCTTGTGCAAGTAATTATCTTGATGAATCTTGTTAATTTGACACAATTAAATACTAAACTGGTGCATTTATGCATAGTGATTGTTACCTTGACACAATGCCTCCAAACCAAGACATGGTGTTTCACCACATCCTCAAGTATTTCAGTGTCTGTTTTCATCATTATCACTCATAACCCACTCTAAGCTCAGGCCATGATGTACAATACACCAAATAATTTACCTTTTTATCTTTAGAACTTCCTTGTGAAACATTATCTCACAAATAATTTCAATGATCTTGGCAGTTGATGTTTTCTTATGACTATTACACAACACTATATAGATGAAATTTACATAGCTACACATAGGCATAGAAGTTACCCTTACACCATGGGAGAAGACATATGATGGGAATCCTCAAAATTCAAATGAAATCTCAATGAATTACAATTTTACAATGTTTCATAGTCATATAATCGTATTGAAGTCATATGCTCACTGAAGTCATATGATCCTAGAAAAAATCTTTCGATTGGTGGATAGAAAAAATTCATATGATTGAGTAAATCAATAAAGTCACATGATTAGGTTAAAATTCATTAGATCTAACCATTTAATTATTATGATTGGTAGGTTAAATTCATATGATGGAAAATTTATAAGATAAGGAAGTCATACAATCCTGAGTTTTTCATTTTTGAAACTATAATAATGGAAATGAAAACTTTTGATGTAGGAATTGTTTAGATAAAAATTAAAATTATTTAAAACAATGGAATCCAAATTTTAAAGCCCTTAAAAAATAAAATTCCAAAATTAAAAATTAATTTATAACATCTAAATTAAATAAAAAAATTAATGAAACAACTAAAAATCATGATTAATTTCATTGAGTAATTTTGTTCAAGATTTCAAAATATAAAAAAATAAAAGTATTACTCAGGTTTTATCTAGATTAATGGGATAATTTACATGTAAAAACATAAAACAATTATGGAGATGTTGTCTCACAACACTTCCCCATACTAACACTATAGAACTCCTAGAAAATACAGAAAAAATTAACATATTAAAAATATGTGCCCTGCCTAGATTCATATACACACACTAGAAAAAAAGGTCCATCCATTTTTTAAATACCATGCCTGATATGGGAATTAATCACACCATTTCACTTTAATAAAAATAAAATTTATAGTTCCAGGAATGAAATAAATATATTTTTGTATAATTAAATATTTAACAGGAACTACTTTCAATTATCACTCTCCCATAGGTTCCTTTTACCAAAGATCTATTTTTTATTTACTTGATACAACTGAAATGATATTATTATAAGTTAATTTAACCATTTTTAATTTGGGTTCAATGTTACCCATGAATTAAATCTATTCATTTTTGATAATTATACACTTGATTGAATTTTTCTCATCCATATATATGTAAATAAATTATTGAATTCAAATAGGTAATTTATTACTCACACACCTAGTTCCTAAGCATATCAAAACTTCATTATGGGATCCTAATTGCACATTTATAGACTTATATTAATAACCTTTTAGTTTTCTCCTTGAGGTGTTATTTTTAGAAAATAAAAAGTTACATAGCTTTAATTTAAAAAATATATTTTCCTCATATTATAATTTCAATTTTTGAAAGTTATTTTCAATAACACCCCATTTCCTAGTTCTCAAACTCAAATTTATATTTTAAAAGTCAATTTAACTAATAAATCATACAATTACAATAATCATATAATTAATTTAATCCTCATAACTGGTATGTTATTTTCCATTAAGAAGGACAGAAATGAAATTCATGTTTCCAAGACCGAAAAGACACCGCCTCCTATAATTTATTTTTAATTTTATTTTCTAAAAAACCACTTTATGGTTAAGTAGAAACCAATAAATAATTCTAAATACAGGATAACCAAAACAAAACCACTCCAATTAAAAGAAAAATAAACATATGGGATCAAGGAAAGAAAATATCTAGATGCAATATTGAACTCATAGAGTGATATATCATGATACCAAATGGAATCTGTCAGCATGGTCTATGTGATATGTAACCTTGAACCTTGCAGTATTCCATATCACACCATCATGCCAATTGAGGATCACTAGATGTCACCAATCTCGATCACACTTCAAGTTCTCAACGCTACCTGCCATCACCACCATGACAAATCCACCAAAGAACATACATCATCTCAAACAAATTTAAAGAAAAAATACCAATCCCCAATGAACCAACACCAAAAAAAAATTGTTGGAAAAAACAACAAGGATAAAAACCACCACATCGTTATGCCACCACCGAAGAGAGATTCCAGCCAACCTACACTATGAAATAAAGACACTGATACTGCATTTCCACAAAATCAAGAATCAAGAGCCACTATAACATTTCTATGAGAATACCATGATAGTATAATCCCCTTACATATATCCCCACCATATCCCCTATCCTACCATCATCTAAATATGGCCAACGTACAATGCATCTATAGGAAAAAGATGGTGAGTTAATGCATCTATGAGATATAAGGCTTCCAAACCTGACCAAGATACATCATTGGTAAAGGGACCTAAGATAACCTATACACATAAATTCCTCTCAATTATGGGATTCATTCAGGATGGAACACTGAGGATAAACCAACTCCATTGGTTTAAAGTCTAGGAGGAAAATAAGGGCCTAAAAACACACTAAAAATAAAAAATAAAAAATAAAATAACATGGATATTTTAATCACATATTCTAATAATGTATCCTAAAATGATTTTAATATACTCTAAATTAGGTTTGAATCCACTCTCTCATACTTATTAATAACTACACTCTTAATAGCTAAGAAAAATGGATAAATAATTGTAGTGAATAAACATTATTAAAGTATAGAAACCACATGGTTATTAGATGGATAACTTATTTTAAGTCATTATTTAATTTTATTATTACTCTCCATTCTTCTTAAATACTTGAAAAAATATAAACAATCAAAACAAAAAATGAGAATATTATTAAAAACTAAGAAAATAAAAAAAATAAAGAGGGAAAGTGAAAGAGTTTTTGGCCATCCCTCCCACTAGGGGATATGTTTAAGATGTCCATAACTAGAAAGTCCATTAATTTATCTCAAATTTTTAAGAGGATGTGGTTTGTGTGATATAAAATACCACATCCTCTTCCTTCCATAAATTCTCATCTTATTGAGTTTTATTTTACGGGGTCTGAAAATTTCATTGTTTATTTTAAGGAATGCTATGAACATTTAATCAATGGTATCATTTCCAAGAGTATTGGTACCCTATTAAATGTTTTTCATATTTTCAACATTAATTTTAACTTTTTTAACTTTCATTTTATGTTCTCTGTATAATTTTTACTACTATGTTGAGGAAAAAGTCTAATCGATTTATTATATGATAAACCACTATTATTACCCCTAGTTTGAAGGGGATGAAGATATTATTTTGATGGTCAGGAAACTAATTATCTTCTAAATTGACCAATAATTATGGTCCCAAGTTTAGGATGATAAGGATGAACAAATAATAATTATGGGTGAACTAAATAACCTTCTTAAAAAATTTTCATCCAAATTTTAACATCCTATTAAATAAGAAGAACACCATCATGAGGTAGAGTATAATGAACCTGAAGTTATTCCCTTGATAATATCAATAGTGATGCAAGAGGGAGAGACTAAATAAGAGGAATATATACCACTATTTACTCCTATTAATATTTTCTCAATGGTCCCGCACTTTGAAGAATAATTAGAAGATAATACTATTATGGGGGATTGTTAATTATCAATCTTATTTTTTTATAACTTTATTGAATTTTAATTAAAATTATATTCCCCTCATGTTTATACCTTTGATTCAACACATTTATTGTAGGATTTTCATGATAAATATAAATAAGTAAAGGATGGAATTTACTTTAAAAAAAGTTGTAATGTATACTACCTTCCACCTTCACACGGGAAGACTTTAAAGAGGCATTTAACTTGGATAAATAACTACACGTTAACATTAAAGAGGAGATAACCTTAAACTGGACTCATTTTATTCATAGTGATTCAAAATATAACTTATTTTATGTTATGATAGTAGATTCATCTCAATTGATGACTATCTTGGGTGATGAACAAGAGTCACCAAAGCGATTTATTTTTTAGGAAATATTTGAGGACCCACATTCCACAAGCATTGAAAATAAATTCTAAAGGTTTTTTCATGGTAACAAGAGATTTAAAATATGGGATATGAGGGGTTATAAAAATTTAATATCCTTACATTGCAATTTTATAAAACCTATTTTATAAATTGATCTCCCTAGTTTTCAATTCCAGAATTAGCACTAATTTTACAATTCCTTGCAGAAGAAGAAGTGGTTGTTGAATATGGAATGAAAGAACCACTTTGGTTTCTCACTGATATTAAAGTATGATATGAAAAAAGGATTAATTTCTTGATGAAAAAACGTAATAAAATTAAACCATATAAAAAGACACTCCTAGGAGCATGTTTTATACAATCAATAGGCTTCCCAAGTGTGTAAAAGGTTGAATAGGAGATTAATGAAGACTATTTTGATAATCTATATAAGTATTCCCTGGAAGAGTTAGAAGAATATTACCCAAGAGAAATGGATTAAGAGGAATAATAAGACCACCCTAGTTCATCAACCATAATAATAATCCACTGGTTTAGTTGTGGAATATTTGAATGCACCTTTGGATATATCATTTGAAAATCATCCCTCAAGAACACCAAGAGAAGTATATAGAGGGAGGAATAATAGAGAGGAAATTACCGGTGTATCCTTATGAATAAATGGAATTATATGATGCTATATATAAGGTGGGTATTTTTATTTTAACTCAAATTGTCTCAACTTTATTCAAAATGAATTATTCATTGATTATCTCTTGGTTTAACATGAAAAAACATCATTATTGGAGTAACCACTGGAAGAGGAAGATATAAGAGCTATGGATGGGGAGACCCCATATATCACCCTTCTACCCCCACTTTATGAGACACACAATAATGAATAGTGGGTGTACTTATAGAACTTTATGAAAGGGGAAATATAAGTAAAAGAGAAGATGATATGTTAAATAAGGAAGAGGATGTTATGGTTTTCATCATAAAAAGAAAATCCTCCAGTAGATTGGGGATAAATTAATGACTATAAAGCTGTGGAAAACATAAACACAACCTCTATTGGGAGGTATAATCTAAGAATATTTCCCTTTATCTCTTTATGTTTTCAATTTTCATAGTTTTTAATAAAATTATCATGTTTTTTAGTCATCTAAAGGGTTCCAAGGAGGGAAGCATGTTGGGGAGAAATGAGAAAATTAAAGAATTAATCAAAATGAGAATCCCATATAATAAATGGATAGTTTCCATCATTTTACACTACTTATTCACTGTAATTATTTGTGCATTTTATTGAGATTTTAAGGGTAAAATGATGAATATATGTGTGTCGGGGGGGGGGGGGGGATTAAAACCTATTTTAGAGTGGTTTAAAATCTTTTTAAGATTTATTATTAGAATATATAAATAAAATTTACATGCTTTTTTTTGTTTTTTGTTTTTAGTGTGTTTTTATGCTTGGAAACCTAAATTTCACTACGGTATTAATAAGTGGAAAATAACATTATAGTTTTCATAATTCCATGAATTTTGAAAATTTTGGAATTTCATGATTTCTAAGTGAACCTAAATTATATAATCATGGAAATTATGGTTTTAAAAATAACAAAGGAAGTGTGATTTAAAATATTTTGTTGAATTGAAATTATAATGTGAGGAAACTAGATTTTTAAACTTAAACCTAAGTAACTTGTCCTTTGTGAAATAGATAACCTCAATAATCCAACATAGAAGATAGTAATATAAGTCTTTTGAAACTATAATAAAATGGGAAATTGAGACCCCATAATGAAGTTATGAGATGGTTAAACACCATGAGTGTGAGTAATAAATTCCATCTATAAATTAAATAAGTGCTTTACACATACATAGTTGGGAAAAAATTAAATCAATTATTTATTATAAAAAATTAATGGATTTTAGGTGAGGGTAATATTTAACCCAATTGAATAAGGGGTAAATAGACTTATAAGAATATCATTTGAGTTATATCAAGGAAGTGGAAAATGTATTTTGGTAAAATGAACTTAGGGGAGTGTGTCCATCAAAATTGATTCTTGTTAAAGCTTAAATTATACTAAAATATTTTTTTTTCACTCATGTAACTGGAACAATTATTTAAATTGAAGTGGAATAGTATGATTAATTCACATAGGAGGTATAATATCTTAACAATATATGTATATTTATTTCTTTCATTTTTGAAGTTTGAATTTGAACATAAAAATGAAACATATTTTTAGTGGTTTTAATTCTTTATATTGAATAAGAGTACAATAGTATAAGTGTGGGGGAGTGATGTGATCCAACATTTTCATGTTTTTTTTCTATTTTTCAATTTAAATTATCTCTGTAATCAAGTTAAAACATGTCTAATTAATTGATTTTTGTTACCTTTGTAAATCTGGAACTAAAGTGTTTAATGGATTATACCATGTTTTTTAGTTTTTTTTTCATTTTTGGATTTAATTTAAAATCTATACATTTTTCTTGAATTCTATAATTTAACTATATAAAGGATTTTAAATTTTTTTACATTATTTTAAATCATTTTGATTTTTATCTGAATAAATCCTACACTAAATTATTTCATTTACATTGATGCAGGTCTAAAAATAATAAATGTAGGATATTATATCTTCCCAATCATATGAATATCCCATCATATGACTTCATCCTAGATATTATAATACTTTGTGGCAATATTTTTAGAATTTCTAGTCAAGAGTATGACTTCATCAAGGGACTCCATCTTATGAATTTTTATTAGCCACTAGTTGTATGACTTTTACTGGGATCATATGACTTTTGTGAGTCTATGATTCAATGTTGGTTGTCTGACTTGAGGGAGTTTTAAAATTATGATTTTTGGGAATTTTATATGATATTAGAGGCTTCCCATCACATGTTTATGTAAGGGTAACTTCTGTAGCTAGGTGTAGCTATTTAATGGTCATTAAAACAACGCAACATAATGGATACAAGCAAATGGATACCACCACAATCACTGGAACAATATTTTAGGGTTCAATTTATAGATATTTTATATATATAATGTAGTGAATGATTTATCATATCATACACCATGTCTTGAGATGAAATGGAGATATGTGTGATGATGATGAAAATTACTGGTGAAATGATCTAGAGGTACTACGTCAAGGTGATATGTTTCATGTGTAATGGTACCACTACAGTCCTAAGTTACATCAATGTAATGAGATAAATCAAGTTAATGACCTTTGTAAGGGTAATAATAATGTTATATAAAGGTCATCACTATTAAAAATGTTCTATGTAAGAATATTCCCTTGAGAAATCATGATTTACAACTCCAGATCCATCAATCATCTCTATTTACATATTTCATACATGCATAAAACCTTTGTAAGAAAAAATTTGATCAATTATTCTTCATGGAAAAATTGGTAAGGGATAATTAGATGTTTTTATATGGTGAAAATACATTCAAAATGGAATTGAGGATAGTGGAAGCTGCCAAAGAAGATGCTTGAAACTAGAACCTCCCAAAAGCTGGTAACACGGACCAAATCAGAACCTACATATGGAAAGATCATGTGGTTCCAAAAGATAATTTGAAAAAATTTTATAGGAATAAAAATATCACTTGAGAATGGGGATCTATATATCACCAATGTAGGATAACTCACACACCCATTTCAAACTTTTTGTTTCTCATATTATTTCACACAAACCATTCATGTATTCAACCTGCTAAATCCACACTATTAAAGATAAAACACACTAAAAACACTCTCAACTCTAGAGATAATGAAAGTCCCACTAATACTACATTAATTCATGTTAAAAATATTATTTGATAAGATACCCACAATAGGCACCTCATTAGCCTTTTTTTAATAAAATGTTTCTCACATGTAGAATACCATATAAGATATAGATTCAATAGTTTATTTGTTAAATATACCCAAATAAAAAAATAAGGTTTATTTCCTAACATAAATGAGTTTGTGTATCTTAACATGATATTATGAAGAAAATATAGTGTCTTGGTGTATAGTGTGATTTTTTTTTTACTTTAAGAAGTTAAAATGTAACAAATCAAAAATTACATCAATCGAAGTGAATGCAACCTTTTATCCTAAAGTGGTTCATGGTATGTTGATAAAATATTAATGTATATAGTTACACTAATTAAAAAATATTTCAAACAAAAATTTTTTATGGAAAGGTTCTGATAATGATATTTATAAACTTATTTTGAGTTATATATAGAGAAAAAAAGTTATTCAAATAATAACATTTTATGTTTTGAAGTTAATAATTTTTCATACCATGGTTAAGGAGTTAAACATTAGAAGTATTATTCCTATATATCTCCATAATGAAAGATACATTATGTCATAGATTTCACTCACTAAATATTTTAGTGTGATGGATTTATCATATGGTCACATACATATGTGATAATAATTTTATAGAGATGTAATGAGTTTAATAGAACCCCAAAAGTATAGAAAATATAAGGTTGATTTAGTGGTCCATTATATGTGATATGGTTAGAAATGCACTTTTTTATGGAATTGAAAAGTATTATTAAAGGATTTTAGGAATATAAATGTATAATGTTATGAAAAATGCTATATTCACTTTATAATTCTTTCATATTGGCTGCATATAATCTTGTATTGAAATGATAACTGATCTCTAAAAGTATGACATTGATTTATCCCTAACCGATGTTTATCATGGATTATTATAGGATGTAAGGAAATTTTAAGGTTAGTATTAGAATGATTCTTGTATCCGAATGAAAAATATTATTATGAGGGTCAAAATGGGTTTTGTGCACTCGATGACCCATGATATATAACATTAGTGTCATACACTAGGTATTTGGTATATAGTTTTTGTGATATTAGTGTTTTAATGAATGTTATTCCTCACTCTGTATTTAAATATTTTTGGAAAGGAGATTTGAATCCCTAAAGAGTTGCGGTACAACTTGACAACTGAACCACTGTATTCCCAATAGAAGTTTTGGAATATTGCCTTGTGAAATTCCAAGATATAGGGCATGAAAAAATAATTTTTTACCTAAGTTAAATATATTTATAGTATAAACCTAGGAAGTCTCATAGAGATATGTAATCATGAAAAATTACTATCATTTTTTAAATGGTTATAGGGGAGACTTTTGTTGTTGTTTTAAAAATAAAGTAATTAAAACCATGGGTTTGAAAATAATTGATGAAATGGTGATCATGTTAGGGTTTGATATTGTTATTACAACTATCCTAGTTCCAGAATTATCTAATCTTCTTCTGTTAAGCTGGTAATAGAGGGAGTCCATAATCACTTATTCTCTCTCCCTTGACCATATTATGATGGTGAGAATATACCTAACTGAGATATTAGGTTGATATACTCTCATTCATATGTGTTCAAGTATAATAGTGGACCCTCTAGGTTGAATTAGGCAATTCTTAATCAGTTCTTTTTTTCCCAAAACATCAAACAGTTCTCACTTTTACTTTCATGTGTGCCGATGATTATTAATCACTTTACCACCTAGGTATATCATATTCCATCATATATAGTGGAGGGAGATAATGATGATATACTAAGTGAATAATTAATAATAGAATCCAAAACCAAATATTATTTCAATTTATCATAAAAACTATTATCTAAATATTAAGACAAGTTTAAGAAAAGAAAAAAGGGATTTATTCCTTGAAACACATGAACTCAAGCATTGAAAATGGTTTTAGTCTTCCCTTAACCAATCAAAAAGAGTTTACCCCTCCATTATAAGGGTAAAATAGAATAAATATGAAGATAAATACATTAAAATATAAAAATAGGAAATTAAAACTATGGGAAAGAGAACAACAATGAAACGCCAGTTGATTGCACTAGTAGTCTTAGGTCCAAAGAAAAGTTATAGCATCTCAACATTCACTTATATTATATTATATATTAAAATTTATCTACTTAAAATAAAATGGTAAAACCTCTAGAATATTATCATTTTAAATATGAAAAATCCCCCTTATTTTTCATGGAATTGATGACCGTGATCTGGTTTTCTAAGAAACCCATAGTTTATCCATTTGCACCTTCTGAAACACCCAATGTGCACCGATACAAGTGGTATACTATGAATGGTTTCATGAGTTATGATATGTAAGTTCCTTTACATCGCATCGTAGGTTTCCTTTGATTTATTTACTATAATAGTTTCATAAATTAGGCCAAGTCATTGACCGACCGTGAGGTGAAAAGGCCTGGATCGACCGTGTAACAGATGCGAGATCACATAAAAGGTTGTATGTGTGGTATCTTGGATCGTAATTCATAAGATTCAGCCTTCATATAAAGAAAGATATTCACAAAATAAATCTTTATATTATAGGTCATATCAACGTGTAAAAACTTGTAATTTGTTCATGTGGTGGGTTGTAGACTTGTGGTCAGTGAAATTTCTTCTTGCAGAAGCTTCTGGATTTATGGAATTTTCATTTATGGTTGATCATTTATTTGTCTGGGTTGATGCATGGATAGACTATTAAATGGACAATTCACTACATGATAGGTTCATGTGTGGTTGTTTGATAACTTGTTCATGTGGTAAGTTAACAAGTGACCTCAAGATAGTTTTCAGCATGTGATTTCTTGGGACTTTGTAAAATTTTCAGGCATAATTACTTATCAAAAACATATCCAAAATGCTCACTTAAACAAACTCCTTTTATATAATTGAAATATCATAAATCCACCTAAAATAATTATCAAAACATCATATATTATGTGTATTGTTTATTATAATAATCCATAAAGATCAAATAATCAATCAAAACTCAATACTTAATCAAAATATAAAAAAAATAGATTATTCCTTAAACAATAAAATATGATAAAAAATAAAAAATCTTCTCAAAATGGTGAGTTTAAAATCATTTAAACTCAAGATAAAATATATAAAATTATTGTATTTTAAATTCTCTCATACTTAATCATTGAAATTCAGAGAAGTGAAAATAAAAAAAATACTTAAGCAATATTCAAATATCAATCCAATTGAGTACCTCCTTTAACACCATATCCCTCATGTTATCATGCTTCCTCAATGTTATTATTTCCATTTTATCCATTATGTATATTCAATTAATTCTTACTTATTTCATCCCCTCAAAAAAATTATACATACTTTTTAAATTATTCCACTCAATACTCAAGTATGGTTTATTCCAAAATCACACAAGTGAAACCAAAGAATTGATGAATTTCTGCATATCCACACAATGAGTGAAGAAGTTATTCATATCATGAGGTCTTAATTATGGTTATTATATGGATTTAGGGAGGGTATTATTTGAATATCAAATTATTGAGGTTGAATGAGGAGGTGTTGGCTCAAATATAAATCTCAATTCATGTATTCAATTTCCTCTAAGTATGAAATCTCATTCAACTACATATTTCTCCACTCAAATTTTCTTATTTTAATTCTCCATGAAATGTATACACATTTTATCAACTTAATAGTAACAAACCTTCCACTCTCTATTTTTTAGAAAGTCTTATAAACATTTTTACTTTTTTTATTCTACTCTTGAAGGCAGATATGGAATTAAGAATTTTTATGGTAGGTGTGGGACTTGTTTTACCTAGATTAAGAAGTATTTTATTACCTCATGATGTTTCATGGGACTTATTCAATATTTCATTACTTTTTTTCTTACTCTTCTAAACAATGTATAAAAATGAATCTCATCTCCATCTGACTTCCAAACTTATCACTAGATTCTTGGTAAGTCTACCTTAGAGAAATTCAGTCTCATTGAAGTATTTATTATCACTTTCCATATTTTAAAACACTTTTTCATCTTTTTAAAATCTGTATTATTATTTAGAATCAAATTTTAGAGGAAAATATAGGATCTTTTCTCTTTGAGACAGTGGCATGCCTCAATAGATAGACTCAGATGATATCAATGAGATTCTTCCTTCCTACCAAGAATGAATTTATTCTTGAAATAATAGCATATTTTTTGTGATAATTCTTCTTTAAATTCCAACAGATTCCACTAAATATATTTCCCCAGATCACTTTCTCCCTTACCACACACTTGAATTCAACTTAGACCATGAAAAAGATTCAAGATCATGGTAGATAAAGATATCAGGATTATAATACAACTTTATAATAAATTTATTGATGGTTTCTAAGTGATACAATTATGAATGTAAAACCCTTAGTTTTTTTAGGTGCACTCTTATTTAAATTTCACCCAAATATTGTTCTATTTTTTGTTTTAAATGCGATAGATGTGGTTATGGATATTGGGAAGGATCTGAGAGAATTTCAAGAGTCAGAGGACCCGAAAGTATAAAATTTGGATTTACAAAAGGTAAAACACCCCAAGATTTTATTTTATTTCTCTTTTAAATTTTATATCTTTGATGTCTTATATTTCATGTAACACTGAGTTTAAAACCACGGTATACTATTTTAAATGTGAAAGTTATAACCTAGAAGTTAAATTGGCTGGATTGAATAGTATTAACCACATTATAAAATTTATATATTATATATTCAATAAAATATTTTTATATTCATCCAAATTATTTTTACAAGCATAAGATAAGAATAAATCGATTTTATGCATAAAAGAAAATATTTTTTTAAATGCTGTTTTAACACCTTTTAAAAGAGAACATATTTTAAAAATAGTTTTTGAAACTTATAAATTATATTGAAAAAAATAAAATTAATTTTTAAAATATTTATGTCAAAATTATCTTAGGGTGGAATTTTTGGTATTTTTCTGAAAATATTTATCTTCTAGTGAATAGTGAAAAATACCGATTTTTATAAAAATATAAATTTCATTATATTAAAAGTATATTTATTATTTTAATTTTATCACAATGTAACTTAAATACCCTTTAGTTAGAAATAATATAATCTATTTCATCATTATATCTTATTTGGGTAGAATTACATTTTTGGTCTTAATAATGCATTAAAAAAGTATTTTAGTTGTGTTTAATCGATTTAATTCTAAATTAAATTATACCATTTATTTTATTAAAATTTTTATAAACTGATTCAATATTATGAATCTAAAGGTGTAAATTTATTGAATAATACTCTCTTATTTTTGACAAATATGAATAATTACTTTGATAATTTTTATTTCCACACTAATGCTAAATTGGGCCATTTGGGTTAAAAATAAAATGATAAGCATTATAAAATTACAATAAAACTTTAAAAAAATTATTGGATGATTTATATTATAAAATTAACACATAAGGATATAATTTGAGTTATTTAATGGATAATTTTACATGATAATTACTTTTATATTATTTAAATAATAGGAAATCACAAATGTCACTTTCTTTGCCTCATATACCTCTTTTTCGTGCACATGGGAAAGATGCTGGTTTTTAATTAATATAAGTTTCAGTTGTGAACTTAATAAAAATTTTGTCATGATATATATTTATTTATAATATTTTGGAACCATTTGGATTAGGTTATGATATTTATAATATTTTATTTAAGTAAAAGACAAAAATGTCACATTCATATTTTAATAAATATATAATTTTTACTATAGTTTTAATAAAAATATATCATATACTATATATATTATTTTAAAATATAACATATTTATCTACATCATGATATTTAATTTTTAATTTTTAAGGAATAAATAATTTCCTTAAATAATTATACAATGACGATGCAATAATTATTTTATTAATGATACCATCAAATAAATGATATTAAAAATATTAAACTAAATATAATTTTAAATAATTAAGGTCATCTAATAATTTTATTGATGGTTATGAAATATTAGAGGTGTATTAAATATTTCTTTATGTTATATCACTATCTTTTTTTCCTTAAGGACAAATTAATGAATAGTGTTAAAATTGACACTAATGGTATTTTATCAAAATAAAATTTCTATAAATTATTTAAAAATAATACAAATATTTATAAAAAATTATTTATTATGAATTATTCTGAAATGTGATAAATTATTCATTTATGGCCCAATTGACATTTTATAAGTAAAAATTACCCATTTTAATATTAAATACATTATTACCATAATTAAAATTAAATTTCATTAACTAAAGTCAATAAAAATGATAAGATTTAAAGTAAATCTAAAAAATGAAAAAAAATTATTGGTTAATGATATTAAAATCTAATATCATGTTATATTCTAATCATTGGATTTTTTTGTACTTTAATATAAAATTAATTTATTATAATTTAAATTTTTGAGGATTTCCATGGGTTCCCATCACCTCAATCATAAAAGGGAACTCCTTCCTTCATTTAATTTCACAACCTTGAGCCTATTATCTTGACCAAGTACTTAAAATATATCATAATAACATTCTTATACAAGTTCTTAAGGTCATGTATTTCTAGAAAGACCATCTCTAGATACCTTAAGAAGAGATCTAAAGGAAGTCCGCCAAAGAAGAGGTAATCATTTTTACCAACTCATTAAAATTATATTCTTCATTTAATTCTTCTTGACGTGATGTTTCCATTATAAAATAACAAAATCCAGTATCATTTATATACTGATATGTTATTATGATTATGAAACAACCATACTCTACTATTTATCCATCTTTCAAAAAATGAAAAAACTGCACATACATACGTACGACTTACCATTTCCACGTAGCGGTGTAATTCATTTTCTATGTTCAACATTAAATAATGGTTATAAAAAATTATTTAATGATTAAATATGATATTTATAAAATTAATTTTATTATGTGAATGTTGGATCTATACCCTATTCAATAGAACCGAGTCTTTTACAACAAAACAAGCATGAGAAATAATGAAATTAACAACCAAAATAGTGAAATGAATAAATATTATTAATAAACGAGTGGAAAGACATTAAAAGGGCATATTATATTATATCATTAATTTTAATATTATTATGTTATAATTTAATAATATATTTAAAACCACTATAGAATAGGTTCATATACATTTAAAGGAAGTCAAACCTGAGGTAAGGGTTTTTCTCATCTCACCTTTATTTCTGTGAGATATGCCTTATTCAACACTATATATTGTGTGGGGTGTATGTATAATACCCTTTATTGTATAATACCCTTTAAGAAAGCACAGAAGGAAGATAGTGAGTTACAAAAAAAGGTAGAGTTGGTTCAGAAGGGTAAGTTGCCAGATTTTAACATTGATAATGATTGTGTTTTAAGGTTTGGGAAGAGATTATGTGTGCCTTGTGGTTCAAAGTTAAAGAAAGTGTTATTATGTGAAGCTCATAGTTCTCTATTTTCAGTTCATCCTGATAGTACTAAGATGTACAGAGATATTCGGGTGTATTATTGGTGGGATGGAATGAAAATAGATATTGATGACTTTACTGTGAAGTGTTTGACTTGTCAACTGATTAAAGCAGAGTGAAAGTTACTGAAAGGGATACTTTGATCTTTAGTGATTCTAGAGTATAAATGAAAAAATATATCCATAGACTTCATTGTGGGATTAAAAAATACATCTTGAGGTAATAATGAAATCTAGGTTATTATTGATCGATTAAATAAATCTGCTCATTTCCTTCCTATTTGAGATACTTTGTCTATAGATCAACTTTCTTGGTTGTATGTTAAAGATATAGTCAAGTTTCATGTATTTCCCCTCTCTATTGTATCTGATCATGATCCTAGATTTACTTATAACTTTTGGAAAGACCTTCAGAAGTCTTGGGCACTGAATTAAATTTTAGTACAACTTTTTATCCTCAATCAGATGGGCAATCAGAATGAACAATTCAGAAATTGGATGATATGATTCGTGCTTGTTCATTGGATTACCAGGGAAGTTGGGACCAACATATTTCTTTGGATGAATTTTCTTACAATAACAGTGTTCATTACAGTATATATATGGATCCATTTGTGTCATTATATGGGAAGCGGTGTCGAAATCTAGATTTTTGGGATGAAGTAGATGAAATGAAACTGATGAGACCAAAACTGGTAGAAGATATGGTAGAAAAAGTTCAGTTGATTCAGAAGAACATGAGAACAGCTCAGAGCAGGCAGAAAAGTTATTCGGATAACCAGAGGAAGGATCTTTCTTTTGAGGTAGATGATCATGTCTTTCTCAAAGTTTTTCATGGAGAATTGTGATGTGTTTTGGTAAGAAGGGAAAGTTGAGTCAGAGGTTCATTGGACCTTAAAGTTGGATCAACTGCATACAGAGTGGCTTTACCTCCAATTATATCTCAGGTACACAATGTTTTCCATGTTTCAATGTTGAGAAAGTATATGCGAGATCCATCTCATGTTTTTAGCTCAGAGGTAGTTTAGTTGGAAGAGAATCTCTCTTATGAGGAACAACCTTTCCAGATTTTTGACCGAAGAGAGAAAGTGTTGCGAAATAAGGTAACACATCAGGTAAAAGATTTTTGGAAAAACAATATGATTGAAGAGGCAACATGGGAATCTGAAAATGCTATGAGAGATAAATACCCCCACTTATTTGATAAGTGAATAAAATTGTGAGGATGCAATTCCCAAAAGGGGGAAGGATGGAACATCCCAGGTAAATAAAGAATATGAAATATTCATATTTATTAATATCTTTGAATTAAATGTTAATTTTACTTTAAAGGGGATGCTATGTTCGATAGCGTACCTGATATGCAACAACGAGTTTTTTTGAAATCTTATGTTACACACAACATTGAGTTATACTGAAAAATAATAATATAATATTGTTATTTTAAATGGTAGTTAACGCCTAGCCGTTGTAATGGTAGGAATGAATAGTACTAACTACAATATGATTATACATGTTTGTTAAATGTTTTTTAAATTTATCCAATAAAAGTTAGATGCTTAAAATGTTAATGAATCTAATTTTAATCTTAAACACTCTAATATTCTTTAAAAGGTCGATTTACCACCTTTTGATGGAGAATGATTTTTAAATATAGTTTTTTCACTTTTATATGTTTTATTTTACAAAATAATATTCTTATTTAGAATATTAACATTGAAATTTACTTTGGATGAAATTTTGGTATTTTTCTGATAATATTCTTTTTTTAATGAATAGTGAAAAATACTGTATTTTAATTCAAACTTCCTTTTAATCTAATTTATTTATATGGTTATATTATATTTTTAATTGGTTTTAAAGTGAAATTAGATTATATTTTTACCATTTAATCCAATTTTGGTCATTGGAAGTAACTTCACTTTGAAATTGGACATAAACAAGTGTCAATCTTTTGATAGTTATTATTTCTTAAAAACACGCTTTTGGTTTTGACAACAGGAATTAATTTTAATTTAATTAATCAAACTTCTATGTTTTTAATTTGATAATATAAAAATAATTTTTGAATTATAAATATCAAATATATCTTAGTCTGAATTTTTGGTATTTTTTTGAAAAACATCAATTTTTGATGTATAGTGAAAACACTAAGTAGTAGTTAAAAAACCGAATTTTTCATTTAAATGAAATTTTACCGCTTCTATGAATTGAATTTTGAAAATCTAACATACATGGTTGTTATTAGTAAGTAAAATTTGGTTCAATAAGATTATTTTTTTTTTCTGAATCGTAACTTTTGACTTTTATTTACCGCGGTTAAAGGTAAATATTGTAATTCAAGGTAAAAATAATATTATAATAATATTAAATTACCCTAACATGTGTCCTAATCCTATTGATTGATAAATTAATGACCATGGGAATCCTTGGGTCAATTTTGGGACCTCATAGAGCCACTTAAGAGTGATAATGGTACATTATATTAATTAATTTAAAGTAAAGACAAAAATGACATAAACATATATATTTTAGTAAAACAATTTATACATGGGGTTATATAAGTTATCTATTATACTATAAATATTAATTTTAAATCTAAAAATATTTCCTACATCATGGTATTTTGTTTCTAATTTTTAGACATCAAATAAATAAAAGTATTTATGACATAATAAGGATGAAGTGTTTACGTCATTAATCAATGACTTAAATAAATAAGATTATAAAAATTAAAAAAATATCCAAAAACTATGCAATTATTATTGGATGATTTTTATTTTTAACAAGAGTCATCTTATCTTCGACTTTAATAAGTTTTTTACCTTTAGAAACTGAAAATCATTATATAATAAAATAATATTTTTAAACTTTCCTAAAGAGCCCCTCCTCCCTCTTATAAAAAGCCCTCACCTCTAACCCATTACTCACACCACTCAAGCCCCTTGGATCATCCAACCTCTACCCAAATAATCTCTCAAGATAACTCTCTTCCACATAGAAGCCTTAACTTATGCAGAAGGCACTTCAAGAAATCCTTTTGGTTCAAACCAAAGGAAGTTACCCGATTTAAAGATAACATATTATCTTAAAGTTCTTTCCTTTTATTTTACTTCTCAAACCCCCTAAACTATTTTTATTACTTTATTTTAGAAAAAACTAGTATCCTAAATATACTATGTTTTTTTATGATAAGGATTCTAACTAAACTTACACACACCTCTATCTAATTGGTAAAGAACATACTGTTTCTGTGGACGATGAAGTACTGCCTCATGAAACGATGATTCTTCAATCTTCTTCTACCACCTCTTATGGTGGCCATTGTGATGGAAATGTATTTATATGTGATATATATTATATTTATATTGTCTCTATTCTTCTTTATTTTTCATTTATATCATACCTTTATAGTTTCCATAATGGGTAAATGTGATAATTTAATTTGAGGAAGTGCGACTACCACCCCCTCAAAGTGATATGACTCATTCATGCCATACGTGGAATGCATAAAGGATGAAGTTAATGAAATTATATATGATATTATACTGTAATTATAATATACCTATGTATCATTATGTTTTCATTCCATTAAATATGAAATATAAATGAAAGTATCATTCATGCGTACGCACGACTTACCGTCTCCATGAACGGTGCATTTCGTTTCATACCTCCAAATGTTATATACTATTGTAAATACATATATATACTGGATATATATGATATATATGATATCTAAATCATGAATATCATTATGTAGATAATTTAATTTTGACCACATGAACAACTTGTATTTATAAGAAGTTCATTTTTGACTAATGTACCAAATATCGATAAAACGACCATTATTAAATTAAATGATTACATAATGTTTATAGCATGGTAATAAGTGATATAAAATGAATAATAATCTTGAAAAAGGTTCTTAATCAAGTAGAAATTAACTTTCGTTTATTATTCAGGAGATTAAAGAACGAACGGGTCAAGTCAGACACAAGGTAAGTGACTTTGTCTCAATCTCCTTTCCTTGAGGCATATTTTGTTTTATACATGACTTTATTTGATATGGTGTATAAAAACCATTGAATTTTTATTTCAATCAAAGGGAATATTTTTCTAAAATGTGTTTTACTAAATGAAAAAATAATGTTTCCTTTAACGTAAACGGTGGAAACGACCTTTTCCGCCCCCATGAGTATTATTTGATCTATAGCTTCCTTAACAAGCCATAATGTTTTTAAAAGGAAAATAAATACCATATACTGTTTTACATTTTTTGGTATTGATAATGGTTTTGATAATGTATTTGTTATGTAAATATATTTAAGTGATGTTGAAATGTTATCTTTACTTTATGTTTGTTTTAAGTGTTATGAATATGTTATGGTTCTTGTGCTTTGTTTACATATACAGGTGGTTCCGTGATAAACCTAGGGTGGGTGAGCCCGAGATAGCTCGCCAATGCCTTGGGTAACGTGACAGAGGTAAACATGAATGTTTCTCCTAAGGGATTTAGGGAATATACTTTGATGGGTATTCAAAATGTAACTCCCTACATAGCTGTAAAAGCTACAACATAAGTATGTTTTGGATGCCACAAATTACCTTTATGATCTGTGATTACTATGTGTTATTCATAAATCTTATGATTTCATGAGGTATGTTAAAGAGATTATGTTATGTATGTATTGATGAACTAATGTTTTATTTATTTTTTTTATAACCCTTACCGAGCTTTCTATGCTCATCCCAAGTTTTGAAATGTTTTTCACAGGACTTAAAGATGAATATGGTCAAGGATGAGATCAAGGAAAAGTCATGCTGTCTAAAACATGGAACTAGATATGTCTCTTTTTTTCAAGAGTTTTTATTTTATGAAAAAATTTAAACTAATTATAAGTGTCTACTTTGTAATTTTTGAGATGTAATGTAATAGTTATGGCCTAATTCTCTAAAACTCTAAACCTTAAAAGATCCTCAATGTGAAATATCCATTTAATTAATGATTATGTAATTTTTAAGGCCGGGTCCTTATAGATTTCCTATTGATTTGTACTCACACCTTTCTCGTGCTTCCATTGGTACTTGATTAGACTTCATGATTGTAATACTAGATAAAGGTAATCACCAGATGAATGATGCATTATTTGGTCTACTAATATAGAGCATGGGAGTTCATGGAATTTTATTTGGAGTCTTCTAGGTGTGTTTATTTTTTTATTTAAAATATTTGTAGGGTTTTATTACTCTTTTTGTTTCTTTGACATAGATACATAATTAGATATATTGGGATATATTTATTATTAACACTAGCCTAGTTGTATGGATTATGATTCTATTTTGATGGTTATATATTAATGCTATTATTTCCACTAATATTTTAATATGATATTGATGGTATAGTGTCCCCACCATACCATCATATACCCTTGCTACTAGTTTTACACCTTTGATTTATGGGGAGGCATGCCTGAGGACAAATAGAGAACCCCAGTATAACACCATTTAGTGGACATCGATCTAGGGATGTTAGAGAGTGGTATAAAAGCCTTTTTCTTTTGTATGACTATTTTTATAAGGTATACATGAGATAAGGCATTGTACAAACATGGTATGAAACTTTTTAATGGTAATGGACAACCCATGTATGAGGGAATTACACATTGATAGGGATGAGATTGATGTTTTTACTTTTAATTTTTATAGTTGACATATTTAACCTCCAGTGATTCACATTATTATGAGGTTATTGATTTATGAGATTTTATCTATTGGACGGATTCAAAATATGTAGTGTGTTTATGCATATTACCAGGCACATAAGATTCAGATGTCATTTGAGTTATTTCATGTGGTTGTTTACTCTAACTTTGGAATGTTTTAGTGATTTTAAGTATCTGTATCCATTTATATGGTGTATTCACATTTAAATGTATGGTATAATATTACTTAACCAATTTATATGTGGAATAAAATCATGCCATTTAATCACATTCTTTAGTTATTATGTGGTGTCACTAAATAAAATTCAAATTAAATCTTAAAAAGAACTATCCTATATAATTCTTAATTGACATTTCATTTAACTGATCCTCAATTACGAATTTTCTTAAAGTAAATTATTAAAATGGTATTTCATTATCACTTTTTTTAATTTATTATGTAGAATACACTGAAAAAATATCAATTTCAATTTATAAACTCTTTTCCTTTGCAACTTGTAATCAAAATCTTATTATCTTAGCCCCAGTTACAAAATATTAGTTAAATTATATTGTGAAAGAATGATGATATGGATCTTATTTATATTATGTGTACCTTTATTCATATATGATGTTGATCTTGTGTATGGGTAGTTGGGGATATTGGGAGTATCTGAGTTATAAGACTCCCGAGATATGAGGTGTATGAAAGAGCAAGGTGTAATTCTTGTTATCTCTTTCCTTGAATTATGATTATGAAAATTTTGAAAGAGATTTGTTCTGATGTGGAATATATTTATGTTTGAATTGATCTTGAGAATGGGTAAATAGGTATAGAGAGAGATCTCAGGTCATGATATCTTTATGATTTTAGGTGTATAGAATAGCAGGATGTTATACCTATTGTGACTTTAGTTTTGAACTGTGATGTTTAGAATCCTGATATGTTGTGACTATCTATAACCCTTGTGGGTTTATTCCATACCCAATAGTGGGTAGAGTAGACTAGACTCAAACCTACATGTGTGACCTTTTTATTGTAGGTATTAAGTAGAAAAATAAGATGTATTTTCTATCACTATTTTTCTATATTGTATAGGAGTGTGAATTACAGATAACACCAGACTGGTTAGTTGGATTAATTATTGGATTCTAGAGATATAAATGTATGAGATCCCCAGAGGTGTGTGTGTGTGGGGGGTGTTGTTCTATGAGTTACCTTGTGGTGTGAGTTGTGGATCAGGACATTTGTGAGCTGAACATTGTGACGGATTTGTAGGATATTTTCTTACTATTGTTGGCAATGAATATGATAAATGAGGGAACCCTAAGAGATGGTTTATCCCAAACATATGAATGCATAATAGATTAGTATAATATTGAATTAATTATGTTGAAATTGATGCATTAAAGGTGAAATAAAATTATTAGAATGTGCATGTAGATGCTTTGTGTGTTATGTGTATAGATTCCGAACATTGATGTGGTGAGTTGCATCTGGGTTTTAAAGTTTAAGACCAGTTGGGTTCCTAGACCTATTATTTGGGTGATCTTATATGGTTATATCTATGATAGGTAGAGTGTGATGATTTTTTAATGTCCCTATAATGAGTGAGGTTCCCTAGGCTTGTTGGAAAGAAAGCATTGAGTGATATTCTTTCAGCTAGATGATTTTATGTGCAGTGAAAATGTTCAGCATAGTTATTAGGAATGTGAGCCTAGTACCTTGGGGACATAACTCTATATTGATGAGTTATATAGTATATAAGAGTTTCATTATGGTGTGTACTTATTGGGTGTTCTTGGTTAGTAACCATAGTTATTGATCATTGTTGCGAAAGGTTAAAAAAGAAACTGCTTTACCTTGTATTATGTGAGTTAGAATTTGTTCAACTGAACTGGTAAATGGGTTGGTATAACCTAATCTGATCCTTAAAAAGGTAATATCGATATTTTAATTTATATGGATAATTTGGATGACATGTGAGACATGTTGATGGGTGGTTTTTGAGGAATATATAGAATATGAATTTTGATTTGGGAAAGTTACATAACTCCTGAGGTAAGGTCATGATAATAGAATAAAATTATTTGTGGCTAATTTAGATGATGCTGAAGTGTATGTGAACCATTTGGGGATGTGTGTGTTTGGACCTTGGAGAACCATTGAGGTTAGGACCTTATGAGGAGCCATTGTGTTTTGGTGGGTTCTAGGACTCCTTAGTTTTCTCTGACTACAGAAAGTGAAGTCATGATTTGCTAATGGAATCAGTGGATGATTCACTGTGAGATAACAGTGGAAAGGTATGAGACTCTTTTTTTGAGATTTAATAGGAATAGGGGGCAAGAGTTTGTTGTTATTATGTATATTGGTGATAGAAAGAGTGTATTTGGGGTATGCGCAAGTATAGTTTATTCATTAAAGTGGATGCATTAGAGCGTGACCGATGTGTGAGATGAGGACCTAGTATGTGATGATATAATAGAATTGGGGTTATGAAGACTTTATTGAAATGGGGATGGTCATCTCATATGAGATATGAGTTGTGACCTTTTATGGAATTATGGGATATTGTATGTTTACTGTTGGGTCTTGGGAAAAACTGAGTGGCTCAGTGAGTTTGAAACAGAACCAATTAAGTGATTTAACTATGATGATATAATCACTAATGTGAGTATACATTTATAGTGGCTGTAGTTATTATCCTTAGTAAATAAAACATGAGAGAAATATGGTGGTGATAAAGGATGTGGACCATGAGTTATAATCGTCAATACCAGGTGTTTGGTGGATTTTCTCAAATAAAATTAAGATGAAATTTGGTGGGGCATCACATTGTTAAGAAAGTATTGGGTATGGCTTGAGATGAGAACTTATTCCAGTAATGTGGGAAGGGATCAAGAATAATATTGTTTGTATGATGTTGAGCATCAAGAAGGATCATGTGTCACAAACTAGATATGGTTTCTATCCGAACCGGCCCTCGACCCGGTCTGTGGCATGGACCAAAGGGTGTGACCTATCTCCACAGGATGGCACAAGTGACCGAGTATCATGAATAAGGGTTTGGGAACTATTTACCTGAGATTATAAACATAAAAACCAACAATAATCAAAGAACCAAATCTAAAAACTTACACCAAACAAGACTTAAAAAAATCAGAATTGAATTACAAGGTTTATACAAAATACCAAAGACCACCACAAGGTAATAAAGACAAAAAGAATAGCCCAAGAACCACCTCATGGAAAGGGGGAATCACCCACAAGAAATATCCATGACACCGCACCAAGATGAACTACTAATAACCCAAACCGTCAACTCTAAAAGCTTTACCCACCTACAAAAAATATTACCAAGTCTAATTACACCCAAAGGTGTAAGTAGGGTGTGACCCTAAGCTCAATATTATTCCACAAAAAAATATTCCATGTGATAAACATTTTTTTAAAAAAATATTTCATGTTTTATAAAAAATAAATACTAATAAAAATTTCTAAAAGATATAACTTTAAACGAAAATAGCTTTAAAGAAGGAAACTTTGAAGAATGAACACTTTTAAATAGAACAAACGTGCAACTGAATTTTCCAACAAAACACACCATATGATGATGGTAAGTACAATATATTCAATCAGCACTAGTCATGAGAACACCCCTAGGGACTAGCTAGATGTGGGGCCCTAGGTACATCGTTTCTTGGTGTAAAAGTAACCATAACCAATAACCTTCTCATGCATGAACCATTAGGAGGGGAAAACCCAATGGTCTAGTGGTCCCCAAATATCATCAATGTTTAGTTATTGTTTTCATATTCAAAAATTTCAAGTGAAATAGGGATGATACCACTACCGGATCACTAGACTACAAGTAATAGTTTGCCCACCTAGATACCTTGGTTTCCCTCCTTGTGTTCAATCATGTTCCACGTGTCATAAAATAACATTTTCACATGAAAATTACATTTTGAAATCATGTACACCCCAAAAATCCCTCATGCATGTCACATAATACCATTTTCAAATTTAAATTCATTTTAACATCATAAACACACCAAAACAACCCAAAAACATGTCTCACACCTTTTTCACAATTTAATAAATCATCTCAACAATTTATAAACCATTCTCAAAATGTTTGACATCACAAATCGTCACTTTATCTTTGAATTTTTTTAAGAACATATACCCACCAAAACAATACCCAAACATATTTTTCACCCTTTGTGTTACACAATAAACATTTTAAAATTTTAATAAAATAGTTTCAATAAGCAAGCCAAGGCTTTGCACACAAAATCCATTAAAAACACTCTTTAAAGGAAAAATTCACTCCAATACCACACCAAAATAGAATTGGATGCCCTCTCAAAATTTAATAAAGCACTTGCATATATTATAAAAAGGAACTCAAATAATACCACATGAGTTACACATGAAAAACACACAATTTCAATCAAGAATGCAACTTTGAAATCAAAATCTTAACCAATTCTATCAAAAATGATTTTTGCATCACACATAATAACTATGAAACGTTCTAGTAAGGTCAAGAAATCCAGATAACTCATAAAATAATGCTTACACATGGTATTACCTACCTTAGATGTGAAAAACCCCAAATATGTGAGCCAAAATTCAACTGCAACACTGCCGCACCACAAGGGAAACAAAACAAACCCTAACCAAGAACATTGAACCAGGAAACTAAAAAAAACCTAGGTACAAAGACCTAGTTGTTGGAAAATTAGAAATTAAAGGAGGGAAGAAACCCAAAGGAAATAGAAGAAACAAGATAGAAATTCACTTACAAGAAATATCTTGAATTTCCAACCCCCAAAAATCACTTCAAAAATGGGTTCTTAAGGAGCTTGAGGGAGTTTGGGATCGTTCCATGGCTACTAGGGTTGAATGGGGGAATAAAGGGGTGAGATAAGTTTAACCCCGTAAGTGAAAACATGTAATAAAATAATTTTTTTAGGACCTGGAAACTGTGCACAGTTTGTCCAAATGGTTTAGTAAACCATGTGGCCAAACCGTGTGGCCTATTCTGGTCACCCAAAATGTGTCCATTTTCTTCAAAATTCAAGACGTTTCAAGGGGGAAACTAAGGGGAAATATAGTTCAGGAATAGAAGATAAATAATTCCTCAAAATTTCAAAACATTCACACCTAAATCCCAAGAAAATGACCAAGAACCCCACCCGAACCAGAATGAAGTAAAAATTAATAACATAGGTGTGACAATTCTCCCCACCATAATGCTTTCCACCCCAAAAAATCCACAAAAAATACATATGTAAAAAAAACCCAATACTGTTTCCATGTTCAAAGGGGGTTTCAAAATAAAAGACAAAAAAGACACTACCGGCAGAAAAATAGGTATATGAGCTAACTTGAGAGTCCAAGATGGACTCCTCCTCCACGAAGGGTCACCCGCCCCCAAAATCCAAAACACCGTTAGTCAATCAAACAAAGGAAATGATAATCTAACTGTGATGAAACTGATGTCCTGAGATAAGATCCTTTGACTTTTAGAGACATTCAAATAGTCCACCTGAAACAAAATACAGACTCGAACAGGGTTACCACAAACCTACATTAACTAAGCCGTTGGGAGTGCTCCAATCCCAACGATTACCCAAGAAAGAAGTTGGTGATTAGATCGCTCCGAATGGGATTATCTGATTCTAAGAAAACACTAAGAACACAACCAAATTGCTGATATGGAGGGACCCAAATAGGATCCCCACCATAGAAACAAACTAACACCCGAGATTGAACCAGAACACCAACACGGGGAGGTCCGGACAGACTCCCCACCATAAGGGGTGAATTAATTTCCCTAGACAGAACCATGTCACCAACAAGGGGAGGCCCAAATAAACTCCCCACCATAAGGGGTAGAATAAAATTAGACTTATTCCAAAAGAACATACATGAGATCCCTGGTGGGTCTACCCACTATAAGAACCAACCATCTTAACCAACTAGCTCAGGATGACAAAAGAAACCCATCACGGGCTAACTTGGTTAATTCCTCCACAATTTATTCTCCCACCACAAGAGGTCCATTCAATAAAACTCCAAACCAATAAAGACACTACACAGTTCACCACTCTCATGAGCATTACCCTCCTTGGATGAGTCCAACCAAAATAAATATCGAAAAGAGCCTACAAGGTTATTCACACAAGAGCAACCAAACTAAGAGTTGAACCCACAAGGTTTCATGCACTGGGGTTTTTTAGAGGACAAAACTACCCCGCCTTCTTATAAATAAGGTGGGACTCTTCCACCTACATGGATTAAAACCTTGAGGGATAGGGTCTGCATGCTCCTTTCTACCACATAGAACAACTTGAAAAGAAACTTCCACTTCATAACCTCAAACTATCTCCACATCCCACGTCAGATACAAAATTTAAACCAAGATCCTTTACACCCATAGAGGTTTTCTGACTATGCTTTAGCTTCACTCTAATAGCTACAGTTGGATCTTAGATGATTGAATCATCTCCTACCTCAGAGTCAGACGCTGAAAAACCCCCGATCAAAACTTCTCCTTATGGTGCCACTCTAAACCACATCACCTATTGAACCAAACAATGATGAAATTACACTCTGAAATCCACTTTACTATAACATAGAACCTTCATCAAGATAAGGGCCTCAGAGATGCATACACATTTCCCCTATCACCCTGAATAAGAAATATTATAAGAAGGAACATAAGGAAGAAACCTTAATTTAGGAAAATGAATTTATGGAATTTCTGTAAGAAAAAAAGTTTCTACTAAAACCAAAGTTTTCAAAATCCCATAATTCCCACCTTCGCATTTGAATGAGGGAACTAAATGAAAAACATCATCGAGAATGACCATTGTAACCCAATATGTCTTACACAAAAATAAATCTTAAACTAAGTCCCGAATGGAACACAATTCCTACAAGTATCCATAACAACATCTCACAAACTAGATTCCACATTGGTGGCCTAACATGAACCCTTTATTTCAAGAGACTGAGGAAATACCTAGAGGCCCTTAACGACTATAGCCAACACCATCAACTCTAGACTGCTTTACATTTATTTACTATAATTACCTTCACCTATTTCAGATAAAACCTACAGACATAATGGTGTCAAACTTCACCTTTGAAAACTCAGGAAACTTATACTAAGGTCTTTTTCAACCTTCCACAACCACTCTCCTACTACAGGAGGATACACTTAACTGAAAAGGAATATGGATATACTCAATATTTGAATCTCAAGAATAAATTCCTTATGTTGATCAATTGGAGGATATACCAATAACGAATCACCCTTGTCTGCACATCAATAATTCATTAAATATTTATGGGGGCATACCCTAGCTAACAAGAAAACCCAAGGACCCAAAAAAGATCGTACTTTTGTCAAAACATACCACAAACTAGAGCCAAACACAAAAGGGGAACCATCACAGAGGATTCCTGAAATATTTATCATAAAATACCACTATGAAACACCTCAACTCAACATACTGATGAAACACAAACCAAAAACATCATTCAAACAATAAATGATTTAAAACTCAAAACATGCCACTGCAACATTCCCAAAACACAAGAAGACTCACTACATGACTATCATTCACCAAACACTCTATCCTTTATTTAAAATAACTTCTAAAAATAAAACTGGGAGGGTGGAATGCACATTCACCAATGGTATCCCACTAATCCTATCCCAAGAATTACCTTTGTGAAAAAACGGGCACGTATTCACCTCCTGCACATATCATATGCATGTGAACATTCACAGAAATACCAAAGGTTAAAACAAAATTTCTTTCCATTTTTCAAAACAACAATTAACCCACACCTCCAATTATCAAAACCACTAGTCACAAAGTTAAACCCATTCCAAATTTCATAAAAAAATCTACTTCATAAAAGCACTGATCCATCAAATAAAACCCACTTTGAATCTCACAAAACATTTTTGACAAGAAATAATCATCCAAATAAAATTTCATTCTCAAACCTTACACGTCAATTTAAAAAAATTTAATTCAAGTTCAAATAGAATTTCAAAACCCACATTAAAATCATCCTTGTTTTCCAGACCATCAAGTTTTTGAATCTACAAGTTAGGATTATAAAAATACAATATCATATTACACAATGACCATTTAATTAAAATCTATTTTCCTAAGACCGTTTCATCAAAACAGTTCTGAAAATTAATTTCCACCCTTTTATAAATCAAACTATTTCCACTTTACTATAAAATAGTTTCATGAAAATTCACATTTCCAAACATACTTTTGGTAAATTCTGAAAATTCATTTTCAAATTTCTCAAAACCAAGTAATTTTTACCCTAAAACCAAGTCTTCATGATTCTAAAATAAGAGATTTTGAAAATGATTTCCAAAACTCAAAGAGATACATGATGCTTCTCAAAAGAAGGAAACAAGTGCCGATGAGTGACCCGGACATAAGGTTGGTGACCATACGCCAGTTACTCCACCATCATAGAGAGTGTTCTAGGACCATATCATAGGCTCCACTTCGATTTACAGGCCCTTCAAGATCACTGGTAATGTTTACCCAACTACCATTTCATTTCCTGAACAATGAGAAAATAAAAGGACTAAAAGACCTCAATGGAACCCAACTTCCCCTTTTAACTCAAGTCCCACCATGAGTTGTGCTAGATAGGTACTTTAAACAAAACTAGAAAATTGAGTTTCGAAAATCCTAACTCTGTTCTACATAAAATCTTTCCCAAAATAACTTGACCCAAAAAGAGAAAACCTCCCTCTGATACCATTTTGTCACAAACCAGATCTGGTCGCCATCCGAACTGTTTCCCAACCTGGTCTATGGCAAGACTCGAAGGGAGTTACCTATACCCATGGGCTAGAATAATTTTCCAAGAATCATGAATAAGGGGTTGGGAACATTTTACCTAATATTAGAAACATAAAACAACCAACAATAATCAAATAACTGAATCTAAAAAATTATGCCAAACAAGACTTAAAAATATCAGAATTGAATTACAAGGTTCATAAAAAAACCCCAAAGACTACCACAAGGTAAGAAAGCCAGAAATAACAGCCCAATAACCACCTAATGGCAAGGGGGGATCACCCTCAAGCCATTTCCACAACACTACAAAAATAAGGACTGCTAGTAAACCAAACCACCGACTCTAAAAGATTTAACCACCTGCATCAAACATTACCAAGTCTAATTACACCCAAAGGTGTAAGTAGGGTGTGGCCCTAATCCCAATAGGATTCCACCGAAAAATTTTCCATGTGATAAACAATTTAATAAAATAATATTTAAAGTTTTATAAACAAGAAATACTAGTAACAATATCTAAAATATGAAACTTTAAATGAAAACAGATTTAAAGAAGAAAACTTTGAAGAATGAACACTTTTAAATAGAACACACATGCTACTGAATTTTCCAAAAAAATACACAGTATGATGATAGTAATTAAAATATAATCAATGATCACTATTCAAAAGAACACCCCTAGTAACTAGATAGATGTGGGGCCCTAGGTACTTCGTATGTTGGTGTGAAGGTAACCATAACCAATAACCTTCTCATGCATGATCCACTAAGAGGTGAAACCCCAATGGTCTAGTGGTCCCCAAACATCATCAAAGTTTATTTAGTGTTGTCATCGTCAAAATTTCTAGGTGAAACAGGGATGATACCACTATCTAATCACTAGAATAATAGTCCTAGTTTTCCTACCTAGATACCTGGGTTTCCCTCTTTATGCTCAATAAAGTTCCACATGTCATAAAATATCATATGCACATAAAAATTCCATTTCAAAATCATGAACACACAAAAAATACCACACACATGTCTCATAATACCCTTTTCACATTAAAATTCATTTTAACATGACACACACACCAAAACATCCCACAAACAGTTCTCACACCTTTCTCACAATTTAATAAATCGTCTCAACAGTTTATAAAACATTCTAAAATTGTTTGACATCTCAAATAATAAATTTATATTTCAAAAACATATTTTAAGAACATACACCCACCAAAATAGTACCCAAACATATTTTCACCCTTTTTGTAACACAATAAACCATTTAAAAGTTTCATAAAATAATTTTAAGATGTAAAAAATATCTTTTCACACAAAATCCATTCAAAAAAATCTCTTTCATGGCCAAATGAACCCCAATACCACACCAAAACAGAATTGGAATCCCTCTAAATATTTAATAAACCACACTCATATATTATAAAAATTACCTCAAATAATACCACATGAGTTACACATGAAAAACACAAAATTTCAAGGAAAAATGAAACTTTGAAATCGAACACTTAGCCAATTCTATCAAAAATTATTTTCTCACCACACACAATAAGTAATAAACATGCTAGGAAGGAAAATAAATCAATATATCTCATCAAAGAATTCTTACACAATGAATCACCTACCTTAGATGTGAAAAATACCAAATCTTTGTTCGAAACTTCAACCACACCACCGCCACACCACAAGGTAAAGAAAAAAAAACCATAAACAGGAATATTGAACCAAGAAACTCAAAAATAAACCCTGGGCAGGAATACCTAGTTCCCAGACAATTGTAACTTCAAAGATGAGGGAATAAACCCTAAGGAAATGGAAGAAACAAGCTAGTAATTCACTTACAAGATAGATCTTGAAGTTCCACCCCAAAAAACCCCTTAAAAAATGGGTTCCCAAGGAGCTTGAGGGGGGCTTGGGAGCCTTCCATGGATTCTAGGGTCGAATGGGGGAACAAAGGGGTGATGTAGGTTTAATCACGGAAGTGAAAACTTGGAATAACATAAAAAAATTATGACTTGGACATTATTCATGATTTTTATGCATGATTTGGTAAATCATGCGGCCAAACCACATGGCCTGTTCTGGACACCCAAAACTTTTCCATTTTATTCAAAATTCAAGGGGTTTTAATGGGTGGAACTAGGGGAAAGATATTATAGGAAAAAGAGAAAAATAATTCAAAAAATTTTAAAAACTGTCACACCTGGATCCCAAGAAAATGACCAAGAACCCAACCCAAACCAGAATGAAGTAAAAATTAAAAACTCAGGTGTGGCATCATGATTGTCGACCACAATAAAGAAATATTATGGTGGGATCAATCCTTGGATTGTTTGATTGGGTGGTGCTCATTTTACTAGTTTTTAGTGAACGTCAAGAGTGACATATTGATAAGCATAACCTAGAGGTAGTTATAATTTTTGTGATGTTTTTTTGGTATAAGAAAAAAAGTTATGAATAAAATTTGGATGGTAAATGAGCATGGGTATTTTTTAATTAGATTTTGTGGAATTAATATGATCAATATTTTACAGCTACTATATATGAGTTTACAATTAGGTGTTCTGACCAAACTTGATTATCGAAAGAAAGTTGTTGAGTGGTCGAGTCTGTGAGGATTTTGTGTTTTAGAGTAACAAGACGATTTAAATAATAAAAAGGGAATTATGTTATTGGTAGTCTTAGGAGTGAGATTATAGGTTTTAATAATAATAATTGGGTGAGAAATGGACTAGTGTAGACCAATGAAAACAACTAATGAGTTGTGGTGTTGTATTTTGGGGGAGTTTAGGATTTTGATCGGAGGCGGGGAATAATAGTGGAGTTCATAGATATAGTCATAAAGCTCTAGAGTATAAGGATACACACTAGATATCATCTTGAAACCCCTAGTCTAGCACTATTTAGTTGTTCAAAAAATAACATTACAAAGTGGAGTTGGAGTTAGTGTATTTGTAACTAGTGAGCGGCATGTAGTTCGATTCATGCATCAGGTTATGGTAACCACATTGATTCATAAAGTTTCATGAGGATGTTTTTGGTGATAAATGAAAAATACACTTATAAAACAAGTTATTTTGAGAACTTCCTATTATCTGTAGAATAATAGACAGTCCAAGTGGAATATACATACTTTTTTAGGATATTTTGAGGGTGTGTGTCCTCTTTTTTTGAGATTCTTATGGGAAACACTTTTCCTTGGAAGAAATCACCTATAACAATAATTTCCAGACATCTATATATATGGTACCTTATAAGGGTTTGTACGTTCAGTACCTATGTTTGTGGATTCATTTGATATAGTGGAAAGGATTGGTCTAGTGGCATACTATTTTGTGTTTCCATAGTGTTTCAGTGTTATGCATGATGTTTTCCAAGTATCGTAGTTGAGGTTATACAATCTGAATCCATCTCACATGATTGAAATTTATGATATTGATCTTAACACTGAATTTTACAAAATTTCAATTATATTCACGATGCTCTCCATGTAACATAGTTGAAGTGATACCATATGGACCCATCTCATGTGATTGACACTGATGATATTGAGCTTGATAATGATGCGTCCTTAAAAGAGTGTCTAGTTTGTATAGTGGATGAGAGTGTGAAGGCTCATTATGGAAGTAAAATTATTCTAGTGTGAGTGTGGTGAAATCATGACCATAACCATTAGGATACTAGGTAATGAGAATAAGATATGTAGAATTAGTGGTTAGAGATGTTCGTTGTTGAGACATAGTGATGTCCCACAGGGAAGATTAGTGACGAACTGAACTAATACGTGGAGGTTGTAAAAACCCAATTTTTATTCCAATGTGTATATCAAGTATGATCTTTTTTAATATGGGAATGTTTTAAAACCCCCATCTGATGGATGGTTATGAATTTTTGGGTTTATAGAGTATTTTATCTTCGTTATGGAGTATTTAGGTTACTTTGATGTGTTTTGGGTTGGTTGTGGTGAAATTAACTAATTGAATGTAATCATAGACAAAATAAAATAAATAGAAATTAACTGAACCTAATTGAATAAAGGAAAATGGATCTTAGTAAAAAGGAACTAAGTATAAGAAAATTAAATATAATAAGGTCAAATAGATAAAAATGACACAAAAACTAAAATAATTGAAACAAAAAATTGAAATGAAATTATTTGAATATAACCTAACTAAAGAAAGTAATTTATGAATATGATCGTGGTGTATCAATTTATAGAGTTTTTTTAAGTTACCCCTTTGATTGAAATGAATTTTTCTCCTTGAGAGGATGAGGTTGTACCTTGTCTTAATATAAATATATTATAATAATGCCTTTTTTTATTATCATTTAGTTTTTATCTTTTCTTTGAAGTCACCAAATTTGAGAATTAATTCTATGGCCAATTTCTTACCCAAAATTCATAACATCATATAAAGATATAATTTTGGGTATTTTTTTTAGTTGATCAACTACAATAAGAGAGTATATTGAATTTACTACCTTGAAATTATTTTCACAGCTCATAAATGATAGTGATATACAGATATAGTGGTAAGATCTATATTAAATAGTTATAGTTATACAAATCATGTTTCATTTTTTATTATTAAAATTTATACGATAAAGATTTAAATTTAATTAATATTTTCCCCATTGAATAACAATATATTATTATATTTAAATGAGAATCATAGGGGGTTAATGGGGATTTTTTTTGTTTCAAAAGATTCTCAAAAATAACTAATGCGACCCCATCTAAACAAAACCAATTAATATAATCCTATTCTATTGTTATGTGCTTATGTGTTTTTAGTAAATTATGATACTCCACTAAAAAAATATAATTAAAAAAATATATAATATAAGTGTGATTTTTTGAATTTTAATAAACTAATGTTATCATGTTTCAATGTATATAGATAATAATAACATGCTAGTAGCCTCTTGATGGTAACTGAGTCACAGTCAGAAAGCCCGATGCCCCGATATCCTCAACAGTAGGCATACTTGTGAATGAAATCATAATATAATAATACACTATATTGACAAAAATTATACAAATTATGTGATGAATTGTTCCTTATGTAGCATTAGTCAATTAACTCTCCTATAATTCTAGTGTACTCTGGGTAGTAGGAGTAGAATGGCTATCATGTGTTGTTGAGTAACCACCATCTTGAAACCTATTCAAGCTTGACATTCCTATAAAAAATATCAACAAAAAAATAATTAAATTAAACTAAAAAATAAATTATAAGTCATTACATTCATATTTATATAATTTAATATTAAAAAATACTTTATATTTGATGTTAAAATAAGTTTCTTCTTTGTTGTTAATGTTATTATTATTATTCACTGTGAACATTACTTCTTTTTCTTTTTCATCTTCAACCTCCCTTAAAAGAATGATATTTTAAACATAATTAAGTACAAACAATTATATGTGATGTTTTTGAGGGGGTCCACTATCATAAATTACTTCACCTTTTCACCCATATCATACATGTCTCTTAGTTTCATGTGGAAAATAAAACTCCCCCCTTAATCTACAATATCATAAACATAATATAACATTTTTTATTTGAAAAAAATATAGATCATGTTATTCATATTCACCATTATAGATCAACGAAGAGAAGTTTTAAAAATAAATTTTAATTACTCTTTCCTTATATCCCTTTTAATATCATCCCACTTGAATTTAAATAACACAACTAAAAATTTTCTATTATAATTTAACTTGATAATATTAACCAACATTCTATAGTAACCCTAATCTATAACTATAAATATACAATTTTTTGGTGTATTTAAAACATCCTTGTGATTTATTGTATAAAACTTAAAACCACAAATATTGTAAGCACTAAAAATCATATAATGATCATAGGAACTCAAACTAAAAAATTCAAATATTTTAGTAGTTCAGCTAGATTATCAGTATTGGTTACCTATAAAAAATTTATGTAAAATATTATTACTTAAAATAGATAATTATCAACATATTGGTATTAAAAATATACATTAGATTAAGAACTTACATAATGTGAAAAATAATTAATAATTTTTTATTTTAACCACTGTTGTTATCTCTTCCTCATTTTTAGTTTGACTCTTAAGATATATATTTTTTCCCTTAATATTTTGATATATGGATAAAAAATATCAGTATTGAGTAGAACATATCTATGCACTTTTCTTAATTATAACTCTTTAAATTAAAATGAGGATACTTTTCCAACCTATTGACCTAAATCTAGAAATATTGATGATTTATTATGGGTTTGATAATGAATTTTATTATCATTAACAAACCATTCTCAATTTAATCTTGTCTCTATCAAATCCAAATACCTTGAACATAAGGTTAACCACTCTTTAGGTAAGGCAACCTTTATGAATAGAACTTTCTAGTTGAGATTTATTATTAAGGTATTACTTCAAATGGATGATGTAACTAATGAAAAAATTAAAAAATTAATAATTAAACTTAACAATTATTTACTTGGATAATTATAATTCATTAAATATAATAAAATTAAAACAAAATATCTCTCTATGGGATACATCCATCGATAATTTATGAATCCTCCAAATGTTTCTTCCTCAACTAGATACATAGTCAAATGAATCATCACATTAAAAAATGATGATGTAAATATCATCTTCAAATGATGTAGTGTTTATAAAATTATTTCCTAATGTTTATCCAACTCAATAGGGTATAAGGTATTCTCATAATCTACATAAAGAATGTAAAAAAATGAATTATAACTATAGTTTTTTATTTGGGTAAAAAATTATACATTAAAAAATATAGAAACCGATCAATCATAATATGTGAGTCATGAATTTTCAAAACATTTATTTTATATGACTTGAATAAGAAAATATTGAAATGATACTTAAATATCCATAAGAAACTTTCAAATTTTTTAATAATCAAAGGAAAACATATTTTTACTAATTTTTTATTGAAAAAAATTGATTTTAGATTCTTCCCATTCCTATTTTACAATAGATTGTTCTTGTTATTTAGTTATTCTATATCCTTATGAGAATTTATATGTTCCTTAGATTTCTCCCACTCATTAATCCTTGTATAAAAAAATTATCACATAAATTCTTCTCAATAAACATAAGATCAATATTGTGACGTAACAAATTAAATTCCCAATATGGAATATCAAAATATATTCTTTTTTTCTTCCATTATTGCGTTCTACTTGTATCTGATTGGGTTTGAAGTCTTTTCCTGCCTTTATGTGACTAAAATAATTTTCCAAACTTATTAATGACATTTGATAGTTATTCCAAGATATCTAATATTTATAACTCTAATGGAAGCCTTAAATATGTTTTAAATTGAATTGTGACCTGTTAAACCAAAATTTATGAGTTTTATCAAATAATTGATAGTGACACATGGATCACCACTTTTTGTTATAAGTTAGTCGTTGAGGCTGAAAATCAAAGTTACAAACCGGACAAGATAAACCAATATGTGTTTTCCAACTAGAAAATTTTCAAAGTCTAGGAAAGTCATTGATGATCCACATTAGGACAAATTTCATTTAGAATATTTTTACAGTAGATTAATCTAATATTTCTACACCAAAATTACAAAACTCTCACAATTATTGGATAAGAGGACAAAGATATAAATTGATGTTATTTCTAGGAAGTTTTTTTCTAGGAATAATTATCGATATGATGATGGAAATTTATTTCATATACATCTAGGGAGGTAAATAATAAGGGATAAAAACAACCAACTATATGCTATAATTGTTACTTAAAGTCACAAAAGGATTGAATCCATCAACTACTAATCCAAAAAAATGTATTTATAAGATTAAAATAGAAACCAAGATATAATAAATTAAAGGTATTCCATACCTTTTAATCTATTTTATGTCACATGAACTCATCATAATTATTATTCAATGCATGTCACTTCATATGTTCAGTTGTTTTAGATGACATAAAAAATATTTACAATTATTATTTTAAAGGAAATTAATGTAAAACCTTCACTGTCATTTTGTTTTTCTATTTTCTCATGGTAGTACATTGATTAAAACTAGCATCATTATTTTTTAACTTATGTCTATAAGTACAACATATTTTTCACTCTTATCCATAAGAATATTCTCTATAGTATAAGATATAATCCTTGGTACATGCATATATCTTTGTATGACTGAGTCTAGGTTTGATAATAACCTTCTTCATCTCATAAAATGATGCAGGGATCTTAGATTTAGTAACTAAATCATGAAACAATGCTAATATCATGTACATTGCTTTATTTTTCATTTTATATAAGCACTTGATGTGGAACAACATCAGTAGAAATTTTAGTTTTGAAAACATATCAGATCCTTCGTATAATTCTTGATTATAACCTCATCTAATTGAGAAAAGGTAGTTATTTTCCCAGTTAAGTTTTTTTAATATTAGTTTCCAAAACATCATCCATTAATATGATATCATTTTAACTAGGTTATCCTATAGTTTTGGAAGAACCATTAATATTTGAAACATCAATATGTAGAACAAATAATGTGCTAATATTTTGATAGTTTTTCTATTTTGTGCAATGACCTGGGTTTTAATATATTTTTATATGTTTTATTCAAGAAATAATATGAATTTTATACTTAAAACTATATTTTTTGTATAAAAAATTCATATTTTAATAATCATATAATTCATGAGACACCACGTAGTTAATGTTCAATGGGTACTATAATAATTATAGTAATCATTAGTGACTAAGAAATTATTAGTTGATAAATGATATTATAAATTAAAATACTAATATAATGTTTTTCAAGAAAAACATATATTAATTTTAACTTAATATATTTATGACATATAAATTATCAAAATAAATATATAAATTTATATCATAATTTGATAAATAAAAGTATTTTGATATATAAAACTATTAATATGTCAATAGTGATACAACTTAATAAATACAATGTTTTAATAAATATACATACAATAATGATAAATATGTATTATAGACTTTAATAGTAAAATATTATTTATTGAGGTACATAAATTCAATAGTATATTTATTTGAAATGAATTTATAATAAAAATCACAAGACAATTAAATTAAATATGAGTAGATTATTATGTCAATGATCCAAAGTAGTAATATTTATCATGGAAGCAATTCAAAAAAATAGTATTAATAATATTAGTAAAATAATTCATGTTCTCATAAATATGTGTATCATATATATGTGTGCGTGAGAGAGAGAGTGTGTGTATATGATATGGGGATTATAATTAAATCTATAAAAGTTTTAAAAAATATATGCTAATAATATAAATAGATGTTATTAAAAAACAATAAATTTATATAAACTAGTTTTAATAGTAGTAATATACATACATACATACATATAGACATATATATATATACATATAAAGGCACACACACACATATATATATTTATATTTAACTATAGTAATTAAGAACCATGTTTACATAAAAAATGTTAAAATTTTTGATTGAAATAAAAAACGTGGAATGAAGTGTGGGTGGGTATGTATATATATATAAGCGCATGAATTTTAGTGAGAAAAAAGAAAAAATATAAATACATATATGTGTGTGTGTGGCGTATAAGGAGACAAAAAAATGTAATATATATATATATATATCAGTGTGCTGTATAGAAAGTAAAGTAAAAGAAAAGAAAAAATATATCTTATATATGGGGGACATATGAGATAAGGAATGAAAAAAAGAATATATATATATATATATATATATATATTGTGGGGAATAAGGACATAACTAAAAAAATCTAATAAAAAAATGAATTTACAAGTTGTATAGCATATGTGACAATAACATATAAAAAGAAAAAAAAGGAAAAAAGTAATAATAGGGGAGGCATAACTATATGTGGTGTAATGTATGAGACTCATTTGGGTGGGAAAAAGGAAAAACATTAATAAAAATAAAACAAACAAAATCATGGTACAAATAGTCATGGTAAATCTATTGAAAACAAAATTTGGTCCTCCCAGAAATTATATTTAAAAAAAGAAAATAAATTAAATTACATAGATAAATTAAATAAAAAAATTATATGATATGATATATATATATATATATATATGAGTTAGTTGGCTTATAAAAGGATCTAATTCTCTTGGGTTTTCACCTAATGAGACTCTTTTAGGATCCCTCATAAAAAATACACATATTTTCTAGTTGTGGTTGTAGATAGAGATAATGTGAGATTGAATTTTGGAGTTTTTCAATGGAAGGTCCTATTAGTATTTTAATATATGGGGATTACTCTTTTTAAAATAATTTTCTATTTTAAATCTTTTAAAACCCACTTTTAAAGTCGAATTTTTTTATAAAAATGTATATTTTAAAATGTTTTGAAGATCTATATTTTAAAATACTATTGAATATTTTTTTCTCAAAATTGTTTTGTATGGGGAAAATGTTTTGAAAATTATATTTGAATTATTCCAAAATCCTCCTTAAAAAATACTTTAAATTGTTTTTAATATTTGTTGCTTCTAATTTTCCAAAACTAGATCCTCATAATATAAGAAATTATTATCATTTAATGGTTTAAAATAATTTCTATATTTTTAAATAAAACTATCTTTGAAAACTATATTTAAGAAAAGTGTTTTTTTATGAAAGTGTTTTTAAAAATAGTATTTTATGTGTTTTAAGTTTTTTATTTTTTTAATCATTTATCTATTTATCATAGATGTTTCTAATGTATAAATCATTGTATGGACATGAATTATTTTATTCTAATCGGCGTTCATGTATGTTTTGAAAATCATTACTCATGTCTAAAATTTATTTTAGTTGCCAATATTTTTTGAAATTCTCTATATATACATATTTAAGTGTTTTCTATGAAAATGTTAGAGGATAATGATTAAAAATATATTTTTTTTATAAAACACTAGTGGAAAAAGGTAAATCTATAATTTTATTAAAAAATTGGAACTTGGGCATTGTAAATAGATGAGGAATGATGAGAAAACCCAATCTTTAAAGGATTTTGTACACTATGTGATGGGTATTCCCTATATAGTCTTCAAAGTTCCATGCCACCTGATTTTTTTTAACCCTGTGAAGTGTTTTATAAAATCCATTGGATTTACTCTGATATTTTTTTTCAAAAGTATTAGATTTTATATCTTTTAAATGTTTTTATTGAAATAAAAGTTTTTTTATCTTAATGAATATATTTTTAAAGAGTTTTAAAATATTTTAATGACTAATAGGCTTCTCAATTGTTTTTAAAACTTCTTACTAAGATTTTTTCTCACCATAAGTTTGAAAATGACTTTCATGGGGAAAACTTCAGAGTACAATAATATTTAGAGTCCGTTCATAATTAGGTGTTTTAGTCAGAATAGAGCTAGTGTTTTCATATAATTATTGAAATTCTAAAAAAATATTTATTAGAGTAATATTTTTATCATTTTAATTTTACAAAGATTATAAAGTTGAAGGCCTAATTGTTTTTGGAGTTTGTAAAAGACTATATATTATTTAGTGATATAAAAAAAACAATTCAAAAAATAATATATAGTTTTTTATCACTAGTCTCAGGAGAACAAGCCTGGGGTGTTTCCATTGGTATCATAGAAATTGTTTTTATAACTTTGGAGATTAGTAAAATTATCAATTAATAATAATTTAATAATTAGAGACTCTTTTTGAGGATAGTAAATATTTGAGAATTTTTAGATTGAGGTTTAAGTGATTTTGGAAGAAAGTGATTTTAGAAAGGATTTGTGATATAAGGTAAATTCTATAGACCTTCTAAGTTTTCAGTATGTGGGATTTTGGAATCAATTTAGCCTCTTTGTAAAAAGAAAAAACGTCATATAGTAACTTCTTATAATTTTATATGGAAATTATTATTATTATTATTATTATTATTATTATGTATTTGAAACCCAAGTAATATTAACTAGAAAAATATATTCTTTCCCTACACATAAATCAAAATCAATAATTTATCATAGATAAATAAAATTGTAATGACACAATTTATTTAGGGAGGAAGAATATAAAAACCCATATTTTTAATATATATTTATATGTTTCATTCAATAAAAAATATAAATTCTATACTTAAAACTATATTTTTGTTTTAAAAATTCATATTTTAATAATGATAGTAATCATGAGATACTATGTAGTTAATTTTATATGGGTAATATATCAATTAAATTAATCATTAGTGATTTAGATATTATTTATCGATAAATGATAGTATAAATTACAATTGTAATATAGCATTTATTAATAAAAAT